>OW152824.1:7941845-9169121 GCA_933534255.1 Iphiclides podalirius | reverse complement strand
CAATTATAGGTAATTTAGAAAATAGATTTCATGAAATTGTTATTTCTATATCAAAGTTATAAAAAATTAGAAGGAAGATAGTTAAATGAAGAAAGGAAAATAGTTATTGTTATGCTGCACTCACATCTATTTGAATTTTAATAAAATTTGGATTTAATAAAATTGAATTGAATAAAATTTTCACATAACAAACCGTTATAACAAAAAATACTAAAAAACAGAATTAAAAATGTTTAAGTGGGGCTCCCATACAACAGACAGGATATTTTTTGCCGTTTTTATCGATAACGATACGGAACCCTTAATGTGCGAGTCTGCCTCGCTGTTGATCACGGACACATTTCCAAAGTATCTTGATGAAACGTGAATTGCAATTGATGAAGATCCCGAATTAATTTACCCTCTAAAACAAAAAAATACCTTCGTCAATAACTTCTTTAAATACAAAAGATTATAGAATAAAAAACTTATAAAAACATGTTTTGGTAAAAGGCACTTGGTTTAAGAAATTGAATTGAAATTAGAAATTGGTTTAAGCCAGGGACTCAGGGAAAATAGCATGTATGCCTTTATTGTCGTCAAAAGATGACAGTATATCTGTCTAACGTGCAGGAATACTTTGGGAATTAATAAGCACGATGTTTTTCAGTACATCTGGGAAATACGAATCTAGTTTCATTAGGAGAAGGGAGACTGTAGAAACTGTTACTGCTATTCAATCCAATAGAGAATGAAAGTGAAAAAAATTACCTGTCGAGGCTTATTATTTATTTATTTTTTATGTGAAAAAGTGGCAAACGACCTGGCGCTTCACCTGGTGTTAAGTAATAACCGCCACCTGTAGACATTTGCAACACCCGTAGGGTTGCAAATGCGCTGTTACCTTTAAATAAAGTGGGCCCCAGCTACCTCACTCACCAAACGAAACGCAGAAGTGTAACACTTCTACTTTACGCCGGTCTTCTGTGAAGTCGTGGTAATTACCCGGACGGACCGTTACATGGCCCTACCACAGTACAATTATGACTTATGTCATGTGACCTTATATATATGAGGTATATGAAAGATCAATAAGTTCAATGTCTTAATGTCGTTATTATATTATAATCTTTCATCAATATCGTTATAATCATGCTTGTTTCAATGTAGCACAGTATTTTATATTTAAAAAGCAACAGTTTTTTCAGTTCAAAAAGGATTATTTTCGCGTGGGACTCTAATCCTTTTTTCTTTGTAAAGGGATTTAAAGATATTGCAGCTTAGCTTTTCCATTATATATTAAAATAAAATATGGATAACGGTCTTAGAAATTTAGTCGTTTATTAGAAACGAAATTACGACATATTAAACGGTTATAAACCCGACAAAGCGCTACTATCCATTTTCTAAGCAGCTATTATATTACCCAGCTGTAGCACGTATACTTGAGTAGAAAGCCTCTCGATATGTATATTTAATATTAAAATCTTTGGCTATTCGGAAAGTAATGTTGCTTTTTGGGATTTCGTACCCAAAGGGGTACATGTCCGGGATCCTATTACTAAGACTCCGCTGCCTGTCTGTCTGTCAACAGGTTGTATCTCATGAACCGTGATAGTTAGACAGTTGAAATTTTCACAGGTGATTTATTTCTGTTGCCGCTGTAAGAACTAATTAAATAAAATTTCAACATTCTAAAAAACAGAATAAAGAAATATTTAAGTGGGGCTCCCATACAACAGACATGATTTTTATGCCATTTATATAGATAATAGTACGTAACCCTTCGTGTGCAAGTCCGACTCGCACTTGGCCGGGTTTTTGTTATGACAATAATTGATATTTTTTTTTAAGTGAATAAATATTTGGATGGATTTTAATAGCAATTTAATTATGATTCCACGCTAACAGAATTTTGTTATTTTCTGACAATGAACTCATTCCTCTCAATCCACTCCTCACTGGTATACTGTTTAAACTTTTTGTGAGAATAGGATTTCTTAATTATCGGAAAGTGCCAGATCTGAAGTAAATGGCGGGTACGGAATTAAAATCCATCCAAAGTTTAAAGCTTTTGGAAAGTTACCAAAGTTAAGTACTAACCAGTTTGTTAGTTAAAAAATTGAAAACAAAACTGCCAACTCATAAAACCTTTTTATTTCTATCTTTACGACCCATAATTCAAGAAAATAAGGTACACGCGGGAAAAGCGCTATATACGATAAATTCTCGGTACTTCCTTTGACGCCCATTTATTTTCTCTTCTTTTTGATAAACTATACGATATTGTCATTGGAAGACTTTTCTTTTAAAAAGATGTATAATTTAGGTATGAATAGAATAAATTATACACCCCATCAAAGAATTAAGTCAATTATCATAGACAATATTTTAATAATATGATTCACATTGTTAGAGCCACAAAGCCGTTTCTGTTAATACTATTGTATGAATGGCCAGGCTCGTCTGAGGAACATCGGCCTCTAGAGGGACCAGCGTTAAGTTGAAGTATTATACTTTCGTTTTTCGTGTGGTGATTGGCGTAACCGGGACCTATTTTTTGAAGGTTGGCAACTGTGAAAGTTGTGTAAAAAAAAATTGTTAAAGTCCAGGGTGGCGGACATCAGCTGTTTTACTTGCCAAATTATTCATGTAAAAATTTTTTTTCCTTTATAGATAGATACTTGGAATAGGACTTTTGCGGTATGGATTTAAAGTGATTTTCTTGATTTATGCTATTTCTACAATTTTAAGTTGTACTCGTAAAGAAGAAGCTACATTTACCGTATTGTATTTACTTTAAGTAATAAAATTGAATTTATTACACAAATATTACTTTACCCAACGACTCAATCTGCCCTAGAAAAATCGCACCATTAACTCTCAGGAGCCCGCAATAAACTTCAAACCACTTCATCGCGAGTTCCAACAGTTACGGTAATCGAATGCCTCCTACCTAAGGTGTTGTGTAACTCTGTAACATATTACGATGTGTTCAAAGAAAACTTCAAGTGTGTAAGAATATTTATTTTTCTTTCTTTACTTTTTGTATGCTACAGTAAAAAGTTTGTGCTTTATCGCAATGAAGATTCTCCATTTCTTAATTGTTTTTGAAATTATACTTCTTGTGCCGCGAGCAAAATTTTTACGACGCCCCTTCGTCAGCGAAAGAGCTACACGATGAAATTGGTTGCAAAGCGGCCAACTTCAAAGTATAACCATTGCAACCAATGACAACTTTTCAACATTTACGTATAATTCCAAGCTTTTTAATTAGGCCGTTATCAAATGTATTTAATAAGTTTTCACAAACAAAGATTACTTGCACAAGGGATAAAATCTTTAGTTATTTCTTTTTTGCTACACTAAATACCTTCTTACGTGCAAGAAAGAGTTTCTGTCCCCTGTCCTTATTCTACCTAGGTGAGGTCGGCACATTATGTGAATCATGCTGTTTCTAATATTGGTTAGGTTTCTTTACGACCGGCCACCTGGCTGACGTCGAGTTTGTTCCTCAGCCGGAAAACAAGGACGTGGACACCAAACAGAACCAAAGGGAAAGCCAAACGGGTGACTCCGCTGGTGTTGCGAGGGTCCCTAGGAGGCTGTGAACACTTACCACCCACCTGTTCTTTTGCCACCTTTTCCATAAAAATCTGGCGAACTCATTTTGGCAGGCCACGACGTGCGTATTTGTTTGTTGTTCATGAAAAATACATGATCAGTTGTAATATGAAATTGTGCTGATGATATTATTTCCTGCATGGCAGATATGTGGTCTTTCCGAGTAGAGCTTTTGACATGGAGTGGCACAACCTTTTTAATAAAGCAATGACTTTATTTGAAAGGTTGAGTTCTGTTTAAACTTTTTTTGGTTTGGTGCTCTTGCAAAAAGTGTAGACTTAACAATCTAGAATAATTGGGCGAGGGGCTAAATGTGTTATTTAATGGAATGTACTCAAACTACTGAAATATTCTAGGGGTTTTATTGGTAGAATCTATAAGGAACTAAAAAGGACTAGCGCAAGGAATAAAAGTAATACAAGTAAATATATATTTACTTGTATTACTTTTATTCCTTGCTTGTTTGTCAATATATATTTTATTTTAATACCGCTACTACATCCACGCTTACGAAGTCGAATTTAAATCTAGGCGTAAATAAAATATAATAGTCATTAAATAATATTTTTCTATAACTTTCTTTTATCTGTTGTTTAAGATTACATATTGATATTGTGATTTTGGAACATCTAACTCCTAATGTTGAATATTAAATTTTAATTCATTAGATGTAAGCAACGTTATTATTTATTTCAGACTATTTTTGAATATTTGACAAGTGTATCAATATATTCGGGCTTCAAGTATTCGCATTTAATGTAATGTTTTAATTGTTACGACTATCTCCGCATTGGTAAGAAAAATTATGACATAAGAATTTCCAAAAATAAAGTTTAATAATTAATTCAAGTTTAATACTGATTCGCTGACAATGTTCTAACCGCAACAAATTGTCTCAGTACAACTGCATGTACTAGAACTAAACATTACGGCGATGTCTTGCTTTAATAACAATTGCTTGTCTTGAACTCCTTAATAAACATCAAAATAACTTTGTGGTTTACCTGGTGAAGTGTACACGAATTAATGTTTGTTATTTATCTAATAAGGTCTTTCGGTGTGGCTAATAATGCAAATATATATATTTGCAATAATTGATTAATATTTACTTGAACCTCAATATGATATATTTTAATTTATTTTAATCCTGTCTAAGGTAGTTTACAGTAATATGAATTGAAACTTCATACACTCATTAATTATATAGTATTCGTTGTAATTCGTCTGTTAATAAATATCAATAAAATCGTGTGTTTACTTATGTACGCATGTAAGAACTAATACTTCTTTAACGTAAGAAAAAAAAACTGAAAACTCTATCCGCTCCAAGAGTAGGTGGAGGACCTACTCTTTATTTATGAAAAAGACATTAAATGAAATCGATAATGGTTGATTAAAAAACTTGGAATTATAAGTAAACGGCAAAAAGTTTTTATTGATTGCCTATGGTAATACCGTGAGGCTGGTAACTTTGCAACCAATTCTATCATGTCGCTGTTGGAGTGCAGGCGCATCGTAAAAAGTTTATTCTCATAATTTTTCCCAAAAGCGAAAAAAGAAAATAACCTACTTCAAATTAACTTCATAAAATTATCTATCACATATATGTGAACCACAGATTATTGTTCTGGATATGGACGTTCAAGCCTAAAGAGTCCAGCACGCTGCCGGCCCTAAAAAACTTATTCAATACCATTAACAACATAATTCATTTTGTGCCGACCCTACTTAGGTGGTAAAACATGGTTATAAAACATTTTTTAATATCTTTACCACACGTGCTATTGGTGTTTTATATAATTTTCATGGCACTGTACAAAAACAACTTCAACACTTTACGAACAGAAAACAATCATTTGGGAAACATAAAAATATAGTATTGTATAAGAAATGCTACGTTTTCAAAAAGTAAATGATAATTTGTTGGTATCAGAATCACATAAAAATATGAAAGAATATTTAAAAAAAAAACATAACTAATCTTAAAGCAAAGGGCAATTACTTAAGTAACACAACAAGGGATGGTGCGTTATGCATGTGGTACCCTGCAAAACGGCTTAAGTTAAATTAGACTTTGTGCTTCGTACGTAGCCCGTGCAGTAAACTGGTTGAGTATGAAAATTACAACGTAGCTATGTACATATCTTATTCAAAATAATTTGACTTCTTACACTTTCTTAAAGTTATTATAATATCCTCGTAAGTTTGTTAACTCGAGTAAAACATGTGTACAAACAAAAAAAATATTTTATACATTGTCTTTCAATATCTTTTATTTTATATATCGTCTAATGCTTTCAATTGTTTTAAAGTCCAGTTTTAAAGAAGATTTTTATTAACACGCTTTAATTAGCTCAGTATGTATTAACACAAAAATTAACTTAGATTTATGAAACTAAACTAAGGGAACTAAGAAAACTCACTATTCGCGGCGTAATCGTCTCCTACTTATGTCAAACAAGTCATCAAATTGTGTTTAAATGATTTGAATGAATGAATATTTTATTTAGTTTCAACAACAAACACAGTTATGTTAACAATTAAAAGAATATGTATCTAAGACATTTTTTGATTTATTAAAATTATTATAATATAGTTATCTTCTAAATAATAACAGAATGATTAAAGTTCTTTGCGTAAGAGTACCAGTATTAACAAACATGGGTTTATTTGGATTATCAGAAATGCGTACTCATAAGCGTTTTGCAGATAGTTTGTGTTTAATTGCGTACACACAATATTCGTCACCGTGTCAGTCATTACGGTTTGAATATTCAAGGATTATGAAACCAAATAAATTACTTAAAATTATCGTAAAACACAAGTGTCTCTTAAGTTCTTAGTAGAATGTAATTGTATTAATACGATAGATATTAAACGAAATTGAACATTCACCTTATAATCTATAAACTAACTGAAATAAATTTATACTTTTTTGCATAATAAAATGTATATATATATTTGAAGCAGAGTCAATGGAAATGACAAATTTTATCATTCGTTTACCGACCTCATCGGGTGCTTTCAAGCAGATTTAGCCTAGTAAAGTTCGCACACTGCAAGAGTCATGCCCTTAATTGATTTAAAATCTATTAAATAAGCATGGAATATGCTAGAAAGAAAAGCTCTGCGAAATATGAATGATGCACATATACTAGAGAAAGTTTTTCACCAATTATAACCGACGTGGGCAGCCATTCCGCAACGTCATCTCTATAAACTCTTATTGAGCATGCCAAATCGGTGCGATTGTGTTAACTGCAGAAATGGTAGCCATAATAACTGTTAATTGTTTATATTGCAGAATGTACATTGTTCAAGGTGGAACAAAGCCCTTTTACAACGCTATAACTTATCAGTTTTCACATTTGATCACTAAATGTAAGAAATATGGGGAATAGGTATTTTTAATAAACCATGCTTTTATTTATCTGCATCCCCCCCCCCCCTGGTAACTCATATCATACTTATTATTTGGCATGATCTTCTAAAAGTGATGGGTGTTATTTCAACTTTAACTTTACTCAACTTTAATTTTGTCTCTGCTTATTGAACTCTGTCTCTTTTTTTCAGTTTTAAATTCAGTAGTAGATGACGCTTTGTCACGCCACTTCGACAGAAATTCCTCCTAGACTTATTTCTTAATTTTAAATGAATATACATACTTACAACTGTGATAGTCAAGCAACAGTTTTTGTTTCGAAAATGGGCAGGTACGTCCGGACCAGTACTATGACTTCACAGAAGATCAGCGTGATTGAAGAGATAAACTTCTGCATTTTGTCTGCTGAGTGAGGTAACCGGGGTCCACTAAATTAAAAGGAGGCATCGCAACGGCAATCCTACGGGTGTTGAAAATTACTATGAGCGGTGGTTATTACTTAACATTAGGTGAACTGCCGGCTTGCTTGCCATTTTGTTTCTTGATAAAAATAATCTTACAATTTGCTTGTGATTTAGTTTCTCCATGTTTATTTATTTTGTTTTATTCTGAAAATTCACGGGATACAATAATCACATTAGAAAATATAATTCACAAAAATATTTATCCATTTAAAAAGTTTCGGTAATTTGCATTACTTTTGTGTTATACAACGGGAGGAATAACTTAAATATAAAGAAAGAAAACAACCGGCCAAGTACGAGTCGGACTCGCGCACGAAGGGTTCCGTATCATTATCTATAATACCGGCAAAAAAAATAATGTCTGTTATATGAGAGCCCCACTTAAACATTTTTATTCCGTTTTTAGTATCTGTTGTTATAGCGGCAACAGAAATACATCATTTGTGAAAATTTCAACTGTCACGGTTCATGATATACAACCTGGTGACAGTCGGACAGACGGACAACGGATTCTTAGTAATTNTTATCATTTCGGTACGGAACCCTAAAAATTAAAATGTTTATGTTTATGTGCGCGCGAGCGCTAGCGCTATCTACAGATTTTGCGATTTTACTCGTAATTTTGCCCGTAATTAGGCAAAATTACGATTAAAATCGTCCATTGTGTACAAAAATACCATTTTTCTTCCTCATAATTACTTCAGGATGGTGGATATAAACAGTTATTTTAGTTTAAAGTTAGAAATCATTGACATCATTTTCCGATGATGTCGGTGTGGCCTATTTCATGTGTTTACGGACGTTAATGTCAACAGTATGGTAAAAGGATTATTGTATCATTTGTTAAAAGTTTAACTCTAATATATCTATTTCGTTTTTATTTATGACTTTAAGTATGCAACTGAAATGATTTTAGTACAAATATTTTTATGTGACATTATATTCATATATTTTTTTACCGAATCAAAAGCTGAAGCTTTACTTTCAAACTTCCTATTAAAAAAAAAACTAGTTTCACTTACTTTAAAATACGAATTTTATGGACTGTGTAAAGCGAATGACAGGTGCCAATATAAATGGTAATCGTTGTTTTCTATATCGTCTTTATTATTATAATTATAACTAAACGAATTACACTTTCGTTTAGTTATAATTATAATAATAAATATATATATTATTTTAAATTTTTGTTTGAGCCTTCCTGTTCTTATAATAGCGGAAACTGTATGAAATAATATGACACATACGGGTATATAGCCCCCGCATTGCCCAGAATTCGTATTAATAGACCAATTACGGTTTTAATATATCGGTATTTTTTTTTTAGTTTCTAGTCACACTACATATTGTACTGAAAGATGATAGACTATAATGCATAGGCTTCAATTTAACTGGGATAAAATATAAGGCTATGGTTTCACGCTCAATACTTTGAAGGAATTTTGCGTTATTTGAACAAGGAAAGTTTGAGCTGAAAAGTCAAATATTAAATAACTTATTATATTAAAATTGTTTTGAGCCGTGGTTTGTTGCGGATTTCTTACGAGTATGTAAATAATTTTATGTTAACGTAACGTTGTTAACGGCCGTTCTTGCCGCCAGGCACTAATCCCTGTTTTGTAAGGGAAAATAAAAATGTGAATTCATGGCCATCCAAAATGGGAACAATTATTTGGATAGTAAATTTTTTTTCTCGCACGCATACATACCACTATGTAATCAATTTTTTTTTGTATTATTAAGCTGATTCTAATAAGGAGTAAAAAATAGCAATAAAAGCATGACTGTGTATGTGCCCTTTGCTTTATGGAAATATAAGTAGATGAATAAATAATGTCATAAAAAAATGTATTTCTATTTATTTGCTTTATTTTATTGCATTTCCTTCGAAACAGAAACACACAGAGGCGGAATTAATGCCTTAAGGCATTCTTTACTACTCAATGGTGTAGTGAGATCTTAAGGCAGGGGAAATAAATTTAAACTCATAAATAGTGCAAACATACCTATATGAATATAGGACACACTTTTGACGGAAGGGAATATAAAAGTTATAGAATAATGATTTTATGTGTAGTTTAGACATTTCAAAAAATGCTCACGCACTTAGTATTTTTTTAAACTATAACTTAGATGTAGTGTAATAATATATAAATAGGATTAATAATATTATAAATCCTATTAACTCTATTATTATTCGTGAAACATTAATATAAGAGACGGAAGAATTTTAATATCATCAAACATTACATAATATTACTTTTATCGTCAATATAATGAAAGTCATACTCGTCGGGAACATTGTAATAATTCGCCTTTGAAATGTATACGAATTGCTTGCAATTTACATTACTCGCCTTAAAACGTAGTATGCAAGATATTACGTTTTTATTTTCCACATCTGAAATTTCTTTCACAAAATATATCTGTTATTAGAAAATAATCATTGGCTAACCTACATAAACTCTAACATAATTTTTGGAGTTGATGCCAAGCCAATTTGTGAATATGATATGAGTATAAACTCTGATCTTTGTTATACAGTTAAGGTGGATTAGATTATATTATATAGGTTTTGGGTAGAAGGACGCCATAAAACGCAATGCCGCTAACCGAAACATGCATCAATACGACTATCGCAAAGCAGACGCCGTCAACACACATCTACCTCTATGTGTGTACAGAACCATGGATTATAGTTATGTATCACCCACACAACCACCACAAGATTTAATGTATATAGCCACAAGAACCAATGTGACTATCACGTAGGTGGTGGTCGCACACTCGCACTACACCAATTTGAGTCCAATCAATTTAGGTTCCAAAGTTTTGAATATGTTCGTAACACAAATAGTATTTGTAACACCCAATCATACTTCTCTCTAAGCCGAATAATAGTCGACGTATCATAGTGAATATTTTCTAGCAATAATAACAACAACATATCGGTTCCGAGCCAACGTTTACTGCGGTCTCTATCGTACGGACGGTACAAAGCAACTCTATATTAATCTTTATCAAGTCCCATTCCTATCCATTACATAGTATTTTTATCTTAAGGCCTTTACATATTACTATTGTTTTCATTTCATAAACCTTACTTCCATATCACCTTAGTATGGACCTGCGAATTATACACTGATGTACAATTACGGTACGAATGGCAATCCGCACGCTCTTCCCGAATAAAATCGGTCAATATTGGACTTGTTCCTATCTATGTAATTTCTTTTCAATTTATGTGTAACACTTTTTGAGTTATTAAAGAAATAAAGGTGCAGTAGTATGTGACAACTTTAAATATAACACAAAGTATGGAATTGTTTTTTTATACAAATAATAGTGATTGGATCTCTTTACTTTTTTAATAAATATTCTTTTTGAATAGTTTAAATGGTTTTCAAATCATAATTATAACTTCGTAGCTTTTCGCCCGCCCCATAAATAAATGTTTTTTAACCCTTTACAACACTTTTTTCCAATTAAAATTAACGTATGTCCTTTCTCAGGCTCTAGACTATCTGTGTACCAAATTTTATTTAAATCGGTTCAGCGGTTTGGAATGAAAGCGAGACACACAGACAGATAGAATTACGTTTACATTTATAATATTAGTATGGATTAGCCCAATTACATTTTCAAAAAAGTGCCATTTGTTTATTAGGAGTACATTATTAAAATTTTGTACTTAATCTTTCTTAAGGGTTTTGCAAAACTCTTAGTAGACCTTTATTGTGATTGAGCTTTATCAACAATAATTGTTATTAATAGGTCTTTACAATATACAGACATTTTTTCGTCAACCAGATTCGTCACACAACGTTCTTGCAATGTGAGCCGTAATATAGAAATAAAAGAACGATATTTTATTGAACTCGTGACGTTAAATCCAATAATACTATTCCAAGCAAATTTATGTTTCGATATTGTTTCTAGTAAATTTTCGTTGTATTTACCATTGTTTATAGATAATATTTTCGATTCAATATCATTTGAAATAGATCAGTCTTTTTATAAATATGTGAAATTGTTTTGCAGTTGCGAATAAGCGAGGAATATAAAACTCAAACGACAAAGGTAAATCTAGTTAAAAAAAACTTAAACTTAAACATACGGACAAAATCAAATCAACGCAAAATAGCAGTTGAGCAATGAAATATTACTACATCCATAGTTAAATAAGAATTCCATAATTATGAAGCTTTGGTGTAGGTTACTTAAATTTATTACTATAAAATGTACTTATTGTTATATAACAAGGAAAAGAGAATAAAAAACAGTTTATATATACAGTAGACGTATTGTAAAGAAACTTTCGACCGCGGCTTCGCCCGCATGGCCAAATAATTAACAATTTATTTTGAATTTTGTCCTATGTAGTTGACACTTATCATTATACATATTTTGGATAATTCACACAACATCTTTATACATTATAGCTTATGTGTTATATATATTAAATGTAAAAAATGTATAGAATTTAATGTAACTTTACAATATATATATATATATATATATATATATATATATATATATATATATATATATATATATATATATACATCACGCTACCTTTTGGGCACCCTTTCATTTGGCATTATTGTGACGTCCACCAGTTCCACTTAAAAATTTTCAACTTTTAACTGCGAATATTAGTCGCTGGGGCAGTATCAAACACTGCTTACAACTTATTTTTCAGAAATTTTAATTCTTAATATATATACAAATATACGTATATTAACAAGCATAGCGAAATCAATTAGGACCCCACCCAACACTATCAATTATCTGGCTTCCCATAATATACATAATTTTATTTACATTTTCCTATCTATTAAAACTCCTATGAACAGTGCGACATTGCCGCTGTGCTTTCTGTATTAAGATATCATAAGTTGGTGGATAATTACTATATATCTAAAGAACAGGCAGGTTGGAGTAAATGTGAAGTTTATGGTTATGAAAAATAAAATATGAGTTCAAATGTCATTTATTACGATAGCATTAATTAATACGTTAAATGGGTCAAATTATATAAAAATATTAATGTGTAATTTTTTAATATAAAATTATAATGTTATATTTCAATCCGCGATTTTATTAATGTTAGATTTTTTTCTGTTTATGGTTTAGCAGGCTTTAAACTAAGACATATAATGTATATACACATATACGGACGTTACAATGTCGTAAAAGTTTTAGAACATTTGTCATTTGACGTCCAGGATGTCAAATGAATAATAGTTTGAAACTTTTACGACATTGCAACGTCCGTATACTCGTATAATACCTAAATACCTGTAAAATATGCAAATGATTCCATAATTTATATAGACGTTTAAAGTTAAGCGCAAAACCCGCCGTAAAGCTTCTTGGGCGCGAATCCCGAAGACTGATTATCAGACTCGGTTGACGCAGGGCAGGGAAAAAATTTATATCTAGCCAAGAGCTTGTTTCAAGTCCGTTTTTACCTACCATTACTTGAATTCATATATATAAAATAGTATCTACTCAAAATGAAAACAATCTATTTCGCTTAAAAAGGCGGACGCAATATCACATATCAAGTGAAAGCTAGTGAAAAGTGTGTATATTCACGAAACGCGAAAATAATAAACAATTAACAAAATCCTATGAATTCAAGTGGTGTGGACGATGTCGCAACGTCGCATTTCGATCTATCGCTGGACGTCACATACGGCTAGCAATGAAAGGTTAGAATAATGACGACAGCGCCGTTAGTTTTTGCTACGAAATCTAGCGGAACTGAAGGAATATACAGAAACGCAAGATTGCCGATGAACCGACGTCCAAATTATTTTTTTACTTTTGACTTTTCTGATATCACCAAGGCAAGCCGCGATCATTGAGAACATTCTCCGATCCGACGTCCGTATATCGGACGTCCAAAGCAGGTGGACGCCAGATTATATGCAATTTTGTCCATAGTGGACGCACAACAGGTAGCGTGATGTATATATATATATATATATATATATATATCTATTGTAAAGTTACATTAAATTCTATTCATTAGTACATGTTTTTGCGTGAAAGAGTAACAAACATCCATCCATACATGCAAACTTTCGCCTTTATAATATTAGTAAGGAAGTAACGATTATTAAGGAAGTGAGGGTTTTACCTATATTTTAAGGTTTTACCTATATTTTAAGGCACTCGGTTGCAAATTATGTTGTAGGTTACTTTAATATTTTATTACTTAGTCTTTAAGATTATGGTATTTCATATCAATGTCCATTTTCAAAGTAAGGTAACAGCCTATACATAGGCATGTATAGATTGTTACCTTACCCATGCCAAACGCTATCTCTGTTAGAGGGTATTGTGGTGTAGTCACGGATTGGAATATCTCATAATTATATCTACATAACATTTATTGCCATTATTTCTAAAATATGCAGGTTCAGGTCACGATGTTTCCTTCACCGCCGAGCACGCGATAAATCATCACTTAATTATAATAATTTCAGGTTGTTCGATTATATTACTCTATGGATAGACGATAAAATCGGTGCCTATCGTCATATCGGTTTATAATAATTTACCCAAATAAGAAACAGTTTCTTTAAAATAGGTAAGATTAATTTAATGTAAACCTTTTGAGCAAGCATATCAATTGCATCGCGAGGGCTAGTTAATTCGTTTAAGCTGACGTTTTGAAATAGGAATTTCGAACACATACAAGCGAGTGCGTTTGTACAATGCTAGCTGGATTTGATGATAACGAGTTGCCAGAGCTTTATCCGATTGGAAATGCGGCAGCCTCTGCGGTGCAACATAAATGCGTAAGAGCCAAACAATTATTATATTGAAATCAGAAATTCAAGCCGATAATTTAGTGCCCAGTACGTGAGAGGGACGATAAAAATTTAGTTATAAAAGATTAGTATTTTGGGCGTACGAACTTTTTATTTAGTTGCATTATATTGTGTATACGTTGTGTATGTAGTATTTAAACTTATATTCCCTTATACCTTCCCTACAATATTATAATGTAAAATGGCTTGTTTTATATTGGCATACAATGGCATAGATTGGTTTTAAATTGTAAAGACATTATCTAAAATGTTTCTGTGCACAGATGACTCTTCTTTTATATATAATAACATTTTGGATCAAGACCTTTTTTTTATCTTCATGATGACACGTCAACAAAACATAGGCAATAAGAAGAAAATAGTTTCAAACCTTTCCTCAGAATATAATAAAAAATTGCAAATTGTATAATAAATATGTATTAAATAACGTTGAAAAAGCAATTAACCAAGTGTCGACATTTATACTTTTCAACATTATTTAATATGTTAATCCAATTGGGCAAAATGGATGTACTATTTCAGGCTTATTGGCTGCTGCAAACATTAAATACTGTTCAAACCGATTCTCTGTTCCGAGCTTATATTCGGATAAAATTGGATAAAGTTATCACGCGCTCTGCCGAGCACGACTTACTCACATTGGGATCTTCACACTCAGTCGGATTTCGACATTGCAAAAAAGTATTCACAACAAAGGTACAACACATATTTTATATATAAAAATGGATTTTAAGTAATTGCCTCAATAACTAGCCACAACCCTGTAAGTTTTAAAGTTATAAAGGTAAACATTTTTACCATAATTTTTCAATGCTTGAAGAATTAACAAGTGCTAAAAATGATTAATATGGATATGGTGAATAAAAATTGTTCATCCTTTTGGACTTTTCTTTTTTTTTTTTTTTTTTTTATGCGAAAAGTTGTCAAACGAGCAGACGGTTCACCTGATGTTAAATGAATACCGCCGCCCATGGACATCTGCCACACTCGAGGGTTACACATGCGTTGATAACCTTTTGAAAATTGGGCTCCGGCTACCTCACTCACCAGACGAAACGCGAAAGTATTTGTCATACTTCCACTTTACGCTGGTCTTCTGTGAGGTCGTGGTACTTACCCGGACGGGCCTGCCCATTCGTGCAACAGCCGAGGCTGCTGCGTGGCCCTACCACCGTTCTTTTTGTAAATAAATACATACTATAGATATATAAACACCCAGATACTGGAAAAAGACGGTGTTCATCACACAATATTTTTCCAGTAGTGGGGATCGAACCCAGAAAGCATTTGATTGAAAGGTGGCAATGTATTAGTAATAATAAATTGGGTGTCGTAAAAGTCCATGTTATCCCTTAACACCAGGTGAACGGCCAACACGCTTGCTATGAAAATGCATTCCCTGGGTGTTTTGTATGGTAATTTCTTTAAAATTGAATGTACCACTTGTCACTTGTCAGTTTGTCACTTCTTTTCCTTATATAATAAATAAAATTAGTTCCGTTACAATATAAATGTGTCACGAACTGTCAGAGACGCCGGTTACGGTCTATGTTCCTGGATTCTAAGCTCAGTTACTTGCACTAATTAGTTACCCTTTTCGTGAATTCCTTATGAAGCGAATGACTCACTGCAATTCTCTTTTTTAACTAGAAGTCTTGAAGTTAAATGTCTTGTATAAATAGTATCTAGTATTAGTGAGTAATTATTACCTAAAACAAATACTGCAGTTACTTTTAATGACCTAATGGTAATTGTAAATTATTTTTAATCTCTCTTCTTCTCTCTTCTTGCTCGGTCCCTCAATGCTGAGGATCGTGACCACATGATGTTCTCCTCCACTGTGTGCGGTCGTAGGCGGTGTGAACCGCGCGTTGCACGCTGCCGCCCACCGCGTTCTTCACTACGTCAGCCCATCTTGTCGGTGCCCTGCCTTGAGCACGTCTGCCGTTCATCTGACCAGTAATTATCTGCTTTTCTAGACTGTGCCTTGAAGATCGCATAATGTGTCCAAAAAAGCAGAGGGCCCGTTCACGGCAAATTGAAGAAAGCCGCTTCGTGATGTTTAGGTGTTTTAGTATTGAGTCGTTGGTTCTCCTGGCAGTCCAAGGAATACGGAGCATCCTACGCCAACACCACATTACGAACGCATCGATTTTACTGCTATAACGGCTTCTTATGCTCCATGCTTCGGCACCGTACATAAAAACAGGGATGACCAATGCTCGTACCAGGGGCACTTTAGTTGCACGTCGAATACCACGGTTCTTCCATATCTTTTCGAGTCTAGTCATAGCACTTTTGGCCATACCGGCTCTACGACTAATTTCATCAGTGCAGCTGCCACCGTATTTTTAATCACTTGAACGGTAATAAAATAAAAAAAAACCAACTGATAAATTCTTGATCAGACGTACGATTTCATGAAGTAGGTAATAATTATAGCAGTCTAAAATAATTAATATTAATTAAGGAGAAACATTTATAAGAATACATACGTTTTAGAAGCATATACATGCGTATCTTACCAGACAATTTCCATTCGCATCGTAAATACAATTGATGTCAATAACGTTCAATGAAATTTCTTTGTTTTATTTTTATTTCCATCTTTACTACCCATAAGGTACAAATGGGAAAAGCGAAGCCCGTCTATTTTCTCATCTTTTCGTAAAGTGTAGGATATTTTTCATTGTAACTGATACCTTCTTGGCCATAAGTTTAAATAATATGTGTGCTTCATGCACTTTTGTTAACAACTAAAATCAATATGGATACGTGATAAAAATGCATTTAATAATTCTGACTAAAGAAAATTTTGTATTTTTTTTTCGTATTCAACTTATATAAATCCGCTCACATTTAAGAAAGTTACACTAATTAGTAAATAGTAATTTACAATTTAAAAATAATTTAATTTATTTTAAAGTAAATAATATAGAAAACTAGCTAATGCAGGCGACATCGTCTCTGGTGTTTTTTTATGTTAACAACTACACTGTTTGCACTGGTCACACTGAAAGTTTTTAGAACTGGCCAGGTAGAATGATTATGAAATGAAATAAAAACTTTTGATTTAAAAAAATTTGAATAGTGCATTAATTTTTTATTTGTTTTTGGTGGCAATTGCAAAAGTGTTGTTACACCTCAATATGAATTTAGCGCGAGAATAATTTTCTGTCCATGATTTATCACGACTTTCGTTGTGGTCTTACTCTACAATAAAGCTATGATAGACTTCGATTGACTTTTAATAATGAAGCCTCATTCCGTGCCACTATTTACAATTGGTTCAGCAAGTTTAAGCATGGGCGTAGCAATCTCAGTGACGATTTGCGTGAGGGACGTCCTTCAACAGCAACATAATTATGAAGAGTGCTGTGTGATGCTTGATATAGGAAGGTAGAAATTTGTACAGTAGCCACTGTTGTACGAATGGGCATATCCGTCTGAGGTACCACGACCTCATCGAAGGCCGGCGTTATGTAGAAGTTTTATAATTCTGCGTTTCCTCTGGTGAGAGAGGAAGCTGAAGCCCATTTTATTAAGATGTGGCAACGCATCTGTAATCTTTGGGTTGCAAATGTGCAAGAGCGGCGATTATGACTTAACGTCAGGCGAACCGCCAGCTCTCTTGCCAACTTGTCACATTAAAAAAACATCATTTGACGAGGTGGCAATCGTGTAGATGGTTCAATTGAAATTAACTATAACTGTCGCCATGACGGGTTGCAGATTGGCTGGTATTTTAAAATATGGCTGCTATTCCACTTACTAGATAAACGAACAAAGATAATAAATACTTCCACTTCACTATGTATTGTCTTGGATGGGCCTACTTTTCGTGGATCTGATACCCTGGCTAACCAAGCAATAGTTTATGGTTTGACAACGAAATGATAAAGAATCAGATAATTACTCTCGTGTGATATCGACCGCTTAGCTTAGTGGCTAGCGCGTCTGAACTTCTAATCCGGAAGGCGCAGGTTTGAATCCTGTCCCTGGTGAAAAGTTTTGTGACAAATTAATCAATTTAAATCAGAAGAGCTTTTGAACGCAACTAATATCGTATTTCCGCCTTCTGTTTTTACACCATCAGACATTTTTTAAATTTTACACAATTAGTAAATTTCATGAAATTCAATGCAACTTCAAATGATAGATCATATTTTGTATTGACATATTGTGGCAGTATGGAATTAAGAAAAATAAAAGTGGGCTTATTGTTTCGTTGGGACTAACTATTATTAGTGTTTGATTTTGCAATTGCCAAAATTAAAAGTAAAGTAAAACCTAATAACTTTTTTTGTTTATTTTAATAAAATTGATTTCAAGATTCTACCTAGGAATATTAATTTAATCCTAAACCTGTAACACTAATCTAACAGATCAATTTATTAATGGAGTTAGCGTAATGGGAGTGGTCTATGCAATTAGAACTAGTATACATTAAATACAGCCTATGCTTCTAAGCAAAAGTGCTCGATTAATTTTTAATAAGGCCTGCGTTGCAGCACTATCCCACGTTCTCTATAAGTTCTAGTGTAAAGCTTAGTGCTTGGAGCGGTGTCCGGCCCCTTTTATTTTTAATTTACCTTAAAAACAATAGTTGCTAAGCGATTTTCTTAAAAGAGATTGACGGGTATGTCGATGAGCCTATCGCTCAATGATACTATAAGAGCATTTTAAAATTTTTTAGTAAAATTTTACCTTACAGTATTTATAGGAAGTATATCAAAGTACTGCTAATTGTGTGTGTTGCTGTGAACTTCACTTAACAATTTTTAAGTGAAGTTCTTTATACATCATTTTTCTATAAATATAAAAAGTGAGTTTGTGTAATACTCATTGATTATTTCTCAAAATACTCAAAGATTGTTTTTCAAAATAATCCATGAGTAATAAACACATATTAATTTTTTCTCTATATGTAGAAAAATCGTTATCTTACAAATTATCGCGCTGGTTCTTAAAGCTTTTTAAATCTTAACTTAGAATCTGCATTAGAGTCATTCTCGAAAGTCAGAGTTCTATATTATACACATATGCTTATTACGTACAAATAGGCAATGGTGCGTAAACGAAAATTACATAAATTCCCATACGATACCGTTACTTACCACAATTATTATCAACCGTGTTAAGCGTTTATAAACAAAGACCTTGTAATTTTAGTAGGTATCATATGAGATCAAATATACGTATCTATTATTTACTATTAAAATATTTGGACATGAAATCTAAATAATGATATTATATGTAAGAATTTAAAGCATTAGTGTGGAGTTTTTCAAGATAGTTCCATCCGCCTCGAGAGAAATGTTGTAGGTGAGTTTACTTCAATTTTTTTTTTTGTAATATTGAATCTTATTTTATTCTATTTTTTAAAGAAACCTAAAATTATTATTTTATTCATATAACATTGTTGACATATAATAGCTAAACATTTTAAGTTATTACCGAAAATACGCCTTTGCGTCGAAATATTAGTTAGTGTTGCTTAGGCTTCTTTGATGTGTGTATAAATGAAATTCTTCTCGACGTTTATGGACTATTTGTAGAGCCGTGGTGATTAACAGAGACTTTTATTACTCTACCATATAGAAATTGAATGAATAGAAAATAAATTTTACGTTAGGTGTATCCAAAAAGTTTAATGTTGTTTTGGGATTGCTTGCGATCAATTGTGTAAATGAGAAAAGTAAGTGCACCAAAAAACACTTTGCGAGCGTATTATGATTGCTGAGGATTATATCATAAAACTGTGGTCAGAATCTAATGATTAAAATTAAACTAGGATTTTGCTCTCTTTTTTAATTAACATTTGGGAATAATTAGTATATCTCTTCATAGTATAGATAACTAACGTATATTCGTAAACGTACCAATTTGCACATTCGTATATATATATATATAAACCACAACAATCTTATTTAAATATAATGTTTGTTGGCGACGCACGTATTATAATGTAAATACTTTTTTTTAGATTCTTTATTTTCATGTATTAGTTTTATTTTCTTTAAATTATTCATTGTTAATACATACTTATATAAATTACTAATATAAATTATAATTTATAGTAGAAGGTAGTTCGCAAAATGTCATTTTAATTATGTAAGGTACATGTAATAGTAAATGGTTATTGCATCATCCTTCCCACCTATATATTGGGCGGGCAGTGACCCCGCTCTCGCTCTGTTCGTCCGCTTTTGTAGTGTGCACATACGATTTCGTTACGTCGCAACGGTTGTAATTATTTGCGGTTTAATCAAGTTTGCGAATAAACGTCCAGTTCAACATAAAGCCGTGTTCATTAATTTAGACTCGCACCCTGTTCAGTGGTCCTTCGAGCCGGATCTTGAATGTTCCACACACCGCCGCGAACAATGATTAAAACACGGGCTGCTAGAAGGAAGGAGCTGGAAGGCACACAAGATCAGCCTCAGCAGTCAGCGGATGAGAAACCGAAAAGTGATGGAGGACCTACAGATATCCTGGAGAAAGGTATACCCGTCAAATATCCACCTTCTGAAAAGTCCAGACGATCCTCCTCTTCTTCAATTCGGGCTCAGAGACACAAGTTGGAGCTGGAGGCAGCAAAGGAAAAAGCTCGCATTCAAATGGAGCTTATTGACAAAAAACTCGCGGCCGATTTAAATAACCTAGAATACAGTTCACGCTCATCGAGGTCGCATACCAACGAGGAAGTTGAAAGATGGTTAGAGCGCAGCCAACAACTGGAACAGCCTGCCCCCGAGGATGCTCTTACTACGGGTGGGTTGTGCCCGCCAGCAACAGAGAACGCTACTACAGGTAACGCTGCCGCTGGCAACGATTATGGTACCGTACAAATGTTGGCCAGCACACTCAAGGACTTAGCCGCCGCTTCAACATCTCACAGTAGAAGTGCCAATTTATTGAGCCGTATATCTACGCCACAAGACTTACCCATGTTTAGTGGCGACCCTATGGACTGGCTTCAATTTAGACAGGCATACGAAGAGTCTACACAGGTATGCAACTTCAGCCCTAAAGAAAACTCATGGCGTCTGCGAAAGTGTCTTCATGGACCAGCAAAAGAAGCAGTAACAGCTCTTCTCATTACCGCCACATCGCCTGACGTAGTAATGGCAACTTTGGAGCTGCAATTTGGTAATCTCGAAGTGATTATTAATCGGATCACATATGACATAAAAATAACTGCATCCGATCTCATTCGACTATCACAAAGACATTGTGCCATTTTCCATAAAAGTACGCAACTACGTCGCCGCAGTGCGTGTCCTTAACCGACAAGAATACCTACAAGACACGGGTATAGCATCAGTTATAATAAACAAATTACCTACAATACTTATATCAAAATGGACAGACTACAGCTATGGACTGCTTGAGCATGGAGGAGCAAAATGCAAGCTCGATATTTTGTCAGAATTCCTGAACCAAGAAGCCGTTAAAATATCTACATGTTCAGCGCAGTTATTAAACAGTGGCCAATGTATAAACAAGTTTAAAAAATCTGACCGTACGCATCACACAGTGTTGTTAAACAAAGAAAGAAGTAACAGAACGTAGAAGTAAGAACAGCTGTGAATTGTCAATATTGCAAGCAATCTCCGCACAAACTACCCGAATGTAAACAATTCAAACGGTCATTACGTAAGGACAGGTGGCGGTATGTTAAACGGCACGGTATCTGCTAAAAATGTTTAGTATCGCGCCACGACAGGGACAGCTGCCCGGCGCCCGCGTGTGACTCGGACAGTTGCGGACTTGTTAAACTATCCCGTATATAGCAATCAACCCGCAAGGAACATATTAACCCCTATTGTTGATGTGCCAGAGACTGAGAAAAATTCGGAAATTATAACAAATATCAACACAAGTTTTAAGTCATTGTTAAAAGTGGTTCCTATTAATATTCACGGACCGAACGGCATAGTTAAAACAAGTGCGCTATTGGACGATGGGTCGACGATATCGCTAATAAGCAGCGAGCTCGCTGCGCGTGTTGGACTCAGCGGTCGCCGTCAAACAATGCGTGTGAGTGGCGCGTTCGATTCCAGTGAACTAGTGTGTGAAACTACGGTTATGGACTTTAAGATTTCTAACTGTGATGGCACTGTGTTTAATTTAACTGCACGTAGTATAGATAGTCTAAGTTTACCCAAACATAATTTATCGAGTGTTAATTTTAATAAATATGAACATTTATGTAAAAATAGACATAAGTTATGCACTGTCGCTTCTGTACCCTTAGTACTCATAGGCCAGGATAATTGTAATTTGTTATTGCCTTTAAGTGTAATTGTAGGTAAGAGAAACGAACCGTGTGCAACCCTGACTCCTCTAGGTTGGTGTTTGCATGGGCGCGTACCTGCTCATTTGGCTGGAGAGAGGACCTGTCACATTAATTTATATCTCAGCAAGGACTTGGAAGAAGCTCAGTCAGAACAGCGAATATTAGCAGAACTTCATGATGAGGTACGTCGTTACTTTAATTTAGATTCGTTAGGAGTGTCAATGCAACCACTCCAAAATAATAATGATATTCGAGCGTGTACTCAGTTGGAACGAACTGCAACCCTGGTTAATGGCAGGTGGCATGTCGGCTTACCTTGGGTCGATGAAAATAGCAAAATGCCCGACTCCTTCTCCAATGCTATGATGAGGCTAAAGGGCGTCGAAAGGAAAATTAAATTTGACAGTAAGTATGGACATAGGTATAAGGAACGGATAACTCACCTGCTAATTAACGACTATGCTGAGGAAATTATGGACAAATCCATCACTCAAAATAACTCCAAAACCTGGTATCTGTTTCATTTCAGTGTTGACAACCCGCATAAGAAAAAACTACGTTTGGTTTTCGACGCAGCAGCGAAAACAAATGGCGTATCTCTAAATGATAACCTTTTAAAGGGACCCGATCTATTGCAGTCATTATTAGGCATAATGTTGCGATTTAGGGAAAGTAATATCGCAATTACAGGGGACATAAAAGACATGTATCTTAGAATTAAAAGATTAGCGGAAGATAGAAACGCATTTAGGTTTTTATGGCGTGATAATCCGCCTGACCCTGTAGGTGAATATGTAATGACATCTTTAATATTTGGCGCTAATTGCTCTCCGTTTATAGCTCAATTTATAAAAAACAAAAACGCAGAACGATTTAGTTCATCAATGCAGTCCGCAGTGACAGCTATTTGCACACAACATTACATGGACGATTACATAGACAGCGTTCCCGATGAAGAAACTGCTATAGAATTAGTACGCGACATTTCCTACATACACAAACAAGGAGGATTTCAAATGTGTAATTGGTCTAGCAATAGCGAAGCTGTAATAAATAGCATTCCAAAAGAAACTCTCGGTGATACGGCTGTAAGGTTCAAAATCGGTCATGAGCATGAGAGTGAACGGACACTGGGTCTACTTTGCTTCCCGAAAGATGATAACTTGTGTTTTGATGTTAGTCTTAAACGCATTCCTAACGATTTGATTAATGGGAAACAGAGGCCTACCAAGCGGCAGATGTTAAGGGTAATAATGTCTATTTTTGACGTATTTGGATGTTTATCACCCTTTACCATAAAAGGAAAAATAATGTTACAAGAGGTATGGAAATCTAACATTAAATGGGACGAGAAAATACCGGAAGAAATGAACAATAAATGGTACGCATGGATAACTCATTTAGAACGTATAAGCGACCTGTGCTTACCGAGACATTACAAGGCGACAACGAGTAGAAGCGAGACAGCAACGTCATCGATGACGCATCGGCCCTATACTCACGCGCAGCAACCCGCCGCCGGCTATAGTAACTTACAGTTACATATATTTTGTGATGCATCAACAAAAGCGATGTGCGCTGTAGCGTACTGGCGTTGGATAGATAGCGACAAAATATAGGTATCATTCATAGCTAGCCGCTGTCGCGTTGCCCCAGTGAAATTTGTTACGGTACCGCACCTCGAACTTCAGGCAGCACTACTCGCCGCGCGCCTGTGCAGTACTATTATTAAAGAACACCGACTAGTACCTGAAAAAAGGGTATTCTGGTGCGATTCCAGTACTGTTTTGCACTGGATAAGAAACAATAATAAAAATTATAAAACATTTGTTGCTCACCGCTTAGGGGAAATCGACGAGCTCACAAACATTAATGAATGGAGATACATCCCCACGAAGTTAAATATCGCCGATATCGCTACACGTGAATTATTCGATTGTAACTTACTTACGTAAGATTGGCTCAATGGGCCAGCAATGCTGTATAAACCCGAATATTCATGGCTTGTAGATATTTCGAATCCTAATATTTGTAGTTTACAGCTGGAAACTGTTAATACATTACAACATCATCATGTAGTTAGCTTACCTGTGCCGGATCCGACTAGGTTTTCTTCTTGGCTTCGCTTACTCAGAGCTACTGCATATGTCCTATTGTTTATAAAAAAATGTAGAAAACTTACTACCTGCTGCCAGCTAGACTGCACGGTTATGGAGGAAGCTGAACGCCTACTAATAAGATATGCCCAGTTGCAGTCATTTCCAGAGGATATAGCGACGATAAAGGATATGAAAGTATTAGAGAAAAGTAGTAAGCTACTTCCCTTATCGCCTTACCTGGATGAACACGGAATTATGCGCTTAGGTGGCCGAATCAACGCCGTAGCTGATGTATGGCTTATAACAAAACAACCTGTAATATTGGACGGCCGGCATCCCATATCCAGATTGCTCGTCAAATATTACCATGTGAAGGCTGCACATGGTTTAAATGAGATGGTGGTAAATGAGCTAAAACAAAAATATTGGATATTGAGACTCCGACCTACTGTTCGCACCGTAGCATCCAGTTGCATGTTCTGCCGCATAAAAAGGGCTAGACCTGAACCACCACGACTAGGAGACTTACCGCAAGCTCGGTTAGACCATCATCAGCGGCCATTTACTAATTGTGGCGTGGATCTATTCGGTCCCCTCGATGTCACTGTTGGACGTAGGAGAGAAAAGAGATACGGAGTGCTTTTCACTTGCCCCACCATACGCGCCGTTCACATAGAAATTGTCAACTCTTTAACTACTGATTCTCTTATTATGGCATTGAGAAGGATGGCTGCGCGAAGGGGTTGGCCGAAACGTATATTCTCCGATAACGGCACTAACCTAAGAGGCGCTAATACAGAAATTATTAAATCTATAAAGGACTTGAATGGCGATGCTTTAAAAGATCAAGCATTGAAATACGAAACTGAATGGACTTTCATACCACCATCAAGCCCACACTGGGGTGGGGCATGGGAGCGTCTTATTCGTACCGTTAAAAATGCCCTGAAGGTTATACTGAAGGAGCGTGCTCCTCGGGAGGAGGTTCTAAGCACACTGCTTGCCGAAGTGGAGAACATAGTCAACAGTAGACCGCTTACTCATGTGTCTGTGGAACCAGGGAGCACCGAGAGCCTAACCCCTAATCATTTCCTGCTGGGAACGTCATCCAACCTTCCGATGCTTGGAGTTTATGATGATTCTGATATGTTCATCAGAAGACAATGGCGTATCGCGCAACGACTAACCGACAAGTTTTGGGAACGATGGATCAAAGAGTTTCTGCCTGAGCTGTTACCAAGGAACAAATGGAATAAAGACCAAAGACCATTACAAGTGGGGGATTTAGTTTTAGTGGTCAGCCCAAATGAGCAGCGTGGTGTTTGGCAACGCGGAATTGTTGAAAGGGTTTTTCCTGGCAAAGATGGTAGGACTAGAGTAGTTCAGTTAAAAACACAGTCTGGGGCCCTTGTTCGGCCAGCAACGCGCGTCGCCCGAATTCCTATGGGTGATGAGTGTCTAAGCATCGACACTGGGGTGGGGAATGTTGGCGACGCACGTATTATAATGTAAATACTTTTTTTTAGATTCTTTATTTTCATGTATTAGTTTTATTTTCTTTAAATTATTCATTGTTAATACATACTTATATAAATAACTAATATAAATTATAATTTATAGTAGAAGGTAGTTCGCAAAATGTCATTTTAATTATGTAAGGTACATGTAATAGTAAATGGTTATTGCATCATCCTTCCCACCTATATATTGGGCGGGCAGTGACCCCGCTCTCGCTCTGTTCGTCCGCTTTTGTAGTGTGCACATACGATTTCGTTACGTCGCAACGGTTGTAATTATTTTTCAAGTTTGCGAATAAACGTCCAGTTCAACATAAAGCCGTGTTCATTAATTTAGACTCGCACCCTGTTCAATGTTATTAAAAATTAAAAGGCGTTAAGATTTTCGTCGGTGTGGCAATCAGCCGCTTAGTAGCTAAAGCGTCAGGCCGCGAATGCCGAAGACGTGGGTTCAATTCCCCCAACGGCGACAATTTTTTCGTACTTTTGCTACAAATTTTAATAATGTTATTAACCTTAAAGTTTATAAATAGAGTAGATAATTTTTCTATTATAGTATCTCCAATATATTATATAGTAATCATTACTTCTGTGTGCGTCATACCATTAAGAAATACCGTCAGCACTCTATAATGAAAGGGCGTATACATAATAATGTAACACTTTTGTTTGAGAACATACCATCGCTAATTTGCGCTCAAAGGGTAAGTCAAGGAACCCTTTGAACAATTATGATAAAGATGCCTTATTTCTTCATAGTTACAGTTTTCCGTCATAGTTCAAATAATTTGATCATATTGTTTTAATGTTCTTAATTCTATGATATTACCATTAATGTTTTTTTAAGTAAAATCCAGGTTTGATTAAATTTATTGTTTACTGGCCTGAATTTCAATGCATTTTTTTCAAGAAAAAATATAATATATTCATATATATAATGTATTCGTAATTATAAAGAAACGCAAATTCAAAGTTTAAATCGTTCACGAACGATCTAAATCAAATTTAGATCGTTCTTAGGGTGATACCGTTCGATCTTCTTAATATTCAAGAATACCGAATTTTTTCGAATACGATTTGTATTGTGGTACCAACGTAGCATAGACAGTGACATTAACGATTTCTTTGTACCAATTAGTGGTGAAAAACGTTTTTTTAAATTGGAAGTAAATGGGGGTTTTTAAACGGTTTTATTTAGCTCGACCCGTACGGAATTTGTTTATTTATTTGGGTCAAAATTAGAAATTGAAATTTAAACACCTTCCCGTTGTCAGATTGATCTGAAATTCTGTACACACATTTAATTTAGATGACAATACCATATTGTAGTTTTCAATGCACATAAAATAAAACCGTTTAACTTAAAAGTTTTTAAACGGTTTTATACTATAGAACGCTTTTAAAATGTAAATATAAGAAGCAAAATTGTTTTAATATTTAATTTAAACATATTTATAAAGCATGTCTTTCGATGTTTCAGTAACATATAAACTTAAGTATTAATCAGCTAACATATATCAATCTACGACCTTTACGTAGCTTGAGAATTGATTGCAAAGGCAGAAATAATTTTACTTAAACATGATTCCTTAGTTTAGCTAGTTTTTTACTTTTACTTAATGCCCATTTGGACAAATGGTTAGAAAGATTTTCGAAAAATTTTGTACCCAGTACATTATTGTCCCAAAGGAGTTTTACTTTTTGTTGCTCCTATGAGCAGGTGCTGCCGAAGCCAGAAAACGTCTCAAAATTGAGTATTGTTCGGTTCGAGAATGAGAATATTGCTCTTTTTCATGTTGTTTTACAATATAAAATAGCAACAAAAAGATGTATTTTTTTTACTTCTATGAGATACGTTGATTTTGTGCCACAGCTATTCAAATCTCGTCCTCAAACACACTTATTAGTTAGAAACTGCGTTGAATTTTGTGCTTAATAGTGCAAATAGCGGGTTCAGTAGACTTTGAAGTTCATAAGAATATTAAGCAATAATTCTAATGTAGGTAAAGCCATTACATGACGTAATCTTAATAATGTCGACCACGTTCTAAGGGTCGTGTAATAATACGGTAGGAAACATATCAATCAAAAGAACTTTAAGAAGTAGGTTTTTTTAAAACCATTAACCATTTTTTCGTTAATAGAGCAATCGCATGAGGAAGTAAATTAACTACCAAAGCGTTAGCATAACAATTGGGAGAATAATTTTTGTTTGTTGTTAAATGTTTAAATTAATTTTTATTTGGGATTTGTTGACAAATTAGTTTTTAATCTTACTTTTCCCCGACGCGACGTGTCAAACATCACTGCAATTATGGACAGACTGAGCTGACTGAGTGTAAACTCCAAAGGTATGTCATAGTTATTCCTAACGCGACCATCAACGATTAGATTATTTATTTTATTAACATCTGTGCCAAATATTTGAAGCCTCGCAGTGTCGGTGTGTTTGGATCTAATTTCATTCTAACAGCTTAAGAAACAAACGTTGGGACGATGATCAATTAAAAGTCGTTGTAATCAATAAAAGATGCTGTTTTTTATATTATTGGTGTCATTTACGTTAGAAACTCTATCGTTTTCTAGTTTTGCTACGATTAGCAAGCGACATTGTAGCAATTAAGTCATTTCTTCGAACTTTTATTTCAATGATATAAAGTACGAAACGGTACACTGAACAATGAATATAAATATGTAAATAAAATTATAAATCATCTCTTAAAACTAACTTCATAGTTAACTATAACCGCAGTTATCTTCAGAGAAGGCATTCCACTATGAGCTATGTACTCGTAGTTTCCAACAGCGCAGTATGATAAAGTCTTTATGTAAATGTGACTTGCAGCGAATAAATGTAGTGATAGTGACTGAAATTATACGTAATTGTATGACCTGTCGGTGACTGCTTGCTTTGATGGCGGTCTTTTAAGTCGTCACTTGTCGTTCCTTAAATTTTGAGGTTAATTAGTATTTTGTTAGCAATATTAAAACATTTGCATATTTATTATCTTTGATTATATATAATCACATTAAAAAATAAAAATAATTACTTATTTGATCGGTAAATGATAATTTACATATATAAAATACATCTTCTTATCCTTTAAACGAGCAATTCTTGTATATATATAATCGGAATTTCGGAAACGGTTCCAGAGATTTTCATGAAATTATTACGTGCGTAGATTCGGGGGCAAAAAATCGATCT
Source organism: Iphiclides podalirius (assembly GCA_933534255.1). Classification (NCBI taxonomy): domain Eukaryota; kingdom Metazoa; phylum Arthropoda; class Insecta; order Lepidoptera; family Papilionidae; genus Iphiclides; species Iphiclides podalirius. Next base: position 9,139,701 of record OW152824.1, on the reverse strand, counting down.
AGCTAGCTTTCATTTTTAGAAAATGTCCTTTTATCCCTGTTTTCAGGGAATGAAAAATATCATTCGAATACGACGGTAAATTTCGCCGCAAAAGAAAATGTTACAATAGCTCGGTCGGTAATCGGGCGGCCACGAAACAGAAGGCCGTGGTTCGTGTCACGATCGTCAGATCATTGCTTTCTTTATTTTTAATTTTTTGTCGATTTGTTATTTTGTTGTTTTTTCCCTTTTTTTAAAGTTCTTTCTTTTGTGAAAAACATCAGTTCATATTTTGTTATTATTACGTCGGTAAGATCGAAAAATATTATGCATATTTCATTACTCAGTAATTTGTTTCTAAATGTAATTTCCAAAATAAACGATTTACCAAAAAAAAGAAACCGAGCAAAGCTCGGTCCTCCGGGTACTATTATTTATTGCACGACGACGTCATGCAGTAAATAATATTTTAGTTAGTTTTTCCTTTTATTTTGGGTTTCAGATTTCCTATAGATTCCGTGATTGCAAATGGCTGGAGAGCGATTATACAGCAGATTACGTGATGAACGACTATACAGATGATTAAGAAACAGAGTTTTGTTGTTTAAACTACTGTATTTTTTTCATTGTATTTTTGTTGTTAAAAAAAAAAACGTACCAATCTACAAAATAAATACTTTATTCAACCAATTTTGTTTAACTTTCACCTTAATAACTAATGAGGAACAATTTGGAGCAGGCATCCCTTAATATGCACACCTTGACACTTTTTTTTACCATAAGTACACGAGCGGCACTTACACATATCACGCAATCGGAGACAGTTTTAGCGCGTCGTTTGTTAAGAATTACTCCATCTAGACAAGTATGTAATCAAAGTATATTCTTTATTTTTTATGTACAATAAATAAACATCGGCTGAATTAATGCCACCTTCATCTACGTTAACCACAAATAAATAACGCGTTTAATTTTCAATAGCCCGCCATTTTAAAACTTGTCATGACACAATCTGTAACTACTTAGCAGTTGACAAGTAAAACCTATGCAAGTAAAACGACGCTTTAAAATTATTAAAATCACAGTCACAGTCCGCAAAACTAAAGGATTTTTGCCATCAATTGTGGAAATGGTGGAAAAGTTTATGCTGTTGCTCCAGAACAACTAACAATGTTGCTGTTGTAGTATACAGACAGCATTGAGGAAAACCCAGGTTGATCCATTTCACGGAATTCATTCTCCAATCTTTGGAACTGGGCATTCCACAAAGAATATTACACCATATTTTGCATAAACTTGGGTCTTAAATCTTTTAAATTTCAGTTAACAGAAGATCTTTGCTGATTGGGTTTTACGAAAAAGTCATCTTGCGTGTTGAAGCTCATTTTCACCATTTGACCTTTCCTTGTCTCGAAAAACCCAAGAATTATCATTGAAAAACTTCCCAACCTTAACCTATGACTGATTGGTGCGGTGTCAGAAAAGTCACAAAGACACCCGTAGTTCGTATCCATGTCTAGTTAACTGAGATAAAAGATCGTTTCGTTAAACAAAAACAAGAAAACGTTCAGTAATATTTAATTCGTTTCGAAAAATTTAAAATATGTAAGCAGTAAATTTGACAAATATTTATAATGTAAATTAAATTTATAATATACAAATACTTTAGCAATATTCCAATAATTTCGTATTCATATCAGCTATGTTTATTATGCTACAGGGCGCAATAATCGTCTTAAGCTTTCACGAACAATTTATCTTAAGTAGTTACGACGAAAGTTAATTCGGTCGACGAATAAAGAGTTACAATATAAAACTTATATGTAATACATTTATTTGGCACTTCATCATATTAATATGAAATACGAAATAGAAACAGAATTAACGCGTAAGTTTCGAATCCCCAAAAAACCTTCCGAAAAAAAAAAAAAAAAAGATTTGAGACCATCTAAAAGTTTAATCTAGTTTAAATTGAAAGCTTTTCCTTGCCCTTTCCTCAAAGGAAGTTACTTTGTTCTATGTTTTCATCTCCATCGATAATCCTATTAAATTAAATGACAAATAAAAATGAAACGTTGATAACTCCTAAAAAGTGGCTTAATTAACCAGACAGGGACGGGAGGCAGAACATCCTGTTTTATACCTTCGATCCTGTTCTGTCCTACACACGTTTTGCTTTTTTAAGTCCATAATCGAATACCAAAATAAATTAAAAAACCAATTCAAGATCGACAACAAAAAAGAGCTTCTACAGAAAAAAATAGAAATGCAATTTTTCATTTTTTGTAAAAATAAGCGGTAACTTAAACTTAAATCGCCTTCCTGCCATTATCTTTAGATGTATTTCTCAACAGATAAGCTTTAGTTAGCAACAAAAACCGAGCAGGAAGTATGAACCGGTAGAAATAGGTAAATAAAATGGTGTCTACTGAAAGAGAGATGCTTGATATATTGCATACTGTTATCGGATACAATATCCAACTATAACAAGTATAATAATTAGGAAAACACCAAGAATAAGATCAGTCTAAGGCGATTGAACTGGTATGATCCGATCCACTGTGTATATAAAACATACATGCTGTAAGAAACAATTTACCAGCTAACCGGTAATATTAATGTTATTTAATATTATGTAAACTGGGACGTGTTGAGGAGGGATGTTTATTTGTAGGTAGTTGCATAGTGTGTTGTGAGAAATGGGGGACTTACACCAACGTGGCAATTTAACCTGTACATGAATCTGCAGATCGACTAACTCGGCAATTCTAGAGGTTGTTTAATATTTGGCATTTTCATTAATTTTAACATTAGTAATTTTTCGTTGAAATTGGGTAAAATATTTTTAACCTTAGCTTGCTTTTAGTTTCGTTTTAAAGTAGAAACGGTACAGATATCCAACATTTTTACGTATTAGTTTTCTCATTATTTAGTTTGAATTAACAAATGAATGGGGATTTTAGTTTAAATCCCGAATTCGTCCGAGTTCAATTACCGAATAGTCGCTCACAATGTCCTAACCACAACATCTGTGCTCTATCTACGTGTAGAGAACTAAACATTAGGGCGCTGTCTGGCTTTAATAACACTTGCTCCATTAACTCTCTTGAACTCGGAATAGACATCAAGATAACGTTGTGGTTCACCTGGTAACGTGTAAACAAATTAATCTTTGCCGTAATTAACTAAGTAGAACGTTAGGTGCGTGTAAGAATGGTAAGGTAGCATTCATTTTAAGCATTCAAAGTTACTCTTTTAAAGTAAAAAAAAAGTAAAGTAACAGCCTATACATGTCCCACTGCTGGGCAAAGGCCTCCTTTATAGGGCATAGTCCACCACGCGGCCCCACTGCGGATTGGCGGACTTCACATATTTTCGAAATACATTTTTTTTTTGCCGAAAATATGCAGGTTTCCTCACGATGTTTTCCTTCACCGCGGAGCACGTGATAATTCAGCACTTAAGTTAAAAACTTCATTGGTGCCGGCACCGGGGATCGAACTCAGGTTGCTCGAGTATACATTGAATTAAGGCGAGCGCACGGACACTGAGCTATCACGGCTCCAAGTTACTCTTTTGGGATGACAAAACTAACTTTATCGTTTTAAATTAAGCACTTTCAACAATATTTAATTTAACGGCTTGAACTGCATCGTCACTTAAAAACAAGTGAAATTAGTTAATTTTGTACGGTTATAAATAGAAAAAAGTCTCAATTATAGTGGACACGTTATAAATATAAGAATTCTATAATATATGTTATAAATATAAGAATTCTATAATATATGTAATAAATATATTAAGTTAGGAATTTATAAACGTTGAATAAATTAATATATTTTATTGCACATCAAAAATAAACGAAAATCAAAAAAATTATATGGAAGTGATGGGCACAATGGGCGGTCTTATTAGTAAAAGTAATTTCTTCTATGCGGGTTCAGTCGATAAATTGAATTATTTTGATTAATCTAATTAATTGTGATATAGTGTTGGATGTAAAAAATCTTAGTTGCTTTAAATTAAATAAAAATATTTAAATTAAATATAAATTAAAAAAATTGATCCCGATTTCCACACTATTTTCATTATAATCTTAGTTTTAAAAATAATATTTATATTTGTTACGATAATTGGATAACGTTTAAAAAATTTTCAAACTTAAACATTTGTAGCGACAACGATAATCTTCTAAAGCAAAGGGCAATTACTTAACAACAAGTTAAGGTGCGTTATGCATGCAAAATGGTCTAAGTTAAATTGGACTTTGTATATCATATGTTGTCCCGTACAGTAGATTGTTATATGAAAAATCTAAATTTATAGCTTAGTTTATTCATAATTATGTTTGAACATACATATGTATGTTGATAAACTTTACTTTGGATTTTAACATGGAGATATATTAATTTTGAAGTATTTCTGATGTTCGTTTTCACACAAGTAACAAATTCTAAAAAAATATTTTCCTGTTGCAATAAAGCATAATTAAATATTCTTCGCAATGGTTTCGTTATAATCGCAACTTAGGTACCTACCTAATAGCAATACTTAAGGAGTGTGTCGTAAAATGTTGAGAGAAGGGCTAAAACAATAGACTCGCCCACTTGAAGTGTTTTTTGCAAGCAGCGAAAATTTCGTTCGTTGCCGAGTATATAAATGGAGGTTTCAAGGGCTTATTTACGCAAGAAAGGTTTTTGTTTCTAGTAATTTATGGTCAAATTTGATTTGAATTTGTGGAAAAACATTCTGTTGCGTGTTTATATATTTGGTTGTTACCTCGCTCACCAGATATGAAGAGTACTTATTTACTTCGGTTATACTACTACTTTAAACATACTACTGATTTTAACTATTACTTTAAACTAACTACTGATTTTGCTTTTAATCCGTAGACTTTTAAAGCTTCATCGAACCCAGAACTCGTTTGGTAGTTTGGCTAGTTTGGTACGAACTAATGCGTGAATTATCTAATCTGGATGCATGTCAACTACGGGCCATTGAAGTTTGGTGCGGATCATGACCCCAATGGATGTCAACTGTCTTATAGGAGGGGGGCAATCCGGAGTTCGTTTTTGTTGTGGTCGTCAGTTTATTTGACGTACCTCGATATTAGCTCAGCCATATCCATCGGAACACGGTCGCATGATAAGTGTTGATGTGTACCGGGTATCCCTGGAGTCAAATATCGGTAAGTAACTTAACGAATTCAATTTCTTTCATGCTCTTGGATTGGCTCTTCTAAATCCTGGATGCCTCTTATAAACATCTGAAGTTTGCGGTCTTGCGATAATAAGTAGGTGTCGCCTTGTTGCAGTCATCCAAAATAGCACTATGGCCCTGTACGGTGCTCCCTTTTGGGGCGGCACCCTGAATTGCCGGACCAAGCCGCTCCTGCGCATACGGCACTACCGGACGATCTCCGGTGAGGCGGTTCGCGGCGCTGGCAGGTTCCCTTTCCTGAGACCTAGAAACCTGGCCTCGAGGAGGTAATAACCCAGGGCCACCTGCCGGCCTTAAAGGAGATTAGAGGAATTAAGAGGGTGCAGACTAAGATTGCGCTCACTCACTATCGCCGAGTGGGAGCAGAGACTGGAGCACCTAAGTGCCGACCTAAGAACCATAGAGGCCATTCGTCCGGTACTTAGTCGGTGGCTGAACAGGAGTCACGGTACCCTCACCTACCGGGCGTATCAGGTTCTCCCGGAACATGGCTATTTCGGGAGGTACCTGTGCCGCTTGGCGGGGAGGTAGCTAAAAGCGGGTTGTCACCACTGCGACGCATGTGTGGAGGAGACGGCCCAACATGCACTGGAGGAGTGCCCAACATGGCGGGAGCAGCCGAGAGCTGAGGGCTTTGGTAGTGCATGACCTTTCGCTGCCTGCACAGCGAGAGGTCGTCGGGATGTAATCACCCGGAAGAAGGCTGTGGAGGGAGAAAGGGAGGCACAGCAACTGCCACTTCGGCAATCCGCCGCCGGAGATCAGGCCACAGAGGCTGGCTTAAGAACCTTCCCTCCTGATAGTAAGCCCCGGGGCGACAGATGTGGGACTTACTGCTTCAACGCGGAGGGCTTAAGAGGGAAGAAGAGGCAAAGCGACAGCGCAGGTGCAACGTCGGTTTTTTAGGGGTATTCCCGTGTCACTCGGAAACTCCCACATACCCTGCTGCCTAACCACAAGGCGACGTAGGATTCATAAAGAAGTTTACCCACATAAAAATTTGTTACAAATTTAAATGATGTTGTTTGAACGGACCTCATGGAAGTTATTACTTTTAAACCATACGGACGTTTTCTACCCTTATTTCTCTTGTCTATGATGACTGTGAAGGCATCGTTATTATATAGGGCGGGGTTTATTTGTCCACCATGGCTTGGAGGGAGACCGAATTACTGTGCGCAGAAGACTCCGATTTCGGGGCAGTCGTATCGTAAGGGTTCCCATAGTAAGGAGCCCATGCTGAAGTTTACGTCGTGGGGCCTTAGGGTCCCGCAGGCGGTGAGTACGCTAAATAATGGGTGCCTAAGAACAAGACCGTCGTCAGCTGCACTATATTGAGCACATTGCTGTCGTGTCGACAAACGCATAATTAAATTTTAAAAATTGCCGCCTCTAAGATGGGACGTATGCATATATATTCTACTTACATAACTGGAATTTTTCTACGAGAACATTGAACTAAACACTAAAGACTGCAGAAGCTGGGTAAAGATTTTTTTCTTTCTTGATCTTCTATAGGGATTTTTTTCTTCTTTCTGTTTCTTCTTTCCTCTTGCTTCTTTCCTACATCTTCATCTCGAACACTGTTATAGCAGTCTTGAGGATTATTACATACCGCGAATTTGGGCAGAAACGAAAGTTAGCTCCAGTTGTGAACGATTAAAAGTGCAACCGCTGCGAATGGTGTCTGGTTCAGGGGACATAAGTCATACCGTATACATAAGCAGAGTCCGCACCGTGCATTTGGTGCAAATTTTCCTATTAAATTATTCAATTTTTAAATCCTTTCCCGAGCTATAACGTGAAAGACAAGAAAATCTGACACCCAAATAAACTAAGTTGGATAAGTTGTTAAAAACATTCGACATACTATTAGAACACTCTGTGTGCGCTTTTCATTTATACCAGGCACATAATGATATTAAGGTATTTAATTGAAGAGAGGTTTCGGTTCGTAAAATAATAACTAAAGAGGTTGCTCTCTGAGGCGCTAACAAATTGGCATTTAGTCGGGGCGGCCGGCTGTGCAACTGCGCGAAAATGTAACGAGATACACACAAAATACTAAGCGGTTGTTTGGCAAGTGAATGTTTTATTACTGTAATTCAACAGCTTTGTAATGAAATTTAAATTGTTTATAGTGCTAATCTTTGCACTTAAGATTGTACATTAAAATATGTAGAAAAAGTGCGAAAAGATTTTTCTAAATATTTTAATGTTCAATCTTAAGTGCAAAGATTAGCACTATAAACAATTTAAATTTCTAAAAAAGTGGCGACATCTCTCGTACGAATTATCGTTTAAATAAGTTGTTTTGCTGGAAATATAACAATAGATGGCGCCAAGCATGCTTCAAATGCTAAGAAAACAATGTGGAAGAATGCGTTAAGATTTTCTTCCGTGTGGTAATCAGCCGTTTAGCTCAGTGGCTAGAGCGTCAGGCCGCGAATGCCAAAGACGTGGGTTCGATTCCCACAGCGGAGACAATCTATTCGCACTTTTTCTACATATTTTAATGTTCAATCTCAAGTGCAAAGATTAACACTATAAACAATTTAAATTTCTAAAAAAGCAATGGCATCTCTCGTTCGAATTATCGTTGTAAAACGATATTCGAAGTTGTTTATATGCTGGAAAGGATATAACAATAGATGGCGCCAAGCATTGCTTCAAATGCTAAGAAAACAATGTGGAAGAATGCGTTAAGATTTTCTTCGGTGTGGTAATCAGCCGTTTAGCTCAGTGGCTAGAGCGTCAGGCCGCGAATGCCGAAGACGTGGGTTCGATTCCCACAGCGGAGACAATCTTTTCGCACTTTTTTTACATATTTTAAAGCTTTGTAATGTTTTTGTTCTAAACAACTTAGAACTTTAATTTCAACTGTTTACACACTCTCCTATAGTCGTATCGTAACCGCTCATTAAATAATTGATTTTTAAAAAATCAAGTGTTAGGAAAATTATATTTTTTTACTGGGGTACGCTTTTTTGCGAACGGGCAGCCCTTCCGGGTGAGTATCACGACCTCACAGAAGATCGGCGTGAAGTGGAAGTATCATATATACTTGTGCGTTTCGTCTAGTGAGTGAGGTAGTCGGGGCCCTCTTTATTAAAAGGAGGCGACGCATCTGCAAACCTACGGGTGTTGCAAATGTCAATAGGTGGCGCTTATAGCTTAAAATCAGGTAAACCGCCTGCTTGCTTGCCACCTTTTCATATAAAAATTTGAGCATGTCTTAAAAAAATAATAAAAGTAATATTTCATTTAAGATTCGTTATCAGCGTTACAGTTACGTTCTCATTTACTTATCAATTATTAAAATGTGAACGCGTTGACTTCATTTTGAAACAATTTGAAAAGAAATATTTGCAAAGCAAACAAGAATCCTTGCTGCTCTTTGTTCGTAAATCATGCGGGAGTGGAGCAACGTAGCAACATGTACATTTTCTTTACTCTGAATACAATATTGGCAGTGTAGAACATGCTGCCGAAGAAACAAAAGAGTTTAAAATATATTCAGAGTTATCAAAAATGTTTACAAAGTAAGTCTATAAAGAAATCCTCTTAAACTTTCAGCGGTTTCAGGCTGAGATTTCTAAATGTGTAGAAGGAGCTTATTTTATGTTCAGGAAAAAAGTATTAGTAATATAATGGGCAAATTACATGAGTTTGTTTGAAGAAAAATCCCTAACTGAAAGACTTTATTTATAGATCGGAAATGTTCTGTTTGAGATTAGATGCGGTGTAATATGACCTGAAATGAGCTTGAATGCTTTATTTGAAATAAAGCGTCTTCATATCCCTTGAGAAATCATTGAAGAGTTCTTACTTTTTCTGCACAAACTTACCCGCTATCTTAAGACAAGTTAGTGCAAAGTTCAAGGCTTCACGCAGGGTTTCTTGATTCCGATAACTGTTTATATTTAACTTTAACTGTCAACAGTTTGAATCTAATACACTAAAAAGTATTCTTTAACGATCGTTTAATTTGAATTCACATCTAATAGATTTATTAAGTTTGTTGTTATCAAAAGTAAGTCATTGATATGCAGAAGAAACTGAGTAGGCAACAGTTTAACAGACTTGTGTTACATCAAGGTACCAAGGTACCAAAGGAGCTGAAAGTTAATAATGAACTCCATTATTTTAGATAACAAAGAGGGGATGGCAATATGCCTGTAGTTAGGGGGATTCGTGCGTTCACCTTTATAGGGATCGTGTACAATAAGGCCGTGTTCTAAGAATTTGGGACAATACCTAGGGAATAGGTGTCGGAAAAGTCGGCTTATAGTCGGTGGCGAATCTGGAGCACACTTCCTCAGCACAACGGGGAGGATTCTAACCGGCCCACTCGACTTGCCGAGGGAGAAAAGTGCCATTTGAACAGAATTCAGAATAAACCTGATGGCTGGCATTGCATGCTCACACCACGGGGCGTCCGGTGGTGCGTTCTCCTTACCATCCAGCGGGTTAGAAGCAAAAAGAGTATCCAATAGCTCGGCTTTCTTTTTCGCATTGTGGGCCAACGAGTCATCTCCTCTGTGCTGAGATTGTAAGGATTGCATACTTCCAGGCCTACTAACACTCCTGCTTCCGGTAAGACTCCACCTTGCAGGTGCGACGGAACCACGGCGGGTGAACGTTATAAAAAACTCTATCCAAAGTACCACATCGGCGACAGAGTGGGTGCTGGCGCTAGGATCATTCCAGTGAGAAGCAAACTTGGCCTCAGGGATAGGGCGCAAAGAAAGACCGGATCGCAGTCCCAGTCCACTGACCTGTAGTGTTACATGGTGGCAACCAGCAGAGTGCATGTGGAGCGGGCGCGGAAAGAGCTGTGGCCGCGCCGGTTGTCATAGCACCCGCAGAGAGAAGGCCTGCGCAGGCCACAATCGCGCCGAGGTTCGCAGAAGATTGCGTTTACGTGTTCTTGTGTTCCCGGAAGAAGCGACAAGGAAGGTGAAAAGAAAATGAAATTTTATTAGTTATTTCTTTCCCACATTGGATTTTATTTATATGGCGAATTTCTAAAAACAATTGGTGCTACGATTTTATCCGGCATAAGTGAGGAAATAAAAAATGAAAAAAAGATTAGGCATTGACAAGCTTTCAAGTGCACCTTCGTTTCCACGTGCCGATCGTTTAACAACTTTTTAACCCTCCCCCAGAAATCCTCAGCCTATGCGATCCACCAATGTCAGATACGACATGTGTTCTGCTTCACATTATTAGATGACAGTTTAAAGAGACGGAAACTATTAAGTTTAAATAAGTGTTGTTGTTACTCGTCGAAACATAATCCTTTTGTTAGTTAAGCTCAGCACCAGTAGCTTTGTAGATGTAGATGCAATCAATAAAATACTCTAACCAATAGAAACATTAGTGTTATATTCGAAATATTAGAAAATTAATATTATAGATATTTAAATTTCTTAACAGACAGTAATACAAAACGTATGTATTACTGTCTGTTACAGATATTCAATAATTTAATAGGAAAATGATACCAAGCAGAATTATAAGAAACTCTGTACTCAAATTGCGAATTACGTAACATTCCAATAGAATGTAGTACATGGCCTCGTCCATTTTTAATAACGTTGCAAATTGTGTAGGTACGATTGCTCCCGGTTCAATCAGTTATAAATGCACGGTAAAGGGAAATAGATTGGCTCTATTAGTTCCACCGTTAGTGCTAGGTTTCCCTTTGACTTGGCAGTGCATAATTCAAAGGGTTTCGCATTGATTTCCCCTCGGGGTATGACTTAGAAGGAACATAAATAACTAAGGTTTGAGGCCATAGTACACCGTACACTTTTTTTATTCAGTTTTCATTTCGGGTTGGCGTGTTCCAAAAAAAATTATTAAAAAAATTTGAGGCTAGGTCCAAATTGTGATATTGCCCCATTCACTTAATTCACCCGAGGATGTATAAAAAATGTAAAGTACTCTAAAAACTGGATTAGAATGTAAATGTATTGATGTAATAAGAGCTTATATATAGATGTAGGTACCCTTATACCTACATCTAAATTACTTACCTTAAATGCATTTTAACATTCATATAGCCATGATTTATGCATTTTAACATTCATATAGCCATGATTTATGCCTTTTTTTCGTCGTTTCACGGAGCGCGTTTTGTCGACGTTGGAGCGTAAAAAATATTGAAACATTGTTGTTTAACATCAAATTAATCTTGAACAGCGAATTTCAATTATTGTTAACAATTCCCTCATTTGCGGATGGAAATTGATGTACATGTGCATTCCACAGTATTACACAAAATATATTATACTAGCGGAGCAAGACTTAAATCCAACAAAAACTTATAAATAAATAAAAAAAAATTGATTTGCTTTCATACGTGTTTAAATTATAAAATAAGAGGATGACTTAGTATTTCATGTGTAGAACTACGAAATTTATTACCCGCGACGGTGTATGCACTGGGGTTGGGTGAAATATGGAACGATTCCAGTTCGTTCTTGAGAATGTTTCGCTTATGTTGGATTTGCTCAGCCATTTGCCAACCGCTCCTGGTAGTCGATTATACCACATACGAGGAAGGATCAAAAAGAAGCGAGAACGACATAGTCCTTGGTAAGAAAAAAATGCTTGCTATGCCTGCTCAGATAGCATATTTGTAATATTAATAAAGAAAAAATCTTCGATTCTCCATTGTTTTTTTCTGAATGCAGTCATTTGTTTGCTTCGTGCCGGAACGTGTTCTCGAAAATGAAGAAAAACGAAGTGCGAGCGGTTATTAAATACCTCTGTTTAAAAAAGTTTACGACGTGACAGATTCATTGTGATTTGGAGGCAACATTAGGAGAGTCTGCTCCACCGTATTCCACTGTCGCAAGGTGGGCTTCTCAATATCGAGTAGGGAGAACGAGCACGGAAGACGAACATTGTTGCGGCCGTCCGTCGACGTCAGTCCAAGGGCGGGTCCAGGGGGGGGGGGTCATGGGGGTCATGACCCCCCCCCCCCCCTGGGCTGGTTCCAGGACCTAGGTGGACCACTAATTAAAATTGTTAAACATAATGTTTTTGGAACGAAGTTCCTTACGGCAGGCTTGGAGGGGATAGGGATTTTGCTGCGCGACCGAACTGAAAAAAATGTGATAGTAAGACCGTAAGAAAAAATCCGTGGAAAAAAGTGCGTGGAATAAAACCGTTCAATGAGACGTGCGCAGGCGCGACAGTCGCATACACAAGCGAGTAGTGTATAATTTTGTTATTTTATTTGATAATTTGAATTACGATGTTTTTTTATTTTAAGTAATTTATTATTTCCTAAAATACTGAATTTCCTAAATACTTTCTTGTACTTAAATAAAAACTAATCAGCAAAATTTAAGAGAAAAATCAAGAAAACCTACATAAAATTGAGCACGATTTTTTTTGCAATTTGTGTCGATTCTACATTAGCCGAAGGAACTTCGTTCCTACCTGGTGTCCCACGACACCACATCATTTTTTATATATTTTTTGCCACATTATAGATTTTATGTAAGTACCTTCAATATTTAATTAAATTAATATAATATTTTAACCGACTTCAAAAGAAGGAGTTTCTCAATTCGATTGTTAGATTTTTTTTTCGATCTATGTACACCGATTACGTTGAGATTTATGATCAGATTTACGAGATTCTTCTTTATTTTGATGCAGAATAGTTGCCAATTGGTCCCATAAAAATTTACCATAGTTTGCCCAAGTAGTTTTCATTTTATGAACACTTTTACAATATTTTAATGTTTGTCATCAAATCTTGCAAATTAAATTCGATCTACTTCCCGGTTACCAGTTGAGCTGAAATTTTGTATACATGTGTAAATCGCGAGACAATGCAATATTTTTATGACATGGAGCTGATCTGATGATGGAGCTGGAAGGTGGCCAAAGGAACTTCGCAATGAAACGACAGAGCCTCATCGCGTTTGGGTAAATTTGAATCGTATTGACGAGTAGTTTGTCTTTCATTGGTGACCAGGATCTGATGATGGAGCTCCATCTTCAGCCGTCCATGGACATATGCATAGGGTTGCAGTTTTCTCCTTATAATAAAGTGGGCTCCGCCTACCTCACTCACCAGACAAAACGCAGAAGCGCTTTATCGCAATCTTCTGTGAGGTCCTTGAGGCTATTCTGTGAGGTTCCTATGACCACTCTGCAATTAAACGACTCAACCCCATCGAGTTTCGGCTCGTTTGATTCGTCTTGGCGAGTACTTAATTTTTAGGTAGTTACCAGGGTCTGATCTGATGATTGAGCTGGAAGATAGTCATATGAACTCAGTAAAGAAACGACGCAACCCTATTGTGTCTCGGCTAGTTTGATTCGTCATGACGAGTTTTTCGGTGCCATCCATCTAAATTAGGGTCTAATGGCAGAGCTGGAATGTGACCATAGGAACTCAATAATTAAGGAACACAACTGCGTCGAGTTTGATTCGTCTTAATGGGTGGACCGTTTTTGATGGGTGGTGAGAGGTGGTGGTTTAGTGGACGTGAGTATGCCACCCCACCTTTGGGAAATAAAATTTGTTCGTACTGTTTGTTATGAATATGGATTCTGTCTTTGATTAGATGGATGAGCGCTGAATATTATGGATGAATGATTGAATAAATATTTTTTTGTTATTTATGAACATATTTTTAACGTGGACAATGTAATTTTAGTTTCTGTACGGCTATTTTAGGAGATCTGGTAACGAAGATTTAAATAAAAAGAAATTTCAAAAATAGGTAAGCCTACCAATAGCTACTAAATAGAAAAAAATACTATACAGAGAGGCTTTTCTAAGTGTCATCCAAAAGTATACGACGCATTTATGAATGACTACCGCATTGTCAACAAGTTCTGTTTTTTAGGGAATAGAATACCAATCTTTAAAAAAAAAAGTTTGGTTTTATTTCAATAAACGATTATACTACCGAGTCTGAACCTCCTGTGTGAGTTTGGGCAACTTTATAAAATCCACCCTGTATATATGATAATAAAAAGTGACGAAATGTTATGAACAAAAAAAGAATTTTGCAAATCCGTCTATATGTGACGAAGTTATGCCCGAACATACATAAAAAATATAAACATCTGAATTGATAACCTCCTCCTTTTTGAAGTCGGATAAAAATACCTACTTTTTACTTGTGTCTATGATTATAAAAATTAAATTATAACTTCTTATCATTTGACCACGACTACGTGACCCCCCCCTGGCACCAAAGCTGGATCCGCCCTTGCGTCAGTCACCCAAGAAAATGTCGCGAAAGTCGAGTCAATACAATTAGTATTGAGCAATCGAAGAGTTACTATCCGATACTTAATTCAAGAAACGGGCATTTCATATGGAAGTATTCAATCCATATTGAAACATTCTTTGAATATTAGAAAAGTCTCCGCGAGACTGGTGCCGAGAATGTTAACCGACAGTCAGAAACAAAATCGACTTGACATTTTGAAGATATTGTAGGACAAGATTCAAGAAGATTCTGATTTTTTTTTATCTCGTTTCGTAACAATGGACGCAATCTTCGCAATCGTCATCATCATCACCGACCCCGAAGAAGTTTCGTGCCGTGGCATCTGCTGGCAAGGTTATGGCTTCAATATTTTGGGACTCAGAAGGGATACTGTTGATTGATTACCTGAGCGTGGAACCACTATTACAGGCCAATATTATGCAGCTTTAATTCCCAAGTTGAGGAATGCCTTCAAAGAGAAAAGGAGAGGGAAACTTCGAAGGGATGTGCTGTTTCATCACGACAACGCACCCGCGCTCAGGTCGGCAGTTGCGATGGCTGCCATTCACCAAGCTGCCTTCGAATTGGTTGACCACCCCTTATTCACCAGATATGTTGCCTAGCGATTTTTATCTGTTCCCCAAATTGAAAGAATACTTAAGGGGAAACAGGTACGAAGACGATAACGAGGTGGTGGATGCCGTGGAGAGCTTTTTGCAGGACTAAGACAAAACTTTTTTTTAAAGGGATTGAAGCCTTGGTAAAGCTTTGGACTCGGTGTGTATCGAGACTCGGAGACTATGTAAAAAATAAATTAAGTAGTTATAAGAAAATAATTGTTAATAATTATTTTTAATTCAAAATAATTAATTTAAAGACATTCGGCTGTGTGTGAATTCTAAATTAAAATATTTTTTTTCTAAGTCAGTCTTTTGTTTTTGGGTTAGCTTCGTATTTTCAGTACATGTGAACATTTTTCATCATAATGGTTACTTTACAAATTCGTGTAATTTTGGAATATGAGTTCCGTCGTGGCAACAACGCGGCACAAAGTGCACGTAACATCAAAATCGTTTACGGAGACAACTTTATAAATGAACGGATAACCCGTTATTGGTTTTCCCGGTTCCATTATGGAAATTTTGACTTGAAAAATGAACCTTGAGGTCATCCGTAGACTTTCGTCAACAACGATAAATTAAAGGCGATTGTGGAGGCTGATGATACTCAATCTATAGCGGAGCTTGAAGCAGCTTTTGATGTTCGCATCACCATGTTGTTCACCCAAAATGTGCTCAACCTGCCTAAAGAAGTTTTCACTTCAAAAATATCTCGAACATATGTGAAGTCGGCCAATCCGCGGTGTAGTCGGTTGACTGATGTTCTAAGACCCGCTGTACAGAAAAGGACTTTACCCAGCAGATAGACATATATAGGCAGTGACTTTACTTAATAAAAACAGACTGTAAGCCAAACTGTACACAAACCAACCAAATTCATGATATTAAAAGAATTGACGTGATGTCACGTGGTACATTTCTCAGGAAGTCACAGATTACAAATGATTAGTAACGTTTTAACGTTCAATGGAAACAAACTATCAAGAAATATTTCACGTTATGGCACGTTTAAGCTGCGTAAGACTTCCAAAGAGTCGAATTCATGCGAAGTATAGAATGAAAGAGCGGAATCGTAAAAGGCTTTCGGATTGAGAATGCTGAATCATCGTCGCGTTGAGTACGCCGTCGCCTGGCGAGCCACACTAGCGATGACGTGCAATAACGAGCTAGTGATGTTAAACGATATGAAACAATTCTCGATACGGAAGTCCTGCTTTTATCAACCGACTTCAAAAAGAGGAGGTTCTCAATTCGGCTGTATTTTTTTACGTTTGTTCCCTCAGAACTTTCGCCAGATATTTGAAGTCGGTTTTGTTTTTCGTTAATTAAAATAGACTTGTTTCGAAACTTTCATAATGGTCTGTAAGTAGCCGTTGTGCCAGTTAATTATTGATTGTTCTGCCTTCTTTGAAGCGAGTGAGCATTTTTTAAACATTTTGTTACTAAAAGATACCCTATACTTATTGAAATAAACCAAATGACGTACGTTTAGATCAAATTATTATTGACCACTTTGACCATATTCAGTCGTATAAATCTACCCATCCCTACAGTCTCACCATAAGAACTAGTGCCTAATCTTGCACGAGATCTCAAAAGGAGGGTCTGAAAGCGGCGCACTGGTGTCTCGACGCCTGATGAAAAACCAGCTCGAGTGTTGCTGAGCCCTTTAATATTCACCCCACTCTTTGTTTCGAGCGATTGACGAAAATCGTTTGGAGTGTGCCGTAGGCGTGCGACCGCTTGAAAAAGGGGTTCAAATTTAGTCGTTATGAATTATTTGTTAAGGGTTACATGGTGTTATAAAATTTTAAAAATAGGTCTGCTTGTTGTGTGGTGGTGTAAAAATTCTACATCGGTTTATTTATTGCAATACGGACACATGGTTTTGGTACATAATAACACTGAAAGCTTCGTGCTCGTTCGTACATTCAAATAAATAATATATATCAAAACTGTTGTTCTATTTTTATATATCCGACCCAAATATATCGGAATTCTCAATTTCCCGTGAATTCTTAGGCCCCGTAATAATACTCGTTGTTGAAGAAAAAATCTTTTTATTTAGAAACTTCTGTATTAAAAATTTTCAGAACACGTCAGCGGTAATGAATAGAGCAGATGCAAAATATAAATCGCTGTGCTTTCTAGGCACCTTATTCATGAGGTAGAACAAGCGGGTTGTGGAAGTTATATTTGTGATATAAAATCGGCCAAGCTCGGGCCGCACTCGATGTGTTAAGGTTTCATACAGTTGAAATAAGAACAAGTCCATTTTTTACTAACTAAAAATAAAACCGACTTCAAATATCTCGCTCTGTATTCATATTGTAATAGATTTTCAGGATAATTTCTTGTATTTACGCGATTACACATTATAAATGAAACTAATTTTACGGATTTATCGCGTTTATTTTTAATTTTAATTCCCGACGTTTCGAATAACACTGTAAGTCACACTGTGTATAGGTAGGCAACCCATACAAATAGACACCTAAACGGTGATTCTCACCACCATCCATCCCAGTTAGCTACCGTGGGTAAATCTTTGTTTCAGAGAGCACAAGGGATCTGTGACAAACAACACCTGGCCGCTGAGCTTCAAAATGTCAAGCAAGTTCTGCATGACAACAAGCTTCGAGCACCGCGCCTACGTCACAGTGACCGAGTGAAACCAGCCACAGTGGAGCGAGTACCTGCTGTTCTACCATACGTCAGAGGAGTCACCGACAAGATTGGCTATATCTTAAAGCAGGCTTCAATTAATACATTCTACAAGCCGCTGAAGAAGATTAGTCAGTTTTTACCATCTGTCAAGTGTAATATCCCTCTGCAAGATCCAGGAGTGTACAAACTTGACTGTGAATGTGGGCTCTCTTACATAGGTCAAACGAAAAGAGCAATAAAAACACCCGCGTGAAAGAACATATAGCTGACATAAAACACAATAGATTGAACAAGTCTGCAGTTTGTGAGCACATTTTGAATAGGCCCAACCACTACATCAGGTTTGACAAACCACAGATCCTTGCAAAAGAACACCGATTCCTCCCAAGGATGATTCGCGAGGCTATTGAAATTAAAAAACACCCTAATTTCAATAGAGAAGAAGGTTGGGTACTACCATCAGCTTGGGATCCTGTCATCAATAAAATTAAATGTAGGCCCAAACGAACCACTACTGCAAGACAAGATACAATTAGCTCCCTCTGCATAGATCGGACACAAAATTAATAATTCAAAAACTGACGGTAGCCCGGGTTAACTATGACAATCAGACGTCTAACACCTCAGTCTGTCCCGTGACCATGAACGCTGTAGAGGGTTCGAAACGTCGGGAATTAAAATTAAAAAATAAACGCGATAAATCCGTAAAATTAGTTTCATTTATAAGATTCTCAGGAGTTCCCTAAGCATCTCCGGAGCCCAGGATCCAATACCAATGAAATTAATAAGGGAGCACATGGGAAGCATCTGCTTTCAAATAAATCTCTCATCTAAATCATCAAAATTGGTACACTCAGTCGAAAGTTCTGAGGTAACAAACATAAAAAAATACAGTCGAATTGGGAGCATCCTCCTTTTTGAAGTCAGTTTACAAAGAGAAAAAACATTTGACTACATATTTTCATAAAAATATATGACCCTGTCACTTTATATGTATATTGATTATTAGCAGATTAGATTTGAAAGATGTAATATTTAATGGCTGTAAATATTAAACACTGGTCGCGGTACATAATGCTGTTTACAGAATTTTATTAAACAATGTGTACTTAATACCTAGAGTTCAATACCAAAGAACTAGTGCGCAGCGACATTTGCTGAAAAAGGACAGGATGGGACAACTTTAGTAAGAATTACACAAACAATAAATTGATACTGAAATGCGGGTATAGAATAGAGAAAATATTATGTTATTTAGAACATAGATAAAAGTAAATAAACATTTATTAAAAATTCTCAAACGAAATGTCACAATGACATAAGTTATTGCGAGAAACTACACTAAAAATTATCACAATATCCACATAAAATATGTTTTAAGTTCAAACGAGGAACCCCAAGAAACTTAACGTACACAAATAACTTTCGCAATTCTTCCCTGAAAACTAACAGAAAACCTCTCTTAAAATATATTTGTTAACATTAAACATTTAATATTTTTCCGTCTTTCGTTTTAATTTTGTTAAGTAAACGTAATGTTAATAATAAAACCGCTTATACAACGACGTATAGGGGGAGAAATTTAATTATTTTTTTGTAAACAGACCTTCATCGTACGTATTTTTTATCTAAATTAATGTTAAACAAATACTGTAAGCGACTTTCGGATTTTTTAATAAAATTTGCGTCAATAAATTATTCAAAATAAGAGATATAAAGCAGCCTCCAACGACTAGATCATTGTCACAGTAGATCACTGTCGTATAAGCGTAAAATTCACATAGTCGCGAAGCAATCTCGAACTTAATCAAAGTTGCATCTTAGATAAAGCAATCTTGTTCAAGTACAGTCACGACTGTATCTTGCACTCAACGACTGCCGTTCGCGTGAATGTGACTTTTTGTATTAATTTAAAGTTCTAACATAGCGCTTCGTGTTTTTCCTTGACTCGGTCCAATATTTAGATCCAAATAAAATAAAATAAATGACATTTATGTAGAGCTATATCATTAGTGCGCATGTAATGTTCCTGAAAAATTCGCAATCGTCTGAGAAAAGTTCACTCAAGTGACTTTTAATACCAAAAAGTCCTTCAATGGTCGTCAAGTGGTCGTATAAAGGATATACATATTGGCCATGTCGGTATAACTGTAATATTGATGTTGACGTAACTGATGAAGTACGACGGTGGTATTTAGTGACGCGTCCATGCCGTGCGGGTCATTTATCCATGTTTAAATACACTTTATAGGATATAGCATATACCAGAATGTATTATCATCATCTAAAATTCGTAAAATATCTCCTTAACATCATATTACATTTTTTAATATGCATCATGCACCTTAAGGACAATAGGTCTGTCAGTTCACTGTAGGACATTACTATGTTTTAAAAGTACAGTCTTTGCATGGTATGAATTACATGAGATATAATTAGTATAGAATATGATGATTTAAAGTAATGAAATTATTAACTTATTCGTGTCTTAAAATATTTTCTTAAAAGGTACAATAGTTAATAATAACCTACAATAGTTAATTTATGGACTTGTGGAAATAAGCTATTGACATATCCTGTTCATAATAATTTCATAATATACATAATTTGATATCAATGTTCATTTCACGATTATTACAGAGTATTACTTTCGCATTTATAATATTAGTATGGATAGCTTCTCGTAAGAAAAAAAATGTAGATCATTATACATATAAAGAAAGACACCATTATTTTTAAATAAAACCATTAATGATAGCTAAACAGCACAATCATACTACATATAGCACGATATTCAAATATCAGGCCACAAATTACATCTTAACAAGGTGGGCAATTAATATCAAAACTGAAAGTGGTTTAAGCTGCAAAACGGCTTGCAAAAGAGCTTGATACAGCAAAGAGCGGTAGGTAATCCTATCAGGAATCCAATTGTGGACAGCTCCGGGCAACTGCAATGCAAACATAATGCCGTCGACAACTCGATTAAAGTTGAAATACCATCCAATCTCTATCTCGTCATACTTCAGTTGTACACGTTTCAACTTTAGCACTTTGATATGTGCATTTTTCGGAATGCGACTGTTTGACTTTTGCGTTTATTTCTCCGGAAATTATGATTGAACTTCAGATGCATAAATGTCAACTCAATGATTTCTTCTGTTATCGCGAATACTACACATTGTTAAGTAAAACTAGTTCATGGATTTTTGACTCTTAATATTTTAATTTTACAGAGTCCATGTTCACAGTATTGATTGAGATAATATATTGTCAGTTATCCGTGTTAGTGTTAACATTATAATAGTTAGTTTTCTCCGATGCACTGTGTATTTTAGTATATCGGGCAGTACTTCAGCATTTGTGTGCGTGGATTCAATAAATTATAGTATCCAAAGCAGATGGTACAACTAAACCATCTTTGCTTTAAATAATATGCCAATCTCGTGAATACAAGAAATTATCATGAAGATGTTTTTAAATTAATAGGAAACCGACTAATTTTCTTCAGTTTTTTAAAAGCGACCAATTGTATGTAATACAGTGGGTACTCAGAAACAGCGGGAATTAAAACAATAATTAAAGATAAAACATACTGAAATTTCTTTAATTTAACAATTAACTAATATTTTTTAAATAACGCTATTCTTATATACTCTATTATTACTAGATGGTTTAAAGTTTTGGTTTTCATATCATATTTTATTAAAATAATTAATATTTTAGGCTAGCTACAGACGTAAATTAGATAATTTTTGAAGTAAAAATTAGCTTTTTGGTCGCTGAATAAAAGCTAAAATCTAGGTTCAAACGAACCACTACTACAAGACAAGATACAATTACCACCTTCTTCGTAGTTCGGACACAAAATTAACAATTCAAAAACTAACGGTAGGCTTAATATGACATTCAGACATCCAACGACTCAGTCTTTTCAGCAGTCACGAGAATGACCATGAACGCTGACAAGTATAATTTTTAACAAAATAAAAAACCGAATTCAATCAGAAAATTAAAAACATTGTTAATACCTATAACATTCAAAGATGGCCGTCGCTTTCTCTGGGATGCCATCATCAGATCCGGGTTTCCTTCCATCCTGCTACCACCCTTGGGATATCTCCTTTCCAACAAAAAAAGAATCATCAAAATCGGTTCATAAGGGACGAAGTTATCCACGAACACAAAAAATATAAAAATATATACGGTCGAATTGAGAAACCTCCTCCTTTTTTGAAGTCGGTTAAAAAGGATTCGAAACGTGGAGAACTAAAATTAAGAATAAACGCGATAAATCCGTAAAAATAGTTTCAATTATAAACAAACTCGTTGTTAACATAGTGAGGTCAATATTCTCTCGGCGATTGTTTTGCTTTTATTGACGTTTTTTAAAACTGTAATTATGTAATAATATGTAATGAAACTGACGGTAGGCTTAATATATAATATAGCTAAATCACAATCTTTACAATAAATTTTACTTAGATACATTTGAGTCACCGCGCCATCTATTGAAAAATGCCTAAAACAGTTAAAACCTTGCATACATAATATTAACCATGACAAGGCTTTGCCGTAAGTGGCATCTAGTAACAAATGTTGTACTTAATTTATGCTTTTGTGAACTTTTCTTTTCACGAATACACGTAGTTCCTAGGAGTCGCTAGTAGATGGCGGAAATATATTTAACGGTAAGCTACTTCCAGAAAGTTTATGTATCAGCTTGTGGCGACTCATTTGCTACTGTGTAGCACCGCTCTTATCTTTTACACCCTTACTCTCATCGGTCTAGCATTACCCTATTATTGACAAATTGCTATAGCAACGAGTGACAATAAAAAGATTATGTTTTTCTCAACACGGCTTGTTCTTTGTACTGCATCTTAATTATTCCCTCCTGCCGGCTCCCAAACTGGTGACCCCGACGTGATGTGATAAATATGCGCAACATCGGAGCCCACGTCGCTACGCTCTGCAGTTTCGCTCGGAAACAACAATTTCCGCGATAATCGAGGTTTGTTCCATTCTGCGACGCCGCCTAGGTACGCTTCCTTCTTTTTGTTTTTCCCTCCGTGCAGAGAAGTCTGCTAGGGAGACTAGAAAAGCCACCTGCGAGTGAGACTATGGTATAGCTTGCGAGGGAGATTGTACAGAACAGCCATGAAGCTATAATCGCAACAACTGTAAACGCATCTACGATAATCTACATCGCTATTGGACTCGTATTTTGTCCATTCTATGTAGCGCTGAGCCGGCATTTTTCGCATCGAGGCCGGCCATTTTTCTTTCTCTACCGGAGCTACGTCATCTTTGACGAGGAGGAAGTTGAAAAGCGCGCCACGCGCGGCAATCACTCGCAACATTGTGTCAGGTGACTAACAGCTCTCCACTGATACTTCGCGACGGATGCTGCGTTTACACTCGTTCAAGTGAAAGTTTAGTGCTATTTTACACTTAAGATAGTATCATTTTATGTTGTATTTAGACTTACTTTACTTTTCTACCAATTTTATTATTACGTTTGCTGCGTAATACTGAAATTGTTTCGTTTGTGTATTTACCGATTTGTTCCACTGCGTGTATGTGTAAAGCGTTTTTGCGATTTGACCGTTTCTGATGTTACCTTTAAACCATGGCGAGTCAAGGAGAACGTTTCAGAGGGCCACGTTGGCAACGAGGGTGATGCTACTGCACTAGTCGGTGGCAGTCCCATTTACGTAAACAGGGTCGCAATTAGGACCCCGCCTTTTAGCAAGGATCGGCCCGCATTGTGGTTTGCTAGCCTAGAGGCGCAGTTCCACATTAACCAAATTACCGTCGAAGTTTCATTTCGCCGTGGCGCATTTAGATACCGAGTGGACGAAGGAGGTCGAAGATATTATCACACATCCTCCCGAGTTGCAACCATACACAACTTTAAAAAGCGCAATCATATCTAGATTCTCCGTTTCCTTCGAGGAGAAGGTGCGGCGCTTACTAGAAAAGGAACAGTTAGGTGACCGCAAGCCATCTTCGTTCATGCGACACTTGAAGAGTCTGGCTGGGCAATCGTTCCCCGCTGACTTGCTGCGATCAATTTGGGCCAATCGGCTTCCCCGGCAGGTTCAAATTGTGTTGGCCGCACAGAAGATCCAGGACTTGACGGAGTTGGCGGAGATGGCCGACCAGTTGGTGGAGTTGACCAAGAGGCCTACCACCGTGAGCCAGGTTTCGGCGCATCATACCTTCGAGCCCACTCTCGCGTCAATGCAGCGGCAGATCGAGGAATTGACGCGAACAGTCTCAGCGCTCAGAACAAACACCCATGAACGATCTGGGAGCTCACGCGTTAATCAAAAGCGGAGCCGCTCTCGATCGCGCTCACGCCCACGTAATCAGAAGCTTTGCTGGTACCACGATCGTTTTGGCAACAAAGCAAGCTAATGCATACCAGGATGCAGCTGGACCATTGAAGGAGCTACCGACCGCGCACAGTCCAGCAAACGCCTTTTTATTACCGATCAAAATACCAAAATTAATTTTTTGATAGATACCGGTTCGGACATTTGTTGTTTTCCACGAAAACTTATAAAAGGACGTTTCTCAAAAATACAGGACTTACTCTCAATGCGGCAAATGGCAGCTCCATTAAAACTTACGGCACAGTTAATCTGAACCTCAATTTAGGACTGCGCCGTGAATTTCGCTGGGAGTTTATTTGTGCTGACGTGGATGTCCCAATTATCGGTTCGGATTTCCTAGCTTTCTTCCACCTCCTACCCGACTGCCGTAGCGGCACACTGCGCGATGAGCTTACAAACTTATCCGCATATTGTTGTAACCGCAATATAATGCAGCCAAGTATTAGGACCGTAAAAAAACCGTCTCGCGATTCCCCGTTCAATCAACTCTTTTTAGACTTTCCGGAAGTGACGCGCCCACCTACAGCTGACCGTCAAATAAAACACAACACTGTTCACTATATAACGACAACTAGTGGGCCGCCTGTCACGTCGCGTCCTCGTCGACTAGCACCCAACAAGCTAAAAATTGCTGAGAAGGAATTTAATGACATGGTGTCGGCGGGTACTGCTCGCCCATCTAAAAGCCCCTGGTCGTCACCACTGCATTTAGCACCCATCCAGATGGCAGAACTTAGCCCCGTTCCAGCATCACGTCACACGAATTCTAAAACTTTCGTTTTCAAGGACTTACCTGATGCTACTCACGTGTTCCTCCGCGAAGATTCCGTTCGACGCCCTCTACAGCCACCTTATACAGGCCCCTACAGAGTGTTGAAGAGATCTGAAAAGACACTTACCTTAGACATTTCTGGCCGAAGATCTGAGGTTAGCATCGACAGAACAAAACCTGCGTATATTGCACCTGACCCAGACGGCAATCCGTCCCCTAACAACTTGGCACCGGAGCCCCCAGTCCTTCCGACTCTTTCACCTCCTATTAGCCAAACGGCCGTGCCCATTAAAACGCCCGCACAGCCTGTAACAACCCGGTCAGGTCGCAAAGTTAAATTTAAAGATATTTTAGATTTATAAGTACTAGTTTTTAATATGTTATTTTTATTAAAGCAGAGTTTTTTCAATTTTAAGTTTTCAATGTTTATTTTTTCGTTGTATAAATTAAAATTCCATTAGTTAAAAATTATCCTAAATAATGTTGCTTGTACTTTTATAATAACAGTGTATAATTATTTGATTGTTACATTTTATACTTGTTTTGCCTTCAATGTGTACTTATTTTTCTCCGTAGGGGGGTGATGTGGCGACTCATTTGCTACTGTGTAGCACCGCTCTTATCTTTTACACCCTTACTCTCATCGGTCTAGCATTACCCTATTATTGACAAATTGCTATAGCAACGAGTGACAATAAAAGATTATGTTTTTCTCAACACGGCTTGTTCTTTGTACTGCATCTTAATTATTCCCTCCTGCCGGCTCCCAAAAGTTTATTATTTTATTTAAACATGTCCATACGATTTACGTTTGAAAAAAGATTAGCAGTTCCTCTAATATTGATTGGTTGTGCTTAATAATGCACTTAATAATGCATTTTTCGTCTTTCCGTCCGAATACAACGTTGGCGTCTTCAAGGCAAGAGTGAATAGGTTTCAACTGAGCTAGCGCGCTTACCATCAACGGCTGCATCGCCACTTACGATCAGGTCGGATGGCAGTCAAGTGCTAGCCAGTTTTTGAATTAAAAAAAATTACTATTAAGTAAGTTTGGTAATATTGTATTGCTAATTGATGACACCGATTTAGTGGCACAGTTGTTAAGCCAGTGGATTTGGCCTCGGATTTTTATTTCCACACGGGACAAGTATTTGTGTAAGCCACAGATAATTGATCTGGATCTCAGTGTTGGTTCTCAAAGAGGAGTGACATCAGACAGGTGGTGAATTTAAAAAATCCGGCCAATTCCATGAACATCATAATTCATATGTTGTGCCGACACACCAAGGTGGAAAAATGGAAGTATAGAAAATCTGTTATATCATCAATTAAAGCCCTGAGATAGTTTTTAAGTATATCAATGGAGATCTTTTAATTTATTAGTAAAAATTGGTTAGTAGGTTTTTGCCTCAGTTATTTGTGATTTTAAATAATAATAATTCTTAGAGTTGTAAGAAATATTATGTTGATTTAAAAAAAAATGTCTCTCAGTTGTAAGAAACTTTCTAAAATATGTTTTTACTGGCTTTCAGAATTTGATTTATGTTAAGGTTGAAATATATTAACATTTATGATTTATGTATTTACTCCTAGAAGGAATATTGAATTTTAATGGAATATTAATTGCACAAGTTTAGAAATTAACATTACATTATCAACGACGAATGCTGATGTTGGTAAAAATAAATAAAGCTGATAGCTGGATGGAGTTATGTTTATTTTGCGTTGTAGACGTTTAAGATATTCATTTTCATGATGCACTTTATTCGCCTGCAATCGTTTTGCTTTTTTTTACCAAGATGAGCCTTAACCTTAAGGTTAAGCAGATACGTAAAATTTATTCTACCTTCGTGTGATGAATATACCTAATAATGAATTTAAAAGTTTAATTATTTTACCATTTAGTGTTATTTTCTTTGATTCCTCTTCCGACTTGACTGAAACCATTAACATTTCATACGAAAGAAATCTTTTTTTTTAAACTATAGCTCATGTTACTCGGCAATGTGTGTATTCTGTATAACATATTAACTCTATGATTTTAATATGATAATTATATTTAAATATAACATACCTGTATAAGGTATGTTATATTTAAATATAATTACTCGTATGAGTACTAAATTTTTCATGAGCTTCGATTCATAGAAGAGTTTTTGATTCTCCCAGGCTTGTTGCTTCTTAGCTCTTATGGCTTTATTGGCCTCCGAACGTTGTACTCAAACTCAATTTAAACATTGAGTTGAATTCATTTATCATAAACTGTACGAACTGTAGATGTTTCCATAAAAGATAGCTTGCTTTAAATTTTATCGTCGTAAATCCTTAAGATAAGTGAAGGCAAGTCGAGAGCACACAATGTAATAAACTTAAAATGTTGTGTGTAGGTAGCTTCGGCTCGAAGTTCTTAGTGCACTACAATAACCGTAAACTCGGTAAACCCGTCGGATGTTGCTGCCTGGAATAGACTTCGCATTTAGAATGCTGCAGAGTTTCTACTGGTTTTCCAAGTATCTGAATGGTCAGGAGGAACTCAAAAATATTTCGGAATTGTGCTGATTATGTTAAAATAATGAAATAAGTAACAATGATGTTTTTGTTGCAATCAAATGTATAAATCAAAATATGTATCTGGCGGATATCACATAACGTTAGGTGAACCGCCAGCTCGCTTGTCACCTTCTCACATAAAAAAAAGATTAAATAATTATGCAAATACGTACTTTATACCATACAGTAATGAAAATGAAACTGACATGGTTATTAAAAATTTTCTTTAAAAAGAAGGCAATTTATCTTTTTTAAGAAATTGAATTAAGTAGTGCTTTTAAGAACGAGCTGAATGTGATGCAATTAGCTTAAAAGCCTACTTAAGAATTGTATACTTTTTGCTGATTCAAGTCTCTTTAGAATTTTTGAGAAGCAATGACAGATTCATAAAATCTTATTGTTTAACTATTTCTAGATAAGAATCCAGTAATTCGTTTTTTTTATATGAATACTACTTAAACAACATTTTATTTTGCCTTAAATTATTTTACTTAAAATGTTTAAATTAGTGTTAAAACTTTTTCGCCAGAATTATGCTGCAATTACTAATTCTTGTAGGTCCCTTTTTAAGTAAACGTTATGATGATCCATCTTCGTGCATGTTAGTAAGTCCCTTTTTAAGTAAACGTTATGAATCCATATTCGAGTAGAACATAGCTTTCATGTTTGAAAAATGAAATGTAAAAAAATGATGTTAGTAAGTTCGACGCTTTCATGAAATTTGAAAAGCAAAAGTAATATATAAAATGTATCTTGACAAAGTAGTAAGAAAAATGATTTCATGTTTGAAAAGCAAAAGTAAAAAAATGATCAATTTCAATGGGCCCAATATAAATTATCTTGACAAAGAGGATAACGGTATTTCGGTTCTGATAAAAGTTGTGAATTTTCAAGAACAGTTCATATTCTTCTAACACGTTTTTGTAATTTGTTTGTTTAGAGATTAGCTATAACAAGACTCACTTACGCAGTATTTGGGTCCGTTTAAGGGCTCTATAACAGTCAAAATAGTATTTTTCCTTTTCTTGTTTTGCGCACAATGAGGCAATAGGCAGAGTTAATTTCACGCACTAACTACGTCTGATGGTGCATTGAAAACGAGTAAAGGACAAATTGAATTTTCTAGCTGGTTGCGTGCTTCAGCTTTGCCGCTATGTAATGATTAAATCGGATTAGAAAAAGAGGATAACCAATTTGGTTGGTGATTGGGCGGACTGTAATAAATGAATGGAGGAATAATGGAGGACGTCCTTTAATTTTCGCAATGCGAAGGCTCTTTGTAACCCGATTTTATATTTAATGTAACTAGTGGCTTATTTAAAAGAAATATAAAGCCGGTTGCAGAAAAAGGTATTAAAAATTGTATATGAATTTGGGCGAACTTATATTTATTATAAACACCTCCATGATATATAATATACCTACTAAGGTACCTGATACTTTTTTTGGAAATCGATGCAAACAATTTTGATTTAATCAAATTTCTGTCTGAACAGAAACTTCTGGTGAAAGTGATGTTGCTATCACTGTGAAAAAGTCAATCAATCAGTCACTGCTTATAGAAAATACAAATTTGAATCTCGTTCTGCATATTTTTGGGTAAAAGATTTCGGTAACTATAAATAACTATCTCAGTTATAGTTTTTAGTACTAGTTTGGTTCACTTGCTTTCTTCTCTGATTCAAGCTCTTTTCAAGCATTTTACTGAAAAGAAAAATGCGTACTTCGAGACTGTTTTTAGCGAATTTTGGCAGTTTACGAGCATTGTTAGGATCCCAACTATATGCAGATTCACTACTACATACATATATATATATATGTATATATATATATATATATATATATAAATATAATATATATATATATATATATAGTTACAACCGCGACAATACATTAACACAAATATAGAGGATAACTTTTTAAAATTGTATTAAACATTTACATTCTTTAAATATCAATATTTACTGAGATATAAAATTTTTCCAAAACAAACAATTTTAGAACACCCTTACGTATAAAACTGTAACGTAACGTTCATTTGTAAAGGTCACAAAGCATAGGAATGTGTTGAATGAATTTAAAAGAATACTAAATATAAAAACTAAGAATTATGATACCCTACACGTGTCTCCTGGGTAGTGCTAAACGAACGGCTACACTGGTGGTAGGCCTCGTCATCGGCTGCCGGCTTTAAGTTATCACCCGTCAGACAAAGTCATGCTGCCAAACGATTCGTCGTGTTCCAGCATGATGTCTGACGGAGCCGTATGGAGGATGCGTGTTCTATTGTCTTGTGACGAATGCCGGGTACGATGCACCAGTTTTTCAGTATCGGGTGCTTGCTCGCGGGATCGGAAGAACGGTGCTCTGCTGGCCGCCCGCAGTTAGTAGGGGGGCCAAGTAGTGTGCCAGCCACGCACGAAAGGCTGCCCCGCCAACTGTGCATAGTCCCAAGGTGGCCCCATTGTGCCGGTTGACGACCGGGTGAGAGGACCCGATGGCGATTCCTGGGAGGTTCGGGCGTCCCTGCAGTCTCCAGATCAAGCCCTCTGCGGTGCTATGACTCTGGTTGCTTTGTTGGGTAACATTGCAAGGCCTCGTTTAACTGCATTCCTCCATCCTATTCACTTCACATACTAAATGAATAGTCAGAAAAAGAAAAGTAGGTTCACACAGCGGATGCACTTCCTCCTTCCTTACAAGTGCACCTCTCTAACATTCGAGGTCTGCACTCAACTGTCCACCATCATCTAGAGACTGACAAACTGCATCTACTTTTCTTGATGGGGGCGCAAATACGTTGTCCTACAGATACGGCGTACTTGGACTATCTAGGGTATATCCAGCGTGCCGGGGTCGGCCGCAATGATATCTGTTATGAGCGTCTCCGTCACCTTGAAGACGCCAGTTTCTCAACAACTTTCCTTTCCAAAACTCTCTTCTTGCTGCATATCAACAATCTGCTCATGCCCTGTGTCTATGGGTTCGCAGACGACAGCACAGTTGTGGAGATATACCAACCGAGTCCTCGGGTCAGTAGAGATCACATCCAGCCCGAAAGAGAGGCCATGGTAGAGCGTTTGAATCTTACATTGCAGGCTATCTCTGACTGGGGCGATGATATTGTTGGATTTAACCTCCAAAACGCAGGCGTGTCTTTTTTCCACAAAAAGGAGCCCTTTCAACTTGGCTCCTACTTTCCAGAATGTGTCCTTGGAGTTTACCGACCGCCTTCAGTTGTTGGGAGTCGAAATAAAGAAAAATAGCTGCATGACACCTAACTTCCTTGCAGCTGCCCTGGCTTTAGACTCAATGAACCGCCCAAAATTGAGTTTTAGGATATTTCGACTCCCAACAGCTGAATGCGGTCGTTACTTCACGCTGTTACAGCTTTTTGCTCTATACAAGGCTCAAGTCCGATCGTGTGTGGAGTACTGTTGCCATATCTGGGCTGGGGCTGCAAAATGCCATCTGGCTGCCTTGAACTCAATGGAGAGGCATGCGGAAAGGCTCATTGGTGACCATAACTTGGTTAAAACCAATCTCATTAGCCTTGAGCACAGCCTCTCGGTTTTCTAGAGGATACATTTTGGAGAGTGTGCATTGGAGTTATATGATCTTATTCCTCCCGCCTCTTTCCATCATCGGACAACCAGGCGTTCGGTGGGGCTCCACCCTTATGCTGTCAACGTTCCACGTACAAGAATTCGATTCGTTTCTTCATTTATCATCCGTACAGCTAAGGAATGGAATAGCCTGCCGGAGTCCGTCGTTCCGTCCGAATACAACGTACTTCAAAGCAAGAGTGAATAGGTTTCTACTGAGCTAGCGCGCTTACCATCAAGGGCTGCATTGCCTCATACCATGAGGTGGGATGGCAGTCTAGTGCTAGCCAGTTTTGAATTTAAAAAGGTACAGAATAAGTACAAATACAACGGGAAATTTGTAGAATGGCATAAAAAAATATATATCCTAAATTGTGTATAATTAATACGTGGATAAAGAAGATTATATATTAAAACTGTAAAATGGCGCTTTTTTACATTATGTTAATTAACAAGTAAGCCGAGGTGAAGGGTATTCCAAACATTATATACACAAATTTATTATTATATTACAATTTAAAATACTAGCTACGACGAAATAATGGAAGCAAAAAAGCTTCAGCTTTGAAGTATGAACAGTTAAGACTATAATAACACCTAGCTTCCTTAAAATGGAACAAAAGAGAAAATGTGCAATGCATTTTTCTCTCACACAGCGTATAGTAGTGTCTTCAACTTTTCCTGAAAGCGGTACAAACAAAGAATTGCCTGAGGATACTCAACGGTCTTGCTTTGTCACTTTCCTTTGTAAGAAAGTAATTTGAATTTTTTGTAAGATTTCTCTTAGAAGGTGTAAAATGTATTTAGGTCGATTGGCAAAGTAAGTTTTCCTTTTCGTTTGGATAAAACAGTTGGTTTTTAGCAATGTTAATACAAATTTAATTATAATAATAGGAAATTAAAATAATTACAAATAAATGAGATTAAATATATTATGGGAAGGTTTCATGATGATTTTGGAAGGCAAAATAAAAATTTTCCTCTCACTCCTAGTTTTTATTTGATAAACTATACACATAAATAAAATTGGAGTGTCTGTTTGTAATATTGAAATAACCGCTTTTTACTAAATGCATATTGATGTATACACGGTATATATACCAAAATAATTTTTTTTACAATCGGTCTGTTTGTTCCGGCTAATCTCTGAAACGGCTGGACCGATTTGCACCGGACTTTCACTGACAGATAGCTGATGTAATAAGGAGTAACTAAGGCTACTTTTATTTTAGATTTTTTTTATTTTAAATTACACGCCGACGAAGTCGCGGGCACTTATAAAAATGAATATTGCTATGGTAACATAGGCCTTCTTAACATGTCAAGGCTTAGGGCTAACTGAATATAGGAAGAAGTTTTGGTATTGAAATGTGAAAGTCAAGTTTAATTTCAAATCGTTTAGTAAAAGCCAAGACTGTTAATTGTAAAGTTCTAAAAGTAATAGTTAAGCTGGCAGCGATAAGTTCATTATATTCCTATAAATCTGTTTGAAAACCGTATATAGAGAAAAAGCATTCATTAAAAGCTGTATCTATACCATTTTAATAAAGCAAAAGGGATTATTTTGTTAATTCTTACGTCAATGAAATTAATGTAAGCAATAATAATTCTTACTAGTGTTACTAGACCCGACAATAACTAAATACAATATGGGGAATAACTATGTGCCATACTTTGTTAAAGTTATGACTTAGTTATAATGTTCAGGTCTTTATACATCAAGAACGTTTTTTTAAATATGAAATTGAAGTGTTTCTCAACGAGGTTTCGGAGGAATTATCTTCTGTACTTCAAAAAATTGGAACAATATAGTATTTTTTTAGGAAATTGTGCTTAAAAAAGTAAAGGATTATAATGTATACTTTTGAAATCTTTGCCATTTCGTATACGGTTCCGATTTCCACAGTATATTTGTTTTGTCTAAAAATGTTATTTAGATGGTGATCTGGATAGCTGACGTGACAAATTGTATTGCATTGAAGGAAACATGGTGGAATGGATTTGGAACATCCAAATAAGGAGAGATAACGAAAATTATAATATGTTATATTAAGCAAATTAAAATAAAAAAAATCATTTGAAAAAAAAAAAAAAAACACTTGAACTTAAATACTATCTTAAACCTTGTTCTTGATAAATAATTTTATCTTTAAAGGTAAGTATCAAACGTGATTGCCACCACTGCCGTGTTGCAAGTTCATATATGAGTACATATGCAGTAAGCAAAAGTACGCCCGAAAGAGCGCCAATCGCTAGACATGAAGTTTGAAGTCGAACCCACGGAGCAATTTCCGATGGTCGTGTAACTGGAAACATTTCTATGTTTCTCAAATGCTGGTACGTTTGCTGAGCTCATTAAATCACTGTCCCCTTTTTGTGTCAAGTATACAGCAGCGCTAGACATGGCATTCGATTTTTTATTAAATTTATTACATATATCATTTCTGACACATTAAATAAAGATGTATTATTAATGAAAACCCTTTTTAGACTTTTTTTTTCAACAAATTTGTATGTCATAGAATATCTAATCGTGTATGCAAGTAAATTTTTCCTGAATTATAATTTTACAAATTCTTAATATAAAATTAATAATTATCTAAAGAATAGTGACAGACATAAACTAAACACTAGAAATAAGGACAAACTAACTACGCGATTGTTTCGCCTACAAAAAGTAAACAGGTCGTTCATGGGGCAAAGTGTGCGCATGTATAATAAAATCCCACAGTCGATATTAAGTCTGCCACTTGATGAATTTAAACGAAAAATTAAAAGTAAACTTATGGCTAAAGCCTATTATACTATTGCAAAATATCTTGACGACGCCAATGTGAGGGTTATTACTGTTGATACTCACGTAGGGTAAAACAAGTACTAAACTATACCGGTGGTAACTTACGAACGTGTTAATTTCTTGTAAAATTTTGACGTTTCATAAGAACGCGCAAGCGTCTATGTGAATAAAGATATTTTATTATTATTTTTTGGGGATATTTATTTGTTTTCTCGTCTGGTTGGGTTTAAAGATAAAAAATTAACATATAAATATATATTGCATATATAAAATAAATATTATGAATAAAAATAAACATATAGATATAAATATTATATATAATACATAAATAAATAGGACCCAACCAGACGGAAGCCCTCGGCAGGGGAGACCAAACGGCCGACATTTAGGGTGAGAGGGAGAGAAACCGGCGGACGATGCGGCGATCGAGGAGCACCGCCTTCTGCATTTGAGCTTGGAGCGTTCCGTCCCGGAGTCCCAGTCGCCTCAGATGTTCGGAGAGGCTGACTGGGATTAACCCATTCGCAGACACGACTATCGGGATGATTTCGGTCGGCACACCACCCCACATGTCGGTCACCTCGTGAGCCAGGTCCAGATACTTTGTCTTCTTATCTGTTTCGGCTTTCACGAGGTTCTCGTCATATGGAATGGTAATGTCGATCAAAAATACCCGGGATTATTATTATAAGAATTATGCGCAAATGTTGGTGAAATCTTATTTTGGTTAGTTAAGGTTGAATATTTATTCAAGTTATCGACGGAATGTCTTAACTTTCCTTAAATCAATTAGATGAGAATATTATTTAATACAAAAAGAAAATTAGTTTAATATGATATCATCAACATTTCATGAATTTGTTTTGACCACACTAATTTGCACACTGCTTAAAGTAGTGTCTTTCACATTTTTAATTAAATAAAATTTCATATTTATGTGTAGGTCCTTAAGGTAGTAAATGAAAGGTAAAAATTAGAAAACTTCAAATTATTATCTGTATTTCATCTTAAACATTAGCATTAAAATATAAATACCAACAGAGAGTATGTACGATAACAATGATGCAGCCATTACTACGATAAAAGCGGAATTGACAAAGGACTGATGGCTCTAACATGACTGCATGTCGTTCTGGATGAAACCGTGATTACAGTAAAAGCAGAGCTCGCTATGTTTCTGAGAAGCAGAGTAAAGCGCCGTACTAGAAGAACTATGGAGTATATAAGTTGAATAAAAGAAGTTTCTAAATTTATCTTCAAAGTAACTATGGTTTGAGGGAACTTTCCTGTGGGAATTCTTTCACGCTGATTTTGTCAGAAAAACAAAAAATAACTTCTTATATAGCATACTTGCTGGTGTACTTCGCTACACCTATATACATCTACAATCTTTAATACGTAAATAAAAAAATTATTTTTTTATTGTTTATGATTTTTGTTATTCTTAAGCACTTGTGTATGCAAGATTTTTATTTTTGCTATCTTGGGCCTATCACGTATACGGCACTAACGTAACTATTTTCGGTCATGTCGCCCTCTATATGTGTTCCAAGTTTCATATTGGGCTTCAATTGGGCTAACGCTTTTCGAGTTATAGGTGATCTTTTTTTTTTGATTTTTTTTGACTTTTTATCTGTGATTCTTTTTATATAATAATATTGTATAACATAATAAGCCTAAATTTTATTGTTGATACTTAAATTCCGTTTTCATATTATGGAGACTCTTCTAGTAGTTACCATAACCAATGTAGAAGTACGAATGCAGCAATTACAAAATACATACCTGCTACGTATGTATTTTCCACAACCGCACGTTGATGCAGTGCCTGAATAAAAAGAGTGTCATTAAAAATGTATATGTTATTATAAACTGCTCTGCAATTATGCAGAAACAGTATAATAGCGTCGTAAAATGATTATTTAATGTTAATAAGTAAATTAACTTTTAGTTTAGCATTAATTTGCGATTTAGAACAGAAAATATGCATTGACTTGTAAGACGATTTACACTTTCCGGTAAAGATTCCTCATTACGGCGTATTTTTGATGCCCTCGCCTGGGAACTATTTTTAAAAAGATGAGATCTTGATTTTTTGGCCATTTTAAAATGATAAAAAAACTAAACTGCCTTTGTACTTAATTATTCGCTAACTGTTACACAGAAATTACCAGTATAAATGTGATTGAAAAATTATAAGAACTACTAAGTCAGTCACTAAACTGTTTGGATAGTTAAATTACAATATACTAACATTTTTAAACTGTGATATCTTTCGAATGGAATGTCCGAATTTAATCATTCAAAAAGTTATATAAAGGTATTGAAACAGTCTTAAATATTTATTTTTATAAGGATTAATACCAAGATACAAATAGACCTTTTCTAGCGGCGGCATTTCAATCAAAATTTTAAAATAAAAGAACACTTATTGTGGCATAACTATAATAGATGAACATATGCTCTCGCGACACTTTTTGGAAATAATGATGTGTTCTGCAAATTCGTAGTACATTACTTTATTCTATCATCAATAGTTTTCGCAGCGCACGCGATGTAAAAATATTTTAGGTAATTTTTGTACACTTTGGGTTACATTATTGAAGTTTTAGTAAGGATCCCTATTTTTTATGAAAATATAATATAGCCTGATATAGGCCGATATATACCGGGGATAATGTAGCTTCCCAACAGTGAAATAATTTTTCAAATCGGTTCAGTAATTTCGGAGCCTATTCAATACATACAAACAATCAAATCATTCCTCTTTATAATATAGTATAGATATATATTATAGTGCTAATCGCAGCTTCACATTTTTTTTCTCTTTTTATCTAAAAACGTAGCCGTTAACTTTAGGATAACATTATCCTGTGTTTTAAGGACGTTTTACAAACATAAATTTCACGTGGACAAACACCCAGATGCGAAACTATTATCTGTGGGTCACCCAAATAGTTGTCCCGTGTGGGGATCGAACCCACGACCCCCGATGCCGAAACGAATACCTTGGCAACTGCGCCACGGAGTGATCACCTAAGTGAGTATATCGAGATAAAGCTTTATCTAATGTTACCGTCTTTATATTAATACCGTTATTACATTATACTCGAACATTTCTACCACTTTCTACTTACCGGCAACTGACTGTCAGAAAAGAGAATAAGACATCACATCAATGTCTTTACTCGAATTTCAAAGTATGTATGCAGTATTAGAAAACACGAAACAATTTCAAATATTAGAAAAAAGCGAAACGTTTCAACGCTAAATTCACCAAGTACTACGAGGCCTAGATTTCGTTTTTCCATTCTTAGACGATTTGTTACTGGTATCTATAAGATAAGACCTAGAACAGGGACACCTGCACACTGTCACAAAAAGATTGGAAGACAACGGAATCACCATCACCTTGATAAATGCAATACAACGTGTTATAAGAAGGAATTAAACCTCCAGAACATAATATCAAGGCCATCATCGAATACCTTAAATCACAGACAATAATTCAATAGAGCATTTTTGGCATGGTAAACTTCTATCCAAGGAATTCTTCTACCGTTGGTCCAGTTAGGGAGTCAAGATCGTTTCTGCTCAAGACCTTAATTTGGTTTCTCCAAAACTTTAATTTGGTTCGAGTTGTATTCGTCAGAGATTTGAAACTTAAGCGAATGACCACATCTTAATAATTAAGTTTTTTCTTAGTTTTAATATTTAATCCCACCTTTTGCTCGTAAACGTCCGATAAATTCCAAGCCTTGTGCTTATGATCTGATATGTTTAAAAAGGACAAATATTTCTTTGCATGTAAGATCCGATTTGCAATACACCAAATAGTGCATGGTACAAATTAATAAAAAGAACAATGCTCAAACACACGAATTTTATGTTTCGGATAGAATATCGCTTTTTGGATAGACTGTCCCGCCACAATGAACGATGGAAACGTCGGGAATTTAATATAAAAATTAAAACGTGACAAAATCCGTACATCATTACATAATGTCATTTAACAATGATATTATGTAATGATTTGTTTGTAGGGTCCTACCGCCTTACTATCTAGTAAATAATTATACGAAAAAAAAAAATCAGTGCGCACAATGTCTTAAATGTAATATGTACAAATAGTCTTAAAAAAGTTATTTACCTAGATCTTTAAATTCAAATATTTTAACTAAATATCCTCGTATTGCGTAATCACAATTCTTGCTCGCTAATAACAAATCAATATTGCAACAGACATTCCCGTTCAATCACAAAACAACCAAGACTAAGTTGACAAAGTTAATTGGCAACTGACTGTAGCTCATTTTGAATTACAAGTCGGCAAACTTCAATGCAAACTCAATACAAATGATGTTGTTGTCTGTCTTTGATGCTCTGTCTGTACTGTTTTATAAGTTTATTTTATTATGTGTCTTATAATGATGTTTGAATTGCATGCTTACTTGTTACCCGTCTGTGGCGAAGTCGACATAGATGTCCCGTCCCTATGTTTCCTCATAACCAATAAACGCCTCAACTGATTTAGATTAATTAGCGTGATCGATTGATGATTAATTTTATTACTGACTTGTTTGCTATCGTTAAATTCGATTTTAAATAATGGCAGATACGATATTAAGCAATACGTGCTTCATTTTTTTCAATCTTTGATTGAGGATAAAGATCATCATCTCTTTGTTCTCGAAATTTGTAAATTACATGACTAACGACCGAGATGGTCGTAGCCTAGGTCAGTAAGTGAGAAGAGCTGTGTGACGAAGTTCCTCTAGTTAGCGACATCGAATAAATTTCACGTAGACAATTTGCATACTTGTTTTGAACAATTTTTCAATAACAATATTCATTTGAAACAAAAAAATTATCAAGAAATAAATATCCTTTGTGATAAATTGTTTAAAAGTGATAAGACTGACGGGCTTCTGAAACAAATGCCTCACGTCAATAGTCTTTTGATGATCTCACATTCCACATGAATGGGCTGAAAGCCAGAGATTGCGTACCCTCCAAATGGAATGTTGGAAACCACTTGGAATATACATTTATAACCATTTATTGTTGAAGCGAGGGATGAAAGTACTTACTTAAATGTAAGTCAATTGAATACACATCTCGCGCGACATTTATCATGGTGGCATAGTTAACATTCGACTGTTGAACAAGACAAATTTGTTTTGGTGTAAAGCATTTATTCTTTTTCCTTTGTGAAAAATTAAAAAAAAATAGTGTTACGATTAGCTTTTCGCCCTCGGCTTAGAACTAAGAAATAAATAAATAAATATATATTTTTTTTAATATAAACAGTCCTATGTCCTTTTAATACCGCTAATAATGTGTACAAAGTTTCATGATAATCGGTTGAATAGTTTTGGCGCGAAAGCGTATCATTACATTTACAATATTATAGTAGGGATTTACGAAACATGTACAAAAACTGTTGCTTACAATTCTTGATGGTTTCTTCAATTATTGCTCTTGTATGTACAAAAAATGGCATGGAGTGTAAATGGGCCTTTATACATAAAACAAATTTTTAAAGAAACCAAATTTTTTTCCGATTGAAAAGAAATAAATAAATAATATATATATTTTTTAAATAAACAATCCTATGAATAATAATGTCAGCTGTACTTATGGTATTTATTATAAGAATTGAATTGTTATTGTACATGAATAAAATTTAATTCTCAGGGGAATATGCACTGATTTGTAGTCTTGATTTGAAGTCATAATAAATTTCAATATACATGTTTGTCTGAATTTTACGTCGAAACGTTGCTATGGATCGGTACGCTA
This sequence comes from Iphiclides podalirius, assembly GCA_933534255.1. NCBI lineage: Eukaryota > Metazoa > Arthropoda > Insecta > Lepidoptera > Papilionidae > Iphiclides > Iphiclides podalirius. The sequence continues at coordinate 9,100,034 of OW152824.1, read as the reverse complement.
TTTGATACGAAGGTGTAGGCTACTTTTTACCGCGGGAAAACACCGCTTTCCACTAACAACCATTAAGTTGGGGATCGTACGTAATTTATTTTGAACGCAATATTTAAATGAAAACAATAATAATAGACTTTTTATTAAAAGCAGTCCACTTTTGCGATAAATTTCAACATTCAAAATATTACCTTTTTATAATATAGTGTCATCCGCGAATTCCAATAGATGGCTCTACTAGGATTTTAAAACTCGTTAACGATTACTATTTTCTTGTTCTGAGTTTGGGCAGCGTGCTCACCTCACACTACGTGCTTCACTCTACGTGCATACGATACCTATACTCTTTGTTAAGCTATTGCAAAGCTTTTATCGCGGGCTTTGAGCGCGGCGACCGAATCAAGAAATTCCGTAACGAAAATAAAACCTAACACCACCCACTCCGCCAACCAAATAATAGGAAAGATTTAATTGTTTGTATGCATTGAATAGGCTCCGAAACTGTGCACCTGTGTACTGCAAACTGTGTACTGCACCAATTTGAAACATTCTTTCACTGTTGGGAAGCTACATTATCCCCGGATGACATAGGCTATAATATATTTTCAAAAAACTAGGGATGCTTACTAAAACTTCAATAATGTAACCCAAAGTGTACAAAAATTACCTAAAATATTATTTACATCGCGTGCGCTGCGAAAACTACTGATGATAGAATAAAATAATGTACTACGAATTTGCAGAACGTATCATTATTTACAAAAAGTGTCGCGACAGCATATGTCTAACTATTATAGTTATGCCACAATACGTGTTCTTTTATTTTAAAATTTTGATTGAAACGCCGCCGCTAGAAAAGGCTCTTTATTTGTATCTTGGTATTAATCCTTATAAAAATGAATTACTTCATATTTAAGACTTTTTCAATAAATACTAATAACTTCGGACATTCTATTCGAAAGATATCACGAGTTTAAAAATGTTAGTATATTGTAATTTAACTATCCAAACAGCTTAGTGACTGACTTAGTAGTTCTTATCATTTTTGTAAATAATATTATATAAATAAATTATATGTAATAAAATAATAATAATAATAATATATATTATTAAAATATTATTATTTATTTAAATGAGTACAAATGTCAAAGAAAAATACTGCATACATAAAAAATAAATAAATATTTCTATTTGCATTAGTTGATAAAAGATGCCATGCAATAGCTTTACCGCGGCAGTCCCTGCGGTAAAGCTAAAAAGCTTTTTTTTTACATAATTATATAAATTTTAAAGTTTTTATAGTGCTAATCTCTGCACTTAAGATAACAATGTAGAAAGAAGGCGTTAAGATTTTCGTCGCTGTGGCTATCAGCCGTTTAGCTCAGTGGCTAGAGCGTCAGGCCGCGAATGCCGAAGACGTGGGTTCGATTCCCCTACAGCGGCGACAATCTTTTCGTACTTTTTCTACATGTTTTAATAATTATATAAGATGAAGATGATAATTTTCTAAATGTATGATGTTTTTTACAGCCACTATACAACGCAAAGTCTAAGCAGTAAAATCAACTATGGTCACTAAACTTAATAAAGGAATGATTTTACGCCGTCTTTGGCTGAAGTTAAAATTGGCTATGATAAAATAAATTTTATTAAAAAAGTAATAGTTGTAATGTTGAGTTTTCTTAGTATTATCTATACCCTATTATCGTAATACGATATGTGTTAGGTACTATTACTTCGCCGATTCTCCCAGAGCTGCCCTGTTTGACATTGCGAGTGGTGACGCAGCGGTAATAACGCAAATTTACCCACTAGCGCTGACTCACTTGACCGAAATAGAACATCGATTTTGTACGAGTCAATAGCCTTCAAGTGTCCTTGTACCAGTCGTATATTTTGTAGTTTCAATTTTGATTTAAAATTAGATTTTATCACTTCTTTAAAGAAGCCTTACCATTAATGGTACACATATGAAACAAGTGATAAAATCTAAAAGTATTATAGTATGAATAAAATTGCTATTTATCTATTGCTTTGTTCAAAAGAGATTTGTTATATTAATATGAAGTTCATTAATTTCGATATTGAATCGTTACTATGTAAGATTAAATTATTTCTAAGTTATGAAATGCTACAACGGTTACATAGGATGTGTTATCTAGAAATATATTTAAATAGAAAATAAATATATTTAAATAGTCTCATTTAAGCATAAGCAACTTAGTATTCAAGCTTCAAAATATTCATCACGGAATAACTAAACTTATAGCCTGAATAAGTAATTTAATGTTGATTTAACAAATACACAAAAATATCTATATAAACGTTATTTTAGAGCTCAGAAAAATTCTAAATAAAAATGAATGTAGTAAATGAACGGAACCTTTTAAAAAATAATGATAAGCAAATGGTTGCCTATTATGTCTTTACCACTGGTCTCTGCCTTATTTTATGTTGTTTAGATAATCCCTACTAATATTATAAAGGCGAAAGTTTGTTTGTATGGATAGATGTTTATTACTTTTTCACGAAAATAGTACTGAATGGATTTTAATTAAACTTTACAATAATATAGCTTATACATCAGAATAAGACATAGGCTATAATTTATATACATATTTTGCGTATATCTGTCTGAATGTTACGCCTTCAGCCTATTCTACGTAGACGTAATCGCGGGCAGCTAATACTTCATGTTTCATCGATATTCTGTGGGCATTTTCTTCGCTAAAATGATGATAAATGATGCTCCTTTATTAATATAAAGCTAGTTTTTAAAATTAATATATTAAATAGTGTTTACCTTTTTGTTTATCATATTATTATTATATAATTTAAAATTGCTACTACAAAAACTTTATGCTGTGCGAGGTGATTGCGATGTTTGTCGACTAATGTTGTCCACAGCCATCGTTTAAAGAAGGTCTTCGCATAAATTGAGCCAAGAGTAAAGACATGCGCATTCACTCAAGTGAAGCCACCCAATAAAAGATAAGCCGCGAAGCAAATCCAGCCGTTTCAATACGCCTTTACATCTCTTGTCACTTGCACTTGTCTTTTCACGACACTGTTCAATCGTTTCTTCAAAATAAGCGCATGATATCTTAAGAAAGAGAACCTATGTGCCAGGTAAATGTTGAGATTGTGGATGAATGCTAGTTGAATGATAAAGTACTATCTAGTTAGTTTATAATGCACAGGTTCTGGTTCGTTCCTTGTAGAAATCGGTATCTGCTCTATGAGTAGTCCGTAGGTATGCGATAATTATAGTTGGTACAATGAGATCTTGCCTAGTAGCGAAAATCCTGTGACAAGTGTGACTCATAAGTGTGGTTTTCTGCGAGGAAAGGTGACCGCAAAAGTGATACCTACTGTGTTTAAATTTATATAACAGATTTAAACGTAAATATTTTTCTTTGTGAATAATGCTGCTCAATATTAAGGTTACTCTCAAAATGAAATATCTTTCTAATGAATTAGCTCTATCGCTACCTGTCGATGGGTTCAGCTTATATTGCGTCGAATAGTATGCAAATGATCACTTCAATTGGCAGGCAGCCGTCGATCTCGGTGGACATCTAGGAACTGTCACGTGTCCCGTTCAATTCTGTAGTTATGTTTATTTTTGTTCATGCAGTGTTAAGTGTATTGACAGTGACACAGTCCTGAATGGAAATTTTCTGTGAAACGAGATAACGGGTAAAAATTACAGAGCCGTAAAAATCCGAAGCATGTATATTTTATGCGTAGCATTTTGATGACATCATGTTCTTTAATAAATAGTGCCAAAAAGCTGTTTAGTTAATGGATTACAATCTGATAGACATATTTGAGTCTTTCCACCTACAACTTCAGCAACCGCTCTTTGAAAAACCCTACGAAGAACCTAATCTCTGTGGGGAACTGTATTTTATCCCTCCTCTAGCGAACTATTTTCCTATGTCCTCTTTCTTACATTAAAAAATCTTCTGTCAATATTTATCATTTAAGTAAATCAAATTTACGTTATGATTACCAACCGAGCTATTATAACATTTTTTTTCGGCGAAATTTACCGTCATATTCGAATAATATTTTTTATTCCCTGAAAACGGGGATAAAAGGACATTTTCTAAAAATGAAACCTACGCAACTACTGAATTTCATGAAAATCGCTGGTGCCGTTTCCGAGATTCCGTATATATGTACGATTAATTATTTAATAGTTGAATAAAAAATGATTTTTGAACGAAGTATTGTGTGAATGAGAAGGATGGATGACGTAAAAGGGATTGAGGGATTTTTTTCGCAACGACGCCACGAACGAGTAACGTGTATCTGTGTCTTAAAATGTATTAATTTAAATAAAGATGAAAATAGTAACAATATACTCAAAATAAAGATTTTATTTATCATGGTGTGAACCAGTGTTGAAAATATTTGATGTTCATTTGGAAACTGAATTACATACGGATGCTTCTATGCATGGATATGCAGCTATTTTAATGCAAAGAGACCCTAATGATGGTTGTCAACATCCTGTTCACTACATGAGCAGAAAGACTACAGAAGTTCAACAAAAGTGTTGCAGTTACGAGTTAGAAGCTTTAGCTGTTATTGAAGCCGTGAAGAAATTCAGAAGATATCTTATAGGAATACCCTTTAAAATTGTCACTGATTGTGAAGCCTTTCAAAAAACCTTGAACTAAAAGGATGCATCTGAAAAAGTAGCACGATGGATACTATACTTACAGGATTTTCAGTATTCTATAGAACATAGAACAGGAGACAAGATGCAACATGTTGACGCATTGAGCAGAAACATTTGTTTTGTTGATGTTGAGTTACATGCGAGAATAAAGAAGGCACAAGAAGAAGATGAAGGGTTAAAGATTATCAGAAAACTATTAGAAAAGAATGGATATGAAGATTATTTTTTAGAGAATGATGTTATCTATAAAGGACCGGAGAAGAAATTGGTATTACCTGATATGATGGATATGGAATTGATTAAAAAAGCCCATGGAATTGGACATTTCGGGAAGAAGAAGATTAAGGATATAATAGAAAAAGATTATTACATTACAAAACTAGACAGCAAAATCGATAAGATTGTTTCTACCTGTGTACCCTGTGTATTAGCGAGTAGAAAGTCTGGTAAGAAAGAAGGCTTTTTAAATCCAATTGATAAAGGAGAATTACCACTGGATACTTTACATTGTGATCATTTAGGGCCATTAGATGCAACTAAGAAAATGTATAACTACATACTTACTGTAATTGATGGATATACAAAGTTCGTCTGGATTTATCCTGTTAAGACTGTGACAGCAAAGGAAACCGTAGAAAAGTTAAAGTTGCACCAGATATATTATGGTAACCCACGGAGAATCATTACTGACCGAGGAGTAGCTTTTACAGGGAATGAATTTCAAGAGTACTGTCAAGAGGAAGGCATTAAACATATCACTATTGCCACTGGAATACCACGCGGAAATGGTCAAGTTGAAAGGGTAAACAGAGCTATTATTTCTACTTTAACAAAGATGTGTATAGAAGAACCAGGCCATTGGTATAAGCATGTGAGTAAGCTTCAAAGAGTCATTAATAGCACATATCAACGATCAATTAACACAACACCTTTTGAATTGTTAACGGGAGTGAAACTTAAGCTGAAAGAAGATTTATCTATTATGGAATACTTAGAAGAGGAAAGCATAATCGCATTCATGAGTAGAATAGATGAAACAAGAAGAGAGGCTAAGGCACAAATATTAAAGATCCAAGAAGAGAATAGAAAGACATATAACAAAAGACGTAAAGAAGGAGAGAAGTACAAGCAAGGTGATCTAGTTGCTATACAACGTGTACAGTTTGGAACTGCGTTAAAATTAAAACCAAAATTCTACGGACCATATCGAATTACAAAGGAGTTGGGAAGGGGTAGGTATGAGGTAGAGAAAATAGACAGAGGTAAAGAAGGGCCGATAAGAACTACATCAGCGTCGGATTATATGAAGAGATGGCCTTGATACAAATTGTTTTTTTTTTGACTGATTAAGTAATTGTTTTTGTAATTTTGTATTTTTTAAACATCTACTAAAACTGCCTAAACTACCTGTGGTTGTAAAGGAATAAGCTAATTAGTGTTGTTATTTTTTTGTTGTATGTTTAAACACTTATGTCTATGACGAAGGAAAAAAAATGTTAAGTACTTAGTATAACTGTGGTAAAGTAGCTTCAGTCTGAGGCCAGACTGATTTGCAGAATGGCCGACTTGTAGGATTAATTATTTAATAGTTGAGTAAAAGATGATTTTTGAACGAAGTATTGTGTGAATGAGAAGGATGGATGACGTAAAAGGGATTGAGGGATTTTTTTCGCAACGACGCCACGAACGAGTAACGTGTATCTGTGTCTTAAAATGTATTAATTTAAATAAAGATGAAAATAGTAACAATATACTCAAAATAAAGATTTTATTTATCATGGTGTGAACCAGTGTTGAAAATATTTGATGTTCATTTGGAAACTGAATTACATACGAATGCTTCTATGCATGGATATGCAGCTATTTTAATGCAAAGAGACCCTAATGATGGTTGTCAACATCCTGTTCACTACATGAGCAGAAAGACTACAGAAGTTCAACAAAAGTGTTGCAGTTACGAGTTAGAAGCTTTAGCTGTTATTGAAGCCGTGAAGAAATTCAGAAGATATCTTATAGGAATACCCTTTAAAATTGTCACTGATTGTGAAGCCTTTCAAAAAACCTTGAACTAAAAGGATGCATCTGAAAAAGTAGCACGATGGATACTATACTTACAGGATTTTCAGTATTCTATAGAACATAGAACAGGAGACAAGATGCAACATGTTGACGCATTGAGCAGAAACATTTGTTTTGTTGATGTTGAGTTACATGCGAGAATAAAGAAGGCACAAGAAGAAGATGAAGGGTTAAAGATTATCAGAAAACTATTAGAAAAGAATGGATATGAAGATTATTTTTTAGAGAATGATGTTATCTATAAAGGACCGGAGAAGAAATTGGTATTACCTGATATGATGGATATGGAATTGATTAAAAAAGCCCATGGAATTGGACATTTCGGGAAGAAGAAGATTAAGGATATAATAGAAAAAGATTATTACATTACAAAACTAGACAGCAAAATCGATAAGATTGTTTCTACCTGTGTACCCTGTGTATTAGCGAGTAGAAAGTCTGGTAAGAAAGAAGGCTTTTTAAATCCAATTGATAAAGGAGAATTACCACTGGATACTTTACATTGTGATCATTTAGGGCCATTAGATGCAACTAAGAAAATGTATAACTACATACTTACTGTAATTGATGGATATACAAAGTTCGTCTGGATTTATCCTGTTAAGACTGTGACAGCAAAGGAAACCGTAGAAAAGTTAAAGTTGCACCAGATATATTATGGTAACCCACGGAGAATCATTACTGACCGAGGAGTAGCTTTTACAGGGAATGAATTTCAAGAGTACTGTCAAGAGGAAGGCATTAAACATATCACTATTGCCACTGGAATACCACGCGGAAATGGTCAAGTTGAAAGGGTAAAACAGAGCTATTATTTCTACTTTAACAAAGATGTGTATAGAAGAACCAGGCCATTGGTATAAGCATGTGAGTAAGCTTCAAAGAGTCATTAATAGCACATATCAACGATCAATTAACACAACACCTTTTGAATTGTTAACGGGAGTGAAACTTAAGCTGAAAGAAGATTTATCTATTATGGAATACTTAGAAGAGGAAAGCATAATCGCATTCATGAGTAGAATAGATGAAACAAGAAGAGAGGCTAAGGCACAAATATTAAAGATCCAAGAAGAGAATAGAAAGACATATAACAAAAGACGTAAAGAAGGAGAGAAGTACAAGCAAGGTGATCTAGTTGCTATACAACGTGTACAGTTTGGAACTGCGTTAAAATTAAAACCAAAATTCTACGGACCATATCGAATTACAAAGGAGTTGGGAAGGGGTAGGTATGAGGTAGAGAAAAAAATAGACAGAGGTAAAGAAGGGCCGATAAGAACTACATCAGCGTCGGATTATATGAAGAGATGGCCTTGATACAAATTGTTTTTTTTTTTGACTGATTAAGTAATTGTTTTTGTAATTTTGTATTTTTTAAACATCTACTAAAACTGCCTAAACTACCTGTGGTTGTAAAGGAATAAGCTAATTAGTGTTGTTATTTTTTTGTTGTATGTTTAAACACTTATGTCTATGACGAAGGAAAAAAAATGTTAAGTACTTAGTATAACTGTGGTAAAGTAGCTTCAGTCTGAGGCCAGACTGATTTGCAGAATGGCCGACTTGTAGGATTAATTATTTAATAGTTGAGTAAAAGATGATTTTTGAACGAAGTATTGTGTGAATGAGAAGGATGGATGACGTAAAAGGGATTGAGGGATTTTTTTCGCAACGACGCCACGAACGAGTAACGTGTATCTGTGTCTTAAAATGTATTAATTTAAATAAAGATGAAAATAGTAACAATATACTCAAAATAAACCCAAGACAAGAATTACTCGTTTAAAGGTATGAGATTAATTTACGTGTAAGTTAATTTTTAGTTCATTATAGTCGTAAAGATTACTCAGATTATAATCAGATTATAATTATTTTATAATGAAAAGTGTAACTAACACAATGACTATGATTATTTAAAGCTGTTGATTACACGTGCTCTTTATGTAACATCTAAAAGCCCTATTTTCAATTAAAATAATTTTTCGATCGTACGTGTACATTTAATTAAATTCCGTTGTGAATTAAAATGTTTGGTGCGAAATATTAACGCCGCAAAATAATTTTACCCTCCGTCAATTTGGCGCGCTTCACCGCGCATCGTCCGCGTTGAGTGCTAAAATTTTAATGATTCATACTCAATTTTTGCGACATGTTAGAGTGAGCGTGTGACTGGAGTGGCTTAATTTTTTTACTTATGTTTTTAGACTTAAATTTTTTTTTTCAACCATAATTTTTTTACAAGGTATTACACATAGTAACATCGTTTAATAATATTTTGTTATCGGTCATCTTTAAAACTTCGCAACGGATCTTGATGCGGTTTTTTTTATTAGATAGAGTGATTCAGGAGGAAGGTTTACATTATGTATAACAAATCTGCGAGCACACCTTATAATGCCCCAACCATTACATCAAAGATAGACCACAGACTTCTAGTTTTCAAGGGCATTTCAAATCCGATCAGTCGATAAAAATCATAGTTAAATAGCTCCATACTTATATAGGTCTTTGGTCTAAGGAACTAGATACGAGGTTTACATCTACAGAAAACGTGCCGTTAAACACTAAAAACTAACTAAAACTCCCTAGAGGTGGCAATCATCATCATCGTTATATCCGACTGTTTGGATTCATTGGCGATCATAGGCCGCCTCTACAGACTGTCACGAAGTACAATCCTGAGCCAGCTCCATCTACTTAAAATACTTACATAATCTTAAATGAATAAATATGTTATTCGAGAATTAATCAAAGTTTCAAATTAATGAATTATTATTCATTTATGATATAGGCTTTGTCGGTTTAAAAAAGTTATCTAAATTAAGCTACCTTCGTCTTCGCATACTGATTCTATAAACGGCATATATTTTTACTAGATATTATCCACCTATGGCTTGGCTTTTTTTTCGATTTCTTAAATCATTTAAATCTTTACAGTAAAAGTTGTGTCTGTTTTATGTAACAAACATAGTAATTTTGTATGTGTGTGTTTTTCCTAACAGCTAAGCATGTTAGTCAGCACTGAAAATTTGCATCTAACATTTTCATTTTTTGTGTTAGAACCTGGTTTTGAATTCAGGTTGATGGAATAAATTGAAATAGGCGACTTCGTTCGTACAAACTTCAATGTGTATGTATAAGAACTGAGGATCTGATTAAAATATCATCAATATGAGCTACGAATACGATACGATACGAAAAGGCGTATATTTTAGGCGCTTCAATTCTGGGTGGTAGAATCGCGAAATAAAAACAACGTTGAGGTGTCGATGACTTAAAAACTGAAACAAAATGGCACTATACAACTTTTTTATAGTGAGCGATCAACCCACGATATGTAGGCGCTGATTTCAGGGTAGTGGACATTTTATCAGTTCTGGGCTGGAATGTAGTACATCATTAGGACTAACTATATACGTCGGTCTATTTCAAAGCAAGCGATACATTAAACGGCGATGACCAGGAGGATTCAGAAAAATCTTAGCATTATGGTGTTGTGCAAAATATCTGACTTGATACAATAAAGGGACTTGTAACTCAGTAAACTCAGGTCGACGGGAAAATTTCAAAACTTTTGACGATAACGTGTTAGCCCGGTACCAATGCACAGTCTGGGTGAATCAATATTTCGCAGCAGTAGAACTCGAAAGCCAACTTAAGGCTCCTATTACGGGACGGCACACATGTTAACTCCTGGGAATTGAGACATTCAGCGACTGGCTTGACTTTTTTATCTTCATTTTATCAATATTAATAGACGTGTATACTCTTGAATAGCTAACGGTTATGTTTAATTTTGTTTTGTTCATGTTTGTAATCCACTCATTCATTTCTGGCAGAGGTTTTTATAAAAAGCCTTCACTAGCCTGACTGTAATAATTGAGGACCGATATGCTTTTGCCACTCGAACAATGCTTGTGAATAATAAAGCTGAGAAAAATTACAAAAGCGGAATTAAACTGCTTTGTTATATATAATATGAAGATAAAATTAACGCTTTTAATAGCAAAAATTTTCTGAAGTTTACAGGAGAATGGTTACGAAAAAGATCTGCTATAGAACTGGGTGTGATAATGTCCACACATCGTTGTCGGCTAATAACGGCGGCACGTTCTTTATATCTTTATGGCAGCGGTAACTTTATATCAAAATGATTTAAGATCTTTTATTCCTTAAAGGTACAGACAAAAGATGTTTTCACTAAGTTATTGTTATTTTTAACACATTACTCCATAATCTATACACCGTGGCTTTACAATCGCGACAATAAATGAACACACATATAAAGGATAACTTTTTAAAATTGTATTAAAAATTTACATTCTTTGACCATCAATATTTACCGAGTTATTAAATTTTCCAAACAATTATAGAACACCCTTACGTATAAAACTGTTACCTAAAGTTCATTTATAAAGGTCACAAAGCATATGAATGGGTTGAATGAATTCAAAAGAGACAAAACATACTGTTAGAAGGAGAGGTTTTACGGTGTTACCTAAAGTTCATTTATAAAGGTCACAAAGCATATGAATGGGTTGAATGAATTCAAAAGAGACAAGACATCCTGTTAGAAGGAGAGGCTTGTAATGCGACGCTGTGGCAACGAATGAAAAAGTTTCTGAATGTGTGAATCAATCAGTTGTAGTTGTATAGGATGTTACAAGTTTTGTTTCTTTTTTACTTAAATAGTTTGTTTGAAAAATATTTTTTTTAAATGTGTATTTTTTTAACGTTAATATTTTTTTTGTGATTATTGTGAAGTAGCGTTAGACGTGTGTTTATTTATTGTCGCCGTTGTAACGACACGCTGTATATATAAAAATTTCTCGGCGCGAACCGAAATGGGTTCGATTCCCATGTTGGCGAAAAACGTTGTCTTACTCTCTAAAAATTTTAATAAATCATCTTAAGTGCAGAGATTAGCACTATAAAATTCTAAATTCCATATGGTATAATATAGTATATATAGGTAGTAGTAGTAGTAATTTAGATAAGGTCACACTGAAGGTTCTTAGAAAATCTTAAAATTTCGTTTTAAGATTTTCTAAGAACCTTCAGTGTGTATTGTAGTATTGACGGCCCAGGCTAAGGGTCACACCTAGCTCTAATGCCTCAGATGATGATCACGACTTTTCAGGCACCCTTAGGCATTGACCCAAATTTTTGAAAGACAGGTTTAGTCCAGCCGATCGCTAGCAAATGAGATCGTTCGGATTGGTTCTTTTCGCCTATGCTTTACCTCTTAGTTTTCTAAAATAATAGAAACCATTAGTAAATGCTGCACGATCGTCAGTATTGTTTGGTTGGTTACACTTTTGGTTCCCCAACTCATCGATGGCAAGTGGATCCATAGATTATCTCACGTTCTCAAAGTAAACGGTAACAGTGCGGAAAATAAAATTATTTGAAATCGAGAATTCGAAAGCAAAATTTTGAATTGGGGCCAATTTAACTCTTACATAACACTGGCTTGTGCGCGATTACCATAGGAAGGAAACTGGTTTATATATTCGTTTAGCTTCGCAATGACTTGGGAAAGAGAAGTTTGTTCCAGAGAGTTCTGTATCACCACAATACTGTTTTCATCTGGCTGTCAAATACGAACTTCTTCCATACGTTCGCATTCAGCGTAGAGCTGCTAAAATCATCAGTGACCAAGGTTACTCCGGGCAAATAGACGTAAGATCGACCTTAATTTTATTTTCGTAGAGAAATATTTAAATTAATACCTGCTGAGTTTCACTCCATATAACGCATTAAACCATGAAATATTATCGATGCAACCTCGATTTTGTTTCATATGAGCAATCAAGTTGACAATTGACCTGATGTTAAATTGCCACGTTTGTAATCACCTAAAAAATTACCTCTTTTTTACTCGTTTATTTTTAGTTTTAATTGCCGACGTTTCTAACACTTTACAACATTCATGGTCACCGTTGTTTAAACTTTCAGTACGTAATGGTCATTGGAGCAGATAGATCTCCTTGGTTCTTCCTTGCTTCATCGTTATTAAAAAAAGTGAAATCTGTTTTAGGATTTTATATCGAGAAGGTTTATTATTTCATTAGACTTTATAGGGCACCGAATTGTTAGGAAATATATTATTTAGACCATTTTAGTTTATTCAACGACCACTTGATGTTACAGTAAGTAGTTACACAACTCCTATTAAACGTTAAGTGATGTAATTATGCGTGTAGTTTGGTTCTCTAATGGTAACGACCAACATTACAATTATACAATGGTAGTGTTACGCAAATGTTTTGAATTTTTGTTATATAAGTTTGTTTTTGGAAATTATATTCTATGGTCGACATCCTTGGAAGAATCGATTTGGTTAAGGTCTGCTTAATAATTTAATTCCTTTTTTTAATTTAATTCCTAAGCAAAACAAAAAAAATCCGAAAGGCAGCACATGGGTATCGTATTTGCACTACTGTCTGTACTTCTCCCCAGCCGCTGTATTTGGTAACGTTTCGTTTGGTATCTTCGTTTGCAAAATAAAGCAACAGAATGTACAGTCTGGTCACAGGTAAGCAAAGTTGCGATAGTTCCAGTGGAGGCTAAGTCATAGCTATATTGTAATCCTCACGGAGTTGGGACAGCATAAAATTCAGTACAAATGTCTTACCCGTGTAGTGCGTCAAGAAAGAATAAATGAAGCATTATTTTATTTTGTCCTCTATTTACTCAGCGCAGAATTATGTAAATTCCACTATGCTCGGGAATCAATCATGGCGCCATTTCATTAATCTGCATTCTGGACACCTTAAACCGGTGTAGCATAATTTAGCTCCTTCACTACATTTTTTGATGTTTAAAATAATTTTATCCTAATGTTATACCAAAGCTTCGTTAATGAGAAGGTCATTGGGGGCGCCATACAGCATACAAAAAAACTAATTAGTGAAAATGGAGATATGTACGCTAAGTATTTACATTACAAATTTATATATTATGTACTTATTAAGAGTCAATGAAATATATATTGTGTGTGAATTTGTATAATAAGAAAAGAATTAACAAAAAACAAAAGAACCGAATTCAAAAAACTCTATAAAGTAATAGCACTAAAAAGTTTAAAATAATATTGAATTTAATATAATCAAATCTTAAAACTCAAACCTATATACCCTAACCTAATTAACCTGTAACAAAATTTAAAAGACATAGAAGATTATCTTCCTTCTCTTCAATTACCTTTCCTTTCCTTGCTTTCATTTGTGTTATATTAACGTTAATGTATGCTATCCCCGAAAAGAGGGTGACGGCATGAAATAAGTGATACGTGGGACCGTAAAAAGGACAGGGAGTGATGACGATAGGGGGTCATTCAGCAGTGGTTTTTGTTAAAGGTTAACATATATAACATAGTACGGAAGCGCTAATGGTAAGGAATGCGGTTCGTACTCAGAGACTCCTGATTTGTTTTAATTTTGATTCTTCCTGTGTACTTATTGTATATACAGCTTGTCGTTACAATCGCGACAATAAATGAACACACGTCTAACGCTACTTGCCAATAATCGCTTCGCAATTGAATACATAACCTTATCTCGTCTTTATTAATCCAAGTGAATTTCCATTGGATAAACTTACTTTTTTTGATAGCAGTTAATTTTCAAGGCGCAGTTTTAGATTGTGGTTATTTAATTAAGATAAAAGATAACAATTTCAATATTTAAAAATGCAAAATAATATTTATGTACTTTATTAAATAATCCAATAATCTATTTATGTCCTAGTGTATTGATTTTTAAAGTTATTTAGATTATCATTACAATTACATCAATGTTTGAAAAATTTGCTTAATTTAAAGTTAATGTTCAACCATTATTAGAAGACTGGTTCGTTGAGTATTGAATAGGGTTGGTGTGAATTTAATGTTTGGTGCAATTTCATTCCATTGGTGCAATTTACGGAGCAGATATTGTTAATCAAATTAGTCCTACCTCTATAGTGCGACTGCACCCATTTGACTCTACTCGTAATGCTGGCAGTTAAACTAATTGATATTACTCAAATGCTGTGTGAAATGTACTATTATGAATTAATTGCGTTTAAAAGCTTAAAGTAATAGAAGAAGTGATTATATTTTTACCGAGTTTTTATATCGAACATTCTATTATTATTATATTTATTAACTATATTAAGTGAGATTATTTTTAGTTATTAAAATATGTGTTATTAAAATTTCAAACAATTAGTTTATTAAAATATTATTTAAATTTTTTTCTCAATTTTTTTCTTTTATTTATCCAATGGAATTGTTAAAGTACATAGAAACTGCACTATGTTATATGCTATAAATAACGTTTTAACATATTTAATGAAGTTGGCTACCCACATCACTTTAACATTAAAAAAGTGTACCAGTCCACCATGCAAACCTACTGTGGACTGGCGGACTTCACATACATTCGAAGTATGTTATTATTTCGAAAATATGCAATATCATTAGTAAGATGGTGGTGTCTCTATAACAATTAAATTTAAAAATAAAAAAACATAAGGAAAATTTATATTCTTTTGTTGCCGGCACCGAGATTGCATGTCAGGTTTCGCTCACATTTAATACAATATACTCGATATTGAATTAAAAGAGAGCGCCCGGACGCAGCTTTCATGACTTTTTTTTATTTATAGCTATTGCTATGAATAAAAAAGGCCGTGCCATGAATAAGAATAATTTAACAAACGTAAATCAAATAATTATATGAACATTGATGGTCTAAATCCCTCTAACCAAGGGCCGTAACTAAGCTATACTTTATAGAAGTGAAAATATTTTGATGTGACGGACATTTCTAAGTATTTTATAAAACCGACAACAAAAGTTATACTGCTGAGTATATGAATTGTTAAATGTCAATCCACGTGATGAAGAAAAATATCTGTCCATTTGCATAAAGCGCTGAATTTGCTACTAGTCAGCAAATTCAGCGCTTAACTTAAATTGTTTTGATGTAATACGTCACAAAAAAAATATATTCTAGCGGGAACTGAGATATACAAGTCATATGAACAACTCTTAAAAATGTTTATGACTCTCTGGAATGTCCGTTAATTCCTTTTAATTTATATTTAAGTCACACAATTCCCTAATAATTATAATGTATGTTGCATGTATAAAGGCCCATAGGGACCTTGTTTATTGATATAGAGATTATTAAATTTATAAGATAGCCTTTGGGTAACCTGACAGAATGTTGCAATGAGTAAGAAACATATGATTTTAGTTTCTGTCCATAAGACAAACACACAAAGAAAATTCTTTTAAGCTTAACCCTTGGGCGAACGAAGAACAGTTAAGCAAAATATATCACAATCAGCGTATTTATGCAAAGTCAAAACTTGGCCGAGTCTACATCGAGTCATAATATATACCGTATATACCGTAATACATAATATACCGTATTCTCGACCACAGATCGTGGACCGAAGGAGGTCTAATAAAATTTAACGTACATAGGTGAGCGTATTTTGAATAGATATTGATCATTCACAATATTTATTTATTTTTTATATTGGTGTACTGAAGTTGTCATTATAGTCTAGCTAAATGGTATTCCTTGCATCGATCATATCGAACGAATTTTTTAAAGAGAATGTATAAATATCCATCTGTTAACGGCACTATCATACCATATCTGCCATAACGCCATAAATAAAGTTTTAGTGTGAAACTGAAAAAGAATGTTGAATATGGCTAATGCATTTGGAAGTTTTACTATGTATTAATTATATACTGCTTTAATACGTTTACCGTATCTTGAATATTCAACTTTAAGAAAGTATGTTTTACGAAAAGGTATTAGTGCTACCTAAAGCATGTTTAAGACAATATAACATTTGTAAAATTATTTCAGATCAATCCTGTAAGTTTTGGCATTGTAACGTTGAATTCTATTGCGATCGTGTAAATATTTCTGTAGCGCAAAACAATTTACATGTACAAAGGTATACGATTTCAATAGAAAGACCTTCACAAAAGGAAGTAATCGTGCTTCAATATTTTTCACAAAGCGACTTTATTTGAATGCAAAACAGTATTGGTTCGAAAAATACGAAAAAAAAAACACATTTCTTTTCAATAAAATTGTTCAATCTTAGCACACACTAGAGCTAAAATTCAATGACACGCAAGTACTCAGCAATTTAAAAGCAATGTTCTTGTGACTTATGCAATAATAAAAATGTAGATTAATTTCAAAATGTATATTTGCTATTTTATTCCTAAATCTGCTGTTTTTTTTAATGTATAATTTTGTAAAACTGACGGTAGCCTGTCCCCATTTGCTCAGTTTTCTTTTAAGTCTGATTTTCATTAAATATCTAAAACTCAGAGCCACAGAAAATTACTCCTGATTTTTTTTAATGTGGAAAATTGCCAGACGAGCAGACGGTTCACCTGATGTTAAGTGAATACCGCCGCCCATGGACATCTGCTACACCCGAGGGTTCCATATGCGTTGACAACCTTTTGAAAATTGGGCTCCGGCTACCTCATTCACCAGACGAAACGCGAAAGTATTGTACTTCCACTTTGCGCCGGTCTTCTGTGAGGTCGTGGTACTTACCCGGACGAGCCTGTCCGTTCGAGCAACAGCCGAGGCTGCTGCGTGGCCCTACCTCCGTAACCTACTACTCCTGATCGTGGCATTTGTTCCCAAAAAGGCTTAACATGTGGTGGCCGGCCAGTCATAAAAAAGATTTGAACAAAACCACTTTTCGCATGAGTCACATGTTATGCTGACCGCACTAATGTGGGATAAATACAGGAGACAAAAGAAGACTTTGCAGAACATTGCAATACAGTGTTGTGCGAAAACTAAAGGACAGTGCTAATTGAATCTCGTGAACAATTAATTACTAAATTACTTACTTCACAGCATAATCCATGGCTTTATTAACAAAAACATTACAGTATTCAACACAACAGGATACATAACACTTGCATATGATATAAAGCATCATTTATTGGCCAAATAAAGAAACATAATAGTCTACTTTTGTTTTTATGTAGAATGTATTTTCTATATAAAAACAAAAGTAGACATAACATGGCATAACTCGTTACGTTCCTTTGTTCCTCAATTTTGACTAAGATTTTATCTCACAAACCTATCAAGCAGTTCATTCAAGTAACAAATTGGTCGCCCAATGAAATATGGGAAACCCTTTTCCGGTCAAATGATTTCAAAGACATAACCTGAACGTCATTTAGCTATCAAATGTTGGTGTACCTCATTTCACTTACGATATACACCTTCTTAACAAAGCTTATTTTTAAACGTTATTATATCATGTTCACTGAAATGAATTATTAATATCATCACACATACATTTCTTATTTTTGTTTAATTTGTCATACTGTAATAATATTTCGAAAATATAAAAAGTCAAAAAAAGGTCGTCAAAAGTCACTTAAATGAAAGTTTATAGTCAACTCGTGACACAAATAAATACTTACATCCTTATAATAAGAAACATAAGGGGTGTGAGAAGGAAGATTAAAAAGTTTTTTTTATCGTCCTATAAAAGACTGTCCACCCTGGAAAATCTTTACAGGTCGCATTTTTTACAGATAATTGCTTTATTTAAACTGATATTGTTACAATGTTACTTTATATTTCATCTTCTTATATTTAAATTGTTACACTTTTTTGCCTAGCCCTCATCAGCTAAATCCATACCGAACTTCATTTCAAAATAAGAATTTCCATTTTTTTATGTAACAATAGTAATAATATTCTTAATAAAATAAATAGTCTTATATGTATCAGACCTTTGCCCTTATTCGAACCCGAACTGAAATCAATCAATCAATCTGTACTCAATTCAAGCACAGTGATAAATTGTTTGCGTGTATTTGATAAGTCTTTTTTTACATTATTTTCGTTTAAGTTTAAAGAATATATATTTTATAAATACGTACTTATTTTTCTGACCATCATTTCATCTTTACTAAGTGGATTCTCGATACATTATTGCTCGATACATTATTTAATGCAAAATAATTTCTTCTTCTTCTTCTTCTTTTTTTCGAGTCAAAATAGCTAGTTAGATCTTGTTCGACCAGTATTTGGCCACATCCACGGCAGCGGAGTTGGCTTCAAGCAGGTCTTCGTGGGTGCAGGAGGAGGGACACAACGGGCATTGCAGCAGGTGGGCCATAGTTTGGACCTCGCCACAGTGATATTTATTGTCGTTGGAGAAACCCCACTTCACCAGGTTATCTTGGCATCTTCCTACATCAGATCGAACTCTGTTTAGGGACTTCCAAACTGCCCAGGGAAGATCACCACCCGGGGGAGCCTCTCAACAGGAGGCAAACTTGCAGGGTATTTAGGAGGGTACTTTTTATTCCACCGTTCCAGTCTAGCTTTTGGAGCGAGCCTCTCATTTAAGCTAGGCTATCTGAGAAAGCTGTTACGGCTCTTTAGACGTGGTGGTGGTGGAGTCTGGCTGTGAATTATAAATAATTTCTAAAAATTTCTGTGCCCTTAACTACTAAAAATCATTCTGCTACATAAGATTCTTATTCATATTATAATAGATACTTTATTCATATCGATCTAAAAATTAAATAAATTTTGACTATGGTTAATTCATAGAGGTGGTTCTCTCAGAGGTGGTAATCTCATGAAATTTATATATTAGTATAACTGTATACCGATATGACACTCGAACTAATAAGTTATGTAAATTGAAGTAGTACAATTAGTACTTAAAGTTGTTTAAACTTATACATATTAACTGTGGTAGGTACATGCAACCGTCCGTCCGTAGGTACCACGACCTCACAGAAGACCGGCGTGCAATAGAAGTGTCATACTTCTGCGTTTCGTCTGGTGAGTGAGGTAGTCGGAGCCCACGTTATTAAAAGGTGGCGACGCATCTACAACCCTACGGGAGTTGCAAATTACAATGGGTGGCGGTTATTACTTAACATCCGGCCAGCTCGCTTGCCACCTTCTCACATAAAAAATACATTTTACAATTCAAATTAAAAGGGCGAAAAACTTACCCTTAAAATTATATATAAAAGTTAAGAGGTTTTATTGAATAATCAAATTTCACAAATTACAAAAGTTTTATGTTAATATTGCTAGTCGTTTTTTTGTTTCATCTATACAGATAAATAAAATTTGAGTGTCTGTTTGTAATATTAAAATAACCTACAGCTTTTTACTAAATGCATATGGACGGTATACACGGTACATATATCAAAATAACATTTTTTACAATTTTTGTCTGACTGTCTGTCTGTTTGTTTGTTCCGGCTAATCTCTGAAACAGCTGGACCGATTTCGAAGGGACTTTCACTGATAGATAGCTGATGTAATTAGAAGTAACCTAGGCTACTTTTATTTTAGATTTTTTTTTATTTTCTATTCCACGCGGACGAAGTCGCGGGCACAGCTAGTATACTAATATTAATGAAAGATGCAACTTGCTTCTAATTATAAAATACTGTAACAGTAAGCACAATAAATCTAAATAATTGTTTTAAACAAAATGGAAATTAAAATTCAGCTGGTATAAAATATTTGCTGTATGTTACAAGTTTTATAAGTTTGGTTAAAGTTTCATTTAAATTAATAAAATATTTCAAGATAATCGTAATAATGTTATATATTATATTCTGTTCAATGAAAAGATCTTATGTCCGTAAATCGATAAGGAAAGTGCCATTATTTATAAAGTACTACGTGCCGACACACCTGGCATCCAATTCTTAATATGACCCCTCTAAATCTTGAAAGTTTTTTGCCATTAACACCGATAGTAAATGTCCTGCGATAATATATGAAAAAGTTTTCGGAATACTTTACCCGTGAAAGTTTTATAACGTGCCAGAGGGATGCTTTCACAATCAACGTTTTTAATAATGTTATTATCAATAAGATTAAGTTTCTTATTTAAAACGTTATATTTTTCTTAATACTTAATACAAAATACGTACGTTCTCTCCAAATGCTAAATATCGAGTATTTGGCATAAGTTTTTAGTCGAAAAACTTTAAAATTATTTTTTTAATTCAGAAACGTAGTAGCTAAATGAAACAATCTGAACCGATTAATCGTGTTTATATTTTATTGTAATGGAAATGGTTCTTGTCTTATAAAAAAAAGGTTAGTGAGCATTATGAAAATTATATTCTTACGCCCCAAATTATTATCAAAGAAATTCCAGAAGTACTATTTTTTTTTATGCGAAAAGTTGCCCAACCAGCAGACGGGTCACCTGATGTTAAGTGAATACCGCCACCCATGGACATCTGACGCCCGTGGGTTCCAGATGCGTTGACAACCTTTTGAAAATTGGGCTCCGGCTACCTCACTCACCAGACGAAACGCGAAAGTATTTGTCATACTTCCACTTTGCGCCGGTCTTCTGTGAGGTCGTGGTACTTACCCGGACGAGCATGCCCATTCCTGCAACAGCCGAGGCTGCTGCGTGGGCCTATTACCGTAGAATTTTTCTTTAGATTTATTTATTCAGTAGATTTATTCAAAATTTCTGTTGTCGCTGGCAACACTACACTGGATATGACGTTATCTATTAGAGTGAAGAAGCACATTGTCGCATGAAACAGCTTTCACTCGGTTTTCGGCTGCTTTCCCGGACACTGATACAACCACCAGTGTTGCTTGTCGTTATAATAGTTGTGAATATTCAAGTTCAGTAATAGTTAAAATATTATTATCAAAGTTAGAACTCTTATATTTCTTTATTCATGTGGTTATATTCAGGGCATTAGGGACTACTACTACTACCGGTCCTTCCGGTTGACCTAGAATTTTCAATTTTGGTTGAAAGCAAGGTTTAACAGCACAAGTAAAGGAAAAATTCCGAAAAATAAAAATAGTTGAAAATTAAGGTAAAATTTTGATAAGTTTTAGCGAAAATCAAAATTTTTCCATACCATTTTATCGTGACCACACAGGATCTTTATTTTTGTACACGTAATAGAGAATATAGCTCATCATCTGTATCATAACATTATCATTAGTTAGTGGTTCTTACAAGAGTGATCTTATAAGGGTTCCTTTTTTAACTTTTGAAGTAAGGAACCCTAAAAACAGCGTTTGTCATAAGTTAAATAATAATGGGTCTAAAACATGACTGGTATGTGATGTAATGAATAAAAAGTGAAATCACTATAACCTGAGGATGCGATGAATGTTTAGGGTGTTGGAGAAAAAGCCTAAGTCCCCTACCGGTGTAGTGTCTTGCGAAAAAGAAGATTGTTGGTGTTTTTATTTTTATTTTTTTTAAACATCTATGTCTACAGACTCGTGTTCCGTACTCTTTTTTGATTAACATGTTTTTTTTTTTTTTTTTTTCTTTTTAGGCTGTCACCGCCGCGTACATTAACCGGGCTGGTAACGGTGCAGCAGTGAGTGATTGTTGGTGTTGTGTATCGCTACTTTCCGTATCTATATAATAAATACATAAGGCATATATTGATTGATTATACTTCATTATTTTACCACAAAAACATCACTATTTTATCAAAATGATTCGGGATTCATATAGAACGATCGGAATCAAGAGACATATGTTCAATGAAAAGCTATAAGAACGTTATCAAAATTCGTCAAGCGTTGGTAGAAAGCCAGTAGTATAAACTATCCTTTTTAAATGCAAATATTTCCCCCCTAGAATAAACTTTTCCGCCCGCAAACCTTTGTGAATAACAAAATGTTATCTCGGCGTCGTTAGAATAGTATATTAAGTTTTCACAATATTGGTGAAGTCTCTCTCTTATTCAAATACGAGATGGACATAAAATTAAATCTTATATTATCAGTATAATTTCACATATAGGCAGTTCTTGTTATTAACATATAAACTCTTATTCCCAGTTTACAGTCCCAGATACTACGTAATGTTTTCTTTGGAGAACTAGCAATAATTGATCATTGCCGTCTGTGAAATTTTCGAAATTGGAACTGATATTTGAAAGTTTCAAAAACGTTGCCTTCTTTTCGGTTTTTTAGTGAAAAAAAAGTAGTGAAAAAAAAAAAGTAAATATAGTCTCTGTCTCTGTCTAGTCTAGATAGATTCCATAATTTGTAACAATGATTCTTCAATTTTTAAGATAAATAAAATTTTGGTTCTCTTTTTCACCGTGTAAAAGATGTTCAATGGTATTAAAGGTAAAACATTTTAAAGGTTTAAATTATGATAATTTCTATTACATTAAACTTAAACATTTTTCTTCGTAATCGTATTTATAATATCTGAACCACTAAGCTTATTACTGATTCCGGTCGTATTTCAGTCGTGAAAAATGAGCTCATAAATAATGAAAAAGTGTCCTCACGCCCTTTGAATTTCTCTAATGAAGGGGTCAAAATCAAGGGTTCGGTATTTTTATAACAGACTTTTGTTTTTCACTAAAAAAACTCACCTAATAAAAATACACCTAATTGTACAAGAAGATTATTTGAAGTTAATATTGTAATAATCTTGTAATTTAATTGAATTATTCTATTCGAAAGCAAGCAATCAATTATCAATTTTTTATGTGAAAATTTATCAGAGGCAGTTCACACACTTGGCAGTTCACGTGATGTCTTTCATACCTGCGGGCTTGCAGATGCGTGCGGCTTTATGTTTGAGTAGTAATGTACATTATTTATTTAATGTAGGTGGTTACTAATTTACGGATTTTTTCACGGTTGTTTAAATTTTGAACTCCCGTGATGTTTCAAACACTTTACAAAGTACATACACGACTCGTCTACACTGCCCACGCAGTCAGATAAGGCAGGAGAAGATGCGGGAATCAGAGAATAGAACCTCATAAACCGAGTATGGTCTCAAGGGGCGCACCGTTCCCCCGTAAAATGTGGCCCTCATGATGACAAGGTTACATCATCCTATTTGATGGTCTAATGCGCCCTTCAAAAAAAAAAACGATTGATTTTATTGGAACGAACGATTGATCGATCATGCTTATACTAATTGTGTTTGCTGTTGTGGCAAATAGAAATATATTTATCTCCGTAACGACGGCTCCTTTAGCCTTCAATATACCAGGCCACTCAAATAGTTTTGCGAAAAAAAGTTTTTATGTATGGGGCCCTGGCTGATTATAATTATTTTAGAAGTTAAAAAAACAATGTTCGAATTTTAAACACCCCTCAACATTTTTGAGAGCCAATTTGAGTTCGTGTCTTATGTTAAATGTTAAATTGGATCTGCATGGGAAGACTTTCGTGCGATCAATTCTTACGATTTCAAATGTGGCTTAAAATCGGACGAGTCGATGGAACGACCGGTGTGGTGTCCGGGAAGTTCCTGTTTTGTGTGCTGAGTGTGCGGGTGCGTTGTGGCGCGTAATGGGGGGAATATTCAAAAGATACCCTGTCACATTACATGACAGGGTTATGTGGGATTCGAACTCACTAAAACCCCATCAGTGGCCATATTACGTTACACACTTGTACGTTTGGAGGGTCTCCAAGATCTCCTACAGGTAAACCGTAAGATTGTTTGATATATCCTGGCCTTTGAACACAGAAAACATCTTCATAAGGAAAACAGAATCTCCAACTAATTTACTCTATACAGTCCCGAACTGGGCGGCAAGGTATTCGCTAAGTTCTTGTTTCAAAGTGAATGATACTTAAACAAAGTTTTGCGAAGTTAATATGTGCAAATAGGTATATTCTTTGAAATAGTATATTTAAACTTGTACAATCTTGAGTTATACAGATGAGAAGATAAAAACTTTCACAAATATTCTAAAGGTACTTTTTATGCTTCAATATAGAAAAACTACACTTATGAAGTATTATATTTTCTATAAAAACCGCACAAAATCAAGTCTGTTGTATAGGAGCCCCCCTTTTTAGTATTTGTTGTTCTATCGGCAACAGAAATACAGCATGTGTGAAAGTTTCAACTGTCTAACTATCACGGTTCATGCGATACAGCCTTGTGACAAACGGACAGACAGACACAGACAGACAGAGAGACTGACAGCGAAGTCTTCGTAATAGGGTGCCGTTTTAGCCTTTGTTGCGGAAATACGGTAAAAGCTACCGTATAAATTGACTTGATATCTGTTCACAACATATATTGACGAGAGTAGAGTACACTTTTTATTCCATTGTTCCAACGGAAACAAAAAAAAGTCACAGCAAAATGTGGTTAGGTCTAGCTAGTTTATTATATTACGTCCGAAATTGTATGTTGAAACAAAAATCATCATCATCATCATCATTGCAGGCTGTTTGAGTCCACTGCTGAACATAGGCCTCCCTCACAGACTGCTACGAAGCACGATCCTGAGCCACCTGCATCCACTGACTTCCCGCACACTTGCACAGTTCGTCACTCCATCTAGTGGGGGGTCCAACACGTCCAACACTGCGATGGCCAGTACGAGGCTGCCAGTCGAGAACCTTATCCCAAATGGTTATCCATAACCCCAACGGTTATCAGTTCTACGAGATATATGGCCGGCCAATCGCCACTTCAGCTTACTAACCTTCTGAGCTATGTCGTTTACCTTTGTTCTACTGCGGATGTTTTCGGTGCGAACTCTATCACGCAAAACTCTATCTAAAATTAAGCAAAAATACACTTAATTAATATAAGATAAATCGCCTTACCTATTGGCTTTAACTTGCAGATTGGTTCAATGTCTTATAAAGATACTAGCTTTTTGCCCGCGGTTTCACTCGCGTTGAAGCCCTTAAATAAATATCTTTCTTTAAAAAAAATCCAATTAATAATAGCCTATGTCCTTTCTCAGACTAGACTATCTGTGTTCCAAAATTCATTTAAATCGGTTCAGTAGTTTTGGCGTGAAAGCGAGACAGATAGGCAGAGTTACTTTCGCATTTATAATATTAGTATGCATTATCACCACTCAGAGGACATACACAGGCATACGTAAAGATTTATACAAATGCTTTCTAATGATGAAATTATAGAAGAAAGAAAATTAGCCGGCGCCAAGCTATGCTAAAAATGCAATAACAACAAAGCCGATATGACGTCGAGATATATTTTCGCAGTGAGAATATAGATCGCTTAGCTTAGTGGCTAGAGATTACGCGCAATTTACCCGGATACGACAGGTTCGAAAACTAGATCAAATAAAAATTAGATAGGAACAAAATAAACAACCAACAAGTTAACGCGAGCTTGAGCCCTTTAACAACTCACGTGGCGGAGGGGCTTAGTAGCCGTGGCTTGGACACCCACGGCGAAGCTAAGAGGAACCCACACTGGGCCGGCCTGTGGTGTAAGGCCGGCCCGAGAGGGCCGCTCTGTGTGGGTACATCGAGCCCACTCTGGATGCGTGCTGGAGGGTGCAAGGGACAGGTTGAGGGTGGTAGAGGTGGAGCCACTCTCCCTGTCTTCTGCTACCGAGGAGGAGTCGCGAGGAAGAGGAGTGCTGGTATTGCGTTGGCCGCGCTCCCTATGGCAGTGGTGGTGGGGCCGCGGGAGGAGAGGAGTGTCGGTATTGCGGTGCGCGGTTCTCCCTACCCTCCGTGGTCGAAACGTGGTGAGTGGCGGAGCCACAGACCAGGTCCGCCGCTGGGGGCTGGGAGGCTTGCTGCTTTTTGGCACGGGCTCTCCCGGCTCCCATGGCCTCTGGTCAGCGAACTCGGGGGAGTTCGCTGCTGAGGCGGCAGGGCTGGCAGGGTCGTGGAAGTGTGCGAAAGCGTTCCCGTGGCCCTGCCGATATGTGCCTAGGTGGAATATCGTGGGGGTTTTAGTCGGTGCGAGTCCGACATAACCCGCTCTCGCCCCGGGTAATTCTGGGTCTGAGTCCTGATTCCCAAGAAGGGTGTACGTCAGGCAGGCCGCCCGGGCTGTTAGTAAAAATATCTAGCCAATAACATTAATTTGTCGTACCGACCGCACCTAGAGTGGATTAGAGCAGCAGAAAAAAGAAGAGTTAGTTATAGTATAGTTAGTACAACACGAAAACGTTATATAAAGATATAAATCAAAATAAAATAAAAATTTATTATTGCAACAACACACGCGCAAATGAAGTGGCTTGCATCGCATGCATATTCCTATCTGTTTTTCAACGCGGCACTCAGACACCACTCAACGTCTCTTCAATCAAGTCATATTGCAACCAAGCGTCGGTTATTATAAAATTCCACGAGAGTATCCTGAAATTATAATGTAACATCAACACATAACATTATATACTGTTTTGCTTTAAATGACAAAGTAATAAATTTTTTAAAGTTTTTTATAGTGCTAATCTCTGCACTTAAGATTGAACATTAAAACATGTAGAAAAAGTACGAAAAGATTGTCGCCGCTGTGGGAATCGAACCCACGTCTTCAGCATTCGCGGCCTGACGCTCTAGCCACTGAGCTAAACGGCTGATAGCCACAACGACGAAAATCTTAACGCCTTCTTTCTACATTGTTATTTAGCATTTGAAGCAATGCTTGGCGCATCTATTGTTATATCCTTTCCAGCATACAAACAATTTCTAATATCGTTTTACAACGTTCTGGGATTTTGTTGTAAAAGCTTATACATTGTCCTATAAAAGATTTACTTATTCTACGTAATCTAGTTGAGGGTAGAACTAATTTATGCTTGTTCCTCGTATTTAAATCACGCACATTACTAAATCTTGAAAAGTCATTCTTATTTTTGTGAACATACATAACATTTGCAAGTATGTACTGAGAAGCTACAGTCAATATTTTTATTTCTTTAAACAAGTTTCTTAGTGAATATTTGGGGTCCAGGTTATAAACTGCTCGAATAGCTCTTTTGCAGGATGAAGATATTGTTTATGTCGGCTGCATCTCCCCAAAGTAGAATGCCATAAGACATTATACTGTGGAAATAGCTAAAATATACCAGACGAGCCGTATCCACATCAGTCAACTGTCTAATTATTTTGACCGCGAAGAGTGCTGAGTTAAGTCTACTTGCCAGTTTATTAATATGGGGGGCCCCACTGCAATTTGACATCTACAGTTATGCCAAGAAATACAGTAGAGTCAATGAGGTCTAACGCTATTAATCTAATTTATTAAGTATAGTTTCAAAGGAAGATTTTTATTAAATTACAACTGACTTATTTTTTTATTATAAAATCCATTATCTGATCGGTCTTTAAAATGCTAATTAATCCAAGATCCCGGGACCACCAGACATCACGTATTTTTTGACGAACGAAATGTGTATGATTGACTAGTGTTAGTATGTACTACTGATTACCTGATACCTGGAAATTAGCCCCCTGACCAACCTAGCAGGTAGGCATGCGATCGTAATAAATACTAATCGTTAAAACTTTCGTTCATCGGAAACTACGTGACGTCTGGTGGCCTGGGATCTTGCTCTAAATCGTCTGCCTGCGTACCTCTTCCGCCGAAGTAATTAAAGTCGCCGAACTAACAGAAATGTCACAAAAACTTATTTACCAATGAAACTTTTCATATATTGTCATGAGCTGATGATCCTCGGGAAGAACTTAATTAATAAAATAATAAAAAAGCGTAATAATAACAAACGTAATATTTGTATTATTCACATTCGTCGGCATTTTTGCGAAACATTTAATTTCAACTCTGTTTTGTGAATATTTTAAGGAAGTAATTATAATGTATAGACTTTATATAATTTGGTTAGAATTTTCTTAAACCAAGCAAAATTTGTTATCTACTTAAATATGTTTTGGTTCAAACTGTTTAGTCATTTTAGAAAATAAATGATTAAATATCGAATTTCTATGTTGTAATAAATAATAATTTAGTACATAAAAGTTTTAAACAGTAAAAGGTACTGAACCTTTCAAATATTAATGAAGTCTAGTTGCCTAGATTGAAGAAATCTTTTCTTCAATGTAACTGGTTTTCCTTCAGCAAAACCAGAATTTTTATAATACTCAATGACTCATTATTATCTTTCTTTGATGTCATTTGATGTACCGTATTCATTAAATTTAAGTGCCAGGCACTTATCAACGCAGCTGCTCTTAGTCGTCGCTCCTTTCGATTTTGTTTGGTGTTGTCTTATATTTTTACAGGAAAAAAAGTCTATCCTTGTCAGTCGTGGGATTCATTTGTTTTTATTTAATTTATCGCATTTAATTTAAAAGAAGCGTGAGACCGAGAATTTTTTTACGATAGAGTAATAATATACGTCCGTACTTTTTAGATGCTCATACATGGATATTTAAACGGTTTGCTCCAAATTCCAGCCTATTTAAAAAAAGCTGAATTTACTGAATAAATTGGGAACAACATCCTGTTGAAATTAATCTAGCAATCGTTACAGCACATCTGATTGCAGGTTCCGCAAGTTATTTGAGCGTTCGACTAAACTGCCAGCAAATTCCTGTTGAACTTCAAAATAAGTAAGGAAAAGTCGATAAATATTTATGACTTAAAGAAAATATATTTATGTACACCAAGGCTTGTGTGTTCTGTTAAGTTTAAAAGCTATTTAAAGTGTGGTTGCTAAGGGTGTTCAAATGAATTCAATGATTGCATTAACATTTACTTGCAAAACATTTTTCAATGCCCAATGCCAGTACTCATCATAAAAAACCCCGCCAAGTGCGAGCCGGACTCGCGCACAAACATTTTATTCGGTTTGCGCATGTATTTCCATTAATGCTGATTTAGTTTGTACTTATAAAATCAGTGTTTAAGCTACCATACAAGATGCATTGAATGGCCGTAGCTAAAGGCTTGCTTGTATATTACAAAAACCTGGAAGCAGCATAATGCTATCCCAAATGGAAATTATAATTTCACTAGCCCCGAACTCTTTCTTTACATTTTTTGTAAATAGTAATATTTTTCTCTAGTTCCGTTCGC
Source organism: Iphiclides podalirius (assembly GCA_933534255.1). Classification (NCBI taxonomy): domain Eukaryota; kingdom Metazoa; phylum Arthropoda; class Insecta; order Lepidoptera; family Papilionidae; genus Iphiclides; species Iphiclides podalirius. The sequence continues at coordinate 9,070,423 of OW152824.1, read as the reverse complement.
GTGAGATAATAAGCTTTCGAAAAGTTTTCTAACAAAGACCCTTTATTCGAGACACGCAATAAACCCAATATCAAATCAAGGTTTGGCATTAGTTTACAACTTTATATAACAAAACAATATGGGTGGTAAAAAACAACTTCCATTGTAAATAAAATTGAATTATGTTACCAAACAGAAATATGTATAATAATATGCTTTTAATGTCTGTCTAATTTAGAGACTAGAAGTTGTCATAGATATATATTTTTTTTAAAGCTACAAAAATGAAACGAATTCGGGTTCACGTGAAGGAAAAATAAATGAAATAAGCTCAAATAGGTTTTTTTTATTGAATCCCATGGAGCTAGGCAAATTGCTTTTCACTGCGTTATACTTTGAATTTTTATTTACTTTAAAAGTTTCAAGAATCAACCTTGTCTAATATTAGATTTATTTTTACACGGATTGGATTTTACACATGTATTTTTACATGCAGATGCACTGGAATTAGTAAATCAAAATACAAATAATATGAAAGATGACTATAGAACTAATATATGTGCGATAAATTTGGATTTTTCTTCTGAGTAGTAATAATCCAATGACGAGACTGAATAGGTTGTATAAAAATAGCGATGACAGTAAATTTATTCTTCTCTGCTTTAAAAAAGAAATTGATCGAAATAGATTAAAAAAGATAAACACTCCAGAACACACAGTGTTAAAAAATGACGTTATTAATGAATAATACTGCGCAGCGTTTTAAAATTGCTCAACTTTACATTACATGACATATCTAAATGAATGAGGCGGATGATATAGAACGTATATTACTACACTAATTGGCGTAATTTGAGTGTCTCAGTTTCGGTGCGCTAGAGTCATATCTACCTTTCATTTGTGTACAATATTATTGAATAGCATGATAATTTATTGCCAGAAATGGTCATTTAGTGGCGCAGTTGCAAAGCTATTGGGTACTTCGGCACAGGGAGGTCGTGGGTCCGATTTCGACATGGGTCAAGTATTTCTGTGGCTTGCAGAAAATTTTCGGATCTGGGTATTTGTTCTCAAGGAGGATTGATATCAAGAAGTTGTAAAAACAATACATGTTGTGCCTACTCAACCTAGGTGGGATAAGGGCATGAGAAAGGAAAGCATGTAACAAAGTGACAAATGAGAAAACTTTTTATGCTCTACAAAAATGACGCACGTGAAGAACAGAGTGCAAATTTCTCGGATATCTGAAAAGAGGCCATAGTTGTTGGAATTTGAAAACCGAACAAATTATCCAACCAGCTAGCTAGCTCCTTACTTAAATAAGGAAGCGCATTATTTTAAAAAGGTTGAGAAGCTATGGCTTCCACAACGACCTTATTTAGCTCGAATAATTCGGCTGTATAACGGGTGCGATGTCACGAAGGTTTTTTTGAAAAGGACTGTCATAAAGTCTGCTTTACAAGCTAATAACACTCAAAGATAGTGCCTGCTGTAACGACCTATTAATAATAATGAATATTATTATTAATTAGTCATAATAAAGATCAATTAAGATGAAAATAAAACGTTTAAGAACGTTTAATCACAATAAAAGTTAATAATATATACTTAACTTAAAGAAATATAAGTGTTAGTATGAGAAAATGATATTACCAAAAATTTATTAAAAATAGTTAAAAATCACTTAAAATACTCAAAAAAGGATATTTATTAAAAATATAGCAAGATACGATCACTATTATGTCCATTAAATACAATTCCATACTTAGTGATTTCTAAGGGAAGTATTATGTACCGTGCGGGGACACATTTGTATGACCGCACATATGTCAGTACAGAGGTCGATCGCGACTCTTAGTACTATATTGAGAGTACATTGTATGAACGTCCCATACCAATATCATATGGAAGTAAGGTCTAATGGATAAAAGTAATAATATGTGAAGGCTCAGAGAAAAAATAATAAATATATAAATATAATGAAGAGCAATGAATGACTTGGGATTTTATAAGACATATTACTATGGAGTTGCGTGGTACTTCTGTACGACGATATGGTCTGCGGTAAACGTGGAACCATGAATGGATATGTCTTCAGTGGTGGACATATCATCGATAGTAGTTGGCGTCTTAGTGACCATCACTATGATACGTTGGCTGTCATTCGGCATAGTAAGAGTTTGGTGGTAGTTGGCGTCTTAGTGTGTTGCACTATGATACGTCGACTGATCATCTGACTTTGGGGAGTCTGGTGGTGGCTTGCGTCTTAGTGTATTCCACTATGATACGGTGGCTATTGCTTGACTGGGGTGGGGGTCCGTTGGTGGTTGGCGTCTTAGTGTTTACGCTATGATACGTCGACTATCATTCGGATCGTGAAAGAATATGTTTGGACACTTCGTGTGTTCCGAGTATATTCTAAACTTTGGAGCCGAAGTTGATTGGAGTTATATTGGTGTGGTGTGAGGGTGTGCCACCTACGCGATAGTCACATTAATGCGTGCGGCTATATGCAGTAATGCGTCTTGTGGTAGTTGCGGGGTGATCTGCGCCTAATATCATTGCATCGTATGATTCTGGTTGACGGAGGTTCGAGGTGATGATGTCTGCTGTGTATGCGGATAGGCTGTATGTTGGCGTGTTGACCTGCGATAGTTGTATTGATGCATGTTGCATTTGGTGACATTGCGTCTTGCGACATTTGCTTGGGAGACGACGCTATTCATAATGGCCGAGTCTGTGTCTCGGTTTGATGCACATCTCAGTAGATTTGTCCAAGTCGGGTTCCTGATGACGGAACTGCAGACTGTCTGACCTCTCTTATACGTTTTAACAAGATTAACGAATCTCAGTAAAGTTCCCACCGTTCGAACGAATAATGGCAACTTGCTGGTGGGTGAGACAAACTTGATCGAAAATACACTATACTCAACGTCAGAGACACTGACGAATAAATATATGTTGCCAATTATAAACCCTTCTGATGGCTAAACATAAAAATCACAACTAAGGCTATATCTGACTATTTCAATGGTTGGTGGAGCATATGCGTTTACCTCATGTGGATGGTAGCTGGCGGGAGAAAACCTCTCAAGTTTGCGGCGATGCCGTGCAACGTTTTAACCATACCCTTGGGGTGAGCAGTGACTCATAACGCGCTCTGCGACGAAATGTCGTGCTAACCTTTTTAATGGTGGTGATGCCAAAACACTAACAATCACGTCTGCAGTCGCGGCGGTCTAGCAAAAGTGGTGGCGCTTACGGAGGGCTTATTATATCATAGGGCCAGAGTGCCTGATCTTTAACACATGCCCAAAACCGTATTGACGTACATTCACGAAGACTGGATTTGTCGTCGGCTTGTATGACGTTACACGCATTGACATGCGCGACTTCGGTCAAAGTTTGTGCTTACGCACTGCCAAGGGGCCAAGCCCTCTTTATGCTGGTAAAACAGCTTTGCAATGGACTTCGGTCCTTTCCCCAACTTTTGTCCCTCTTCTGGGGGGGGGGGGGGGCGCAATATGTTGGTTGGCGCTCACCGCACACGGCGTTGGTGAGTGTTTTCATGGAGCCGTGTGCCTTCCCTACATTTTTTTAAAATGTGGGGGAGCTGTTGACTTGTATCGGGTATGTAAAATTGATGTGAGCCCTTTTCAAGAGAGAAGGGATATTAGTTTAAAATTATATTGTGAGCCCTTTACAAGCGTGAGAGGGAGTATACTATATACTCTGAGCCCGTCTCAAGCGAGTCGGGATTAGTTAATAAGAAAGCAATCTGGCATTATCTCTGGCTTACACCACAACTAGTGAATATTATCTATCCAAGATACACCTAAAAGAATCAAGTTACTAAATAAACACACCGTAAATGAGGTCCTACCAAACATGACGATCACAATAATATTCATACGGCTAATTATTACCTTTAGAAAGATCCTATAGAAAGATCAATAATTTATCCTGGTCACGTAATGATGTTATATGATTTATTCATATAACGGGGCAAAAATATATTTAAGTTTAATTATATATATATGCATAAAGGGGGGCTACAGTTACACTGCATATAAGACCAAATATAGAGCTGTTCTCACGACCTCGCGGAAACATTATGAAGTAAATTATTTTATCTATTATTATTTGTTTAATTCAAAGCTAAAGATAAAAACCTACTGATATTGTTAATTCCAACGTATATTTGTGTCAAAGCATGGGTCTGCAAACGAGTGGCATTGATATTCAGAGTTAAAATTAGATTCGACAACTAGATGTTCATATTTTAAAAATTCTTCTTTATTCATTTAACAAACGTGGCCGAAGATAGTATCAGCCTATACATGTCCCACTGCTGGGCAAAGGCCTCCTACAGAGTGTATCAGGGCATAGTCGACCACGCGGCCCCACTGCGGATTGGCGGACTTCACATATGTTTGAAATATTTTTTTATTATTATTTCGAAAATATGCTGGTTTCCTCACCATGTTTTTCTTCACCGCTGAGCACGTGATAATGCGGCACTTAAAATTAACAATATCATTGGCACTGGGGATCGAACTCAGGTTGCCCGAGTGTATTGAATTAAAGGCGATCGCCCGGACAATGAGCTATCACGGCCGACGATAATTAAGGGAAATTTTCTATTGCTAGCTAATTTCAAAAGGGAAACCATACCGAATGTATATTTATTAAATATAAAGGAAAACTTTCTCCGTTATCCATACAGGTATTTCCATCCTGTACTACCACTAAGTGAGGTAGTTATGGAGTACTCTCACTTTTAATGGCAAAATGGTGTCATTACGGTTGCCGTATATTGCTTTCGGTATTGTAACGTCAATATGTAGGGAAATAAAATTTAAATATTTTTTTTATACAGAACTCATCGTGTGTATTCAAGTCAGTTCATTTATGTATTCGAGTCGAGCAAAGGACAAATTGAATTTTCCAGTCAGTTGCATTTTTGGCCTATACTGATTAAATCCAATTAGAAAAAGTAGATTACCAATTAACATGTTTTTTGGGCAGGCTGATATAAATTAATGCTTGAAAATAAGAGCGACCTTTTTATTTGCACAATGTGAAGGTTACCCCCCCTGGCTGTAATTTTTTTTTATATTTAAAGTAAGAGCTTATTTAAGAGAAGTATAAAGTAGGAGAGAAGAGGAAGTTATTAAACTGGTGACAAATTATTTCCTTTGAGAACCACTGAGAATTGTAATTTTGATCCATAGAATTTTTCGTGCTAAGGTTAGCCATAAAAAATAGGAACAGGAAACAGAAAAAAAAATATTATTGTGTCTTACGGTTCGGGGTTTTTGCAACATTTTAAAATTTTCTTTTAACATGTGAAACAAAAGCAAAATGTGCAATGGATTTTTCTTTCGTATATATAGTTGGTATTTCTTTTCCTAGACGCGTTATAAACAAAAGAATGCCCGAGGATACTCAACGGGCTCGCTTTGTCACCTTCTTTTGTCGAAAAGACATTTATATTTTGTAGTATAAAAAGTTAAAATTCCTTTTGTGATATAGCTTTCTTTTCGTCATTTAAATTGAGAAAAAAAGGGATGCAGATTATTAACATAAATTAATTTATTACATTGGTATACAACAATAAAATATACGATGACATATAATATTCATATGGAAATACGATTAAATGACATTTTACGATGTTTACGGAGAATGAAAATGTTATTTCGGTATATTCTATCTTGTATCTTGTATTAACTGATGTTTTTGCTTTCAGTCCCGAGACTATTAAAGCTTCATCTGACGCAGAACCGGTGGGCTAGCCAGAACCCACGGGCTTGGGCCCTCCGCTGTGGGTAGGGCCGCGCATGTGCTCATGCGTGCGTTTAATTACGACATGTCATCTAAGGGCCATCGAAGTTGCGGTGCGGACCGAGACCCCGATGGCCGTCGACTGTGTTTTTAGCTAATCGGTGGCTGGGGGCGGTGAGAACCGCCCTGGAACGCGGGTGTACCTTGTGTACGCGTTGTGTTGGTCTCGCCGTGCTCGGAGGCGAGGGCGAACTATTGTGTTTGTTGTTACACTAGCTGTGGGTGTAGTGTTATCCGGCGGAACCCCCGGCGGTGGGTCCGGCGTATCTAAGTCCCCTTCCTCGACCGGGTCGATGAGGACGTTTCACGGGCGACGCTTGTTGACGCTCGCGTTTGTGTCGGGTTGGTAATTTGCTGCGCTTACCACCAGAGGGTTGGGATGATGTTCGGCTCTATCGAAGAACAGTTTGGTCAGGTCTTTAGAATATTCGCGAACGGTATATTCTCTATAAACGAGTGCTTCACAAATGTTGGAACCTTTTGTAATAAATAAACATTCAACGCTCCAAAAATTTAATGTGTATGTGTATACAAAGTATCTTGTTGATATAAAAATACCATTTTATCAAATAGGTACTTTGTATATACATACACATTCAACACATGTAGTACTGCGATTTTGTATTGTGAAAAATTGTTTGAAATGTCTTTTCTGGGTTCCGTACCTTAAAAGGTAAAAAGGGAACCCTTATAAGATCACTCTCTTGTCCGTTTGCCTGTTCGTGTGTCACCACCGATTTTCTCAGAAATGGGTCGACCTACCAAAATGAAAAAATTATATACTATGTGGTGTATAAAAATAAAGGTCCTGAGTCAACCCGATAGAAAGATATGGGCAAATTTAGATTTCGCGAAAACTTGTAAGTTTTGTGTTATTTTTACACGGATTGGATTTTACACATGTATTTTTACATGCAGATGCACTGGATTTGGAACAAATTGATTGAAACATTTGGACTTTAGAAACAAAAATCTTCTGAACAAGCTGGAGCGCCATTTCAATAATTGCATAAGATATATTCATATCTTCAATTTTAGAAAATATGATCTTATATCCCAATATTTAATATATTTAATGTTCAAAAAAGGCGTAAATCTAGAATTTTACTTGCTCTTTTCTCGATTTTAAATGATCCAGCTTGTCCGTTATACCATATAGATAATTTTCTGATCTTAATATCGTGAGGACATGGCTATAAATCTTTAATATTTTAGTACTGGTGCGATTAATGTACAATTATTGTTAATGACAAATTCTAATTAACTGTTCAGCAAGGAGGAACCACTCTTAAATATTAAAAAAGCAGTTTGTCTCTATTTCCGTTTGATTGATCCATTTAGAATTTTAATTAGTCAATACAAAAGCTCAACATCTATTGTTACCGTTGCTGACTGTGCCAGACTTGATAGACTATTGTCTGCTACAATGGATAGGTACTTTGTATATGTTGAGCAAGCTTTCGTATTGCAAATATACGCGGTAATATTGTATGGCTAATATGAACAATTTCACGTCTATATTGGGACTCGAGATCTTTTATACGACCTAAATAGACGGCATTATTATTTAGTTTAATTATAATAAATGTATATTGAAGTCGTTCCAGGTACTGTTTATTTTGACTGATGGGCCTGAACTTCTATTAAAAAATGTAAACCTAGAAAAACTCTTAAAAGTATTTATTTGATATGTTTCAAGTTGCAAAATTGAACAAAGGGAAAATAGATGCAGTCAAATGGGACGCAATTATTCATATTGCGCCCTTAGTGTATTTACATGATAGTTTTCAAAAAAGTAACTCGTTTTTTCAATTTATACTTTTAAAATATTTTATAAAAAAATATTACTTGAATTAAACACATGCTTTTTTAATTTCATTTACAAGAATTTTATTTTCTCTTAAATATTATTATCAAATCTCAAGTTTTATTGTAGGGCTATGGAAGTAGGATTATGAGCGAAAATAAAATAACACTGGTTATAAGTATGAATCCTCAAAATATATTAAACTAGCGACCCACCCCGGCTTCGCCCCGATGCAATGTATTATACATATAAACCTTCTTCTGGAATCACTCTATCTGTAAAAAAAACGGTTACAAAGTGTCCAGTTATAAACATAGACAATGAAAACTTATTTTAAATTTGAAAAAACATATATTTATAAAACGCAAAGGACGAGCTCATATTTTCATAGCACTTCATTCACGCACACGCATGTATAAATTATACACGTATATTGAGTATAAAATCGTTAAACTTTTGCACGCAAGACGGATTGCGGTCAAGTGCGGTGAAATAACGGAGCTTAAAGTATTTTGCGTGTTATGTAACTCACCCGAAACGTTATTTGTGTAGTTATATTTCTTTTGGCGCGTTTGGAAAATATTAAAAGTAAAATTTTTACGATGACCGTTAGCTTAGTGGCTATAGATGTTATTATATTTTCTATTTTCTATGACAGTTTCACTTTACTAGAAATTGTACGGTGGCACCAATGAATCCGGTAATTCAATTATGAATGCTGATTTATCACGGGTCACTGGGGATGGAAAGCTTCGTGAGAAAACTGGCATATTTTAGAATTAATAACAAAAAATATTTCGAAGATATATCATCAATCCACACTTCCGGAATGATGTTCTTGTGAATGATGACTTCCGGAATGTAGTTCACCAACTATGCCCTGGTGGTGGTCTCTGTGGTAAATTCTGTAGAACCGAGGCCATTGCACAGAAGTTGGATAATTAAAGATTTTTACTTTACTTGTACATATATGCGTTAATGCTTTTCCATAGGAATAGAATGCGCAAAACAAATATTGAAACAAAGGGAAGGGGAAGTCCATTATCGTTTCTCACTCCTCGGTGACAGAACGGATTGCCTCTATGTCATGACATCTATCAAATTGAGTATACATTATTGTAGCCACTGCAGCTTAGAAGTGATTATTTTGTTTACGTGTAAAAATACTTAAATTAATTTAAAACTGACCATAATGGAAATAATATGAAGAATTTCAAATTGCAATAAATCCGCTGAAAAATGGTATTTTGCTTGTAAAAAGAACTCGTAGTCAGCTCGGATTTTATACAATGTTCTCTTATAAAATAACTTGTGCAAAAATTGTAACGGTTGAAGTTATTTTTGCAAATATTAACTTGTCTTATAAAGTTCTGAAAAAAAAAAAAAAAAGAAAACTAGATGTTAATATAAAACTAAGAACTAAAATGTAACATATCACATATACGTCGGTGCTAAGACCTCCTTAGAATCAATATTCAATTGATTCAAAGAACGAAATTGAACGCAATACATAACACAAATTTTACTCAAAAAGAAAAAAAAAACGAGAAAAGATATCCAAGCAGCCTTTTAAACACGTGGTGCCTGGCTTTATTCAAGAGATTACATTTCTCGCCGCTGTGGGAATCTAACCCACGTCTTCGGGATTCGCGCCCTGATGCTTTAACCACTGAGCAAAACGGTTGATTGCCACACCCACATTTTACAAGTTTTAAATCACAATCTCCAACAGGTTAAACAGTACACATTATCTTATCATAATTTTATTTTAGCCTAAAAGTAAAACTCTATTATACTTAATATGAAAAATATTAATCATTTCGGCTCTACACTATTACACTACTTGCACGGTTATCACCAGAGGCTTTAAATCAACGATGCATGACAGTTATTTTAGAAGAGAGAACCTCAAATGGCTCTCGAGTGAATAAGCCGGCTATTGAAATATGATACTACAAGAATATTAATGGTTTTACCCTAAACGAAACTTTTCGCTTAGTCATATAATGTTGTATATGTCGTTATTAATTATATTTTATCAGATGGATCATTGCAAAATTTTTTTAGAGGGATGTTTATTATGAATCGCGTTTATAGTTTTTAGTACTTAGTTGCATTTTAGTGTCTGTTGTCTTTTGTTGCGCTATGGCAGTTAGTTTGATTTTTATTATTTAATTCGAAATAGCCATTTATTTAGGTGAAACAATAATGACGTAAGATTAGATTTTTTTAATTCTAAGTGATTTTTTTCTGTGGTAAAACACTTTGTGTCTTTTTTAAAGGTAACTCTTATTAGGAATTAATTATTCACAAAAGTAACCAATAATAATAATTGTTATTAATTTTGTCAATTTCATTATTTATTCTGTATTATTAATTGTATGTTTTTAGAATTTACACATGGAATGTATACGAATAAATGGAATATATACATATAAAAAATATACATTGTATTCTGCACGTAGCTCGACGAGCTAATCTGCCACGAGTCGTGCTTGAATCAATCTAAAGTGGTCTCAATGAGCCAAGCGATGAGTGGAACTTACAGTTCCTAATGGTAAGTAAGACCTTCGCCGCCATGCAACGTCAAAGCACCGACAATGCTGGCACTTATCTTTTGGCAAGGTGGACGTCCGTTTTCAGACGTGGGCTAAGTATGTCACGAAAACGAGGTCCACAACAAAAAAACAAAAACAAAACGCAATAATACAATAATACTTTCACTGCCTGTCGGTCTTCTGTGCGATTCAAGAAACAGCACACATGCCGCTAATTTGTTTTACCATAGAAAACTTTCAAGCTATACCGTCACCCTACGTGACTCGCTCGAGGGATAGAAACGTATGGCTTTTGATATAAAATGCCAATCCCATATCTTTTATTTTGCTCGTTTACCTCCTTTTCTTTAAAAAAAAAAAGAAAAAAAAGTTAAATGTATTCCCTTCCTAGATATGTCTCCTTTTCACTTCACCGACTGCACAATGTGTGCCCACGTAGAGGAAGAGTTGTTTGTCTGCCCCGATAGCCTCTATTTTGACTTTGTACCGACAAACAATAGAAACGGATGATTTTGTTTTATGAAATAAGCTTATAAACTAAAATTGATCCAATTTTGACTAATTACCGTCGCTATGGATCTCCACAATACGCAACCTTACTCACCAAAAGAAACGCAAAAGTATAATGACAATCACGTTAGCTTTTTGTGGGGCCTTTGCACTCCCATGATCGAGCCATAGTGATAGCTTCCGCACTCAAAATTTTAAATGCTATAAATATTATAACACCCACAGGGCTGTTAGTATACCACAGTTCTGCCTAGTATATTTTCCTCTAGCCTTCACTGTAGGAGACCAAGTCTACGTAATCGCTCCGCGGCGATTAGGCGGCCTTTGGGAACAGCTGTACTACTATGGTAAATTAACTCAATTAACCTTTACTGAAACGATGGTTACATAAACCACTCATGATGCCAAAAAATTCCTATGGCAATGCATGACGGCTCCATAATTTTAATAACACAATCATGGGAAAAGCCGGTGTTAGATGATGATTCTATTTTTTAAATAAAAACATTTTCCTCGATATTTGTGATAGGAGACAAGCGAATAACGTTTATACCAAGAAGTAAAGAAACAAAAGAATCAATGTGATGTTAGCTGTTGGTCAACGAGAAATGCATTTGCTGTTTACCAATAAACACAAACTGTTTGGGATAACTTACGATTCGAACAAGAAGAAAGGGATAGAAACGTATGGCTTTCGATATAAAATGCCAATCCCATATCTTTTATTTCGCTTGTTTGTAGTGGATACGTGTTTGGAGTACTGAAATTTTTCTGCCTCGTGTTATAATTTTGTCTCTGAAGCAGCTTCCATCAGTTTGAAAAGAAAATGGCCGGGTATGGCAACTCGTGGAATAAAGTTGTAGAGCGAAAACAGATGAATTTGAATAAACAAGCTTTGGTTGCTCTCTTTGGAGATTAGGATAGTCTTAACGCTCGATTTAGTTTTTACTTAAAAAAGGATCGCAAGGGTTAAGCCATGCTTAAAACTAAGCAGTAATGTGTGCCTATAATACGCTATTATAAAATGGTTGATGTTTAAGGATGTATGCTTGTTTTGTTACGATATAAAATGTACAGTAAAATTTTCCATACCATAAGCCCCGTGTTTCAGAGAGAGTAGGAATTTCAATCATCGTAAAATTAGAATATAGCTACCGTTTATTCGACAACTGACGCGTTATATTCGTTAAGCTACATCAAACTAACAGGCCACAATCTATCGTAGCAGTTTTAAAATATGTTTAAGTTATTAGGCTACCAAATTTATTATAGGTACGCCCGGCGGATTGATAAAGCTTTATTACTTTTACCGCACGTCGATTTTTATGTAGTGGAGGATTTAATTTTCTAGGGTGGAAGAGGTTATTAATGTTGAAAATTAAACTGCTCTGTGTTACATGTTATATTTTTTTTATTTCAAAGTGTTTATTTAGTGGTGCATCTTGTTTTCATAAGTCTACTTTAAAATATCAAAATAACTTTGTAATGCATCAATATATCGGATTTTTTAATGGATAATGACATCATTTTTTTAATTTCAATTAACTGTGGTAGGACCACGCAACAGTATTTGCACGAATGGGCAAGTCCATCCGGGTTAATAGCACGACCTCACAGAAGACCGGCGTAAAGTAGAAGTGTAATAATTTCTACGTTTCGTCTGGTGAGTGAGGTAGCCGAGGCCCACTTTATTAAAAGGTGACAACGCATCTGCAACCCTACGGGTGTTGCAAATGTCCATGGGCGGCGGTTATCACTGAACATCAGGTGAACCGACATCTCGTTTGCGACTTCGTCACATAAAAGAATCAAGGGATCAGCTATTCAACTTTATATACTTATTCTAATTTTATAACAGACACGGTCAATGTCAAGAGTCTGTGGAAAACGGTTTATATTTATTCTCTTTTATGAACAAAAGCTAAAAAGGTGTATTTAAAGCATTGCATGACTGCAGTAACGTTAGAAAATGAAATGAAAATTAATAATAATATAGCTCTTCCACTTGACGCCGGTCTGCTGTGTGGTCGTGGTACTTACCGGAACGGACCTGCCCATTCGTGCAACAGTCGAAGCTGTTGCGTGGCCCTACCACAGTTAGGTTACTTATTATAGTTCCCCTCTACCTGGGTTCACGCCTGGTCGTGGCGATGGGGCTCAGTAGCCGTGGCTTGGTCACCCACGGTGGAGCCAAAGGGAACCCACACTGGGCCGGCTGGTGGTGGAAGGCTGGCCCGAGAGGGCCGCTTTGAGTGGGCTCATTGAGCCCTCTCGGCCAGCGCTGGTAGGGTGGTGGATGTGTGTAAGTGTTTCCGTGGCCCTGCCTATATGCGCCTGCGTGGAACATCGTGGGGGTTTTAGTCGTTATCGCAACGACGAGAAACGTAAATAGCGTTAGATGTATTCATCTGTTCCGTTAGGGTTAAAAACCCCCGAATGTTAAAAAATGTCTTCCACGTACTACGTAATAACATATGAGTATTCAAATAAGGTTTTCATTAAAAAGTTTTGTATGTTACTGTTTAGTAATCGATTCATAAAGTATGGAAATAAGTATAAACATTATTATAAATACGTAAGGATCTCTCCTTACGCCGATTGATCAAACCCCAATGACATTAGAAATGAAGATAGAGTTTAGGATTTGATAACCTGAACGCGGTTAAAACCGAGAAATACTGAGTACATATAAAAAAATAAAGATGGGATCTATGTAATTATGTATTTCGATGATACAATATACATATATCGCACAATTTGCACTGCCATGTGGGACCGCAACAAGAATAGGGTAATTCGATCTTCCTAATGGCTATGGCTACCGTTCTCCCGGTACGTGACTCGTAATATAAGTAGTCGTTAAGCCGAGCATACATATGTATAGAACGTAGGGAAAAAAGCCACAATAAGGGTCAGCCATGCACGGGCTGTAAATTCATAAAAAGATGAGAGAAAACAGATGTTTCAGAAGGTTTATATTATAAGAAAAGAGCAAGCTGTTCACCCTATGGTATGCGACACCTACCGCCCATGGACGTGCGATACACAAATGCAGTTGAAGGTGTTTTTAAAAGCTCTCAATCTTTCATAAAGCTTTATAAGCTGATTAATTCCCTTTCCTGTGAATTATTTAATTTCACGATGGTAATATGTGTTTTTTATGATACTTCCCATTTTATTTCTTTTTGTGTTTATTCTTTGAGTAAGTTGGAAAAACCTTTAAAAGCTTTTATTAGTACTCACAAACTTATCATTTTTTTGCTGCCATCATTAAAGAATATACATACGAGTTAAAAAGTACAAAGTTGTCATTGCAAATGGATTTGTGTTTTATATTGTTTAGTCTGGAGAAGGGATTATTATTTTATACAAAGCCCTTTACCGCGAATAGGATAATACTTACTAAGACGGTTCTTGATGTTGAATAATGAGTTTTTCTGTTGAAAGTGTATGAAATTTAAGTTCATTTAGTATTTGGTCGACTTATGTTACACCTACATTTAATCATGTTGTTCAACCGTGCAACCCCAGTCGTAGCTCAAATCCTGAATTTGTGGCACATCTCCATTAAGTAAGTAATTTTGTTATAACATATTAAAATCGCATATTGTTAACCATGGTATTAGTTTTATTGTCAATAATTTAATGTAATATTACCGAATACTATACCATATGACGACATACAATGCAAATATGCCCACAGCTGGGAAAAAGTCTCGTCGGTTTTTTTATGTGAAAAGTTGACAAGCCAGCAGGCACTTCACCTGATGTTAAGTGAACACCGCCGTCAATGGCATCTGCTACACCCGAGGTTTAGCTCCGGCTACCTCACTCACCAGACGAAACGCGAAAGTATTTGTAATACTTCCACTTTACGCCGGTCTTCTGTGAGGTCATGGTACTTAACCGGACGAGCCTGCCCATTCGTGCAACAGTCGAAGCTGTTGCGTGGCCCTACTACAGTTAAGCACCACGGTACAGCGGTTTTTAGTATAGAATAGTTATAGAGGATACTCTCCTACTCGCGATCCCACTATGGATTGGCAGAATTCACGTAATTATTTATATTCAATATATTTTTTTCAATTACAATAATAACAGAGGTCTTTTTTCTGAAAAGGTTGTTTCGTTATAATTATATTGATTGAGTGTATTTCTTAATTCATGAGTCATCCATTTCCATTTCTTTTGATCAATTCTTAGTAAAATCTGTCACTTTTGTTGTAACTCTCAGCTTTTCATTTTGATCTATTTTTCTTATAGTTTTCATGCTTCTTTCCCGTGCTTTTTGTCAGTTTTCTAGTTTACTCCGGTGATTTTTGCAAGTGCCCACGTTTCGCGTCCATATTTTAAACAAAATAACATGTAAATATTGAAAACTGTTCTTTTATAGCAATGCCCATATTTCTAGATTTCATAACCACTCTCACTGGCCAATATCTTCTACAACTATTAATATTTCTTGAGTTTATTTGCTTAGATTTTTGGTCTCTAGCAGATATGGCAATAGCCAGCCAGCAAGTAATAACATGCAGTTATTTATACCCTACAACATACCTAGCTGGCCATCCATCTTCAAAATTACTTGTCTTGAATTAGTTAAACACAAAAATATTGACATTGAAAGCTTAATAGCTTTTAATGAAAATATTTTTTGTGGGATTAATGTTAAACAGTTTTCAAATACAATCTAATATTAGGTATCGAAAATTTTATAGTTTATTATCAGCACAAATTGCCATGTGAAAATAACGTTTCAAACAAATCCATATAATATTAGTATTCATAATGAAAACATAATTTTATTCAAGCTTTCAATTAATTCCTACCTTTTAAACAATAACAATAATATATATAAAACTAAACCAGAAAAATAACAAGATGGTTATTAAATTAGATGGATATTTCATTTTATTCAATTCTTGCTCTAAAACTGGGGTCAGATTTCTATCAAACTATAAATTAATGAGAGCCACACAAACCTGGAGCATAAATCATTAAATTTTAGCAATAAACTTGGGTCGCTCATGTGCGGTGCATGAACGAAGTTTAAAATAATTTTGCCCGGAACTGTTGAATTCGAAACGTAATTTAATTAATCTGACAGTCGAGATCGAAACATTATTCGGGTTGAAAATTATGGATGGAGGTTTAACAGAAAAACAGTTATAGGGATTCTAAGTATTTTTATTAAATATGCTAAGATGAGAAAGAGAAAGTGAGAGTCTATAATATATATGTAAATAAGTGCGTATTTGAGCATTGTTTGCTATACGGATGATTAATAAAAAAGTAAGAAATGTAGACTAGTAGTGATAAATTTTACTACCATTTATAAAATAATTGTAGTTCTGTTTTAACCTTCTGCGATTTTCTTAGCGATATTTTATGTTTTGCCGACTACGTACACAAAAAAGGTTGCATTCAATATCAAAATAAAAAGCTGTTGTAAATTAATTACACATTATCTTCTTTTTTATGAGAGATGATGGCGGAGGAGCTAGCTGGTGATTTACCTAATGTTAAGTGATAACCGTTGTCTATGGCAGATGCGTTGCCGACTTTTAATAAAGTGGGTTCCGATTAGTTTTCTCACAAGACGAAACGCGGAAGTATTTATAATACTTCCAAGTTACGCCGGTCTTCCGTGGGGTCATGGTACTTCCCCGAACGGACTCGCCCATTTGTGCAACAGCGAAGACTGTTGCGTGGCGCCAACACAGTTACATCTTTAACTACGTGTATGTAAAAACATAAACTTATAAAGAGTTGATGTTTAAAAAATAATTAAATACATCAAAATTACATACAATAAATACATTGCATCATATGACGATTCGATACGATGACTGAGCTAACGGACTTTTCAATGACACTTCCTATTTTTAACCGACTTCAAAAAAGGAGGAGGTTTCACAATTCGATCGTATATATTTTTTTTTATGTGTGTTCGCGGATTACTTCGTCGTTTATGAACCGATTTTGATGATTTCTGTTTTGTCAGAAAGGAGATATCCCAATGGTGTTACGATGATAAGGAAACTCGGATCTGACGATGGTATCCCAGAGAAATCGAGGGCCATCATTGAATGTTATAAGTATTAACAATGTTTTTAATTTTCTGATTGAAGTCGGTTTTTTTGTAAAAATTATTCTTGTTGAATAAACTATGATTGTATAACGATATCTATTCGCGTCGGCAATTCTAAATCTATTGTCTCCACTGACAAAATGCGTTATCGTTCATGCACGATAAAATCCAACAATAAATTTCGCTTTAGCGCTGTCCCCACAGCTATGAATATAATTTTAAAGTTGAATGAACTTGATTCCAATGATGAAAAAAACATATTAATATTAATCTTATTAAGTTTTGTTATCGATACGTTTAATATGAGATTACATTTGCATAAAATGTTTCTATTTATAATATTATTTTAAACATAAAAGCACAATAAAGAACGTTGACTTAATACTCACTACTTCTATTGACATCTAAGCTGAGGTATCGAGTCTTACTATCAGCTAGTTGTCGTTTTTTTCGAATGAACTCAGCTGGAGAATAGCCGCCTTAACCTTTCACCCAATAGAGATAGGCTCAGCACCTAAGCCCCACCCGATACTCCATCAGGCCCCGGCACGGCGTTTCGGGCTCTTAAAAGGCTTACTACTCTGCCCATCTCCAGTAATTTCACTACTATTCCATTCTTGCCACTCTTGTATAGATGTTGGAGTTTGTATAAAGGGATATCTGGGAAGGTATTCTGTGGTAGGGCCACGCAACAGTACAATGTTGCATGAATGCGCAGGTCCGTCCGGGCTAGTACCGTGAAGTAGAAGTATTACACTTCTGTGTTTTGTCTGGTGAGTGAGGTAGCTGGGGTGCACTTTATTAAAAGGTGGCAACGCATCTGCAACCCTACGGGTGTTGCAAATGTCCATGGGCGTCGTCCCAAAGTGAGCTAACCACTCTCATCAGGGCCTAAGTTTCCCACGGGTTTTCATTAAGTTTCTCCAACAATTCCTGTGTGTTGTGAGGTCAGTCTATAAAAATATGACGTTTGCTATAGATATATAAAAGAAAGTATATATAATGGAATTGAATTTTCATTTATTTGGGAATGTATTATATTTGTGAATACAAAAACACAATTTCTACTAATCCTATGTCCATTAATAAGCTTTCTTTCTTAGTCGTGACTTTATGTGACTTAGCCGATGTTATTGCCGTTTCATTTGTTGAGGTTTTCGTATGGATAGTATTCTTTAGTGTTATTAATTTTAATGTGTAAACATAAAAAAAAAAACATAGTTAAGGCATGAGATAAGATTTCTTTTTGCACGAAACTGAAAAACAAATCGTATTAATCCATGACAAATAAGACTTGAAAGTAACAATGGCAATTTTCATCGATACCTCTATTCCAGATTCTATTGTAGTTATTAGTCACCGATATCTAACCAGAAGTGAAAATCATGTACAATTTGGAAAAAGAATTGTATGAGGAAAATTTGATAAGCCAAACAATGAAAGCTTGTCCGTGTAATGTACCGACTAGTCAGTTTCTTTTCGGTCTACGCCAGTTGGATGCCTAAGCTATGCATCTTAAAAGTAGTCTTAAATATTGTCGCCGCTGTGGGAATCGAACCCACGTCTCCAGCATTCGCGGCCTGACGATTTAGCCACTAAGCTAAACGGGTGATTGCCACACCGACGAAAATCTTAACGTCTTTTTATCTACGTTGTTTTTATAGCATTTGAAGCAATGCTTGGCGCATCCATTGTTATATCCTTTCCAGCATACAAACAATTTCAAAATCGTTTTACGATAATTCGAACGAGAGATGTCGCCATTGCTTTTTAGAAATTAAAATTTTTATAGTGCTAATCACTGCACTTAATCTTTTCGTACTTTTTCTACGAATTTTAATGTCAAATATTAAGTGCAGAGATTAGCACTATACAAATTTGAATTAGGGTACTTTGTTGTCACCATTTCGTGGATTTATCCCTAAAGTAATTGTTTCTACCTCTAAGTATTTTTTTCTTTTAAAAGTAGAAACCAAATAATTTTATCGCTTTTAACTTGAGTACATTTCGGGATAATCTGCAATGATCATCATCTAAATTAAGTAAAACAACTAAAACATTTCATGTATATATTCAAATTTCAAGAGGTTTATAGAATTAGATTCGATGATATTTTTGAATGCAACTTCATACAATTTATATGCTGGAATGTATAAAACTATATTTAGTTCAAATACCGCATTCAGACAAAAGTTCTTACACTAAGCGTTAAAACAAAGCAAGAGCTGAACATGTAAATCGAAAGACTTGTTAAAGCGGAACTCTAGCGTAAACCACATCCTGAACAAGCTTTTTCCTGAAAGCTTTCAGTTCCGACGGGCTGAAAAGTCACTGACTACTTTGTCTGTGTATTTTTTATTCAGTTTGTTACCAATTGTTCCTTCCTTTTAACGATGGTAAAACTAAAAATTTTATTCAAAATATCAATATAGGCAGTAAATTGAAAAGTATTTATTTAGTGAACACTATCACACAAAATTAAAGTACAAGTTTGATTAAAGAGTATTTTGATTTGTCTTATTAATTACTTAATTTTTTACATGAATGATATCCCCATGTACTTGTATAATACTTGTATTATGACAAATGAAAACGGGCTTTATATCGGTTACTTAGACGTATCTTGAAATATTTTATATTCAACAGAGATTGAACAGAACTAATAATCGCAAAACAAAAGCATTACATAATCGGAATTTGTTTTCTAAGAATTAGAAAAACAATTAAGAGAAAAATTCAAGTGTGTTCAAAATGTGTGTGTGCAAATGACTTATGTTATTTAATAAAGACATATTTAAAATCCTCAATTTATATTTCAACAGAGATGAGACTTAGCCTAAACTCATTCATATAAATCTTATTTAACACTGAAAAATTGAAAGAAAAAAAATATGTCTTACTTTCAGCGGAAGCGGGCAGAACCATACGCATACTCGTCTACATCTGCACTCTATTCAGACAGGTGCTCAGACACCACTCGGCGTGGCACTAGTTGGGTTTTATTGCAAATAGGCAAGTGGGTGCATTATTTTACCATTTCATTTATATTCTCATGAAATAAAGAAATGCTGCACGTGGGATAAGGATAAAAGATATTTTTATGGTACAGGGGAAATTAAGCAAAGCAAAACTATGGGTACAGTAATACCCCGAACTTCGTTATAGGTGGGAACGAGCGCTACCCGTGTAAGTCGAATTCGCGTACGTCAGGGTACAATTTTGCATGAAAAGGCATAAGAAGTAAATTCAATTGGGACCGGAGACTAAATAAAACAATAATTTAGGATATAAATGTGTAACTAATTGTAGATAATACGAACTATACTATTATAAACTGCATAAACACAATCCGAAATTATTTTCATAAAATCTAACAAAGTCGTCTGACGAGTCAATGATTTTTGCTTCTCCCGTAATAATTATCTCCTCGTAGCATTCTAGTAATTGTTATTTATTCCTTGTTTTGTATTATTTTTTTTATTCCTTGTTTTGTAACAGAGATGCGCGCTTTGTTGGGAGTATATGCTTTCCAAAATTGTCAACCTTTTGTCTATTCAACTGAGGGCTACCTTGACTGCGCACACGTTCACAGAAAAGACGAATAGACGAGAAAAATAAAAAAAAAATAGTGTAACTCCGAATTCGTGTATGACGAGATAGCTTAAGTCGGGCAATTACTGTACTAGATAACTGATAAACAAACTTTAACATACTTTTCCTTTGTAAATAAATACATAACATACATATAATATATAAACAAACAGACACTCTGTTCATCACACAATATTTTTCCAGTAATGTGGATTGAACCCACACCTTCCTGCGCAGAAGGTAGGTACACTACCCATAGCGCCATTGGGGTCATCAAAAAAATAGGCAGTCACGGGACGCCCGGCAGATGTGAAACGTTCAAGTTAAAATAAGAATTAATTAATTGACAATAATAATGACGAGTGTTCAAGTAGGTTGACGTAGGTTTCAAGTAGAATAGACAAATAATTAACTCAACAATCCATAAGCAGACTATTTAATTATAAAAAAAACTATATCTATATAATTAAAACTAACAACTATTTAAACAAAAGGGAAAAACTCAACAAAAATAAAAATGTGTAAAAATAGGTGGGTCGTGTGTTCCCCCACACCCTAGCCACCGAGTATGCATCAAAGTCCTCCTAAGACTTTCTTGTAGCGTCCGTAGCGAAGTCCATACAATAGCACAGCGTAAACGGCAACAGGTAAGCGAGTAGGATGCTTGGATTCTGCAGGGAGAAGGCAGGTGATACTCCGGCCAACAACTTTGCGTCAGCAACGCGGCATAAGCAACAGAAGCTGTGCAGCATGAAGGTGGAGAGAACTTGGAACGCAGCCACACCTTGACTTAAACAGCAGTCAGAAAATGTATTAAGCGTGGAGCCGACAGCACTATTTATAACCCTTCCACGCGAGGGAAATCATACATCGTCGACACTTAGTAATTTACACAACCATTATATAATATAAACATCTGAGGACTAAAACATTATAATATTGCGAATTAATTTTAACGAAAATCAAGGATAGTCGACTTCGTGATTAGCATAGCATAGTTAAGTAACAACGTATTACAAATTGAACTTATAACGGCGTAGATCTGCTAACACTTAAAGTATCCTTAGCTACTGAAATACCCAATTTCTGGGGTCGCACACAACAAAAGAAAAATTAGGTATTTAGTACAGAAAGCGGTTGATCTGTGGATAAAATAGTTTGCCGGTCCAAATAAATTGAACAGAGAAGCGAACGTAGCTGTTGTCGTTAGCAGTTGTTTATTTCAGAATGATCGCAACTGAACTTCACCTCTTGAAAATGGTCTCAGAATTCTTTGAGCACCTCCCTAATTAAGTACCTACTGTTAGCTATACTTTGTTTTATCAAGCTAAGAAGGTAGAAATATAAATACTTTTATCAAATCACCGTAGTTTCACTTTGAACAACAATAACACTGGTATAATTACTTATTTTATCATTTTAATATCACTAATGAAACACCACTCTAACGATTTAATTTGTGATACTGATTGGGCAGCATCATATCGCGTATACTTCTTGCTGACAGCCAGAGAAAGACGAAGACGACAACGAAGACCATGAAATGCTTCATGCAGCTACATTTATACGTCATAGAATGACTCTTCTTTTAGTGTTACCAACAACTTCAAGGAACGACTTCCTTTAGTGTTGCCAACACTACTATTATAAAGCAAATCGCGTAAGTGAATTAGCGGATCGAAAGATTAAATTGGAGATCGATAATTGATTTAAAATAATTTATTTCTCTTTACTTGATCGACATATTCGCTTATATATTTAATTATGATAATATTATAATAATATTAATATAAATAATGTTACTAAAGGAAAATTATCATTCAAGAAAACATATTTAATACCTTTATGTGAGCAGTAAACTTGTTAAGTATACTAAAAATATTCAAAAAAACAATTGTTGTTTGAAATGATTAGCAGTAGCTCATAAGATATACACACTAATTTTAAATGAAGTAACTGTAACGACGATAAAACATAGATATTATAAACTAGCTACCCTGGCTTCGCACGGGTGCAATGTATTATACATATAAACCTTAATCTTTAATCACTGTATCTAGAAACAAAAAAATTGCATCAAGATCCATTGCGTAGTTTTAAAGATCTAAGCATACATAGGGATAGACAGATAGCGGGACGACTTTGTTTTATACTATGTAGTGAATAAGTCTTGATACTTAATTTAGCAGGTGCAATAACTGTGAATAATCAAATTAATATGATACCGACCAAACGGTCCGACACCAGGTATATAAAAAAAATAAAGTAACAGTTTAGATGTAAGTGTAGTAATAGATGCTGGCAAACTAACAATGCTCAGAGCATATGCAATACGCGGCCTCAATGTGGATTAGTGGACTTAACATATCTTCGATTTTTTTTTTTATATATCAAAAAATGCGCGTTTCTTCACGATGTTTCCTTTTATGATCTTATTATCTTACTTAAAACTAACTATTTCATTGGTACCGCCACCGGGGATTAAACTCAGGTTGCTCGAGTTTATTAATTAAAGGCGAGTGCCCGAACACTGAGTTATCACGGTTGACTTATCTATCACCAGGTATGTGTTATCTAAGAAATGGAAATATGAAATTTGTGCTTACCAAAACAGTTTATAATTACTTTCAATTCTTAGTTTGATACCGCGTGTATGCATCCTTTTCAAACTTGCCATCGCACTACCATCGCATACACATACCATAGCATGACAAACCTAAATAAATCAATTGTTTCCTCCACGATTATGCGTAACTGTTTATGCACGACAAAATCCAATAATAAATTTCGCTTTAGCGTTGCCATTGTGACGTGAATATAAAATCCAAGTTAGTCATATTAAACTACATAAATTATGAAACCATGGTGTATCAAAAAATATGGTAACACTAAATTTCTTTATTGGCAAAATGTGGCGAACTAAAGTGGCCAATCTTCTTCATTTTGTTTCGTACATAATGCTGTTATTGTGAAACTTAGGAGGATAATAATGTTAAACTTTCTAGGCATTTTCAATGCCTACGAATCTGAAGTTTATCTTGGTTTCCACACCATTAAACATGAAATTGCTTCTGAGCCCGAAATGATAATATACACGCGATCTAAATGGTTCACAGACACAACGAAAATGTTTTTTATTTTGTGTCTCATATATACTTACTTGGACATTAATAGATTAAACGTATGCTTAAAATGTTTACAAAATTTGCTTTGTTTATTTATTTGTCAAGGAATTATTTTTTTATATGTTATGTTGTGTTTTATACCATGATCCTTATTAAATATAGAGTTATATTATATTTTTTAAAGAGATTGAGGCATTATGTGTCCAAAACCAAAAAAGATGGGGATCAAACACTACTTACTAAAACAATAATACGGCAGCTACTGCCTCCATAAATGTTAAATAAAAAATTAAAGAATATAATAATGCAATGAATAAATTTAAGAGGTGAGAGAAGATGATTTATGAAAGTATTCCAATAATATTGTTACATTTCAAGGTTTTGTGTATACAGTAATCGAAAAGACAAAACCAATATTACCTACGGAACCCTTCGTGCGTGATTCCGACTCGCACTTGGCCGATTTTTATTTAAAATTTATATAAATTTACAACCTTCATGATTTAAAGGAACAGAATTAAATCATTTAAAGATAATATATAGTTAACTATAGTGTCATCCAATTCAACTGAAGCTATTATATAGCATTTTATCGCACAAATATTCAAAGTGGTTCTTTAAGTTGATGTAACTTTTTTATTTATGAATCGATTTTAATAAAACTAAGCACTATGCATTAGTGTAAGTTGCAAATCGGTTAAGCCGTTTTTACGATTAGCACGCACAAACGCACAGACAAACAGATGAACAGACAAAACTTTTAACAATCATTGTTTTGTGTTCTACTGCGTTGACAAAGGCCCCCAATAATAGTTTTTTCCCAAATACATGTACAGACAACAATCATACTGATCATTTTTATTACATATATAGATTGTCAAAAGACGCGAGAAGAAAACAATTTGAATACCCAAAATTAATCACCATTAAACTAATTAGCACCAACTGAAATGAAACAAGTATGCTTTTGTAAATATGATTATTATATCTTTTAACAATAAGCATTTCTAGAAACAAATTTTATGGTTAAAAACTCGATTCGACCGATATCCTATTTTATTTGTTTATATACAATGTATGTACAATGATATCAAGAAAAAATATACCCGAATACACTCCAATGTAGTTATATAGTTGGATATAAAACGAAATCGTAAATCATTTCTTATTTTGATGTCACTCAATCTTAAGAAAAATTTAAACAATGTCTTGTTAGTTAAAACAATACAATACAAAACATCACAATAGAAAATGATTCGAATATAAAAATGAAACGAATTATGTTTTATATTATATTATTATTATCGAAAAGGTAGGTATTGAAAACATAAGCATGGATTCATAGTTCTTACATTTAAATTTTATCCGATTATGCGGTATTATCCATTTACATAACACAGATGAGAAATAGTATTTATGAAAAATTCAGTCTTTGCCTCATTTACATGGAAAACTTATATTAATTTACACTTGACTGTGGGCAAACGTTTCAAAGGTATCAATATGAGGCCAGTCTGATAATTTCATAAAAGCAGTTTTTGACGAGAACTTACAATCAATACTATTCTTGCTTTTGAACTGATTAACTTTATATTTATGAGCTCTCTTACGGATTTGAGAATCTTTAAACAAAATATCAATAACCTTGCTCCAAAAATTAAATTCGTTCCATAACACAGATATCTGTTTATCCCGTTGTTCCTTAAGAAAAGCATATATAGAATTATCAGAACCGGTATCCACAAAAACGTAAACGGTGTTTTTTGCTTGTAACATTTCTCCTAGAATTTTTTTAATATTAACGTGGCTATAAATAGTCATTAAATAATTTGGTGAAAATATAACAAGCGTGACATCAACATAATTTCCGCGTTTCATTTTATCGAAATTTGTTTTGTCATTGATGGTAATCACAGGTATCATGAGCAGTTTGATATCTTTACAATTTTGCAAACCTGGTACTATTTCTTTTAGTACAAATTCTTCATCGACTATTGAATATTTGAGTGCAACTTGCCTTCCTCTCTGGATTTCAGAAGTAGATTGGATAAGCCCGAAACACATTCTCTTTAGGAAAGAATTAATTTTCCTTTTATAAATTAAGTAAATAACCGTTATTATTGTAGCTATAACTATGAATGTTGTTGTACTAAAAATAATAACATAAAAGGCTGTGTAGCACACTATCCTAGGAGACCATAAAGAGCATTGAATGGAGTCGATGTCAATAATCTGAAATTTAACATCATATTTTAATTGTTAACACATTGAACACACAGTTATTGAATCATAATTACAGTACTGTTATGTGTACATATTTATAAATACCTTCGCTTTCCAGTGTGTTTGAATAAAATCAAGAAACCATATATTTTTACAATCACAACCAAAATCGTTATTACCAATCCAAACTTCTTTTAAAGGTGTGCTAATTGCAGTTTTATAATTTTGGGATATTGCAATGTCTTCGCAATCCTAAAACAAATTATTAAAAATTAATTGTCTCACTAATGTTAGTCGTTCATTGCATAGAAATTATTTCAAGTAAAATATTTATTTAAAAGGAATTATCATAATTTAGAATAATTCGTTTTGAAATAAAATCGTTTTAAAGTTTTTACGTACCCATAATGTTTTAATGGAATTAAATCTCAAATCTATTATTTGATGACCGTTTGTCCACCAGTCTACAAACGCTTTCTTGAATTTATTGTGACTTAAATTAAGCATCTTTAAGTTATGCGTAAATATTAGAGGTGAGTTTCTTTTGATCATCCATGAATTATTGACCAATACTTTGCTCTCAAAATTTAATTCATTGAATGCAAATGATAATGAAATGCTTTGTTTATTGTTTTCAAATAAATTTGAAGAAATGAAATTAAGCTTATTTCTTTCCATATTTAAATAAGTAAGACTTAATAAGGACGAAAAGGTTACCCTGAAAATAAACACTTTTATTAAATTGTAATAATAAGCAAACATATTTGCACACTCTAGAAAACTATATCATTAAGTAATTTAAATTAAATGTAACTTACCCCGATATTTCTTTAATTGTGTTACAACATAAATTCAATCTTTCCAGTTTGACTAGCGATGAAAATAACTTTGTGCCAAGGGTTCTTAAACGATTATAACTAAGATCGAGATCTACTAAATTAATTTGATTATTGAACACCGACTCTGGTAAATTATTAATCTCGTTGTGTGCCATCGATATGTTGGTAATATATGACGAATTGATAAATAGATCGTATGTAATTATTTCTATTCCACATCTCTGAATATGTACTTTTTTGAGATTAGGTAAGTTTCCCAAAAAGAGTTTAGGTAGCTGTGTCAGTTTGACATTGTTGTTCAGAATAATTACCGTACTAAGCAATTTGTTTCGGAAAAATAAAGTTTGAGGCATGGTAGAAAATCTGTTCGAGAATAAAGTCAACTTTTTGAGATTTTTTAAGGGATAAAATATTTCTGTCGGCAATTCGCTTAGAAGATTCGAGCTTAAGTCTAATTCTTCCAGTGAGTCTACACTTGCGAAAAAGTCTTTAGAGAAAGCACAGATGTTACTTTGCCACAACGAAAGCTTCCTCAGATATGTCAAATGCTCAAATACATTACTTGATACATTTGCCATTTGATTGTGGCTTATTTCTAAAGTGTCTAGTTTTTTCAAGGGTGTAAATAATTCTTCACTGATAGCAACAGATTTCATTCGCATATTTAACCATCGAAGATTATTTAAATCTAAAAATAGATTATCTGGTAAATAGGTTGCACTATTCACGGAGAGTGACAATTTTGTTAAATCTTGTAATCCCATAAAATGTTTCCTTTGAAAATCTAGAGAAAGATTGTTATTACTTTGAAATATAAGTGTCATTGTTTTGTTAACACCTAAAATATTGAGTACTTTCTGAAAAGAAGTCGTTGGAAGAGGACAATTTATAAAAGTAACTGACGTAAAGTTACTTAAGTGATTAATACTGTTTGGAAGTTCGTTATAATTAAACTTTGTAATGTTTTCACATCTGACATTCACGTAAACGCCCGGTAATATATCAATTTTCACCGAATTACCTGAAAAAAAAAAAAGATAATCTCTTTTATTAGAATAAACTATAATATATTACACATAAATTATATTAATCACTTATACGCTTTACCGCTCAAAGTATTAATTTTTACTGACTTACGAGTATGATTAGATGCGTTAATGTGTTCGAAAGCGTCTCTTTCTTCTAAGAGATATCTACTGAATATGGGGTACAAAAACCCAGCCAGGAAAATTGAACTATCAAAGGACAAGTAGGTTTAAAACGGTTTTTTATGTGAAAAGTTGCCAAGCAAGCAGGTGGTTCACCTAATGTTAAGTGAATATCAGCCGCCTATGGACATTTGTTACACCCGAGCGTCTGTAGATGCGAGACAACCTTTTAAAAAGTGAGCCCGGCTACCTCACTCACCAGACGGAACGCGAAAATATTATACTTCCACTTCACGCCGGTCTTCTGTGAGGGCGTGGTACTTCCCCGGACGAGTCTGCTCATTTGTACAACAGCAGAAGCTGCTGCGTTGGCCTATCACAGTTGTTTGTCTATCAAAAATAAATCTTAACAAAATAAAAAAATCTGAACATAAATTTATATTACATTTTAAAGTTGAATTAAAAGTGTTCTTACCATTGCCGATACAATCAACTTTAATGCTCAATGTTCCGCCGCAGTAGCAGTTCTTATAACCTGGGCAAAACGGCATCACTGCTCCAATGTAGTGTAGAGTTAACACTACCAATAGCCCATTAATCATAATATGACGATCCATTGGTAATATTCTTATACGCATTTGTTGGTTATTTATTTAATCTTCTTAAATTTATATTCAAGTGTTCTTATTACATATTTCATGTATGAAATTATAACCTGGAAATTAAAAATGTATTATTTTCGGAGGTACGGTAATTTATGTAAATGCCTCAATGTCACTTAAGATCCTTCATGGAAATTAATATTGACTTAATTTTATTTATTATTATAATTAATTAGTTAATATTGAATTAATATTAACAATATTTATACAATTTAATATTAAATAATGGTGTCAATATAATAACTTCATACTCATGAAATATTTATTATGTAATATGTTTTAAAAACTACACCCCTGATTTCTTCTTAACATTCTTAAATAATAAAATAATCAGTTGGTAAACAAGAAAGCTCAATTAAATTTAGTTTTATTGCCTTCTTAGAAAATTAAACATTAAGAGCTTAAGACTGTATCCAAAAAGTCCTATAATGGATATGAATTATTTCCTTAATTTGACTGCGATAGGACGGAGTAAAATAAATATAAATAACAGAACGACTATTTGTCTTGTAACCGTTTAAAACGGATAGTAGTGTATTATAAATCACATAAAATTAAGTAATGCACTGTGTCATATTTATATGAAAATACGGAAGCATCTGATGTATCCAGAAAGTCCATGGTGCGGATAAATTACAACATTAATATATCTCTGTACAATTATATAGAGGTATTCGTACTGTATGACTGAATCCCGTTTAAAAAATATAAAATGGAAAATTTGATTTCAAAAGGAACTAAAAATGTCAATTAAATATCACTACTCTTTATACCGTTTAAAACCTGTAGCTACTGACAACCTAAGAAGAATAAAGGCTTTCATGATTGTTTTTATAAAATTTTACTTATACTCAAAATTATTTTTAAATAACATTACCAATTAATAATTATTGTAATAATTTTAACGCTTCTTTTTAAATGTATTAAAAAACTAAATTTAATTGGTCCGTCTAAAATACCTAAACGAAATTAAAATATAAATTACATTTTTTTTGTTACTTTTGCAATATATTATCATATTCATACGCACTATCATATGTAAGTACACTTTATTGACTTGAAATATTCGATAATATAATGACAGCATAGTCTTACCTCAAAGTGTAACTTCCAAATAAATTATATTATCGTACAGCCAAACTTACAAAATCGATAGATATGTCACTTCATGCATATATTAAGAAAGAACATGGAACTATTTTAGCACTATTGCGTAAAATAATCACTCCGTCACCGACGTAGACTATAGGTAGCAGCGAGTGCTACGCGACGACTGAACGCTACGTGGCGATGCTACAGTCTCGACACACCGATGTGTTGGCAAAATAGAGACACTCGGCTTCGATCGACTTGCAACGGAAGTTACCGAACCCTACTTGTTTACAAATTATATTCGCTCGCTAAAATTTTGCACTCTGTGAAAATTTATAACTTTTGGCTCAAATATTATTATTGCAACAAAAAAAATTATCTATACATCCTATTATTTCACTGTATGAAGTTACGTAGGATAAAACGTAGTGTAATTTTGACTAGCGTGTATGTCCCTAATGTGGATGTAATGTATGCTAAAAATACGTCATAGATATATGTATTTATTGACGTATTTTTAGTATATTACTAATAAGATATATGTATCTTATTAGCGTATTTTTAGCATAACATTATGGAAGGAGTAGATTGATTTATTATTTTTATTGAAAAGAGCACTTGAATAGATTCTACATAACAGAGTTGTTCATAAATCTTTGTAAGTGCCTCCTATTGTTTACTAGCCTGACGTTTAACCCTTTAGAGTTATGGTGATATGGAAAGGGTCCCTTGTCCTACAGGTAATGTTTACTTCAATCGAAGGAATTCGTTACAAATAATAGCATAATTCATCTTTAAACGACTAAAATAAGAAAAAAGTCCCTAAACCAACGAACATTGAAGGTACTGGAAAGATATTGTAATTTTACAATTATAATTATTCTTTATAATAAAATGAATAAAAAGCGCATTTGGATATTTATCCTAAGGCGAGGATGCTGGCGAAGGTATCAAGACGTATTTACCAAGCAACGTTAAAAAATGTATTCTGGATGAAAATCAACTTTTATCACTTCATAGTATAAAACAAAGTCGTCCCGCTGTCTGTCTGTCACTATATATGCTTAGATCTTTAAAACTACGCAACGGATCTTGATGCGAAGACAGACAACGAGAAGCTCCACATCGCTAAGCGAGCTATCGAGCTAGCTAGCTCAGAAGATTAGTAAGCTGAAGTAGCGATGGGCCTGCCATATAGCTCGTAGAATCGAATAAACGATGGGGAAGAAAGGTTCTTGAGCGGCTGCCTCGCTGAAGCGGGCTGAAATGATGTTGAAAAATATTGTTAAAACTGTATCTGTGTTATGTACGTATCGTTTTTAGCAGTTTTCAAATACATGATTTTAGTCCCACTATTACCTATTTTTACCCTTTTTGTATATATATATATATATATATATATATAAATTAGTTCCCGATGTTTCGAATATTCATTATATTAAATATTTTATATATATATATTATTGTTTATGAAATTCCCTTTCCTAACTGATAAATATATTTATATATAATTGTTATATATATGCATAATGATTAGATATTCAGTCAAAAGTCGGAGCTTTTCCTTCTATTCAGACAAATTTATTATTAGCTTGATTGGAACTATATACATAAATATAAATTTAACACTATCTATCGTAACCCATCATTGTCATAAATAATTCATAAGAACTTCTCTTCCCCAGAGTCGCGTCTCATTAAGACGCTCTTGTAGCGTCGGTAGTTAGACATATGTTGTACATCTGAATTCCTGGACACAGTATTCTTAGTCTTCTTTATCAAAGTTCACTTTAATTAATGATTTCATATAGTATCGGAACATTGCCTAGAGTACAGTTTTACTATTTCAACGTCAGGAAATTCATTAAAAAAGTATTTTGCTAAAGCAACACTGGATGTTAACACTTATTTTAAACCTGCCATCTTTCTTTCATTGAGTTTTTAAAATTAATCTTTTCGAAATTGTATCCTTAACAAAATATTAGTCCTGTTCAGGAAAGAGCTAAGGGTCTGGTAACTCACCGGTCTCCGCCTTCCACTGCCTCACGCTGCTGGGGCTCGGCGAACTGGTTGGCTTATTCGGTTTCTCGAAAAGATATGACGCTGTCTCTCCGAATAGTATTTCCATAGGTCGCTGGCACAGTATTCTTCGGGAATTGTTCGTACTCGTAGTAATAGCGAGACACACGGTAATTTTCAAAAGCAAAGGTGTTAACGTTTCGGCGTACGGCGCGCAAGTATTTTTACGTCGCTCAGCCAATCAGAGGTGAGCGCGGTGTTCAGCGTTGAAAAGGATTGTTACCAGACCAAAAAATAGAAAATCCCTATCAACTTAATCATTGTTGTCACTCGCAATTTAAATGTAAATAACGATAACGAAAAAAAATAAAACAAATTAAGAAAAATGGTTCCGGTACGGAACATGCCGCTCACCTTAAAAGACGTGAGTCTTTTAACGAAATTAAATCTAAAACACGAAAAAAAAATAAATAAATAAAAGAATAGAAAAGAAAATGAATTTTAACTAACCTACTAAATGAAATCTTAACTATTCTCAATTATGAACTAGGTTGGACATTCGTAATTCAACGCTAATCTAGAGGAAGAGGGCAAATTTTCACGACCGGACGCTTAACAAATTTGTTTCCTAATTGTAAAGTTACCACGCGAGTAACATTGTCAGTACCCGGATGTAAGGCATGAACTCTAGCGAGTCTCCACTGTAATGGAGGGAGATTATCATCTTGTACCACAACAATGCTGCCCTCACGAATTGGAGCACTGCGATCAGAAAACCATTTATGAATCTGCTGGATTTCGTGAAGATATTCACGACTCCAGCGCTTCCAGAAATGTTGAACATTCTGCTGTATCCAGCGCCACCTCGTTAGCCTACTGGTATTCGTATCAGTTAGACAAACGTCTGGAATTGCCGTGAGAGGTCCTCCGATTAAAAAATGGGATGGTGTTAAGGGCAAGGGATCAATAGGATCAGCGCTCAATACACAAAGTGGACGTGAATTTAACACTGCCTCGATTTGGCACAACAATGTATGCATTTCGTCATACGTCAAGGTATTCGTACCTAAAACACGATGAAAGTGGTGTTTAAAGCTTTTAACCCCTGCTTCAAACAATCCGCCAAAATGTGATGCGTATGGGGGTTGGAAGTGCCACGTAATACCTTGTTGTAAGGTTTCGGTATGAAGTTGATTCTGGACTGCGTCATCCCTTAAGAATTGGTATAAAGCCTTAAGATAGTTGTTGCAGCCAGTAAAATTTTTGCCGCAGTCTGAGTAAATGTCGGTGCAAAGGCCCCTGCGAGACGTGAAACGTCGTAAAGTTGCTAGAAATGCTTCTGTAGACAATTCGGACACAATTTTCTAGATGAATCGCCTTAACACACATACATACAAATACCGCAACATAACATTTAACTACCTTTGCGTTTCGTACCTTATTCGCGCGCACGTAAAATGGACCAGCAAAGTCTACTGCCGTTTTGAGGAACGGACGTTCCGGTTTCAACCGCACTGCAGGCAACGGGGCCATGCTTGGTTGGGGATGCACAGGGCGCGCACGAAAACAACGAACACAGCGATGTACACGGTGTCTTATAACGTCACGACTAGAAATAATCCAATATTTCTGTAAAAGTTGATACTGAACCGCTTGTGGGCCTGCATGTAAGTGACTTATATGAACATCGTCGATTAATAAGAAAGTTAAGGGATGTTTTTTAGGTAAAATCATTTGATGTTTTGACTCAAACGGTAGGAGTGATTTATGGAGCCGTCCACCTACACGCAAAATTTGATCTTCATCGATAAATGGATTTAACCTTCTAAGTTGGTTAGAAGGAACTTTCCCTTGGGAAATAGATTGAATATCTTCATGAAAGTAAAAATGTTGAACCTGACGAATAAGTCTATTTAAGCAGAACGTGTATTCTGAAACTGTTATGTGTTGCGAAAATGAATATTTTGGCTTTTGTTTATCCACCTTATGTTTTAAAACATTATAAAAAACGAAATAACTGTACTGTAACTCTAACAAGTTTTCCTAGCGAGGAAAATTTTGATATATATTCGACATCAACGGCTTGTACTGTTGCCACGGGAACCGACACAATAGGTAGGTTACGTTTTTCATCATTAGTTTTAAAATTTGTTCCTTGAAGAGGCCACTGGGACTCCCTTTGAGAAAGCCAGGGCGGACCAAAAAACCACATGACATTATTTTTAACAAAATTTGATGGCAACATTCCGCGTGATGGTGCGTCTGCCGGGTTGTCAGCAGAAGGAACATGTCTCCACTGACTCGACGGAATGATAGACAAAATTTCGCTTGTCCTATTTGATATGAACGTCTTCCATTCGTAGGGTGGTGAGCGAAGCCACGCTAAGACGACGGAAGAGTCACACCAAGCATATACATGTTCATTCTTCATATGTTGATAATATGCTCGTTTCACCTTGTCTATAAGATGGGATAACAATAAAGCTGCCATTAGTTCCAGGCGAGGAATAGACAAACACGGTGAAATGGGTGCAACTCGTGTTTTCGCCAGCAACAAATGGGATTTAATTATACCGTTTTCTATATAACGAACATATACACATGCAGCGTAAGCCCTTTCGGAGGCATCGGAGAAACCATGAAATTGAATAATACTCTCAGAATGAGTAGGAAAGACATATCGTGGTATGGAAATGTCTGCTAAAGACGATAGCTCCTGAATGAATCTATTCCATGCATTGACGATTTCAATTGGTGGAGGAGAGTCCCAATCGACACCTGAAATCCACAACAATTGCATCAAATGTTTTGCGTACACGGTAACCGGGGATAGCCATCCCATAGGATCGTAAATCCTTGCAATTTGTGAGAGAATAGTTCTCTTAGTCACATTTTGTATAGAAACTGAAACGCTAAAACTAAATTGATCAGACTGAGGGGCCCACTGGAGACCTAGGACCTTCGTCTTCGTATCCTTCTCCATAGGAGCAACTGGGATAAATTCTCGTTCCCGCTCACCGTGAGAAACTGTTGATTGTACCGCCGCGAGTATCGCGGGCGAATTACTGTGCCATTTTCGGAGTTCGAAACCTGCCGTTTTGCATATACCCATCAACTCCCGCTGAAGGATAAGTGCTTCAGCCTCGTCGCGTGCGCCACTGACAACATCGTCGACAAAGACTTGGTCACGGAGTACCTGAGCGGCTCGAGGAAATTGTTCTGTCTCATCATGAGCGAGCTGTTTTATAACCCGAAGAGCCAGGTAGGGAGACGAGCTAACCCCAAACGTGACAGTACGAAGACGATATTCACGTAGTGAATTATGAGGTGAAGTGCGCCACAGAATACGCTGGTAGTCCCTATCAGCCTCTTGAACTAAAATGTTACGATACATTTGTTTTATGTCGGCCGTAAGCGCAACACAATGTGTACGAAATTTTAAAATAACGTCAACAATATCCTGATGCATCTTGGGACCCGTTAACAGAATATCGTTGAGGGAAATGCCATTTGAACTTTTACAGCCAGCATCAAAGACCACCCGAGTCTTGGTCGTCTCACTAGCTTCTTTAACCACGCAGTGGTGGGGTATATAATAGGTCGTCCCAGAACGGGGAGAACCATCAACCAGCTCCATGTGGTTGAGATCCACATACTCTTGAAGACACGAATGGTACTCGGTCTTGAGTGTCGGATTTCGTTCTAAACGAGCCTCTAGTTTTAGAAATCTAGAACGAGCAATGTCCCGTGTTTCACCAAGAAGTGGTGCATCGGGTTTGAACGGTAAAGCAACCACGTATCGACCCGTTTCGTCACGAGTATGTGTTCGTGAAAATATAGATTCACATAAACTTTCATCAGGAGTCAAGGTTTTTTCTTCCTTCTGTAAAGATTCTAGCTCCCAGAACCTACGGAGGTCAATGTCATCGGAAAATGAGCTAAGACACACCTGAATGGGAGCTGAGGTAATCGATTTGAATTCGATGTTGCCCAACAATAAATAACCGAAGATACTATTTATAGCTATCGGTGAACCGGGCTTCCCCTTAATTACGTTACTTAATAATACATGGGATAGTATATCCGCTCCTAGCAGCATTTCAACTGGCTGCGGTAAATAAAATTTAGGATCTGCTAATTTTAAATTTTTAATATGTGCCCACCCCGTATAGGGTAGAAGCACGCTAGGCACTTGTGAAATTAATTTCGGCAAAATTAATGCTTCAACCGGAATCGAAGGTTGATCCATTCCTGTGGGACATAAGCATAGTGTAACAACGCCCTTAGGGTGTACCGGCTTACTATCACCAATACCTAGTACTGGTACACTCGAATGTCGACGTTTTAAACCTAAACGATTTATACACGCTTCCGTTATAAACGAAGCCTGGCTACCTGTGTCGATTATACATCGGATCGTAGATCGCTTTTGTTTATGTACGTATACATCGACGAGCGCGGTAGACAAGAGTACGGTCTTCGTACGCATTGAATACGCATTGGACAGCGCGCACGCATCGGGAACACGAGTCGAATTTATTGACGTTGTCATTGCTACGCGAGTATCAGCTGATGCTCGCTCGTTTGCGTGATTCGCGGGAGTGAGTGAAATAGAACTACTTTCCTCTACTATGACCGGTAGCGCTTGAGATTCGAAATGAATCAAACTGTGATGACGCTTATGACACGTCCGACAAACATAAATAGATTTACAATTTTTAATATCGTGTCCCAAATTAAGGCAATTAAAACAAATATTTTTACCTTTGAGAAAGGTGTATCTGTCCCTAGGAGATAAGTTTAAAAAGTCAGGACATTTTGTCAACGAATGTTGAGCTTCACATTTTACGCAATGCTTAACCTTATTTTCTTGTACGCAAGAACGAGAATCGTTTAAATTCTTCGGACTCACATTACTTGCGAGTACTCGACGCGCCGTGTAGTCGACGTTGTCGCCGCGTGCTCTCGTATTGTTCGACGATGCATAAGTTTTTTTTCAACTGCCCGCATTCGGAAAACTCGCAAGCCGAAACTTCTCGCTCAAGAAATTTTGTAAGACCGTCTACTTGTGGAATATCTGATGGCTTACTTAACGATAATTCATAACGTTTACGAATGTTTGTTGGTATTTTACGTAATAAAATACTGAACAATAAAAAATCCCATTCCGCTATTGGAAATCCCATAGCTTCTAATGCCTTAATATTTTCTTGGTAAATATTAAGAAGATTACGTAACGAAAAAATTGATTTTTCAGAACAACATTCAATATTCAAAATGTTATCAATATGTTTAGACGCAATAGAACGTTTATTGTCATAACGGGAAATTAATGTTAGCCACGCCATTTGATAATTTTCGTCGGAAATAGGAATAGATTTAATTAAATTGAATGGTTCATTTTTGAGGGTCAACAACAAGTACCTAAATTTCTCTGCATTCGTGTAAGCATCATTGTTGTGTACTAATGCACTGAATAAATCAAAATACGATCGCCAGTCGGTCGAATCACCGGAAAATGACGGTAACGGCAAAGTGGGCAATTTATTGAGTGTAAGATTTTGAGGTTGATGAAATTCTCTAAAAGTGCTTTCATGAAACATGCGACTTGCCCGCCTATTCTCATCCTCTAAACCTTTTATCTTGTTTACATGAGAAATAATTGCATAGTAGTAATCATTAAATTGTTTACGAATGGCCAACTGTTCCTCTTTATCAAAGTTCTTTTGTTTCAAACAAGATTTTTCTATCTTTGATTGAATTTTGCTAAATTTGCGTTGTTGAGAAACAATATCTTTTGAACGCGCAAGAAATTCTTCCCTATTAGAATCTACAATTTCTAAAGTATGTTTTTTCTTCTTCTAAAACGATATCGCGTTCGAAAATGTCGTGTGAATGCAACAAAGATTCCGCCATGTTGTATGAAACGTAAGCAACGGAATGAAATAAGAAAGTAATATAAATTAACGAGTGACAACAAAACCCGAATGATATAGTAAAAATTCGGCTCGAATGATCAAAAAATATATGTTCAGGAAAGAGCTAAGGGTCTGGTAACTCACCGGTCTCCGCCTTCCACTGCCTCACGCTGCTGGGGCTCGGCGAACTGGTTGGCTTATTCGGTTTCTCGAAAAGATATGACGCTGTCTCTCCGAATAGTATTTCCATAGGTCGCTGGCACAGTATTCTTCGGGAATTGTTCGTACTCGTAGTAATAGCGAGACACACGGTAATTTTCAAAAGCAAAGGTGTTAACGTTTCGGCGTACGGCGCGCAAGTATTTTTACGTCGCTCAGCCAATCAGAGGTGAGCGCGGTGTTCAGCGTTGAAAAGGATTGTTACCAGACCAAAAAAATAGAAAATCCCTATCAACTTAATCATTGTTGTCACTCGCAATTTAAATGTAAATAACGATAACGAAAAAAAAAATAAAACAAATTAAGAAAAATGGTTCCGGTACGGAACAGTCTCTTTAAAATTTGGAAACAATTTTATTAGGATCGAATTTTTCGCAGACAACCCTATAGCAACGTATTCGCAATGAAACTGCGCTTATGTTGATATAATTTTTTTCTATTATCCAATCAGTCAAAGTAACTGATACCGACATACCTGTTTAAACCTGGCAACCCGGTAGTTCGTCCAGGTAAATAATAGACAACCCAACGGCTGCACATACTACATATTTTATATTGCAATTCAGGATAATATTTTCTTATTATCTGAAGAAACAATTTTATTAGGATCGAATTTTTCGCAGACAACCCTATAGCAACGTATTCGCAATAAAACTGCGTTTATGTTGATATAATTTTTTTCTATTATCCAATCAGTGAAAGTAACTGATACCGACATACCTGTTTAAACCTGGCAACCCGGTAGTTCGTCCAGGTAAATAATAGACAACCCAACGGCTGAACATACTACATGTTTCATATTTCAAGTCAGGATAATATTTTCTTATTATCTGGATGTAGCAACATATAATGGAAAATATTTTTTTTTAATTATTAAAGATATTCTGTCCAGGATTTTTTAGACAACCCATTTTTAATATATTTTCTAAT
Source organism: Iphiclides podalirius (assembly GCA_933534255.1). Lineage (NCBI taxonomy): Eukaryota > Metazoa > Arthropoda > Insecta > Lepidoptera > Papilionidae > Iphiclides > Iphiclides podalirius. The sequence goes on along the minus strand of OW152824.1, from coordinate 9,031,865 downwards.
ATACTAAATTTATTATAAAATAAATTTTATTCTATTATCAGCTCGGTGAAGGTCGATTTAGGTTCGTATCTTCTACTATAAAGGAATACAAAAAAAAAAAGCGTTTACTCAAACAGTTATAATACAACTCAATACAGATTTGACAGTTAAAAAGGGTAAGAAAAACGGTATTGCTTTTTTTCATTTGAGAATTAAACATTAAATTGAGGAATAACTGGTAAAACAGTGTTCGTAAGATTCCATACTTTGTTTCCACTGGTCGGACATTTCTTTGTCTACATCAGGAATTGGCACAGACACATTATCTGCCACTTTAGCTGGCAGATGGAATTTGTTTGAAACTGATTTAATTTTGCAGATTTTAGCCTGTTTCTGAACTCTTTCCGCAGCTTTTTCTCACTCTTTTTAGATATAATCACCAATTTCAGAAGTTTCAGCATCATTGCCATCACTATCACACACATCTATATTAACAATTAAAAATAACAATAAATTTTCACACGTGGATTCGATTCCCACTATCGCAATTTGTGTGTATTGCTGAACATAGCGTTTTCCCAGTGTTTGGGTGTTTATAATTATGTATGAATTTATTTACAAAATAAAATATGTTCAAGTATGTTTATGGATGCAGGTGGCTCGGGGTATGGCTTCGTGGCACTCTGGGGAAGCCTATGTTCAGCAGTGGACAAAAACAGGCTGAAATGATGATGATGATAATGTTTATCAGATATCTAGTACCCATAGTGCAAGCGTTCCTTAGTATGGAACTAGAGAACGTTATGCAAAATGTGTCACAAATATTTCAATAAAGATATATAGCACGTTTAAAAATATATATTGAATAAATAACGAAATCATGGTAAATTCTGAAGTATTTGTTGCAACGATTCAATTATTTCATCCTCGGCCAAGCTAATAGCCAATCCTAAGTATTTAGGCCGAACTAAATTATTATCCTATATAATTATAGTAAGCCGATTTGGTCACACAATGAACAAAACGCATAAGTATAATACTTGCACTAAACGCCGTCCCTCTGTGAGGTAGTTGTACTTCTCTGGACGGGCCTTCACATTCGTGAAAAAGTTAGAACTGCGGCGTGGTCCTACGATCGTTGAAACAAATGTTCATTGAATTTTCTTTGTTGCATACTGTTAGGGTGCACACTTGATGGCGGCAAGCATTCCTAACATGCAAAAGATATCGATAAATTGACGTGAGGTCATCGGGTGAACATCGGTTGGTAACATCAGGTGAACGACTAGCTGGCTTGCCACCTTCTCACGTAAAAAAAATTGTAACGAGAGATGTTGCCTCTGCTTTCTTAGATCTTTAAGTGCAGAAACTAGCACGCGTATTAATCCTAAAAAAATGATCACTGTGTATAAATATGCGTCCAAACGCAAATGGGAAATACGAAATAAACATTTTTATTGATTAACTTTATCAAATTTACATTTTAAATATAATTTAATTATAAAAAATCTTTAAATATAATTTAATTGTAAATATAATGAAGACTAAAATCTATTTTGACTGGCGATTAAAATACATCCACGTTCACTCAAAGATGAAATTCTTGGAATTGGTCCACTAGTTCCCAATGGGGCGACGAGGCTACATCTCATCTGTTTGGATGCATACCAAACTTACGTTCAAGCGCCATTTTTACAGGGACGTCTTATAATTTATATCGTGAGCTTTTACTAGAATATTTAGAGGATAATAATATTAGTCGGAGGAAAGTATAAAATTTATGGATATAATATCAAGTAAATACCCGTCACAATATTGATTAGAGCAGAAAATAACAAGTAAAATAAAGTTTAGCCAGTATTTCTCGAGTAACTACGAGTACATGTACGAAGGTACTGTTTTGCTGAACTTTAACTGTCAATCAGTAACAGTAGGATGAGTGACTCCCCCTACGGACAGCAACTCCTTCACAAATTGTCCCGTTCCCACCTTGTCAAGACTTAGTAGCCGTGGCTTAGTCTCCCACGGTGAAGCTAAGAGAAACCCACACTGGGCTGGCCTGTGCTGTAAGACCAGCCCGATAGGGCCATTTGGAGAGGACTCATTGACTCTAAACTGGATGCGCGATGGGAAGGTGCGGGGGACTGGTCGAGGGTGCTAGAGGAGGGGACAGTCTTCCTGTCGATACCCCGTTCTCCCTACCCTCCGCTGCCGAATTGTGGTGAGCGGCGGAGCCACAGACCAGAGCCGCCGCTGTGGGCTAGTAGGCTTTTTGCTAAGTAGAACTGGCTCTCCTGGCTCCCATGGCATCTGGTCAGCAAACTCTATTTTTTTATGTGTCATATGATGACGTACGTATAATATTTAAAATTTAACGTCGTTAATCATTTATTTAAATATACTGAAATAATGTAATTTATATTACTAATATTAAATTCTTCCTTCATAAATAATGGTATCAATATATAAATGATTTATGTGGGTCGGGTATTTCGTGTTTTGGAATTACTTAGGAATGGCGATGTCACCGGCACACAAACAATAGAACCGAGAGGCCGTAAATCAAGTCATTGTGTAAATCTACTTAAGGAATTTAAGTGCGGTTGTGGGCAAGCAGAGAATAAACATAATTAATACGATGACCGCAATTCTCAATAGGATTACGTTCATCGTTTGTAATTTTGCTACTCGAAAGCCAATGCCTTCTTGTTGCATACTTTATGTGAACTAAGACAAAGAAATATTTTATCTACTTATTCTTGAGCAATCTCAATTTTCTTAATTTTGGTTACAGGCAATAAAAGCAATTTGTTAAAATCGCGCTTAGTGAGAGCCTTTATTTAAAGTAAAGATTTACACATTGAGAATACTAGGAGCCAAATTCGTTGGCAAGACTGTCATGCTGAAAAGTTATATAATTGTTTAACAAAGAAAATTTAATCACTCCTTGCATTATTCGAGTAGCCTTCAGCCGAGCATGAGACACATGAATTTAGGAGGCATTAGACTTCCAAACAGGTTTAAGTTAATTTAATCCCACAGTAACCTGTGAGATTATTATTATAGGTTACCTCTCTTCAGCGCACATACCTAGTTTACTGGTCTTTACTTGATACTACAATATGGTCGGTCATTTATAGATTCTAAATTGAACATTTTTGTTGGAAGTTTAGTTCTACTACAGAAAAGTGAAATGTTCATTGCTACGATTATTAAAAATTACAGTTTCAAGAAAAATCGTAGGTTATTGTCAAGTTTCAAACAAATTTACTTTTTTAAAGGGTTACATTTTTTTCTTTTTTTTTTTTTTTTGTTTCTTTTTTTTAAAACATTGCCCTTACTATAGGATAAATTTATCCTGTGTTGCAAGGACGTTTTACAAACATAAATTTCACGCGGACAAACACCCAGATGCGAAACAACTATCTGTGGGTCACACAAATAGTTGTCCCGTGTGGGGATCGAACCCACCACCCTCGACGCCGAAGCCAATAACTTGGCAACTGCGCCACGGAGTCATCAAAACATACTACATACTTCATAATAGCAAACCAAAACAAACTTAACTTGTATTTTACGCCTTTGGTCGGATGTGTAGCCTTTGCCTGATACATTTTATGATTTTTCTTAATTGTAATCTCATCCGTGAAAATAGGAAACCATCTTCACACATAAAACTAATTAACAGCGGGCTCATTTTCAAAACTTTATACTCGTACATCAGACCGCAATAAATCCAAAAGTTATAATTGTGTTTCTTAAATTATGTTTATTATGTACCACTGTGAGTGATTTCACGCATAATAAGGTAAAACTTTTATGATATTTTTGTTACCGCATTATATATATATCTATATATATATATATATATATATATATATATATATATATATTGATATATATGCTTATCTTTTTATTATAATTATATACATACTACATACATTTACTCGACTATTACTTACACATAATCATCAAACGATCAGTTCAAATGTCAGCTGATGTTAATTATTTGCTGCCGGCGTTTTGAAGAATACACTGTAGTGATCCAATCAAGGAACATGTATCATTTTGCTTAACATAAATGATTAAACAATTTCAAATTATGTTTTGCATTTATTGCGTTTATTATTGCGTCGAATGTAGACCTTTAATTTTGTGGCCAAGTGAAATCCAAGTTGGCTTCGGGCAAGCTCAGTAGAGCGAGACAATCCTTCACTAACTTTACACGAGGGTGGGTCAAAAATCTCATGTAATGAAGCTAAAAACAAAACTTAAAATGATGTTTTATATCTCAATTATAATATATACCTCCTTTAACTATAATACACTCAAATGATTAATTTATACCTTCAAAAATATTTAGTCTTTATCGTCAAAATAGGCTGACATTTTGCTCTTCACTTCTTCATCGTTAGAAAATTTCTTTCTTCGAATCTTGTCGCACTAAAAAAATAGAAGTCACTTGGGGCTAAATCGGAGCATAATTTTGAAGCCGACTCTTAGTATAGCCACTGTGCACAGGTTCACGGTCGTCCAAAAGGAGCCTTTGGTAAATATTCCACGCATTTTACCCATTCCAGCATTTTGCAGATATTCTCGATTCTCGTATTCACCGAGAAACGGTTAACAATACCATATTGCTGTTTGAATGGTTGCTGAGCAAGTTCTGTCAGATTTGTTTGTTTGTTAGTTTTTATGCAGAGGAATTGCGTTATTTTTAGCCGACTTCAAAAAGAGGAGGTTCTCAATTGGACTGTGTTTTTTTTAATGTTTGTTACCTCATAACTTTTGACGAAGTGAACCGATTTTGATAATTCATTTTTTTTGATAGCTGGTGATTTCCATGTGGTCCTATATGCATCATATGGTATTGGATTTTGGGCTCCGGAGATATAAGTATCTAAGGCTTAGGGAACTCCTGAAAATCAATAATAAAAAGAATACAGAGCGAGATATTTGAAGTCGGTTTTATTTTTCTTTAGTTAGAAAATGGTTATTTAATTATATGTTTTGGTGCGTTATCCTGTTTTATACACAGCGAAAAATTTTATTATTCCATCGTAATGATAAACAGTCTGACCCTAAAAGTATAAACGCGTAACATATTCCGGAAAACCCCGCAGGCCTACTTTCTTACTACCCTTCCTTACCCTTCTTACCCAATCCGGTTATAATAAAGAGAGAAAATGTGCCACCTACGCGGAATTTCATAATTGTCCTACTGTTCAGAGTATACACATCCTGTGATTATTATAAATATAATCATAAAACACGTCACTACAAATATCGCATTAGCTTGAGATTAAAATCATGTTTATTTGAATTTATTAATTCAAATAAACATTTTTTTTTATCCGAAAAAGTGGCAGACGAGCTGGCGACCCGCCACCTGATGTTAAATGATAACCACCGCCCATGCACATTTTCAACACCCGCAGGGTTGCAAATACGTTGCCACCTATAAATAAAGTGGGCCCCGGGTACATCACTCACCAGATGAAACGTAAGTGTAACACTTCTACTTTACGCCGGTCTTCTGTGAGGTCGTGGTACTAACCCAGACGGACCTGCCCATTGTGTTGCAATGGGCAGGTCCGAATACTGTTGCGTGGTCTTGCCACAGTTAATCATTTTAATCTCTATTCTGTGTTATATTCAAGAATTCTATTTAAAATTAATATAACATGACATAAATATTCGTGAATTATACTTTAAATTAATTCTTGGTAACGTTATTCATGAGAGAGGTAGATGTAAAAAATAATGCATTAAGTCAAGAATCATGCATAAAATTAATTTAATTATCGTTGTAAATTTAATTTTATAGTTATAATATTTTGCTTACATTCAGATAAAAATGCTTGGCTGATACTATAAATACAAGTTTCCTTAGAAAGTAATCTTATCTTATAAAATATTCATTTCAAATTTAAACGGAGCCAAACATTTTAATACAAGCCTTACGGTCCTTCTTCGTTTTAAAGGAAATGAATTTTCACTTTCAGCCACCTGGTAAGTGTTCCTGTCGCTTTGTTTACATTAAAATCAGTTACCTAACAAACGCCCATGTAACTTTTGTTTTTAATTCCTAAACACTTTTCTGTATCTCCTGGTATAAATAAAACGTGGAACAAAGTAGCACATCCAAATAGATTAGTAATGCACTTTATTTTGGAAAATATTCAATTTATTATAATCACATTCACGCATGATTATAAAGACAGCTTAACTCTACATCACTTTATGCAGCTCAACGTTTCTCAGATGATAGCGTGCACCAGTTAATTTGCTGATGGTACCATAATTATGTCCGACTTAAATTAGATTTACAAGTAAAGTATACTTAAAGTTATAATGCTATCAATACTATATATCATTCACAGTGTGTTAGAAACATCGTAATGTCAGCAACACAATACACATATTGAGATTCATAACCAATGAACTACATACCTTTGTATATTATACACAATATTAGACACTGAAAACTGAAAATATAAGAAATTTAAATATACCTATTGTTAAAATATAAAAATAAAAATTTTCAATATATTACTTTAAATGTAACGTATTTGTGAATGGTAATAAAACTGTCAGCTGCTAACGTTAAATTATTCATGAAAGCAAAGGCGACAATGGATAACTTCAACCAGGTGTCTGGAATTGAAAATTCATTTCGCGGCGAACAAAGGAGCCTAAATATAATATAACTTAAGAATTGCTACATAGTCATAAAAAATCAAAGGTTTTACTTAACTTTAATGTAAAGAAAGTATTTCAACCTTTTTTTAATTATGATATAGTTACAAATCATAGTCAGAATTCATAGATACAACTACCCACTAACGAATGATAATTTAGGAGATAAAATACTATATTAACTGTTTGCATTTAACTTGACAATTTAAGTAAGATTTCAAACATTTGGAATTAGTTCATTCTTTAATAAAATAGTGGTTACATGTGCTGATGCTTGAACTTCTAAACAATCTGCTAATCGCGTCTCAGATATTTATATATCTGAGACGAAGCGACAAGTGATACAATGCAAAACGGATTCAAGGAAATGTAGGTATTTTCCGTCTCTAATCCCATTTGACACCAAAGTGATAAGAAGGAGATGTCAATCTGAGGTCAACGACACGAGTGCTTTGTCAAAAGTGTATTAATTCTTTTTGTATCTTTGACAAACGTAAGTTCTAAAACAAGTTGCTCTCGCTGTAACCACAACATTATTAAGATTTAAGTTCCATTGTGCTTTGGTGAGATAGCGTCATTACAGAGATCTTTTAAGGTAGCTTTCTTCCAACACAGAATAAACTTCATACACATTTAGTTAAACTTAGTTTGTTACAAGTAATAATATTTTAAGACGATGATTTCAATTTCACTTAACTGAAAATTCTTTAACTGACATCGTTTATGACATACCTTCATTATCGTCTTAAGCTGAGGGTGTGAAGTTTTATATTTATAAGAATTTTAAGCTACAAATTCATGTTTTATATAACTATATATCTTTGGTGGTTGGTATAACTATAAGAGGCAAAAACGTGTATAAGCTATCTTTGCATTTATACATTTTTTACCGGGACAAAACAGCTGTACCAATCATTTTCTTAAGTAATTCATGTCAAGAATGGGTTTTATATATATTTTATTGTATACGCAAAAGTTGAAGCAAGAATAAACCAGGAAAAGTCATCAACAATTTTACCTTTATTATTACACATACTCTTATTCATTAAAAACTTATTATAGATTATTACGAAATAAAATAAAATTAAACAAGGAACAGAGCATTTTCCTATATTTATATTGAAAATTTCAATTTTATTACAATAGAGCAAACTAATAAAAATTTGTTCGTTTTATAGAAAATTTTATTTCACTAAGTCGGTATTTAATACGGTTACAATCTAATAATGCGATTTTTTTTTGAGTACTACTTCAAAATTGCCGATTTTAAGTTATCATCTCTCACTTAGGTAAAGCCAACCGTATTGTTTTTGTATAACAAGATCCACAATATCGGTAACCTGGTTGTTCTGAAAATAGTAATCTGACTGAATCTAAATAACTTTATTACTTTTCACTATAAGCGCGAAACGAGTAACTCGTTTTTATTTCTTGAACTTCTTGGTTATCGTTTGTACGAAAGTCATAGTAGGATAACAAACAACGAATTCAGCGAGATAGCACAAATTTGGCAAAAGTAGACGATCTAACTTGTTTGTGACGCTACAAACAAACATGCTACAACAGATCTAAAAAGATTCCGGTACATTGCTTGTAACTTACACTTTGCCTACCTTTCTTATATAGTCGGTAGGATGTCAGTTTCACTAATTGACATGATCTTATTAAAAAACAAAATATTATCAAACTACTGAATACTGATATATATTAGTCATTTTACGGGTTTTCATTTTTCCGGTAGACTCTTGAATAGTTTTGAGGATTGTTAGAGCTAGACTTTGACTTCAAGTGATCCTCTCTCTCTTCCAAGCTATATATCCCACATGGTGGTGGGGTCAGCTTTCCTTATTTTTTCTCTCCACTTCGCTCCATCGTCGACATGTTCCTCGGACACTTGACATTCTACCATGTCCCTTAGCACTACATCTTTCCATCTTTTTTTGGGCCTACCTCTGGACCTTTTTCCAGGCACAGAAAGTTGCAGTGCTAAGTTTCCCACGTAGTTTGGTGGCCTCCTCTTTACATGCCCGTACCACCGCAGCCTACTCTCTTGCATCTTATCGGCGATGTCGCGTACCCCTAGGCTTCCTCGTACGTACTCGTTACGGATTTTATCTAGCCTGGTAACGCCGCACATCCACCTCAGCATCTTCATTTCAGCTACTTGAATGGCACGGACATGTTTTTGGGTTACGGCCCACGTCTCACTGCCGTACATTAGAACTGGCCTTATGATGGTCTTGTAAATCAAGCCCTTGAGTTTAACCGGCATTCTTTTGTCACATGTAACGCCAGTCACTTTGCGCCATTTCAGCCATGCAGCGGCTAGTCGTTGTTGAATGTTGTATTCCCCAAATTCCCAGAAACTTGTGCATCACATCGTACGCAAAACTGAGTCTTTGCAACACTCAAAAAGGCCACGGTAACTGGAGTACTGAGCAACTTCAGTGCAGAAGCTCCTTCTGTGACCGCTGAATTTTGCGCTATAGGTTTGAGCGGTTCCTTCTGTAGGGTACCGTTCGTACAACCGATCTTGCATCCTTATACATGTCGGCGATGATGTTAACATATTTTTCGGGGACATTCTTCTTACGAAGACTCCACCAAATAGTACTTCTTGGCACCCGATCAAATGCCTTTTCTATGTCCAGGAACGCAAGATACAGTGGATGGTTTTTGGAGCGATATTCCTCAGCTATTGTGGTCAGTGCAAACATGGGATCGGTGGTTGATAAGCCAGGTACGAAGCCATAGTGATTTTTGGACAACGAACACTCAGATCTTAAGCGGCTGTCAATCACTCTTTCATACAGCTTCATAGTGTGACTGAGAAGCTTGATTCCGCGATAGCTATTACACTCGTACTTGCTACCTTTACCCTTGTAAATCGGAACTATCGTGCTCATCCTCCATGCTTTAGGCATTTTAGAGGAGAACAACGCACAGTTAAAGAGTGTGGTTAGCAGTGCGATTCCTTGACCGCGTAAGCATTTCCAAGCTTCGGCTGGGATACCATCAGGTCCTATGGCTTTCTTATTGGACATCTTTTGAAGAGCTATTTTTACTTCATTTGGTTGTATCGGAGGTACAAGGCCCTCATTGCAGTTTAATTCTGAAAGCAGTGTATTAGCTGGCATAGGGTTCAGTAACTGTTCATAATATCGATGCCACACCAATATCACGTCTGTATCTCTATACATTAAGTCGCCATTTGGGCCCTTGATAGTTTTACACCCAGCAGGATCTCGTGTGCTCCTACAACGCTGTTTTGCGAGCTTGTAAATCTGTTTTTGGTCTTCTTTACTATCTAACTGCCTGTATAGGTTTTGTTCGGAGTTTGCTTGTTCGACAGCTATGACTTTTTTAGTGTCTTTTTTAATTTTCCTATACATTTCTCGATCTTCAGGTGTTTTGGTGAACTGCCAGGTCTTAAAAGCTAGTTTCTTTTTCTGAACTGCACTTTGCACTTCCTTGGTCCACCACCACGTTTCTTTGTTATTTCTTCTCCCTCCTTTTGTACGACCGAGAGTCTTATTTGCCGCAGTTATAATGGAGTTTCGCAATTGCTCCCACATGGTGTCAACGTCTAAATTTTCATTCAATTCAAGGTTGGCGAGATGTCCACAGAACTCGGTAACTTTTTCGCCTTTTAAGTTCCACCACTTGGTAAGTTCTGGCATTTGAGCTGGTTTTTCCTTAATTGCTTTCCTAAACTTCATGTCCATTACAACTATGCGGTGCGGGGGTGTAACGCATTCTCCCGGAATCAGCTTACAATTAGTTACTCGGCCAATGTGAGCTCGATTTGTTAAGATATAATCTATCTGTGATAGGGTTTGACCACTTTTGTACGTGATTTTATGTTCTGCATTCTTAGTAAAGAATGAGTTTACAATGGCAAGATCGAAAGCTGTCGCTGTTTCGAGAATAACCTTGCCAGCATCGTTCAGAGTGCCATATGCGTTACCTCCGTGCACTCTTTTAAAAGCGTTATTTGCTTCTCCAATGTGGCCATTTAGATCACCGCCTAATAAGATGGTATCTTTTGTAGGTACATGTTGGAGTGTACCTTCTAGAGTTGTCCAAAAGTTATCCTTCTCTTGTTGGCTACAACCTACTTGGGGAGCATAGGCGGATATAATATTGAGAACCTCTCCTTCGACCAGTACTTTTAAAGACATTAGTCTGTCGTTTATACGATTTACCTCTAAGACGTTACTCAGGTATTCTTCTTTAACAGCTATTAGTGCGTAAACTTGCGTAACTCGGTAGCCCTCGCATATTTTTCGCAGATGTAGGGCGGTATGTCTGCGCGTCATTTTGCGGTGACGCCCTAACACTTATACTCGCTGCATTATGTAACCTTCTCATTTCAGTTTCACCTCGACATCGATTTGGCGATTTTTGGATTTATTAGTCCAGTACCGATTGCCATCTGACGTACAAAAACCTTCTCGTTCGAGATAGGAAAATCCTCGAATATTAGGTGTTACATTCGTGCGCAGGTATTTCCACCTACCTGTACGCAGGTAGAGATGTCTGGTTTTACCGCCAGAACGTTCGGTCGCCAGAGCCTCGTTTGTCAATCAGCCAAGTGATCCAATGACTTCAAGTGATCCAAGACCATTTAATTCTGGTTATTAAAGTGACAACCCTTAAAAGAAACTTTCAAGGAGAAAATTATGACAAATATTCGGAGAAATACGTGTTGTATCAGCAACCGTTTCTAACAAACCGTTAAAATAATGCAGATAAAATTACGCTTTTAATTCTTCAGTTGTGGAATATTAATGGTAGGTAGGATTAGAATTAATATTTTCTTTGGTAATTTTCCAGGTATACACACCCCTGATGTGAATTGAACAGGTTTTTATTACGTTGAATTGAAAAAAAAAAAATTACAACAACATAAATAGCTATTCTTCGGTTTCATAACTCTACATTTTCAATTCCATTATGCAAATTTTTTTATTACATTTTGGGTTTTCTATTTTCAGGTTTCTATTCTCCAAACAACAGTAGAGATAATTATGTCTTCTGCTTTATATATTACGTCTCTGTCTCTGTATATATTTACGTCGCTTTCCACACATCTTCTGACTTTTTTCGTCCTATTTCTGTATGTCCAAAATTTATAAGGGATTTTATAACAGGATAGTATAAGAAACGACCGGAAATAACTTAAGCTAAATATCAGATTTGAATATTATTTCAATAATTGGTTATATCAATTTTTATCGCTAATAATAAATCCGTTGAACCACAGATATTCTTCTACTTCGACTCAAGTTCTAATGTAAAAAAGGTATAATATAAAGGCATTTTACAGATGTTCCTCTTGAAATTGCAATTATTCTTCGTATTTTATATAAAAGTATAGTTTAGGAGGGATTTTGTAAATTTTGCAGTACTTTCCTTCTTTTCCGCAAAAGGCTAATATGGAGGCGAATATTTCTGCACATAGTTAATTTATATATTTTGCAACGTCAGAGAAAATTTTTTTATGTAAACAAACAAGTTATATTGACGTAAACGTTCTTCTTCTTCGTCTTCTTTCTATATATATATATATATATATATATATATATATATATATATATATATATATATGTATCCCTGGTACGGCCGACGTAACCGTTTTGTTTAGTCTTTAAAATTTTCGCCAGTCTGCAATCGATATACAAGTCGACGTTACGCTGAGACCGCAAAGAACCGGATAAGAGGCCAAATATCCAAAATGTATCCAAGCAAGAATCCATAAAGCAAATTCAGTTCGCTTATGTACTATCAATTTTTTATTTAATTTATACAATCTAACTTTGTTTTATATTTATATACCTATCTCAAGCAATTTAACACATTAAATTAATATTATTCACTTACAAAATGCAAATATCAACACAAAATATTACGGTGTTCATTACACGACGAACTATTTATTCTAACTCAAAAAGCTAAGTGATTATTTACAATAATAAGGCAAGGAATTAACTTTAAGTGGCGCTTGTTTAAGAAACAATAAGTTAATGGCGTGGCGCCAGCAATTAAGTGACAATAGTATTACTATTTACGCGCCGATCCTTTTTATGCTACGATAACACAGACGAGCTTGTGAGGCTTAATTAAATGACTTATAAATACTATTTAGTTTAGTTCATTGTGTAAAGTTTCTCACGCGTCGCTAACAATGCTAGTAAGGTAAAGACCTAAATATGTCGGCTGTTCGACCAAGCTCTCTTCTCTTTACAAAGGGTGTTAGTGAATAGTCCAACCCTGCGGATTGGCACATTTAACGTATCTTAAAAAAGTCAAAGTCAGCTTTTTCTTATGATATGCCAGTTCAAGTTCGCAGCAAAATAGAAGTATTTATATTTATTTCTGAGGATTTAACATGCTGCAGTTTGTCAGAAAGATACACGTGTACCTTTCTCAAGCTATTAAAACGTACTGTGTGTACGTTTAAATTATACGTTACGTTATAAATTATATAAAACATAATATTATGTTAATAAAAAGGTAATATAAAAATTAAAAATCCTTTCATACCTGGAGCAAGTACACCGACGAATCCTGGTTGCCATAATAAAGGGTCATCGTATGGAGAAAAACATGAGAAAAATATGCAAAATTTTAAACATCGTAAGAAACAATTGCCCGTTAACAGTAGGGAATTCGCGTGTAAGTTATAAAAGCAACTCAATTTTCCTTGACAGCCGCAGTAATTGCCGTTGGCTTATTACATTCGATTTCAGTCCTGGGAAGCAGTCACGCAATAGATTGCTGCCGTTAACTTAAAACATGCAACGTAACGTCTTTATTAAAAGTTTAGTTTTAGTTTTAGACTTGTTTCGTTTCCACCGCTCACATTCATTTTCATGCTACTCAATTCTCAGTAAGCGTATTAAAATCACGTAATATCGCTGTTTAAAATTATAGAGAAACTTGCTCTCCTTTCTCGATGACCCTATATCTTTAACGGTGGTAGGGCCACGCAACAGTGTTCGCTGTTGCACGAATGGGCAGGTCCGTCCGGGTTAGTACCACGACCTCACAGAAGACCGGCGTAAAGTAGAAGTGTTGCACTTCTGCGTTTCGTCTGGTGAGTGAGGCCCACATTATTAAGAGGTGGCAACGCATCTGCAACCCTACGAGTGTTGCAAATGTCCATGGGCAGGCGGTTATCACTTAACATCAGGTGAACCGCCAACTCGTTTGCCACTTCATCACATAAAAAAAAAACCCTATATCTTGAAATGATGACATGAGCTTTGATAAAACTTTTCTGCATTCAGACTAAACGTATTCAAAAATAGAAAATTGTGTTTTCAATCAACTCTTAACGGTGATAATAAAATAAATATCTTGACAATCTGTTTTTAGCGAGCTTTTAAAAGCTCGCTAAAACAAGTTGCCAAATCCTCCGACAACTTATTATGAAAAAGACAGTTATAGTTTACATTTTCAACATCATGAATGCTTTTTACATCCTCACGAATATAACTCACGTTTTCCGAAGCGTGTAAGATATTTTACGGTGGTAGGGCCACGCAGTTGCCCTCGGCTGTTGCACGAATGGGCAGGCCCGTCCGAGTAAGTACCACGACCTCACAGAAGACCAGCGTAAAGTGGAAGTATGACAAATACTTTCGCGTTTCGTCTGGTGAGTGAGGTAGCCGGAGCCCAATTTTCAAAAGGTTGTCAACACATCTGTAACCCTCGGGTGTAGCAGATGTCCATGGGCGGCGGTATTCACTTACCATCAGGTGAACCTTCTGCTCGTTTGGCAACTTTTCACATAAAAGAAAAAAAAAAAAAGATGAAAAAAACCCTATTTTAATCTCTTAAATCAGGTCCATGATGCATCGTAGACTTCGATTGAAAATTAACAAACCTGATGACATAAACACAACGAAGCATAAACATGTCATCTTCTTGTTATGTATTTAAGTCCAGCGACTGAAGGAATCAAAATGAAATTGAAGCAGTCAAATACCTATGCTCAAAATACAATTGTTACACTGATGTTGTAAGATTAGAGAGAGACGGGTTGAGCGACAAGGCGAAGATCAAAAGAGGAAAGATTTGGGTATCAAAACACACAAACACATATCCCTCATAGCCTATGGATAGATAAAGGTACATTTGGTAGTACTCTGTTTACTTATTTATTTATTTATTTCTTTACACACTTCTTTGTACTAACTGGTTCAAAGGGCTTATGCCATCTACCAGCCAACCGGAAAGTTAGTGAGAGAGAAGTGTAGGTGCTAGCTATATAAGGATTATATAATATGTATACATACATTATGATAACAATTATTAAACACTTACAACAATAAATACATCTATATTTAAATAAATACTATTATAATAGGTAAATATATATATATATATATATATATATATATATATATATATATATATAAGAGCCGTGATAGCTCAGTGTCCGGGCGCTCGCCTTTAATTCAATATACTCGAGCAACCTGAGTTCGATCCCGATATTTAATAACAAAAAAATATATACAGCGTGTCGTTACCATCGCGACAATAAATGAACACACACATATAGGGATAACTTTTTAAAGTTGTATTAAACATTTAAATTCTTTAAACATCAATATTTACAGAGTTGTTAAATTTTCCAAAACAAAGAATTTTAGAACACCCTTACCTATAAAAGCGTAACGTAAATTTCATTTGTAAAGGTCACAAATCATATGAATGGGTTGAATGAATTTAAAAGAGACAAAACATACTGTTAGAAGGAGAGGCTTGTAATGCGACGCTGTGGCGCGAGTTGTTACAAATTTTGTTTCTCTTTTACTTAATTAGGTTGTTTGAAAAATATATTTTTTTAATTATGGATTTTATTTAACGTTAATATTTTTTATGATTATTGGCAAGTAGCGTTAGATGTGTATTCATTTATTGTCGCGATGGTAACGACACGCTGTATATTTCGAAAATATGTGAAGTCCGCCAATCCGCAGTGGGGCCGCGTGGTGGACTATGCCCTGATACCCTCATGATGTTTAACTTACTAACACCCAGCTTCCGAAAGCGCAATCAATTTTAATTTACGATAAATCTCTTGTCAAACGTTGTTTAACATGATCTGAGTTGCTAAAACGTCTGAAAATAACATTGATTTTGATTTGCAATTAGTCACTGATTAACGGACAATCAGCAGAAAATCGAGTTTCTGAAAGCGTTTTTCGGTGGTCAACGAGCTGTCAAAAGTTTTATTAAGTAATCTGTCAATTTGGACGATCAATCGTTGGTTAAAAATGTATTTTATCAAAAATCTTAGTTTTTATTAGAAATAAACATAATTCCCTAATACGTTGTGAGGAAATTCATGTGTTCTATTACCTATTTATTATTATGCGAACATATCATGCGATTAGAAAAAACAGAAAATGCAATTCAAAAGTTAATAAATAATATGGATTCTTTCTTTTTATAATACTTACTTGTTTATTATGGATAAAAGTTCACATTTTTTAAAGTTTTTTCTTGACATTTTGCATGTATTTATATAAATTAAATTGTATTATAGCTCGGATTTTTACGTTGGCAATCACACGGTGACAGGACTGGATAGTGGCGTTAATTTAAGTTTTGTTTAAAAAGGGACAGCTATACAATAGAAAGAGTTAGTTGAAGTAAATCATTCATTTCATTCATTATCATTGGTTATACAGTGATTAGCTAATTATTCTTGAACAAACCTTCCAGAAACCCAAGGCAATTTAACAAGAGATTAACAGCTGATCATTTTTGACATAGAGTTATGTGATTGCTTAATTGGCCTTTCGGAAACTCGGCATTAAGATATTAGTTTTAAGATAATTAGAGTAGTTGAATTCTTGTTGCTTTTATAGGACAATGTTTACAACATTTTTGCTTTTACAACAGCCATGTTACCTTTGATTAGCTTAATAAAAATATCGATGTGAAATTTAACGAACATATGAAATTTAACACACAAGACAACTATTTCTGTGACCAATGTATATGTTTCGGACCAAACCTATATGTTTCGGATCTGGGTGTTTGCCCACGTATAATTTATGTATGTAAAACGTTCTTACAATAGAGGAAAAGGTTGTTTTACAGTAAGGGGGCAATGTTTTTAAAAATAATACTACAATAGATCAAATAATAATACAATAATACAATAATAAAATAATAATACAATAGTCACAGTGGTCGTCGGAACTTACTACCCGACCCGTTTCACACAAAAAAAGGAACATTACAGTACTTGATTACCACCGCTCAAGGACATTTATAACTGAGAGTCTGCAGTTGCTTTTGACAAATTGACAATGTTTAAATAGGTGGGTGTAGTAACGGATGGTATAAATAGCTGTTTTAATTTTAAATGTAAATTTATTTTGTACTACAACAGACAAAAGGTATTTTATTAATATACACCATACCTTTTAATAATAATAATATTAATATTATTATTATTATTATTAAAAGGTACTTTATTATTATCAGATACAATAGATTTCAAAATTAAATTGAATTGATATTCTGACATGAAAATCAAACATAATTTTATTAGAAACTAAAAGTAATGCGTAAATTTAAATGGTTTATATAAAATACTAATATACATTTTATTTCATTAATTTCATACATGAATAAATAATAGATAATTATACATTTTATAATATGTTCGAAATTGAATTGTTTCTTTATTTAAGACAGTTTTGAAGTAATATTAAAACAAATATCGCAAATAGTAAAGTGAAAAACTAAACTAACAAGGGTCTATCCCTTGTCAAAATAAATAATAAACTCTTATTACGTTTGTCAAAATCCATTTAGCCCGTTTTACTACCATTCGCTAAAAGTTTTCCCCTTAATATATAAGGTTAAGCTTTCGAGTACCGTAAAATCCTATTTAAATCAAGTTGTTTCCATTTAAATTATTACTTAGTGGCGCATTTCCTAAACCATTTTATTAGACGCCTGGTAAAGTGGGTTGGATTCCAACACGGGACAACTATTTGCTGGATACAAGAAAAAATAATTGTTCCGGAATGTGATGTTTTTTCCTAAGGAGGGTTAATAAAAACAGGCGGCTGATAGTAAAAACCTAGGTTTTTACCATCGGCCGCCTGCCTTACAAATGATTTGGCTGACCAACAAGATTCACATATTGTGTTTTCTATTTTTATCAATTAACGAAGCATTAAGTAAAGTATTAATCTTATCGCATATAGTTAAGCTGTTATACGCAAAAGCAAGGTAGAGTCCAATGTACGGTTGTGGTGTAGCACTGGCTGCCCTGTGGAAAGCAATTGAAGGTCTTCTTTGAAATATACATATATCTAATTGTTGAAAAATGAGTCGAGAATTTTCGCTTAAATAAAATAGCACTTAAAAAGCTGTAAGAATAAAGTAAAGGAGACATTCAAGTTATACAAAATCGTATTGGTATTGCGGAAAAACAAGTCGTATACTCGCATTTTTTTTTGTTATTATTCCGAAAATACGCAGGATTCTTAAACTTAAACAATTTCTATGGTGTCGCCACCGGAATTTTAACTCGGGTTGCTCGAGTGAAGGTGTTTGTGGTCAAAATGAACGCTCGAATTTTCAATCGCAACGATAGCGCGTCGCGTGCACATCTTAACAGGTCACATAGCGTCATCCCCTTTTTTATGTGAAAGTTGTCAGTGAACAGACGGTTCACCTGATGTTAAGTGAATATGGCCCCCCCATAGACATATGCTACACCCGAAGGTTGCAGATGCGTTGACCACCTTTTGAAAATTGGGCTCCGGCCACCTCACTCACCAAACGAAAACGAAAATATTATGCTTCCACTTTACACCGGTCTTCTGTGAGGTCGTGGTACTTACCCGGACGAGCCTGCCCATTCGTGCAACAGCCGAGGCTGCTGCGTGGGCCTACCACCGTAAGGCCATGCAGCAGCCGCGACGACAGCACCTAACAACAAACGTGTCAAAAAAACGACTGTGAGTGTCAGAGGATTTGACCAAGTTCACTCTTGTAGCATATAAAAATTGCCTAACTCTCCGAAACTACTTTATAAAAAGCTTTAAATCAGTTTTGAAGGTCAGTTCCAACAAACAAGTCTTTTTCGCACCGGCATAAATTTAAAATTTATCGTGTTAAATTACCGTTATCAAAAACATTTGGAATAAACACAAATTATTCATTCAGCTTTATTTTATAGTATCTGAATCCTACAAAATAAATAAACGCCACAAACACGAAATTGTAAGTTTAAATTCAAATTGTACATTTCGTTTAAACCCGTTGAACTGGTCAATAAGCAGTTATTTCACTCTATTGCAAAATTTTGGTAATAAAATTGTATAAATATTTAAGTCAAGATAAGCAGAAATTCCTTTGTCGTATCCCATATTCATAAAACGTTGCGAATATTTTACACAGACTGTGCTGTGTAATGAACTTTTCAAACAATAAGAACTGAATAGTGTAGTAATTTAAATATTAAATTAATGCTAAAATTTGTCGATACTATTCACTGTAATGTTTCAATCTTATATTGATTATTTAAAAACGAGTAAGAAAATAAAAAAAATCCTAATTTTTTACAAACTCTATTTGCCCAGTTTCTGATTTAAATATGCACAAATATGTTTTCTATCACAACAGTATTTATAAAAATTTGTCGATTCAATTCAAGGCAATTTCAATTAAATTTACATCGAATGAAAAATGGTTAATACTTTTCTTTCGAAGTAAATTAGTTAATACAAAATCCTGATATTTTTCCTAACACGATTGATTGTTTTCAGAATTGGTTTGACGTTGTCTTCCGCAATTTTTTACAAAAATTTTATTACAAAATATTATCAAATTCCTCTTCGAATTTATTCGTTAAGATTTTCCGCTTCTTTTTCCAACAAAAAGCAACCACGCACCGTAAAGGAAAGTGTTTGAAAAATAAGCATAAATAGAAAGGTTTTGACCGTTTACCAAATTTTAGCAACTAAGAAAAGCAAGCCGTCTTAGAATTTAGCGAAGTTTGCAAATTAATCCACGTGCAAGATAATGTAAACTTAATCCATTTGTACCTAGTTCCAACACACCGTACTTAATTGAATAATGATGAACGTTAAACATACTAAACTTGGCTAGTTTGCTGCAAACTATTTTTGAAAGTTTTAAAATTGTAAATTGCCTAAAATTACTGGACAATTTATCTATATATAAAAATATGGATTAATAGAGGTAACAAAAAGTAATAGACTTTATGTTACCCTGAAATTTTACGCATGAAGGCGAATAATGTCTAACAAGTATTTATATTGCGATTAGAAAAGTTTTTATAGGCTCGTTACGGTGTTATGACCTGGGAGATCGAAGAATCAACCCCATTTCTTTTTACGTTACTTCTTTGTTATATTAATGTCTAATTACTCTTTAGTTAAGTATTAACTAGTAACAATATTTTAAAAGTTTGGTTATTACAGATTATTTATGCCTTAGCCTGTATAACATTATGATAATGATATTTTATACTTTTACGATACAATATCATTAATTTAGGCTTTTCTAAGAAACAAAGGGATTATTGATTCCTTATGAATATAGAAAGCTATAAATTTAATAAAAAAATATAGATGTATGTTTTCTGCCACTCAACGGATTATCTAGAGAAAATAAGTTTGAAAAGTTGAAATGTAAGAAAAGGAATTAGACTACGTTTATAAAAAAAACAGAGTTTAACTATTTAATTCATGGTAATCCGATAGTGAAAAGAGATGTAATAGTTTTAATTAGCCTTTCCGTCATCAAAACTCAAGTCCACCAAGTGGTGACCAATTTTAGATAAATTACGAATTGTATGGTATTTTAAATGTACTTTAAAAATATACCATCATAACTTCTAAGTCGGCTACATTAATATAAAGTTAAGAAAACCTATATAAAATAAATTTTGACGTAAGTACAAATAAAAAATGGCGTATGCAAGCCCGAAAAGGAACATACTTAAAGATTTTTCATATTATCGAACGTAAACTGTGCAGGGATGAATTTCAATTTTAAATATAATTTTTTGAGACCGTCTATTGAAGTACGTTTTTTTATGTGAAAAAGTGACAAACGAGCTGGTGATTCACCAGATGTTAAGTGATAACCGCCACCCATGGACATTGTTGCCACCTATAAACAAAGTGGACCCCGGCTACCTCACTCGCCAGACGAAACGCGAAAATATTATACTTCCACTTTACGCCGGTCTTCTGTTTTGTTCTGGCGTTACAAACCATGTAGAACACAATTTCATTTGTCTTTTCATTCTTCATAAAAATATTTACCTAATGAACACACAAAATCTTAATATGTGATATAAATCAAACATCTTAGTTTTATTAAAGATTTAAAAATATTACTCGATGGTTTCTTAAATTATGTTATAAAGATAAAGACTCTTTGAATCTTATCAATGAAGGAGTTTGCGATGGGGCCAGCTTTTGCAGCTTTTGCTCTTGCACAAAGGCGTGCAAAGTATAACTGCCGCACAGAAGTCCAACGTAAAGTGAAAGTATAATATACTCATGCTTCGTTGTAGACTGAGGTAAACGTGAAACATGTTTTAAAGGTTACCAATGAAGACAAAAATTGTGGAAAGATGTTGATAACGTTCGGTCTACATGTTTGTCGAATCCTTGATCGAAAGTACTACTAATGTTGAGAAAACTTTGAAAAGGTCTTATTAAATTTGTAATTAATAATAATGCCTAGTATATAAGGTTATAAAAAGTTATAAATTTTAATTTCAAATGGTCAAATTAAAATGTAGAAATTTCCTAGAACAAAAGAGTATATTATATAGATTAACTACAATTTAAGTCTTTAAATGCTGCATTCTTTCATTTGTGGCCATATTTTTTAAGTGAAGGACGTAAAGTAATGTTACGAACGATAATTTAATCTTTTCAATCTTAATTCAGAGCAAGTTTAAATTGCAGTTCTCTGTCGTAATTCATCAGACTTCAAAAGTTTTGAAGGATATCGCACTTAGTAGGAACGTCTGTAGAAAATCTCACATTTACTTTAAATTAATTGTTTAAATGTCTTAAGTTATAAGTAAGGTGAAGAAAATTTTCATTTATATATTTCAAAAAATTATAACGGCGAATCACTTTCTGGTGCAGAACATAAAAGTATAATTAAATACTAAACGAAATACAAAATTACAACAAAGATTAAAGAAAAAACGCAGTTTTCGTTATATAAATTTCGGTCTATCAAGCTATAGGTTCATGCTGGAATATTTAAAGTTAACGATTATCTATACTATAATAAAAGTGTAGAATCGGCGTGTCTGTACATTGCCCAATTTATGATAAAATGAAATAGGGTATCATAAAAAGATATATAGGAAATATAAAAACCATTTTTGGAATTTTTGTCTGTCTGTCTGTGCGCGATAAACTCGGAAACTACTTATCAGATTTTGATGGAGTTTTCACTGTTTACTTAAGCGAAGCTTGGGGAAACATCTAGGCTTTGTTTCATCTCAATCGGTTCACTCAAACGGGAGATATGGGAGTTCTAAGATTAAAGCAGTGCAGTCGCAAAAAGTTAGTTATCACATTTATCCAACTACTTGATTAATTTGTATGGTGTTTTAGAAAGTATTCAAGTATAATTCTGTGCAACATTAAAGCTTTGTTTTATTGCAATTGGTTCACTCAAAAAGTTATGTGAATACTTTACAAAACATAGGATCGTTTTACGGGGTTTTTGACAGCCTGTCAGTATAACTTCCTCGCAATATTTAAGTATCGTTTGTCATCGTTATCAGTTTACTTAAACAGAATATATACGTTATAAACTATTGGATCAATTGGAACAGTTTTTATTTTTTTCAAATGACATAGTAGCTCCCATACAAAAAAAATCCTTCCATACAAAATGTTCAATGAACTTTCAAGTTGAACACTTGAAAGTTCTCCAAATACTGAACTTAAAGCCTAAACTTAACCTTAACATAACCAAAAATTTTTCTGATGATATCAGGATAATTCTTGGTTATGTGAACGCATTATGCTCACTGCAAGCATAACCAAGCCACAAATTAGCCGGTTGAGTTTTTAAGGTCGCTTACTGCAAGTGGCCTTTCTGCATATAAAATCCCACGCAATGTCGGGTGCAAAATGTACAATGGCGGATTCCATTCATCTTCATATAAACTTAACGTCATATAAACGTAACTTCTGTACAAAGGCATATAATTCAAGCTGAAATCGTCACTGGCATCGCTCAGACAACATTTTGTTTATTCCGCGAATACAACTCGCTTGATCCCTGACCATGGCGCAGTTGTCAAGGCATTGCCTTCGGCGTTGGTTCGATTCTCTCTCGGGACAATTAATCGTGACCCATAGTAATTGTTTCCCAGAAGGCAAAACTATGAATGTGGTATTTAAAGTGATATTTTATTGTACACAAGCTTTTCGCCCGAGGTTCGGCTGCATTAAACTGTGATATTTAGACAGTTGAAATTTTCACAGATGATGTATTTCTGTTGACGCTATAACAACAAATAAAGGAAATCAGAATATTTTTTTTAAGTCGGACTTTCATACAACAGACATAATTTTATTGCTTTTTTTATAGATTATGGCATGGAACCCTTCGTGCATGATTGCGATTCGCACTTGACTGGTTTTTGAATTTATATAATCTAACAATCATCATCATTTTACACACCATAATATAATTATAGTTAACTATAGTTTCATCCAATTCAGCGGTTAAGCCGTTTCTGAGATTAACGCGCACAAAAGCTCATTCACACAGGCAACAATTTTAACAACCATTGTTTTGGGTTCTATTGTATTGATAAAGGTGGATCTTTAATAATAGGTTTTCTCAAATGTCTTCCATGTACATAAAAAACAAGTTACATTTTTATTATTTATGTATTTATATCTTTCCCTTTCCCCTATTCCACGCTGACGTAGTCGCGGGCAACAGCTAGCAATTATTAAGGTTGCCTGGAAGATATTGCTACCTTAGGAATAAGGCCGCCTATATGTACACTATGTTGTTAAATAACTGAACATAATTAAAGTAACTACTTAAAAATATTTACTTTGGATTGAAGTTCAATGAATATGGAGGATTTAATCAATTAAGTAGTTTTTAAAATTGCATAAGGTGAAAGTTTTATCGCTACTAACTGAATGCTGCTCCTTTTGCAAAGTCAGGCACAAAAGTAGTTTAAGTTTTAAACAAGTTGTTTCTTTCAACGCATGCTACTGAGCTGACAAGAGTAACTTTTCAGTGTACTTTTTAAATCTGGGAGAAATTTCATTAAATAAATTGAAAATGTTAATGCATTTTTAGGACTTAATGAATGTATATTGTTCTTAACTACCAACAGTGATGTCACTTCCTTTTATCAGTCTTTTTCGTTATTATTATCATCCTTACTTCCTTTCCTTACTTATAATATTATAAAGGCGAAAGTTTGTATGTATGGATGGATGTTTGTTACTCTTTCACACAAAAAACTACTAAATAGTTTTTAATGAAATTTTAAAATAAATACCTTATACATCAGAAAAACACATAGGCTATAATATATAAATATATTGTGTAAATAAGGTAATGTTGACTAAGTGGGAGAAAATTTAGCTATCTGCGAGATATTCTGGTGTATAATAAAAAACTCATTGTTAATTCCCTTTGGCTGCGCGGCTGAAAACGCGGATAACAGCTAGTAGTACCATATATATAGTATATCGTTCCTTTGTTTATAGTTGTAGCGAAAATTGAATGAATATATATTTTTTTTCAATTAAAACTACTCTTGGTTCTTATGTTTGAAATAATTTATTTCAGTAAATTCAAATTCAAACATCTTTATTCAACATAGGAGCATTAAACTCACATATTGATCAAATATTTTTCTCACCAGGTTAGCTCGCAGAGAATTCATGCATTGAGTTAAGCTTACCTTTTGTACATTACTTTTTTTAAACATTTTTTTTGTATCCTGTGTTTTGTGTACAATAAATACATAAATAAATAAATAAAAAATATTGATAGTCAAAATACTACGACCGATTCGGGAAAAGAAAGCCACTGAACTGAGAAGAACCGTAAAGTGAGCTTGATAATTATTGAAATAGTAATTTAAATAGTTATAAAATGCTTAAAGATGCAAGTCATGATATGTCTATGACAGTGTATGTAAGGCATCAAGCCTTACATTCACTGTCACTCAACATATACACAAAAAAAAATTAAACTTCCAGCTTAAGATAAAATTATTACTTCTATGTATCTAATATTTTTTCTTAATTTGACAGTTTAAATCGCAGTTCCCTGTCGTATTTCATTTGGCTTGAAAAGTTATGAACGACAACGTACAAAGTACGTCTCTAGAAAATCACGCATCTATTTCAATTTAAATAATCAATATTCTTAAGTTTCTGAAGCAAACTTCAGTATGCTTACTTGAAATGAAACGAAACTTTCGAAAATTGGCATTTGCATTTTGCATTTCATTTAAGGTTTTGCCATCAGTCCCTAGATTATTAAAGCTTCATCGAAGGGAGAACTAGTGGCCTGGCCAGAACCAATGAGCTTGATACAGGCCTTCGGGTAATCTCACTCACCAGATGAAACACGAAAATTTTATACTACTGTGAGGTCGTTACTGTCGTGTTACTTCCCCGGATGAGCATACGTGCAACAAATAGACAGACGACCTGTGCAAATGTGCGGGCCGTAGACGGATGCAGGTGGCTCAGGGTCGAGCTTTGCGGCAGTCTGAGGAGGAGGCTTATGTTCAGCAGTGGACTCAAACAGGCTGATGATAATGATGTACATCGTTCTTACGCTGATACCACTTAGAACCAATTGCGAGGCGGATGAACTTATAAAAAGCTAATATTTTATATCGCTTGTATCGTAAGACTAAATTAGATAACGTACATAAGGAAATAACTATACAAACTAATTTCCCAACACTAAACCAAAACAATAAAGTAAATGACTGAAACGTCTAACTGTGATATAAAATATCAGCCCAACTACGATCCTAGAGCTGGGAGTTGAAACAATAATGATGTTATCCGTTTAAAGTTGAACACTCGCAAAATGTTTTCTCGGCTTAATGAACTTAACGACGTAAGCTAGTTTTGCTTAACAATTTTTAATTAAATTGCATGAAGTTTAGAAACTTATCTCGTTGAGCACAAAACAAAAAGAAGAGAAATTTTAAATTATGCTATTTAAAACAGCGTTTCATTAAAATAACCAATTTTTGTAATATAAAAAAAATATGGCTATGGCTATGAAATTGGTACAAAATAATAATTCTGTACGAAAAAATCTACTCGAACTAAAGACATGATTCCTGTGTGAAAAATAATCATAGGAGTATCATACTTGGAAAATCTCTGAATAATGTGTAAAACTTTATATAAAATGCGCCTACGTAAAATTACGTATTCTTATTGTTTTTTTGTGATTAATGTGAAATACATGCAAAATTGCTTTGACGAGTAAGTCTGTGACAGTTTTATTAGTCACTACATAGTATAAAACAAAGTCGTTCCGCTGTCTCTCTGTCCCTATGTATGCTTAGATCTTTAAAACTACGTAACAGATCTTGATACAGTTTTTTTAATAGATAAAGTGATTGAATATATGTTGTAACGATATAGCTTACATTAACTTGTTGGAATTGGTCAAAATTATTTTTATAAATTAAAGACTATCAAATGAAGTAAATACTTACAAATACTTACATACAATAAATACGACATGGTTCGCCGATAAAGCTATATTCTATCCGGAGTAAATTATTTCAGTGTCTCTTGATAACCATTCAAATTGGCTTTATCCAATAGGCCAATTGCGAATAGGTGAATTGTTGATTAATGTCTGAAACTTGAATTGAAATCCTACACTTCGCAAAATGTTGAAGAGAAATTGTAATGTAATTAAACATGCGGGCTGTAATAACGTAATTATTAAGTTTGGAGCTTTATGTGTTTTAGTTTGGATGACGATAGAATGCTCCAATATTGTTCCAACGGTATGGAAAATCCGTTTAATCATTGACGGCTTAGTGGTACATATTGTATCGTGCTTTCGTAGCATGCGTCGCGCGTTATGACCACTAGCCATTCTACGCATCCATAGTCGAACAGTCGCATGGACTTAACATCGGCGCTTACCTAGTCTGTTACGTTGTGATCTGAAATAAATAGCGTTTCAAATTCGTGGACTGTAACTTAACTAAACCTTAAACAAGCGAACACTTAGCCTCTGTGAATAACATATAGACCATCCAATAACGCTATTTAAACAAGAAGATTGTGCTTTTCCGCTGTTAAATCAGGTGAAAACACATAGTAAAACGAACTTTCACAACACAAACAGACATCGCAATGAAATTAACTCATCAGTATATTTAAAAAAGACCGGCCAAGTGCGAGTCGGACTCGCACACGAAGGGTTCCGTAAGGAAATATATCATCTGTGAAAATCTCAACTGTCTAAGTATCTCGGTTCATGACATACAGCCTGGTGGCAGACTGACAGACAGAGTCATAATAATAGGGCCCCTTTTTACCCTTTGGTACGGAACCTTAAAAATTAAAAGAGACAGCAACGATTACGCAATGATTTCACATGTCACCATATACATAAGTTTGTATATAGATAGTTACGAGCAAAAAGC
This sequence comes from Iphiclides podalirius, assembly GCA_933534255.1. Taxonomy (NCBI): domain Eukaryota; kingdom Metazoa; phylum Arthropoda; class Insecta; order Lepidoptera; family Papilionidae; genus Iphiclides; species Iphiclides podalirius. Next base: position 9,004,459 of record OW152824.1, on the reverse strand, counting down.
GCATTAAAGTAAAGTAAAGTATCAGCCTATAAATATTCAAATGCTGGGCTAATGCCTCCTCTGCAAATAGAGTATCAAAGCATGGTCCATCACCCCACTGCGAATTGGCGGACTTCACATATTTTCGAAAATTTTTATGTGGTGATTTCGAAAATATGCAGGTTTCCTCACGATGTTTACCTTCAACACTGAGAGCACGTGACAAGTCAGCACTTAAAATTAACAATTTCATTGGTGCTGGCAAAAGCGCATAAATAACAGTTTTGGAAAATATACAGAGTGGCTTTTCTAAGTGTATCCATTTTTTTTTATTAAATTCAAGACATAAATAATGTTATATAAAAAATTATAAATATTTAAAATCACTCGTAAGTAATTAATTACATTCATTTGAACTTATCTCAAAAAGTGCGTGATTTATACGCAACTCATTTATTTTACGCGCGACACAAGTTCGACACAAGATCAACTAACACGTACACAAGTTCGTGCACACTAAAATTTAGGTATTTATGAATGACTACCGCATTGTCAACATGTTTTTTTGGAAAAAAAAAACTTTGTTTTTTATTTCAATAAACGATTATACTACCGAGTCTGAACCTCCCGTGTAAATTTGGGCACTTCTCAAAAAATCTCTCTGTTTATTATTAAAACTAAGTGTTATTAAATTGAGAGGTTTGGTAGATAAATGAAAATAAACTCTCGGTGCTGCGGAATTTGAACCTTCGTCTTCTGGGTAACGCGCCCAGATGCTTTACCAACTGAGCTAAGCGACCAATGGCCTCAAGGTGCTAAAATGTCAAAATCTATTTACGTTCTTTCATCATCATCATCATCATTTCTGCCTATTTGAGTCCACTGCTGAACATAGACCTCCCCCACAGACTGCCACGAAGCATGATCCTGAGCCACCTAAATCCATCGACTTCCCGCACACTTGCACAGGTCGTCACTCCATCTAGTGGGGAGTCGTTCCACACTGCGTTATCTATATCATTTTATATGTACGTTTATTTTTGATATTAATGCTCTCTACCTTCTACCACAAAAAAAAACTATTACAGTACTCCACTCATTCGTTGAACGTCATTTGGATTTTGTATTCGACTTGTACGCTTGCAATGTGCTTGGCATGGGAACCTAAGCAGATGGTCGTGACGGACCAGATCGATCGGGATTTATACCCGTTAGAGCAAATTCTATTACTGGCTAAGATATAAGAAGCTAACGCGCAAATATATTACGATCAAAATACGATTTAAACACTAAACCAAAAGACCGACCTGTCAATTGATGATAAGTGCCCCTAATATATTAGAAGAGATGTGAGTCACACAAAAACTTGTTCCATCTGGGAAATGATAACGAACTTAGTAATTGCTTCACTGAGTCATCCCTTTTTACCAAAACAAAAAACTAGAACTCCTTGTTTCTACTTCGTTTCTAGGTAATTTATTTTTATATAGGCATTAATAATATTCCTGAAAGTAGTAGTGTTATACCGGATACACATACATTCTTATGGTTACATTCATATGATTGGTACATTCAGTAGCTAGAACGTGTTAGTAAGTTCGATTCACGGTGACAAGCATCAATAAGGCTCCGCTTTTCTTTTTGTTATTTATGCTCACATAAGAAATTCACGTTATGACTTTTGACCATTGGTGTTATTTTTAAATTACGATACTATAGTAACTTGGTGATGCCGTTACTACGCTATTTGTTTGACCAAGCTTTAAAATTGCTTATTGCTAAGCTGACCTCTAACAATTTGATAAAAGTAATCGTGAGGATCTTATGAGCTAATGTGAACAGTTATATAGTTTTAGTAAAGCTTGTGAATTATTGTTTTGGGTAAATGATTTTAATGAACTAATTTATACTAGTATGTGAATAATTTTTTTCCGTTGTGTCATAATATGTTAAGAAAATAGAGTGTCCTAAAAGAAATTGATATTTTCTCAACTCGAAGAGAAAATCTTTACTTTACTATATCCCTATCACGGCTTCGAAGAAAAACCTGCGTCATCTAAAAGGATTAACGCTTTCGCATAACATCTGATAAATGAGGTATCAATGGCCATCATTTTTTATGTTTACAATATAACTTGTGGGCTACGGTGATCATAACAGTCAATTAACCTGCTTGTTTTCAAAAAAAAACAATACCGAATAATGGAAAATGGTGGAAAACAATACTGAAAAATGGATATTTACACTGAATCATTTATAGCTTCTGCATAATATCACAGCAAATTGTATTTAAAATCATAAACGTTTTGACATATTCTTAATGCTTTAAAAAACTGTATTTGAAAATCTTTAAATTTCGTAATTTCCCTTAACACTTACGAATAGACATTTCATTCAGTTTTTGTTATATTTACCTTTACATGAATTTTAAACGAATAATTACGAATTTCTTTTCTATTCCGTACTTACATGGTATATGCAGCAAAACACGACAAAGACAAATGTTCTACGAAAAATATTTTAGGTGTGCCTGGCTCCTATATAGTCTATCTTTTTTTTCCGTTTTAGCAACGATACATTCTTGCAAACACATTCGTGAAATTCGTCGTTTTCGAGTTAGCCAGTTGCCAAAAAACACATAACAATTTGTCTGCAAAATGCTTTTAAAGCTATAAATTTCAAATACTGACAGAATTCGTTTTTGTAGAAGAAACACTTATTTTAGAAATTTATGTAGTTCATGTACCTATATTGTTATAATATACTAACAACCAGCCCGGCTTCGCAAGGGGGCAATATATTATACATATAAACGTTCCTCTTGAATCTATCTAGTAAAAAATCCGCATCAAGATCTGTTGCGTAGTTTTAAAGATCTAAGTATACATAGGAGCAGAGAGACAGCGGGACGACTTTGTTTTATACTATGTAGTGTTGTATGATTTGTTAATACAAGCATTGCTTTGCTTGCGTCCTATAAATAATTATATGACACAAGCAATGCTGTTCTTGATTTGCTTGAGATTTCTGATGGTAGTATTTTTACGCGAACAAAACTTATTTAAATTTCATGGGCACTATTATGCATATATTCCGAAAATATTAATTTGAAATTATTTAATGAAAAAACGCCTACTTTCTCTTTTTTGTTCAACTAGGAATGAAATGCTTGGCAATGAATTATGTGGGGCGTAGTGACTTTGATGTGGCTTTATCTAAAATAGAAATCGCTCACTTTATTATCTTTGATTTATAGGTAAGTACTGTAATCCCGAATCCACTTTTCTTGCTCAATCTACTATGAGATTTATCTGATCTTTCATATAAGGTGTTTAATAGTGCAGGATTAGTTGCACTTAAGATGAAATATTAAAAGGAGCAAGGCCAAATCGTACCTAACGAGGCTGTGTCGTCCATTAATACCATATAATTATATTGTTACGAGTACAGGGTTGACGTCTTAAATGGCAACGATCCGTCGATAACAGTTTGAAATGACGTGTAAAATGTTCTTTTAAATTATAACAAAAATATTATAATTTAAAAGAAGGTTCGAATTCTAGAACTTTATTTGAACTAAATACCGACTATAAAAGGGGCTCAGAGCGCGGTAGACGGCAGTTCAGTGGAAGAACTCGAGGAAGAAGGAACAGGAAGAAGAAAGTGAAAAAATGAAGTAATAGTGAGGGAACAGTATAGTGGACAGTATAGTAGTAAACAGTGACGCGTACGACTTTACCCTACTAGTCACGTAGGGTAAAGTCGTACGTGGTGGGTTGGTGCAGTAACGTGTGGACCGTTGCACCAGTGGACGCGCACGTGGAGATGGGTGCGAGAGGGAGCGCACTGACAGTCGTGTCACTGTAAGATTGGTGCGGAACGGGAGAATCGTCGCACCGGTAGTACTAGAGCGGTAGTAAGGACTAGAGCGGTATTGAGTGGGCTGCTGTGCACATCTTTATTGACGACAATAAAGTAAACATTTAAACGACCGCCTTTCACTACAATCCCGAACCCCCGTCTCGTAACAATATGAAAATATTCTCTATTTTTGAGGTGTTCAAAAACATAAGAAATAAATATATAATAAGCTACAAGAAACGATATCCATTTTTTTGTATAATGAATTTCTTCAAAAATTATTCAGAACGGTCCCATTTGGCATAAATAATTTACTAATTAAGGGTTTTATAAATTATTTCTGAATATTTATTAAGTAATTAAATATATAAATACTTACGTATCAAATTAATTAGTGCAGTATTTATTATTTATACGTTTTTTTCAATTGTGTACAACGGAACGTCATCGAAGCGCGCCATTGATTGACAGCCAGCGGCGCGGAGGTCGTTCGTTCGCATTTGTGATCCGCATCAATTTTATTGTTGTGATTTGTTAAACAAACTTTTTCAAGTTTTCTTCTTTTGTTTTGACCGTGGCAATGTTTTACGGACTGCTAACTACTGTTTGCCATGATTATTCTGTGCTTTTGATTTCCGAACCCTGATCTTTTCTTTTGGGTTTTTGTGTGACATCATACACAACAAATAGGCCTGAGAATGCTTTGTGTTAATTGTAATACACGTTTCACCAGTTTTGTCGCGGATGTTCGTGGACTCTTGCTAACTCATGCCCACATCCCCCGCTCTGCGTTCGATATATCTTGAATAGTCTTAAGAACTGTAAGCAAACATCATTCAAAGTATTCTACAACTTCACGTCTGAAAAATAGATTAGTTTCGTCAAAAGTCTTCTAGTACGATTATTTAATTCAAGTGAAAACTAGAAGTTAAAATTATACTGAAATTTTGAAAGTTTTATTAGTCAAACTGCTTTTGAATAAGAAATTCATGTTTTCTTTAGTACTTTGTCAAAAACTTCCTCGTGAATGTTTTACGTCGGCTTCAAATTTACATAATCTCATCCGATCATTGATACTTATCATGACACTCTGTAGTAAACTGCTTGTTTTCACAGTTCTATGTGAAAGTGTACTATATATAAAAGAATAATCAACACTTGGTTTCAGCTGCAGTCACGCCATAAAAACTTCTCATAGAAAATGTCATCGCTATGCAAATGTTATTGAAATTTAACTGCCTCAAATCCTTTTCAAAGGAAACCCTTTAAGTCAGTTGGCATAAGTAAAACTAGCTGCTGCCCGCGACTGCGTCTGCGTAGAATAGGCTGAAGGCGTAACATTCAGGCCGAAAGACAGATACAGTCCTATTCTGATATATAAGCTATATAATTGTAAAGTTCCATTAAAATCCATTCAGTATTATTTGCGTGAAAGAGTAACAAACATCCATCCATACATACAAACTTTCGCCTTTATAATATAAGTAAGGATGATGACTAACTGTGGTAGGGCCACGCAGCAGCCTCGGCTGTTGCACGAATGGGCAGGCTCATCCTGGTAAGTACCACGACCTAACAGTACCCTAACCTAAGACCGGCGTAAAGTGGAAGTATAACAAATACTTTTCGCGTTTCGTCTGGTGAGTGAGGTGGCCGGAGCCCAATCTTCAAAATGTTGTCAACACATCTGCAACCCTCAGGTAGCAGATGTCCATGGGCGGCGGCATTCACTTAACATCAGGTGAACCGCCTGCTCGCTTGGTCTTACAAGATCACGGTTAATCTAAATAAGGAGAAATAAAACATCATTCCATTGCCTACAGTAACTAAAAATAAATTTTACTCAATCTGTTCATTGATTCCAAAAAATTCAAATTTATTACATAAAGTTATAATATATATTATACATCCAAACTAAATCTTTGTTTGTTAATAAGCAAGCGTGACGTAATAATACTCATTTTAAAACGAGGCGACATTTTATTAAGAATCATGTATATACTGCGTTCCTAATTTAAAATTTCGGCGAAAATAATGTTAAATGCATTAAATAACCAGAACGTAAAGAAAAAATGGGTGCGTGAAAAAACGTGATATGAGGAACGTGCCTACGAAATAAAATTTTTTGATTTCACGGCAAGACGTTTTGCTTAATGGCGTTTGAGTTACCAGCACTTTATGACGTTACACGCTATAAGCAAGGAATTTGAGAGTCATAGAGTTTAAGAGAATTATAGAATTATAGAATTTGAGAGTGATTCAAGGCCCTCCACCGTGATTAGTTCCATATTCTACTTTTGATCTATGGCACCTTTTTTTTTTACGTGGGAAAAATACTTTATGGATACCTACCTACCTCAAAACATGAACCGGTGTTTACTTAACGATTAACTGGTAAAAAATGACAATTGGCATTCTTTATAATATCTATTTACGATGTTTGCAATGGAGCATGAATGGACAAATAAATAATAGTGATAAAACATCACAAACAGTAATATTCCGTACTATAGATTTTTGTTAAGTGATTACCAAAAAAGGTTATGATTAATGTTATAGAAATCTAGAATATTCATTTATGTACAAGCCAACCTTTAAAAGTATAGGTACTGGCTACCTCATTCACCTGCCGACCCAGAAATATAATACATGGTAAGATCAGTACTTTACGCCGGTCGTATGAGAGTCGGTTTGGCATCCCCATTTTTTTATCGACAATAACCGCTGTATGTAACCACGAGTGAAATGAAAAATTATTTAATTAGATTATCATAGTTATCTTTTAAGTTAATTACACATTTATGATTATTTTTATTATTAGTGCTAGTCTCTGCAATCAAGATGAAACCTAAAATGTGAATGTTGGTGCATAGGTCTTTTTATTTTGACGGCTCAAATTGCATAACGTCAGGCCAATAAATTAAAAAAAATATACGATTCTATCTCGGCCATCTGTCAATGTAAAAATTCTCATTCTAACTTCTTTTCTCGCAGTTCTCTGTTGTAAAAGGAAAATAAATACCCAATTCACAAAATTCAAGAAATTTTTATTCCACGAAAATCTGAAGCCATCTTAAGTCTATAACATCGAAATATCATTTCATTTCTTGCCTAAACAGTGAATTATTTAGATGCAGGAAGGAATTCCTCAAAGCCGAAAATTTTTCGACAATTTTTCTACAAAAACACATTATCAATGAAACTTAAAATGTGAATTTTGTTATATAAATGGTCAAAAACGTTGTGCGTTGTGAGATTCGTCCTGCGTCTTCCGGATAACATACCTAAGTCCCAGACACTTTCCAACTAAGCTAAGCGGCCGAAAACGTATCTGGAGAAATTTCTAGTAATATCTGGAGAAATTTCTATTTTCTTCATTGAATTATAAGCAATGATTGCTGTCATCTAAATATTTTATAGCCTGAAACACCTTACAAATAACACTTAACAACGAATGTTTGAAACGAGATGCGACGCCTTTGTTAAAATAATCTAAGCTAAGAATATACAAATATATTGTAAATATGTTTTACACAAAAAATTACCACTTTTATTATAAGCTTGAAAAACATCTGCAAATGCCCATGGTCTGCGGTTATCAGTTAGCATCAGGCGAACCCTCACTTGCCATCTTATTACTTAAAAACTGGCTAAATTTACGTAGAAAGTAAGTTTTCAAACACTTTCGTTTTAAAATTGTATTAAATAAATATAGAAGTTTTATACAAAAGCAAAAAAATTATCTTCATGTGCAAAAAAAACGGAATTTTTGATAAAATATAATCAAAATATAAATATATAATAAGGTAAATAACGTGTTTACTAACAATTTACATTTCTATGTAAAAAAGGTCCTTACAAAAATGTATAGAATTAAAGTAAATAGAAAAATCTTTTTGTCGTATTTTTACATTCATGAAGCGTTGTGCGATTCGACGTCAGGCGGCAAAAATGCGAATTCTTTAGACTACGTATTGAAATTCTGCGTGTCAATATGTCCACGCTCCTCTTATTTGCCTCTGAAATGCCTACAATTTGCGCTCTCATTTTCAATGCTTTCCCTCTCTCAGATAGATAGGCATTTCTTTTTCAAATATTACTAAAAAATAAAATATAAGCGACACCCTTTGTGACATATTGTTCTAAAAAGATTGTTTATAAAAGAAAGTTTATTGGCTTCTAAATTATTTTACTGAATTTCTTTTATTTTTATAGCACTTGTTAAAATAGCACTCGAGCTTCTCACACAATGTTAAACTGTTAGGTTAGGGTAATACTTTTATGTGAGAAAATGACAGTTTTGGGGCAAATGCGTTTCTAGCATTTAAAAGAGAGAGACCTTATTACCTCTTTAATCTCTTATTACACTCTCCGAACGATACCTTACTCTACTGCAAAAACATATTTGGGACTTCTACTTACAAAAAAAATACTGTTTCGTATTTATTTTAACTTTTTGATGTAAACTGTTTCATCTTTCTTTGGTAAACGAAATCTTTTAATAGGTAATTCGAAAATCAACATAATTCAAGGTTGATAATTAATAGTCAATTTATACTTTCGTCGTTCCACCTTTCGCTTAGTGCCACTTTCGACAGCAATTTACCATAATAGCCTCTTCAAAATTAGGTTATCAGATCATCAAATTTTATGAACGGATCTGAGGAACAGCATCATTGCGGTTAACTATCATAGTTAATCTAGCTTTACTAAGGTTGACGAATATACTAATTTATTTATATCAAATAATTTTATTTTATTTTTATATTTCTCATACAGGATTGACGTCATTCCGGTCGTATAAAAAACTTAGCTAATACATTAAATTTACTTACGTAGGATACGTAAGTAAATATAATGGGCAGATGAAAATATTAGGAAAAGACTTAATAAATTGAATAATTGTGTATACTTTCATACTAATGTAATAAATACGGAAGTTTGTATGTCGAACACATAGCAACTGAGCTGTTTGGAATGAAATGTTAAATTATAATTTACATTCGTTAGGATTTAACAAGAAAGGAAATAAATATTACCATTTAAGATTTATTCCCTTTCCTGCAAAAAACATTACTCTCAGAAAATTAAACGGCAGATGATGCGGGTATAATAGCCATTTAACAATGAACGCATATAAAACATGTTTTATTTGCGAGCACTGCCATATAATTATATTCTTCAACTCTATTTCTCCAGTTCTTCGAGTTGAGAGTTACCAAGCGGGTTTTAGCGAAATTTTCGTCAGTAGTTTGTGGAATCAGTTGTTGCCATCGGTATTCTCGTACTGAAACTTCTAAAAACCTTAATCTTGCATTAATTAAATTATATTTAAAATACACTTCGTTGTTTATTACAAGCGCCTATAAGCGGCGGGGCCGCCCGAGCCGTTTGCTCCTTTGATGAAAAATATCTGTATGAAATAATGTTTATATAATAAGACAACTATTGGGACTGAAAAAAATATTCGTAAGAACGGAAAATGTTAATTAAACCAATTTTATTTGATCGTACTATAACTGATATTAACAAAACTTTAGGCATATTTTAACTACGCGCCATTTACCGTGTAGCACAAATAGCGGACACCTGAACAAACTTGCTATTGATGCTGACAATCAGATAATACTGTTTATGATTGCGCTGGTACATTTATTTGCTTTTATTATTCGCTGTCAACTGAATATTATACATGAAATAAGTGTACATTCATTGAATACAAAACAAAAACTTTTTCTGTTTATTATTATCAAAGAAACGTACTTACGAGCGGTAATAAGACTGTCGGTTGCGAGGGAAAATTATTCATGAAAATAAAAAGAAAACGACTTTAACCAGGTGTCTCGAATTGAAAATTCAGTACGCCGTGAACAAAGGAGCTCTTGAATAATGCTGCGAAAACATTTTACTTCGTTTAAATATTTAATCCAGACTATTTTTTGGAGACAGGTAAATGAGTTTATTTGGATTAAGTATTGCTAATGTTAATTCAGTTAGAAACTTAACCTTTAGTTTTTAAGATAGGCTTTGTTTTACCGTTTCTTAGGCCATAATTTTGAATAGATTATTTTTGAGCATGCACTTAAAATTGAAGTTTCAAATAATATTTATCCACTTAAATGGTCATAATTAATAAAATTTGGAAAACCCATTGAACGAACGTACGAGATTATGAATCGCGATACTTATTACATTTCTATTAGGGGTTAAAGAAATTGGGCGGCCAAATGTAAAATAACCTAAAATATGACTTAACTAGTTACATTTTTAACATGGGGTTAATTGAAATATTAATACAAATGTGCCACATTTTTAAATAAATTTCCAGCAACTATTAACTTTTAAACATATTTTTAAAATCTTGTTTGCGAAAAGTAGTACTGCACTCGCTGTAACCACAACGTTATCAAGATTTAAGTTGCATTGTGCTTGGGTTGGATAGCGCCTTTACTAAAATCTTATAAGCTAACTTACTAACAACACAGTCTAAACCTCTAATGCAACTTAGCTTTGCAGAATTGAAAAAAAATCTTTGATAATACAATTTCACACTACTATGCTATTCTTTGACAGATTGTTGATATAATAATATACACGATCTGCGCATCTTTTACGCTTTTATCTTTGACTATTTTAGTAGGTATGTTGTTTTTGATTAATATTTGGAAAACACGGATTTATGGATGCAGTAACTTAATATTTTTGATAAATGTTATTTACACTTTTCTTAATCGTAATTCGTAATCATTTTAATAGAGTATAAATATTTTATTTTATGTTATTTTAATGAAACGAGTGACAATTTTTCACAAAGCAGTCAAAGGAAACTTTTTAAAATCTTTACGGTAAATAAGTGTACTGGTCAACAGATTTTTTAATAAATAATACAACTTGACATGAATGATGGAATGAAGAAATAAGTTAAAAAATAAAACAAAGATAAGTACACAACCAACAAATAAATTTACTTTTTACTTTTGTGATGCAATTTATTTAAAGGATGGGCCTACGTTTTTTGGAATCATGTATCAAAACACACAACAGGATAAAAAGTTACTCTCAGTTCGCTTTGCGCAATTGTGTGGTGGATTCATATGAAAATAGACGGCATATGAAAATATTACAAGTAGCGCCTAGAGAAGGCGCTATTTGTAACTGTGTTTGTATTTAAATCTAATTGAGTACTTCTGCTGCCACACACCATTTATGTGGACGCCCAGCACCGACTATGACATTCTACATAGGCTTTACTAATTAACACAGAGCGGGAGGAAGATAGAAGATCGAAGAAACTAGAATCAAGTAAGAAGATCAACCTCACCCTTCAGCGCTTTTACTGTAATATCGTGCTGTGCTTTTAGAAATATTCCTGTACTGTAAATTGAATATTTGTACACAGTTATGGCCTCAGAGGTAGCTTCTTTTTATCTAACTGTATACTTATTGCATCATTCGACAGCTTAGTACTCACTTAAGGGCGCAGACATTTAGGGAATTTTCGAAGGTACACATCTCTCCTATTCTCAATGTGTACCTTCGCCACCGCTGCTGCGTATTTTACCTCTGCGTCTTCGCCGTGATTCTCGCCGCCTTCCGTAATTTCGTAGTTCATTTCTTCCGTGCCAGCGTACCCGATTCAAAACAAAACGTTGACTTAGAAACTATGCCAACCTCACCATCCCAATCCGACGATGAATGCTTTACCGATAAGCAAAGAAAGGGCAAAAGCCGACAGATAGTGATTATAGTAATAACTGAAAATAAGCCGCTCTAACCGCCCAGCCATGGCTCCTACCAAAGGCCACCTTCAACTTAATCAAACGAAATGTAGTCTTTTTTGTTAACGTGGGGTAAATGCCTTCGCATACCCGCCCCCCGGGGGCAAGGAAGGTTTACGTTGTATTCTCAACGTCGAATACTCTCACGATGTTCGACCCAGCGCGCACATTGTCAAAATTACGGCAACGCTTTCGCACACTTGCGCAACCCTTCCAGTGATGGTTGCCTCTGTAGCCGCTCCACAGGGACCAACCGCACCTCCTCCAGGTACGAAACTATCTTCGCTGCCTCTTTTGTGGGCTGGGGCTATGGAGTATGGGCCATTGACCGCCCCACCACTTCTGCATCCACGGTGCAGCCCAACTGAGTCACGGAGTATAGGAAGGGCAAACCCAATGCCTATACTCATCCTCGCCGTTGAGTCTACACTACATTGGTAGCAGAAGACAGGGAGAGTAGCTCCACCTCTACCCACCTTCAACCTATCTTTCGCACCATCTATCTCAAGCCTTAGTCCGTCCCGTGATCATGAAGACTGTAAGGGGTTCGAAACGGCGGGAAACAAAATTTAAAAATAAACGCGATAAATCCGTAAATACAGTTTAATTTAATACTTTTCCTCTTCGCTTGATTGTCGTCAAAGCGCTATGAAAGTTTTCATTTCTTTCGCGAGCAGTTTTTAAAATCCTCGTTATCAAAATCTCCCGCACACCATAAGCCATTTTAAATTAGTTGCGAAGTGTCTAATAGCGCTGTTTTTTAATAACGACGTGCTGACAAAGCTTAACATTATATTGGAGGATAAAAATGGCTTGGCATTTGCTTCCGCAGAATTTCCAAAAGTACCAAGTAATTATTAAAAGAAAATTAAACTCTCATTAGCCTACGTTATATGAGATCCCTTATTTAAATATTAATGTAAAAATAATTTAAATATCAAAAATATTATAATAAGAAAAATATATTGGCTTTATTATCAAAATATTTTTTTATAATGATGTTAATTTAAGTATTACCCATCTATCGGGCGTTCCGTACGGCCAACTTTATTTGGGTGTTTTTCATACCTCCGCGACATAAGAGTTGTACCCTGGGGCAGGATTTATTTTTAAAAAGTCTAGAAAATTATGATGACAGGATGTGTGAAATTAGTCAGTGCCGTGACGTGGACGCTTAATAAAACTACTCGCTTGCTAGACTTTTAACAGAAGAAAAAAAAATCGCATAAATAGCGAACTAAATATCAGTAATTCTTGTAAAATTAACTAACATAACTATTAATAATTTGCATAAACATATTTCTTCTGTAAAAGCATTAGGTACCACACAACTAAATGTATTCCTTAACACAAACATCGCTATTTTAAGTTAATCAAATGTCTTTTAAAAGAAATGCTGCTATAATTTAAAAAAAAAAACGACAACAAAGATGATGAAATTGCATTTCTCACTATTTCTCAACAGATTCTAAAGCCGTAACGACCAGTTAAACAGGAAATTGGAGAGCGCTTGATAGTGAACTTTGGAATCCGCTTAGTTTCAACCAACGGCAACGCCTGCTTTTCTGTTTATTGGTTACTGAAATTTATAGAAAGTGCTAAAAAAATAATATTAAGAGGTAAAAAGTTCTATTATAAATGCGCTTAAGATCTATATGTTTTAAAGTAGAATGCATGACAGGCGAGACAAATAATAACTTAACGATTAGGTATGTATATGAAAAGAAACCAATTCTGAAACAGTAGGAATGTTTAAGTAACTTAATGTTGGAAGATTATAATTTTAATTTTGGTGTTCTAACTTTTCGTTACCACTAACCGCAATTTTGACCATATGACCACAGACCTGAGAATTTACGGTAGGACTCTAATGGCCAGTTTCTATATTCTATGTACATACTGATAGATTTGGTTCCTAGAGATAGGTACCTACTTGACATTAGCTCCATAATACTTTCGTCAAAATTCTATCTCTAGTAACCAAATCTATCTGTTGATAGAATATTGAAACCGGCCAGTAAGAAATATTAATAATTTAGAAATATATAGAATAATATAAGAATATTCAAAATATAGAAACCTATATACATATTTAAAATATAGGAATATTAATAAATAGAAGACTATTAAGAAATATTCATCGAAAATATTGTAATCTGCGATCGATCATAAACTATCAGCGATATTATTCTTAATTTTAAAATACAAGCGTCCAAATTAAAATTTACGTGAAAAACGATAGATTTTCTCGCCATTTGATAAATTGCGATACAGATGGCCGCGGCAGCTTGGATTTATGATCGGTGATTCAATAAGCTTTCGCAAAAGCGAATATTATTCCGCTACCCGTAAACACAGTATTTATTCGCGTGTTTTGTAGTAAAATCTGATTGGGTATTTAAAAAAGTCACTGATTTTTATTGACTTTATTGTTAATAATAAGTCGATTAAAACCTGCATATTAATATATTTTTTCGATTATTTATTAACACTTAAGATGCAATTTAAAAATTTGTCGAAAGATGCATGAAAAGTTTTTCGCCGCTTCGTGGATTTGAGCCTGTATCGACAAACAATCAACAACTTTTTTATAATGTTACATTTTACAGCGAAATATATGAAACTATAGATTACACATTCTAATCATGTACTTTTCTACATACATTAGTTTTCTACATTCACAAAATATAGTAAATGAGAATATGAATATGTTTTTGTAACGAGTTTTAACACCTTAATTATACATAAAGAATAATGTTCTAGCTAATAGTCAGTAGACACCTACAACAGGCTCGTAAGATTCCACGAGGTTGATACGGTTCTCCTCCTTAAGTAAGAGCCATAGATTATACACTTATATCCTATAGTATTAAATATTATTCTACGGACTTTCACTCATGCAATAAACGTATTTTAGTAGCAAAGCTAATCATATAAAAGCTAGCGTTACCACTTTTCAGTGATATAGTCTTCGGACTAAAGCAGTATTTTATTATTAGTAGGTAGTTATAAAACTTCATCTTTCCCGTGATTATGATATCTGTACTGGTAATAGCAGCAAAGCTAAGAAAAAAATTTTTTTTTAAAGTATAACAAGGAATATTTTCTTACATTTATATGAGTGGTGATGTTATTTATACGTATATTTTGAAATGTATATAAATGACCAAAGAGTAAAACAGGACCCTCTGTACATCTGTCACCAGTCTGTATCTCAAGAACCGTGATAGTAAGATTTTCACAGATGATGTATTTCTGTTGCCACAATAGAAACAAATACTAAAAAACAGAATAATTTTTTTAAGTGGGGCTCACAAACAACAGACATTTTTGCAGTCCGACTTTCAGCACTTGTAACATGTCGGGATTTGTAAACTCAGATATCTCAAAAACACAGATCAATAAGCAAGACTCATCAATTTTTTAACTCAACAAAGCACTAAACTTTAAAAAGTTTATCACTTATAAATTAACTTTTATTTATTATTTAATAGGCATAAAATATAAATTTATAGTAAATTACAGAAATGTTGGCAGTTTTCTGTGACTTCTACCACACGTTGACAAAGCCAGTTATGAAAAAAAAATTGTTTTAAAAGTTCGCTTACGCCAAAATAGTTTAAATAATATTACAATAAAAAAAGGAAAATGCCCCAAAATTGTAATCATATTGCCATCCCGCATATTAAAATAGCTCTGACCGTCTGCTTGAATAATAAAACAGATGTCTGCCTTTTATAGCTAAGGTTACATCGTTAAACCCGTAGTCCCATCGCACGAAAGTGGATTACACGAAACGTAGCACAAATCTGAAGCGTTTTAATTTTATCTTAATGATAATTGTTATTCGTTGAAATAAAAGCAAATTAATGGTAATTTAAGTCTTTAATTTGTAATCAGTCGTTAATCAAGGCCGTACTGTATATCTTAATCATAGTGAGAAGGAACTTAATTATTAAATTTACTGTAAAAAAAGCTTATTTACTTCAAATATACTGCCAGCTCCTTAGGTACCTTGAGGAGCACCAGCTCATTAGCGATCGTCAGTACGGCTTTCGACGCGGTCACCCAGCTGATTACCTTTTAGTGTACCTAACGCATCGATGGGCGGAGGCAGTTGAGATAAAAGGTGAGTCCTTGGCTGTTAGTTTGGATGTAGTGAAAGCCTTCGATTGGATTTGGCACAGAGCACTTTTCTCTAAAATTACATCTTACGGGCTTCCTGAGAGATTGTGCAACCGAATCACTAGTTTTTTTACTCGTTGGAGCATCAAGATCCTTGTTGACGGTGCTTGCTCGGACGCTAATTTTGTGAACGCTGGTGTCCCACAAGGCTACGTCCTGTCGCCTACGTTGTTCCTCCTGCATATCAATGATCTGTTGCATATTTGCAACATTCATTGCTACGCGGTTGACACTACGGGTGACGCATTACATACCAGCTGGGCAAATATTTATGAGGATTACGTCGAAGAGTGCCGGAATAAACTTGTTCCTGAAGTAGAGATTATGTTATGCAAAATCTCGGATTGGGGCAGACTAAATTTAGTCCAATTTAACCCCATGAAGAGACAGGTTTGCGCATTTACTGCGAAAACAAATCCCTACGTCGTATCTTCCTCTTGAAGACACTCCCCTTGTTGCCACCGATTCGATCGGAATTCTTGAGGTCGATATATCAAGCAGCGTTCAATTTCACGGTCATTTGGAAGTAAAAGCTAAGCTGGCTTCTAAAAAAATGGGCGCGTAGGTACGTAGACATTCTTTTATCATACAAACACAGCAATATAATAATACCATAAAAACCGCGGGAAACCCTTAAAACTAAAGTTGATAAAAACAGCCATAGCATAGCACTTAGCGCATAGCATAGCGCATAGGATAGCATAGCACTTGTCTTGTAAATTCTAGGCAAAGCGAATTAAATGCAAAAATTTTGGCATCCCGCTTACTAGCAAATTAATTTCTACAGCATTGTCGCAGATGCATTGTCCGTTTAGTCAACAACGTCTATGCGTAATACTAAAATATTCGTGCATTACTACTTTAGACCCTAATGTGGGTATGTCATATCAATATGACAAAACTAAAAATGAAATCTTACATACACAAGCTGAAATTTGTATAAAGAAGTACGAAAAGGTTTTCGCCGCTGTGGGAATCGAATCCATGTCTTCGCGCCCTGACGCTGTCGTCTCCTACATCCTTCTTTTAATTTAAAATTATTTTTTTTAATTCATATGAACATTTTTAAATGAATATAATTTGAATAAATAATTCCCATCAATTTTCAAAAGACACTCGTACACCCCTCTGAGACGACCATTTATACATAAATACTATTTTTATGTGTGAAAATTTGGCAAGATTTTCTTTTGTACTTTATAAATAAAGATGTAGATTAGTAGATTATTTTATTCAAATAAGGAGCATTTAATATATTTCGAGTCAATTTTCACAAAAATAATTTATTATCCCTATCGTTATTTAAGTAATCTGATAAACGACGATAGACAACAGCAATTAGAAGAAAATTCAAAAATCCTCTTACAATAAATACTTAGCTCATTCCCGATTTTATTTTATCATAATTTTCCTCATATTGTATTATCTTTGAAATTATTTTAGTCCTATTATCTCGTAAGAAACTGCCAGATATTTCACAGTATTTTCTAGCCTACTACTTTTATAGCTTTAATTTAATTTCGAGTAAATATATTCCATAAACGAGCGAGAACTTGTTGGATGGAACTTTAAATAAACCGTAAAGTAACATAAAACAAGGATTAAATTCTGAGCACTATGCAGTTCTTATCGGAACGCTCTTGAGATATACGATTCACGGTCCCGCCCTTAACGATGCAGTAAGAAACTTATTTTCTATTTAACTTCGTCTACAAAATAGAGTTGCTCGAGGCAAGTACAAGTATTTCACATAAATTCAACGCTGACGTAACAAAGGTAAAAGCGATGGAAGATTTAGTACAAAACAGCGCCATGAGGGTGAACAAATTAAAATTAGGGATGTAAAAATCGTTAGCGTGATTGATTGTGATTAAACTCAACATAACATTTTATAAAATCACTTTATAAAATGTTATGTTGATACTTTCAATCAGGCAAAAAACTTTATTGTTGTAAATTTCTTATATAAAAGAATATGACAAGAACGTGAACATGTTGAAAAACAACACACACATTTTACATGTTATAGATATAACACAAGTTTTTATTGCTTAATTCACAAAAATATATAAACCTTAAAGTTCAAGCCGGCTCACGAATTAAATTCAATACAAAAGGGGATACCCACCGTCCATAGATACCTCAGCCCTGAGTGCACACATATAAATGTATATTATGGAGATGATACAACATGCCATATACCATTTAACGGTGGAAGGGCCACGCAGCAGCCTCGGCTGTTGCACGAATGGGCAAGCTCGTCCGGGGAGGTACCGCGACCTCACAGAAGACCGCCGTAAAGTGGAAGTATAATACTTTCGCGTTTCGTCTGGTGAGTGAGGTAGCCGGAGCCCAATTTACAAAAGGTTGTCAACGCATCTGCAACCCTCGGATGTAGCGGATGTCCATGGGTGGCGGTATTCACTTAACATCAGGTGAATCGTCTGTTCGCTTGGCAACGTTTCACATAAAAAAAATAAAAATAAAATAACAAACCGAAGTAGATACAATTGCCTTAACTATTCATTAATACATTTTATCTATAATATTCCTTCAACAATTTCCAACATATTTCTTATTATTCTCGTGACATTTAAGCCACAATTAACGCAAGATGAATGTCCTCTTGTATAACTTACTAAATAATGGCAAGAAGTTGAGCCAGCATGTATATCAGGGTCATCATTTACAGCTCATTTTAGGGTTTTTAGTATGGCGAAAATCGGAAGTGATAACCATGTGCAGTCCATGGTTGTTAAGATTAGAACAATTGTGTTGTTGCATTGTGTGTTGAGTGCATTTGAAAATGTTATCCCTTTTTGTATAAAAAATGAACGCACATTTTCCGGATTCACGTCGAGGCGCTTTAACCACTAAGCTATATGGCTAATTGCCATACCGACGAAAGTCTCAAGGTATTTTATCGGCATCTTCGCATTTTTAGCAATGCGTGGCGCTTCTATTGGTATCTACTTTATAGCAGAAAAGAGAAATCACATTTTTCAATTTTCCTCCGAGGAGGACAGCAGCAAAAGGAAAACAATTGAATCAACAAAAAAAAATTACTTCCTATTAAAGAAATTTATTAATTTTTTTTTTAAAAACATTGCCTTCACTTTAGGATAACATTATCCTGTGTTACAAGGACATTTTAGATACATAAATTTTACCTGGACAAACACCCCGATGCGAAACAACTATCTGCGGGTCACACAAATAATTCTCCCGTGTGGGAATCGGACCCACGACCCCCGACGCCGAAGCCAATACCTTGATGACTGCGCCACGGAGTCACCTTTTATTTTTATCATCATTGTTTGGCACCTGCCATTTGCTTTTCACCATGACGAGGGTTGGCTGGTAGAGAATGCCAATAGACATTAAGTCCGCCCATTGTAGCTCTTAGCTTGCTATGGCTGATTGATAACTGTGACAGAGAAAAATACAAACGCAAATCACTTTCGCCTCAATGAAACTCAACTTAACTTCCATCGGGATCATCCATCGTTTTTGCAATCAATCAATACCATCTACAATGCGAACTCCTTCCTTTAACCAATAAGACATTTCCTTTTGATAGATGAAGTTTACCTAACAAATTTAGGAAAGCGAAAATAAATTAACATCATTTACACCTTTATTCAAATTTTACACAATATTTTTTTTACTAAAGCAAGACCTTTTTTTTATTTTATAAAAATAAATATTACAAGTTTTTACTCATCATCGTGTTCATTCAACGGAAAATTTTCATAGCATTTTTTAAATTTATTTATAACCTAAAGGTCATTGTGTCTTCTACATGCATGCTGGGTAACCTATTTTACAATGTGCATCCTACTTATATCTATGCATGAAACGATGAAACACAGAAGTGTAACACTTCTACTTTACGCCGGTCTTCTGTAAGATCGTGGTACTTGCTAGGACGGACCTGCCCATTCGTGCAACAGTTAACACTGTTGCGTGGTAGGGCCACAGTAAAAAAAACTTACAATTCAATAGAATTTTTTAGTAAATTTTATGTTTCATCTGAAATACGGAGCACTAAAAATAAATAATGCCTTAAAAATACATTATTTAATGGTCTTTGTTAGTTATTCCTACTATAAATGGATATGGACACTATTGGATGGCGCCAATCATTGCTAAAAATGCAATGAAGAGCGTAGATACATATTCAGATTTTCGCATCGTGATGTCATCAGCAGTTAATCGAAATATATATTTAGAAATAAAATTTACAATTTAATATTACAGTAAAATAATAAAAAAAAACAAAGTTAATATGTACGCGTTACCCAGAAGACATGCAAATTCGATCCCCACAGCGCCAAAATTAAATCCGACGAATCAACTAGACGTCGCCACAGCAACCCTGAAGTCTCAGGCTTCTTCGAGGCGTGCTCACGCGCAGTCCCTTCAAAAGTACAGAAGGTGGCCACAGGGTAGTGGTGGGTTTAGTGGGTACGAACCCCACACCCATACCCCACTTTTGAAGATTTCTCCCCGATGCCAAAAAAAGGTGTCGCCATAGACCGGCATCATGATTTAATAAAACAACTCTCATACAAATTAAATAGTATACAATACGCAAAAAAAAATTATAGCGTTTTTAAATTTTTAATGTGAACTTACCGATAAAATAATCAATTCGTATGCATTCTTCAATATTTAACCGACGTAACTTTTTTGAAACTTTTGAACTGTCTGGTTGTTTAAAATAATCATGAACAGAAAAAAAAGTTCTTGCTAACCCAATGAGGCCAACGTAATTTCTGAAAAACGATCCATTAACGCAAATTAGATCGTCAACTTTTGCCAAGAATCGCGTTACGAGTATCTCACTGAATTCCTTGTTCGTACTTTTATTATGGGTTTAATAAAAGTTTGACGAATCAAAATAAGTTTGACGTTAGCTTTGTACTTGTGAAACTAAACAAAAAAAGTTCTGTGGTTAACAAGTTATTATTGGACTTACACGAACTTTCCTTCACAGAAATTGATTTGTTTTTTACACACGTTTGTCATTTTACATACGAGTACGGTCGTGTTATTTTCGGTTTTATCTTATGTTATCGCTGAATAGTTTAAATCAAAGTCGACATCTCCCTCTGTCTAAACCACTGTCTACATCTTCTAGCCACAAAAATAATTATCATAAGGTTTTTAATAATGAAAAAAGCGATATAAAGCGAAGTAACTACTTTTAGTTTTTATTACTTACAATAGATAAGAACAGATCTTTCACCAAAAAAATCTCTAAGCCTCAACCATGTAGTTGTAGTAGATGGACATGTTCTCTCTTAGATGTGGGCAGGCTTCCAATAACTGTCTGAAACAAGGGCTTGCTTTTCACTTTTATGTTTGCACTCACCATGCTACTACTATACAGCATCGTGCAAATTATCCTAGCATTCTTTGAATTTCACTCACGCCGGCCGTTCCTCAAAGATCCTGCGGATGTCGCTGCTGCTCGTATAGATAAGGAAAGACGAGTAGAGTAGAAAAGAGGCCTCTCTTTTCTTATCTACTCGAGCGATATTTCCAAAGACCAAAGATACGCACGTTGCCTACAAAACTTTGGAAAAACATCCTGAACGTATAATTATTCAATTATAAAGCCCCACAGATCGACCCGTGGTCACAAATGGAGAACTGGCATTGACCCCGTAAATATTGTAAAGATAGATAGATAGAATATTGTGAAGTATTCACTCGGGTCTTACCTGTCTGACCCAAGCTCGCTTGAACAAGACGCTAGGTAAAATTACTTTACGTGACCGATCACCTGGGAGAACTTTCGTTTTGTTTTGTTAAAGTTATTACAATGACACTAACAAAAATAAATTGACAGCCTATATATACATGATTGCTGAGCAGTGGGACATATATAAGGAATCTGTACAGAGTACTACGGCATAGTCCACCACGCGACCCTACTGTGGTTTGGCAGACTTCGCCTACAACGAAACATGTATTTTTTGTTATTATTTCGAAAATGTGCAGGTTTCCTCACGATGTTTTCCTTCGCCGCTGTATAATTCAGCACTTCTAATTAACAATTTCATTTGTGCTAATAACGGGCTTTGAACTCAGGTTGCTTGAGTATATTGAATTAGAAGCGAGCGACCGGACACTGAGGTATATATCGTTTTATACGTATTTAATAAAAATGTTTTGTTGTAATAATCACTTTCTTCTGTTAGAAACAGTGCTACTACGATATAAAATAAGAAGATCGGTCATATCAATGCTAATAATAAATACACCTAAACATTATTCATGACTTTCACTGAGCAATATCATTTTATATAAGAGCAAAGTAATTAATTACCTGCCACCCGGCGACAAGACAACCATATCCTTTGTCACTCAAAGCTTAAGTACAATTTCGTTTTTTTAGTCTTTTCATTTCCAATGAAAAGCAGATAGCAGTTTCGGTAAGGATAAAATTAATTAATCGGAAACTTTGATTGTACTGTTTTTTGTTCGTTCCAAGTATAATTTCAAGTTTGTAACTACTAATACTACATTTACTACTGTATTTCTACAACTTCCGAAACAATATCGGAATAATTTTTCTTTCATCGTGATCGTATTTTAAACAGAATTCAATGTTCAATTCAAAAGATCGTACTTTAGAATAATCACGACCTTGATAACTAAGTTTTGTATTAACATGTTTGCCGTTCTTTATTTTGACAACGATATACTCTTCTTTAAACTTAGGACACAATTGGTTTTACTATGATATAACTAAATTTTAAATATTTATACTACTAATATCTGCACTTAAGATGAAACATTAAAATTTGTACAAACTTTTCGTCCTTTTCTACAAAATTTTATGATATAAAACTATTGTAAAATGTCCTTGTAATAAGAAGTTGATTATAATTATTGAAAAATCGTAATAGAATAAAATCCATGACCAAATAAAGAAATTATTTTAAATGGAACCATGTTAGTTACCGTATATTATTCGCGTAAATAATATTCAAAAAGATAAGAAAAATAATGCGAGAAATTTAAAATTAAAAAATATGAAGAAAATTATTATAGAAACTCTTTGTAAACTGTACTAGCGACCCGTCCGTGGTGTGATTAATAATATTACTATTATAATTTACTCTATAGTAAGGGATATCTTTATCCCGTTACTATAGAGTAAATTATAGTACTGCTGCCGCCCTGGTAAGCACTGTTACGCGATAGTTTTAATTTTGTGGCATTTCACAGGATAGATTTAAATTGTGTTGTGTAAAAGGCAAATTTCATGTACATGAATGCTGAATTCAACTAGACTATGTTATACATGTGTTAAGGACAAAGAAATATCGTATCCATAAAAATAAACAGATTTCCCAACTCCACATAATACGGAAAATTTTTTATTAACAGAATTTTATAGAAAGCTATGCGTATAATATAGATCTAAGCCATCACTGAGTTTTTTTAGTCCTAATTTAGAGGAACGATTCCGTCGTACATTATTTTGGTATATTTCAAAAGAATAAAAACAACAAAACACGGTACTGTTATCGTAAAATAAGGGTAATATTTAAAAAAAATAAAGAAAAAGTTACCTGGCGGCTTCATTATGAAAACAAAAAAAAATATTTACTTGAAACAAATTGGAAACGTGCTCGAGATATGGGTACCGTATGAATTGAGTGAAGCACACTAACAAACACGCATTGGCTGCTACTACTCAACCGTCACAATATCAAGGGAATTTTGAATCATATTGTTACTCGCGATGAAGACGATCCTTTACGATAACTAGAAACGCCTAGAAACGCTCATCACAGTGGTTGAACCGAGGAGAACCGGCTTAATTCTGTCCCAAGCTAAAGTTGACTTAGAAAAAGCTACCGGTGAGCGTTTAGTGAACCAGTACACAACAGCTTGTTACGGATTACGGTTACAGATCTGTATTCTCAACAATTGCAAGCCATAATGGAAAAACTCACTATTCCACAACCGACATTGGTCACTTGTTTTTTTAATGGCTTTTAAAATAATTCGTCAATAGAACTATAACTATTGATTTCTTGTCTTTACACGAATATTATACATTTTATTTTATTATTTTGATTTTATCGCGATTAAATTGCAAACAAAGAACCATAATGGTGCGAAAAGATTGTCTCACGAACCCACGTCTTCGGCATTCAACGCTCTAGCCGACATTGGTCACTTTAACGCATTACTCTTTTTTTCTTAATTTGGCTTTTAAAATAATTCGTCAAACAATTTCGAGAACTAATTAACTATTGATTGCTTTTTTAGAAATTGTTTTTTATAGTGCTAATCTTTGAATAAGATTGATTACATTGATAAAAAGTGAAACTTTATTTTCAGGCCGCGAATGCCGAAGACGTGGGTTCGATTTTATCGCGGCGACAATCTTTTCGCATCCATGTTTTAAAATCTAGTTTCATTTAACAAAGAACAAACATTACATACTGAGCTAATCATATCTACATGAGTAATTTCAATTGAAGTATGTCTTAACCATTCACAAAATTGATAATATTTCCATTCGGTTTATTTTATTTTATTAAATTTTTAGAGTACGTAAGATTTTAATATAAAAATGGTAAGTTAAAAATAGGGCTTGCGTTGTTAAGTTCATTGCACGGAGAAATGATTTTCCGCGCGCTGAACTTTAAGTGAATAACCTCGTTATTGTACCATCGCTTCACTCTAGAGTATTCGTTGCGCAGGAACTTAAAAAGAGTTACATTTTTTAATGTCAGTTTATGCACAGAGTTTTTGGTACTTATATTTTTGCGTCAAAAAGTCATAATTTAAAAAAAGCACCACGTGTATTTCTTTAACTGATAATAATAGATATATTCCCGATAATTCTTATATCGTAACCTTTAAATACATAAGCATATTAATTATAAGCCATTATAAGCTTTAGCAAAATATCAGCGGTCGACACAATTTGGATTTAGTTTTAAATAACAAATATGTTTAATTTCGGGCCACTTCTATTGTACAATTCATAGAAAAATAGGGAAAAAATAGAGAAAAATTCTAAGAGCCTCAACCTAGGGGGGATAAGGGCAGGAGAATGATGATGATAATTCGAAAGGGTCGTGTCAAGAAATACAAGAGTGTTAAGTATACCTTTACATTCCCACCAAATAAATCAATCATCTTGGTATATTCATATTACTTGCAAGTTGTAATTTATAAATTTTTCAGGTACACGAAATTTTTTAAGAATTATTAGCATTTTTTACTTTGTCAAAAGTTGTCAAGCGGGCAGGTGGTTCTCCTGATGTCGAATAATTACCACTGCCCATCGACACCTGAGGGGTTGAAGATCCAGAACAACCTTTAAAATAATTGGGCAACGGTTACCTTACTCACAAAATGGAACGGGGTAATTCTCTAAACGAGCCTACCCACTCGTGCAACAGCCGGAGCTGCATTGCGCTACCACTATTAAAATGAAAGCATGTTCCAAGGGAAGTCTAAGTAATTCTTTTAATTCGTCATTAATTGGATAATAATAATTAAGAAGTGAAAAACTAACTAAACGTGAAATCTTTAAGACACTTTTAACAATCTTTAAGACTGCGACAAATTTAATCCATAAAATATTTAATTGTCATCCTTTAGATATTTAGTATAAAAAATAAAATGCACAAGTAACATAAAAAACAAAATTTCAAATAATAACCATTGAAACAGTTTCAGTGGCACTAAAAACGTTAACTCTACAATGCAAACCGCTGCCGCCAGTAAGACAAAATTTATAGCACTAGAATTTTGCAGACAAATCACAATGTGCCCGTTGGCAGCAAGGTTACAGGCAAATGAGAAAACAAATTCAAATTCAGGTTTCATAAAATAATTATTGCGAAAATACTTTAAAGTTGAATTGACGGAAAAAAGATTATAAACATCGATAGATTTTTATAGATACTTAAACCAAATGGTCACCGTGTGAAGACACCAACATTCACATAGGAGACATTTTTTAAATATTTTTCGGACGACCCATATTTAACGTTATGTTACTATTATTATTATTGGAGTTTAAGTGTAAGTGATTAGACGTGAATAACTCATGTGCAACTGTACTTTAAGTCTTTGGGTCTATAAAAAAGAATAAAAAACTTTTAGCTAACTATTTATCCAAGACCAGGCCCTAAAATCCGGCTTCAGCCGGAGATTATAGAGTACTTGGCTTCAACCCTAAGTACTCTATAATATATAATACGAACCCATATAAAATTTCATTCAATTACACACATTATGATAAGTACCTGGAGGACCGAGCTTAGCTCATTTTTTTGGTAAATTATGTATTTTGGAAATAAAGTGTGTAAATGATCGTGATACGAACCGCGGCCGTCTTTTTTGGGGCCGGTTACCGACCAAGCTATTATAACATTTTTTTACGGCGAAATTTACCGTCATATTCGAATGATATTTTTCATTCCCTGAAAACAAGGATAAAAGGACATTTTCTAAAAATGTAATTTAGCTAGATCGATTTTTCGCCCCCGAATCTACGCACTTACTAAATTTCATGAAAATCGCTGGAGCCATTTCCGAGATTCAGAATATATATATTGTTAGAAAATAGGAGGGTAGTAGCACACTGCTGCGGCCTATAAACTGAACAGCGCTCGCCGTTTCATGAGACTTTCTCATCAGCCGTTGTAGAGTGCGGAAGCTCTACCCGAATTAATAACGATTGTGTCGGTCGGTTACTTAGAATCATAGTGAAACTTCTGTTAAGTTTGGCCTACTGACCAATAAAAAATCAATCATCGTTCCTATTTCCTAACAATATATATTCTTTAAATTATTACTATTACTACTTGAAAAAGGCCGTGTACCTAAATGATAATATTTTACTTGAAAAACATTATTTTGATGAAATGTTTAACTAGACCAATGTATTTTTATTATATGATGTGGCGATACAAAATCTAGAAGACCTCTCATAAATAAATTTTATGACAGAGCGGAAATTTCGTTTATAATGTTATTATTATCGGTGTAGAACAAAACGAACCCGAAAAGCTGAATTGACAGATGTCTGATACATTATTCAGACAATCCGAGTGGAGAGAATGACAAAGTCAGGATTAAATTGTGAGCCTTCGTAATTTTCAAAAGGATTGAATATGAAATGTAGTTTTGTTGGTTATATATTTTCCTCATTGTTTATTTGAAAATCACAATCAAATTTACTGAATTTTCAAAGTTTAACTATGAACAGCTACAATTCATGACATAATCGTTTACGGAACTTTAAAACTTTTCTGTTAATCAATTTTTTTTTATCTTATCAAAGTTAAAATTATAACCTTAAAAATATTTTATGAACGGTTAATTAATTATGGAAAAAAAATTTCTTAATTGCTTTTAAAATATTCGTCGATCATAAAAGTTGCAAAAGACCGTACAATATTGTGAATTGTTTGTGGCACTCCAAATCGTGATACAAGCGGCGAAAATAGGATAGCGTGTATAAATAGTATATTGTAATTAGATTAGCAGTGGTTATAATAAATCTGAAAAAAGGTTTATGTGTACAATTTACACCTTACAAAATAACAAAATGCAAAATTATTAAGCCATCACTATAAATAATGTCTTGGGTTGCCCACACAAATCTGTGCAACATCATGTCGCTGTCACTTGAACAATGTACCCGTATTAACACTAAGGCACAAGAATTAATAAATCAGGAGTATCATATTATATTGTTGCGAGCTAGGGGTTCGGAAAAAAGCCCATTGTTTAAATCTTCATTTTATTAGCATCCACAAACGTTAAATAAACTTTATAAATAAAGTTACAAACTCGGATACCGCTCAAATCCGCACTTTACTACTACAGATGCAACGGTCTTCACGTTGTCGCACCAATCATCTTGCCTCCTTTACACCTCTTGCCACTTGTACTACACTTCACTACAGTTTTCACTTCACTTTGCACTTCACTTTAATCACATTTTCTTTTCTTCCACTTGACTGCCCGTCGCTTTGGGCCCCTTTTATATTCCTAACTTCGATCGTCTTTGCGTCTCAAATGTTCTAGAAACATATTGAATTTCGTTTGACTTTTTTTGAAGTGAAACTTCTTTATCGGGGTTGGAAAAAAATTTAGTGTAACATTTTTGCGTTACGCGCCATCTTTTTCTTATCTTAAAATGTTCCTCTAACGCCATCTAGTGTTTGAATAGGGGGTTTTATGTCGTCTTTATTCTTTAGTGGTTTTAATAGTTGACGCTAGATGGCGTTAGTTCCTTCGTTTGGTCATAACAATATATATATATATATATATATATATGTGTTATATTAAAGTGATCAGCAAAATCAAAGGGTTTATTTTAATTCTAATTCTAAAATGTAAACAATATATTTCGTATTTCAGTTACCATAAGCCATTAATAACACAAATATATAATAACGACATCAATGATAGTAATAATTCTATTACAATTAATGAAATTCAATAATAATCTTTGTAGTAATGACAGTGCTAGCTCTAATACTTCAGAGCACGACACTGTGTCGACTTCCTCTTCTCCAAAGGCAGGCACCGCCCACCGTGACCTGACTGCGCCTTCCACCGAAGACACAATCTGAAGCTGACCGATGATGCTCTTCGAAGCCTCGATCGGCTCCTGGAACTTGCGGTTGCGACGTCGATCCAACGTCCGCAAGTTCGGTTTTCCAAAAAAACTTCACTCACAACACTCGCGCGCGAGTCGAATGTCTGCCTTCTACTCACTGGCTGACTATTCGGCAACGAAGGACCATGTACAAATTCAAAGCGGTTGTATTTTGGGTCCGTGAGGTTAATTGAAATAAAGAAGGTTCACGTTGCAAGTTTTTTAATCAACAATTTTTGCGGACCCTATGTATTACAAATAAGAAACTAAATATTATACAAAGCTAAAATGAAATAATTGTAGAATTTGTATTTATGTCTATGATAATAAAAGCCTTTTATTAAACTTTATCTAATTTAACTTTATTTAACCAATTTCTGTAAAGTTGCATATAGTAAATTATGTTTTGAAAAATAACGTCATAAAAAAGTTTCACTTCTTACGAGTGTACGCTAGTACACGCACACTTTTTTTTTTAAATTAGAGCCCTTATATATATTATTCATATAGTTAAACTGCACTCTTTCCGATTATTTATTTCCCTTTTAAAAAAAAGTGTGATAAATATAAACACGAATGTCCCGCTATGGA
This sequence comes from Iphiclides podalirius, assembly GCA_933534255.1. Classification (NCBI taxonomy): domain Eukaryota; kingdom Metazoa; phylum Arthropoda; class Insecta; order Lepidoptera; family Papilionidae; genus Iphiclides; species Iphiclides podalirius. The sequence continues at coordinate 8,975,407 of OW152824.1, read as the reverse complement.
TACACTTTACTTAAATAGTTTTTTTTTTCCTTAAAGAACTCGAATGAAGGGTAATCCTAATACCATTCATCTAGTTGCCTACTTGCATCAAGAAAAGGTATGGTAAAAAAGTTGAAGAACTAATAAACTTTATTCTCGCTCCTTTCTCTCAGGGCTGCCGAACCAACTGTTTATTTAAATTCTTTGGGGAAATTAATACAGAAACGGAAAAGTTTTTCATCGTTATTATTTCGAAAAGAATGAAATAACACTTTTTACTTTCTACGAGCAGGACAGAAGGATGAATAATCTAGCGTTTATATGGGGCTATTTTGTCGTCGGGCATAATTAAATGGCAAACTATATTTTAAAGTCTAACTAACTGTAAACTCATGGAATAAACTCATGTTTATATAATAGAAAGGGCCTACTTTTTGTCAATATGTTTACTAGACCTATTACAGCTTAGAAAAAATTGATCGAGATCTTCACAGAAACCCGACTAAAAAGTAAGTAAGTATGAGTTGAATAAATATAAACTAAACTAAATACGGTTGATTTAAATATTTTAGGAGAAATAATTCAAATAGAAATAGCAAATGTATATTCAGTACATAACTTGCTATGACAATGACAAAAATAGTTATCCTACATAAACTGTGGCTGTATCAGCTGAAAGTAATTTTCAATCTATTAGGTTGGGGAAAAACTCTTTTCGCAAATAGTATGTATGTACTCGTACTTATAATATAATCTCTTTGACTATACCATGTGTATCTGGCTGGTTTTGGTTTTATTAAAAAGTTTAAATTTAAAAAATGATAATTCCAAATTCAAATTAGGAAAATGGGTGATTTTCATTTGTTTTTCTTACTGTTAAGATGAGTGATTCTAATGAAGAAATTCGATACATTTTAAATTTTACTACAAAAAAGGTAAAAATGCGACCCAAGCCGCGAAAAAAAATTGTAATGTTTATGGACCTAGTGCAGTGTCTGTGAGAGTAGCACAAATTTGGTTTAAACGTTTTCAATCGGGAAATTTTGATGTCAAAGATCACCATCGCTCTGGGCGCCCTGTTACGGATAAAATGGATTTTTGAAAAAGTGGAGCAAGATCGGCATATCAGTAGTTAAAATGAAGCTGAAGTACTGGGAATTGACCACAAAACAGTTTTGGCGCATTTGAAAAAAGGTGGGTACACAAAAAAGCTCGATATTTGGGTGCCTCATGAGCTCACTGAAAGAAATGAATGAACCGTGTACCCATTTATGATTCTTTATTACGACGTAATGAAACCGAGCGTTAAGATTTTCGTCGGTGTGGCAATCAGCCGTTTAGCTTAGTGGTTAAAAGGTCAGGCCGCGAATGCCGAAGACGTTCGTTCGATTTCCATAGCGGCTACAATCTTTTCGTACTTTTTCTACATATTTTAATGTTCAATCTTAAGTGCAAAGATTAGCACTATAAAAATATTAAATGCTAATTTCGTCTGTTTGTAATATTAAAATAACCGCTTTTTACTAACTGCTTTTTAATAACTGTATACACGGTACATTTATACTAAAATAACATTTTTTACAATTTTTGTCTGTGTGTCTGTCTGTTTGTTCCGGCTAATCTCTGAAACGTCTGGACCGATTTGGACGGGACTTTCACTGACAGATAGCTGATTCAATAAGGAATAACTAAGGATACTTTTTATTAGTTTTTTTTTTTATTTTAAATTCCACGCGGACGAAGTCGCGGGCACAGCTAGTAATAAATAAACATAGTACACACCTGAGGAATTTATTTTAATACTACGAAAGCATTGAGTTTTCGATGAGTTTCGTGATCCGCAAGAGAACATAACTGAAAGAGACTTTAATTTCACTACAATATTAGCCTTAAAAGATTTAAGAGACCTCGTAACCAATCTCAGATCTAAAGGCTACTCAAATCGTTTTGACAGTTGGTTTGACGGCTAAATAGCGTTAAGTGGGGCTTCAGTATGAAATTTTCACTGAGTAGCGTATAGGTACTAGGAACTTAACTTGACGAATTAAAGAGCTGCTTAAATGTTTAAGGTGCCTTTAAATATTTAAGTCACGGTTCAGTATTCGGCCCTGACTGTCGGAATTAAAAGCTTGCGCGCCCGGCCACTAAGTTATCACGGCAATAGTGGTGGATAGCAATAAATCATTTCCCGTAATGGATGGTAAAGCATAGAAAAAAAGTTTTAAAAGACAACAACAACATACAACACAATAAACGCTTCTTGGCGCAATAAGCATATTTCGGGAACTTAAAATACCAGGACAGTTCTTGTCACGCTATTATCGATTTTGAAGATAAAATTAATAAATCGTATCATATCGCATGAATAATCGTGTTCAGTTCCACTCGTGATGACATACATCCCAAAACTTTGAGCCTCTTCTTAGTCATACTTGTTAAACCCACAACATTGTGAAGCAATCAAAGTTGTTTCCCATATGCTCAAAGTTTTCCACAGGTCCCAACAAGCATAAAGAGTACCGAAATCGGTTAGTGTATATACTTGTATGTCATACTAGCTGCTGCCCGCGACGACCTCTGCGTAGGATAGGCTGAAGGCGTATCATTAAGACAGAAAGACAGAAAGACATAAAAAATGTATATAGATATACATAAAAAATGTATATAAATTATAGCCTACTTGCTATTCTGATGTATAAGCTAATATGTATAAGTAATGTAGTTTCATTAAAATCCATTCAGTAGTATTTGCGTGAATGAGTAACAAACATCCATCCATACATACAAACTTTCGCCTTTATAATATTAGTAAGGATTATGTTATATTGTTCTATTAATAGTTCGCTCATTTCCGTTCGGTGTTCTAGTACGATTGTGACGATTTGCAATTTACTTCATTATTCACTTCTATGTAAATTATTTTATAACACGTGTATTTCACACTTCAACTATTCAAGCTAAGATAAAGATACATCGTTATATCAAAAAATAATTGATAATTATTGAATAAAAAATAAAAATGAGAATTATGATTTTAATATACTTCTCCTAGACGTCCTACTTCAATTTTCGATTTCGAAAACAGAAATACTGTTGCCCAAACACCTCTTATTATTATATATATTTTTTAATCTTTTTAGATTGAAGTTTCCGCATTAAAATTTAGCGATATACCTTTGAAGATTGCATACTATCAATTTGGCTTATCAATCAAATTATTAAATCTATAAAGAAATTTTTATATAAGAAAAATTTGAGATTCCGTTTCTATTCATCGCCAAAATATACGTTACTATTACCTATATGTATATACATTTATACGGTAGATAATCTTTTTAGTATTGAAATGCTTAAGGAATCTCCGACGCTAACATTATGGTTGTGGCATGCTTATAAAAGCGTTCGCAGATGTCTGTCTGAATAATAAAGCCTACATCTGTCTTTTACATGCACGGTTACGTATTTTGCTTTCTGTCTTAGTAATAAAAAGAACATTTTAGATGAATTGTCTAATCGGTAAACTCGTTCGAGCTGAACAGCAATATTAAATTGAAAATAAACGTATCGGAGAACAATAACTTTACCATTTTATTAATTTAGGTTAATCCTTTCGATTAACCTTTATTTATTTAAAATTACACTACGTTAAATTAAATAAATATTTGATTTTTATTTCCTATAAAAATAACAATTGCTTCGTTGAAAATATAAATAGTCGTTCACGCAATCTATCAGCAATTTACTTACTCTACAGAACTATAAAACAAAAATTCTGACGCTATTTCTTTTAAATTGCTTTTAAATTAAAGGGACAGTCCCATTTGTTTATTCGCTAGAGAGTTAGGTGAATAATCAGAAAGGAATTACTCGTATATTCGTACATCTTACCTTAATTCTAATTCATTAGTCGTAACCGTACCTGAAAAAAACAGTTTTTCCACTGAAATTTACATTTCTGCATTTCTATTCGACCCATTTCATATACCTAGACTATAATCTATGTATATGAAATCCTAGTCTACGAAACGTCTGGAATTATAAAATCAAAATTAAAACGCGATATAATCCGTAAACTAGTTTAATTTAACATTTATAATATTCGCGCAAAATTAACAAGTCAATATATGAAATAAAGAAAAAAAAACGTGTGTTGTTTGCGAATTTCTAGTAATAACAATTAATTAAAAATGAAAATATAAGTGTATATGGGGACACCTAGTTATAACATTTAATTAAAAATGAAGTAATCTTGAGGAGAAAAACGAAACGAAACAAGTTCAAGTCTAATACAGTATTCAAAACCTGTATAATGAAAGTTCTTACTATGTTTTTATAAATCGTCTCTGTCGAAATACTGAACGAAACTGAATATCACGAACAATAATATTCTCGTCCCGAACTTTGCTCATCTCGGATAATTTTAAATTCAGTTTGTTCATCAAACATAAGTTTATCAAAATGAGTTTCGAATTCGTAAAATTGATATAATAAAGCCGACTGATGACTTTTAAGGCACGCACATCTATAGCATTTATGAAAATTGAGATGTGCTTTTAAAAGAGGTTTTTTTAGATAAGCTTTAAAAGTATTTAGATATAATTACTTTTAAAGGATATATCATAGTATATAGATATATATATATTATGATATATCAGATAAGATAGATAACTACTAGGCTGCTTGTCGTTATAATAGCTGTTAAAATTTAAGTTCAGAAATAGTTAAATATATTAGAATCAAAGTAACAACGTTTGAACTCTTATATCAGAAGTGGGATTCGATACGAAAACTCGCGATTGGCTGTTCAAACAATCGGCGACATATTTAAATGTAAAATAGCGATACACAACTTATCTTACTTTATAGATATCACGGCTAATTTGAAAACGAGACATTAATTACAAATTTTACTTTAAATATTAATGTTATATGTAGCAAAAATATGTTCATTCAGAAGAAATAAATAAAAAAAATTGCTTAAAGTTATACGTTCCGTTCGCAGTAAAAGTCCGTATTATATAAATTTTCTATTCCATGTTATTAGATCAGTTAACATGAATATATTCAACTTAACCAGTGTTTTGCAAAGCCTCTAATAAAAACTAAAGAGTTATTTGCGTTGGCTTACCGTGACCTGTATTGAGTATAAGTCCGTGTAAAGCCGGCTCCTAAATTAATAATGAAGCCTGAACCAAGACCAAAACCCTTTCCATTAAACATATTACATAATGTACGGAAGGTTAGGTATCAATTGATATGCGCTTAATTATTAACCGATAGCAATGAAAACATTATCGATCAATAATAATTATGATTGGAAATTTTAAAAATAATATTGTTTTTTATGTAGAAAACTAAGCAGGAGGAAAAATATACTAATCACAAAAATAATAGTGCTACGCTAAGGAATCTACAATTTTTTATTTCTTAGTTTTAATCATACGTGTTGAATTGTGGATAATAATATTCATTACGTATTTAATCATGAAACTAAGACATTTTTTTATATTCATGTTAAAATTCTCAATACGATCTCTCAACCCGAGTGGAGGCAATTACAAAGTCAATTGTCAGAAATTTTACAGGAATTAAATGTCAATTACATTCATTACGATTTTTTTCAAATATTATATGTAAAAAAATTACATATGTTGACATCATTGTTGAGGTTTACGTTAATCAATCGCTTCTATAGTCTCATTAAATTTTAAACATTAATTTTATTTTCAGCACAGACACATGCAACTACCACGAGTTATATTTCATCGGCCATTTTATTGTCCCGCGCACGTGTCGTTAATTAAACATGGCGAACACATGATGCCAATGCCAGCATGGGTACTAAAGCACCAGAAGCTATGTTATGTAAAGTGTAAGTACCTAAAAATAAAAATATTATGTTATAATTAAATATTTTCCCTATATGACTAAAAATAGTGAAGTCGAAAAAAGAAAATAGGCGATGCACTGAATTTATGTTAGAACATATTTTAACCGCTATCGGTACGTGGCATAAACAAATTTTATAATTAACCTTGACACCTTAAAGGTTAATCTTAAAAACTGAATAGGTAGTTTCCTACTATTTTCAAAAAATTGTATTGAAATAGTTAAAGAAATTCTTAGCTTTGCTTTCTCATCCGTTTCTCTGAAGGCTGCCAAACCAACAGTTTATTTTTATTCTTTGGGGAAATTAATACAGAAGTGGAAAACCATTTCATCGTTATTATTTCGAAAAGAACTGAATAAAACTTTTGCTTTTTATGATAGCGAAAGAATGAATAATCGAATATTGATCGCAGGTTGTTTAGTTAAATAGCAATGATGAGAAAATTCCTTTATCGTACCTCCTTACTTCAATTTAAACGGAATACATTTTTAAGCCTCGGTTAAATTATGACATTGAGATATATTGCCAAAACTTCGAGAAATTTCAACAAATTAACAAATAAACCAAAAATTACTTTCTAAAGCCACAGGAAATTTACTCGATTTTGGCCGTAAAGGCTGAAATAAATTTAATTTGTATACACCAATACTTTACACGATAATAATTGTTTTAATAATAATTTAATAATTACAACTGTGTTACGAAACAATAATTCAATTAGAAATGGATACACACAAATTACTATGAACAATGCATAAAACATTAGTGGCAAAATTAGTTGTTATTCAGCATAAAACACTAACAATGTACGATCTATAAAAGCTTAAGATAATCTTTTAAAGTAAACACTTCATCAAAAGTCGAATACAAAAGAATCCCCTTTCTACTCTCATTGTTACTAAATTTTCCTTCTACATGGGATTTATTTTTATCACGTGTTACATCTTGTATTTACGACATTGTATCCTGCCAATACTAAAGCCCAGAAAAGTCGTAGTTACATCCTCAAAAGCCGCTAACACAACCTCCGCGTATTTCTCCATAATCTTATATGTATAGTATACTTGTAAGAACATATTATACAATTAAAGGCAGTATATCGGTAGAAAATACTGTTTATAACATTTTACAATGATTTCTTTGTAGTTGATGAGCTAATTATTTATTTATAGCTATTACTATCCATTACTTATGCGTACGTTCCGAAAATTCTTTTTCTATGTATTGAGATTGACAAATGTCCTAGAAATAATTTATATGGCAAAACAACGTTTGCCGAGTCAGCTACTTTTATATAAATATGAATAACAGAGCCTAGATACATGTGATAACAGATAAAAATGATGAAAGCTTTAGTATGGGAGTATGCTCTAATCATGTCCAAAATCTAGGTATAATTATCATTTTGAAATCTTAATTTATATTTATTACGTTTAAAGCTGGTCGTTTTGTATTTTAAGGAATAATAAAATAATGTATTTACTCCAAAATGTATGTATAATACAACATTTTTGTATATCTATATAAGCAAGTCATTGACAAATAGAACACCTTAATAATCTCCGAATAAAAAAAAATATTCCATCTTTCCTTTAATCAGTTTATTAATGCAACTTCCGCATGATTCAGGCTGTAGTGTACACTCTAAAGCTTTGAGCTCTGGCTTAGTCATAGTTGCTAAGCTCACAACATTGCGAAACGAACATTGTTACATCCTGTACGTTCATAGCTTTTCACGAGTCCCAACAAACAAATGGCACAGCAGTTTGTGGTTAACCTTTACAGAGTTGAAATTTCTAGTTAATAGCTCGTTTTTGGGACGTAATACTTTACGTTCGTGTGTCGCAATTGCGGTATGCGCCAGTTCGTTACTACATCGCGGATGATTCATTATTTCGACACTGCCAATTATGGCATATGTGAATATTTGATCACAAATATTCAAATGTTCGTTTCACAGAGTGCGCTGACGCCATGTCGTGATGAAGGAGCATCCTGTTTCAAGGAAGCTGTGGTCGAACATTTTCCAAAACAACAGGCAAAGAATAGTTTACATACAAATTTGCAGTAACTACCCGTCTTCCAGCACAACTGTCGGGAAATGATTTTTCCGACCAAAACCCGAGGCAAGACATCTTTCTGCCTTTCTTTACTAGATGATCTTCAAAAGTAAACATCCACTGTGCAGATTTTATTTTAGTATCAGGTTCGAAGCATTATATTTGTGTAATATTTTTTTCTTGCTTAAGCTTGCCCGAATCTGCTGCTAGGTTACTCTCTTATCTCCCTCTATCATGCATCTCACCGAACTGATGTTATCTTCAGATTTCGCTGTTGAAGGAGGTCACTCACGCAGATCATCACTGAGATGCTACGTCAACATTTAAACTCCTTAAGTCATAAACAGTGGCACGTGATGGGGCTTAATCATGAAAATTAAACGTCAATCTAGTCAATCAAACTATAAAGTCTATCATGGCTTTGTTGTTAATTAAAACCATAACGAAAGTCATTAAAACATGTAGAAAAAGTACGAAAAGATTGTCGCCGCTGTGGGAATCGAACCCAGACAAATTTGTCAAAGCTGGTGTTCCACAAGGCTGCGTATTGTCTCCCACTTTGTTTCTTCTGCATATCAATGATATGTTGCTAATCAGCAGCGTTCATTGCTATGCGTATGATAGCACTGTGGATGTGTCGTACACAGGCCGTGCTAACATTTCTCGGGAAAACGTCTACGAGAGCCGGAACAAACTTGTGTCTAAAGTCGAGACTTTGTTAACAAAAGTCTCAGACTGGGGTCAACTAAATTTAGTCCAATTTAACCCCGATAAGACACAAGTTTGCGCGTTAACTGCTAAAAAGTCCCCATTTGTCGTGACTCCACATTTTGAGAACACTCCCCTGTCTGTCACAGCTAGTATCGGAATACTTGGCGTCGAAATCTCGAGCAATGTCCAGTTCCGCGATCAATTGGAAAGTAAGGCCAAATTGGCCTCAAAGAAGCTCGGTGTGCTCAGCAAGGCGAGACAGTACTTCACGTCGGCTCAACGCCTAAACCTTTATAAGGCGCAAATTCGGCCCCACATGGAGTACTGCTCTCACCTCTGGTTGGGAGCCCCCTGTTACCAGCTTCTTCCATTTGACCGCATCCAACGTAGGGCAGCTAGGGTTATCGACGATCAAGGTCTTTCCGATCAGCTTGATCCTTTGGCTATGCGTAGAGATGTTGGGTCACTCTGCATCTTCTACCGCATCTATCACGGTGAGTGTTCCGAGAAATTGTTTGGATTGATCCCGGTGGCTGAATTTCACCATCGGAAAAAATATCTCGTCCACCATTTTGGATAATCCGCCATATTGTAATTAGAATGACGTCTTATCATTATTTTGTATTGTCATAAGCGTGTATATGAAATTTTAGCTCAATCGGTTTTCCACCAGGACAAACATACATACATTGCATTTGCAAGTAAAAGCTTGTAATAATAACATTGGGGTCTTGTAAAGACCGGTAAAAAGTTTTCACTATCATAATATCATAACAAACTAAATTAACCTGTGAGGTTAATTTAGTTTGTTATGTTCACCTATGTTAGAACATTTCCTTTTATAACGTAATTTCTAAAATAGAGTCACCTTTTTGAAGGAAAATGAGAAAAATCCTTTTAGCATTCAATGTTTTGAGTATTCTCTGAGTAATATCTCGGTTGTGGCTTGCTTATTAAAGAGTTTGCAGACATTCAGACTGCTTAATAAACCCTATATCTGTTTTTGTGCGTGGGTACGCATTTCGTTTTCCTTGTAGAAATAAGGAAGAAAGTTAATGATGAAATGTCATTACAAAGTATATAAAAAGTTAATTAAACTTCTTCATAAATATAACGATAAAAATGATGTCTTTAAGATTTGTTAAAAATCAGAATGTTATTCATTTCTTTTTCGATCTATTTGCCTCGACTTCAAAATGGCATTCAAGCCTTCATTCTGTTTCTACTATCATCCTCCGTTTGCTTCATTTAAAAACATTTGAAATATATTTGAAAACTGAAAACTAAAGGTTCCACGTGAAGAAGGTTACAGGTATGCATTCCTACCACTCAAAAAGATTTACTATGTTGCAACCTCCGTAAACGGGAAACCACGACTTACCACGTGTTAAAAATCTGAGAGAGTTTTTGAAACGGAAAAGTCAGGGATAAACTCCTCTGCGGCATAATGAATGCCATGTGTTGTATAACGAAATATTAAACAGGCATACCAATCGTGCAATACATTTAATCCGTTTTATGATGGTGAGCCAATCAGCCAGGGTTAAATCAGTTAAATACTGTTATAAGGGATCAGAAGGATGAAATCGCGAATTTCTTACGTGAAGTTAAAGATTTTATTTTTTGCAAGAGACATTCCTAAACCTAGTTTGCTAGGATAACGATCCTAGGATTGTAAATTACACTTATCGTTAGATTGAAATTAGAATTTAATTTTTTTGAATTTAACAAAAGCATTACCATCATACAAGTCCAAGTCAAAATAATCAAAGTTTTCTTTTTATTTCAATTGAGCATAATAAAGTTTCTCAAAATTATTAAAGTAGACGTGAAGAATTTCCAGAGACGTACGAAGTGCGACATCTTTCAAAACTTTTCTAGTCTGAAGAATTACCACAGAAAACTATACTTAAAAGTTATTCTGACTCCACAAAAGATTAAATTAACGATACAAAGAAAGCGCTCCATTTTAGGCTTAAAATATGTCCGTAAAGAACGAAGATTTTAGATGAGACTTTAATTGAGAAGAAATTTCAAAAATTTAAAATGTATAATAATAAATTTAAAATTTACGATCTTTTGCAGAACAGTTTTTTAATAAGTAAGTTTTGACAGATGTTAATATTCACCCCGCGTATTTTTTACTGTTGGTTATTAATTCCCGTAATTTATTTCTGTCCCACAGATGGTATACATGTTTATTTATTTATTGGATAAATTAAGTAAAATTTAGTTATTATTTTTATTTGAAATTGGCCTTCATAGGTATTTACTTAATTAACTATAACGTGTTAATAAATACTTAAAAAAACATAATATTTTCAAGCGCATAAGCCTATTTGAACAGCATCAAAGGTTTTTGTTTAAACTTTTCATTGTTCAAACATTTCTAGGCCGTAGTTACTGCAACGCGACAAAAACTATTGTCACAGTCACGACAGAAACTGTAGCGTTGCAGCTATTTTGATCTTGGTAAGTCGTCTTGTACAAAAATGAAAAATTCTAATATATCAATCAGAGGGAAGTTTTTTTTTAATTCAATTGTAACCGGGAAAACTAGAGATAGTTATGGATAGTTAAGAGATATATTAGTAAATGGAAAAATTAATTTATAGCAACAATTATTCCTCTTAAAAATTTCATTTTAAACCCTTACTTGATATTTTAAATTTAAAATTTAGCTGTCTCTTAGTTAGGAGCAATCATGGAGCGTTCTGTAATGAAAGTCGTAAATTTGGATGCCAGACTCCTCACCACGTTGTAAATCTGTGAGCAATTCGACATTTGTCTCTTTTCCCTTTGATTCGATTATGTGCTACCACTAACGCGCTTGCAATTAATTTGTTTAACGATTCAATCTACTTGCTGTTTAGCTTTTTTGTTCTTTTATTAAGTTTATTTCAAGCAGTAAGATAAATTTCGCACAGCCAATTTCTTGCTGATAACCAACATAAAAAGGATATAATGTAATCTAAAAAGTGATAGATTATCGCCATAATCTCGACCCAAATGTGAAACAACTTTGTACTAAATCGGTCTATTAGAAATGTAAAACCTTCTATCGATTCAATCAAATTTCGACACAAAGTAGAGAATGACAAGAAGCTATAAAAAGTAACAAATTTTGAGTATTGGAAACGTTGTTTCGAACTTCTAACACGTGACCCCGTCGGAGGCACTGCCAGCTTGTGGGTAATGAAAATATGCCTGGGACATTCTCAGATTCTGCTGCGAGTGTGACATCCATACATGCTATGGTTAGTTTTGCAATAATTATAACACGTCTTCTATAAACTTCGATATCCATATAGCTTTTACCACCTTTACAATCGTTCACAATGCAGGTTGACCTGCAATCTTCAAATCAGATAAAAATTTCAGTGATAACGAGCGCTCGGTTTAATTTAATATACACAAACAGCCTTAGCTCAAACCCGGAGCCGGCATGAACCATTACTTTTAAATGAAACCGTTACTTAGTTTTAATCACAACTATTGTATCATAATTCCTCGTGTTCAGCGGAGGAAAAACATCGTGACGAAACCTCCACATTTCTGAATCTTATAAAATAAATACAAAAATACTCTTAAATATATCTTGTCATAAACTGGTTAGTTATTCCATCCCTATAAACCGGGAAAACCCTAAACGAATACAGTTATCCATTAAAGACGCTCGACCTACGAAAGCGTTTATTGACAAGCTTGATAAATCTCAATAAACGCTTTCAATAATAGGATCCAAGATGTTTGTATTTTTGAAGTGAAAACTTCTTTAGGCGCGTTGAGCACTTTTTGGTTGAACAAAAATCATGGAACTCGCGTCAGCGCCACCGAACGCTTTCCATTAGCTATTTATATATAGGATGACTTTTCTAAGTGTATCCATTTTTTTTAATTAAATTCTAGTCATAAATAATGTTATATAAAAATGATAAATATTTATAATCACTCGTAAGTAATTAATTACATTCATTTGAACTTATCTCAAGAAGTGCGTGATTTATACGCAACTCTCTATTTTAAGCGCGATCATTAATAACTAACACACACACAAGTTCGTGCACAGTAAAATTTAGGTATTTATGAATGACTACCGTATTGTCAACACGTTCTGTTTTTTAGGGAATAGAATGGCATTTTTTTTTTGAAAAAAACTTTGTTTTTACTTCAACAAACGATTATACTACAGAGTCTTAACCCTCTGTGTAAAGTTGGGCACTTCTCAAAAAATCTCCCTATATACAATGTGTGTGCTTTTTGGGTGAACATATCGTACTCCTAATGATATATTTTATTATAGGTAAATAAGTTACGTTACGTTGAAAACTATACTAATAACTAAATTAATAACCTCAAGGAACAATGATTGTATATGTATGTCAAGGTCAATGAAGCTCTCATACTCGCATGTTGGTGACTTGACTACACAGTATACATAATAATGTAATTACTAAATCACAATTTTTGCATGAGAGGCGACGATAAAATCTAATGCAGAGTATAATTTGTTACTTATAAATTTTGCTAACACGACTTTTACAGAATACATAACGGTTCGTATTAATCTGTAGATGTATTTAAGCCGTAGTCGGGCTACGCAACAGTCTTCGCTGTTGCACGAATGGACGAGTCAGTCCCCGTAAGTATATACGAACCACGACGTCACAGAAGACCGGCGTAAAGTCGAAGTGTTATACATGTGCATTACGTCTGTTGAGTAAAGTGGCCGCAGCTACCTTTATTAAAAATAGCAACGCATCTGCAATTTATCGGTCTTTAAAAAATCAGGTACATAATTATAAAAAAGTATCAACAACATCATCATCCTTACTAATATTATAATCGCGAAAGTTTGTATGTATGGATGTATGCTTGTTACTCTTTCACGCAAAAACTAATGAATCGATTTTAACGCAACTTTACAATAATATAACTTATACATCAGAATAACACATAGTATACAAAGTATAGGTAATGATAAGTATCAACTAAGTAGAAAAAAATTCAGCCATCTGCGAGATATTTTGGTGTACAATAAAAAAACTCATTTTTAAAACCCTTTGGCCGCGCGGACGAATCCGCAGTTAAACGCTAGTATGAAATATTTTTCCACTTTTAACAATGCAAATTTTTTTGTAAACATGCTTTGTGTTTGTGGCTTTGTTCCGTGCGCCACAATCAAGCGTGAATATGCAATGCAGCTTAAAAGGTATGCAATTTTATAAAACTTAAATCTAATACAAAAACATGATAATTTGGACCACACTGATTGAAAAATATGGGATAGATGTAAGAGATTTAAATTATTACATAATTGTAAATCCGCCTTTCTTACATCTAAATATGAACAGTGTTTACTAAACTTATAAATTCAATTAGAAAAACGACAAAATGTACGTCTTTTCGCCACGAATTTGTAATGCCGCTTTAATTTATCGACAAAGTTATTTCGAAACAACTCCAACGAAAATATTTATTGCCGTTGGCAGAACTGAAAGTATTTTGTTACAAATTATCTCTACCTTCGACGTAAATTTACTCTTCACATTACGAAGAGCTGAGAAACTGCGGTAAAATTTTACTATGAAAAATATTTAATTTATTTAAAGTTGGATTTACATAGCCAATAAAGTTAAATCATTGACTTATAACATCCCATATACCAGTATTGCAACTTTTTACAGTTATGTTTTGTCTGTCATCAGTATTAAGAATTGGCGCAGTTAACATTACATACGTTTGCATCCTGCCTATTAAAGCATTTTTAGATATAGCATGTCTAAATAATAGAGTCCGCATATTACCGTTACGCGTATGGATGTGTGAAATAACCGTATGTAGTTTTCTTCATAAGATAGAATAATTAACATTTTATTCATTGATATTTCAATTCATAATATTTTGAATTCAATGAATAATATAGCCGAGAATCAAAATGAATAGGATAATTTATATCTATTATAGATACACTGAATCTTAAATACTGAAAGTGCAACGACAACCTTAAAATATACATATAATTTACAACATATATACACTAATTTACTATGTTTATACAAAATTACACAAAATTATATGTTAAACATTAATTAAAAATAATTATTATTCGTAATTTCAGTCATTTATTTTTCAGACGTAAAAGGTTTATTTTAACGGAATTTCAAGAAAAATATCAAACAAAAAACGTATGGATCAAAAAATAATTAGAATGTTAAATACAAACTAAATAACATGTTTGCCCACGCAATGTTGCCAGAACGGATTTAGTAGCTGCATTTTCTCGCTGAACGTATTGCAGATGAAGGCAAGATGAACAAGTATTGTGACATGAGGCACTATTTTTTAATTTCTACTCTAGACTGGATTGATTAGATTCAGGCATTGATAGTGGGCGGGGGCGCCGGAATAAAGGGCACAGGCTATGCAATCACGGATTTGGCGGGCGTGTTTTTTAACTTTTATCAAAAAAAATAGATAGCGTAGGTATGTAGATCTCCTACCGACCGAAAAATATGTGGATCCATCGCTCATCCGGTTTCGGTTGGAAGGGAAGAAACTTCCCGTCTAGCATCCACATACGTGCTCTCTTGATGGCACGCTCCTCCCCCCTCCTCTCCAAGTGGCCGAGCCAATGCAGTCTCGCGGCCTTCGTTTCGCCGATAATATTTGGGTCACCCATCCGGAGTGACGCAACATCGCTGGAAGGATGAAGTCCAGAAAGATCTGAGCGCTCTCCAATCTGCAAACGGGCAAGAAACAGCCAAGAGTAGAGAGCAGTGTCGCCTTTTAGTGTCGGAGGCCAAGATCCTGTTTGGTTCACTGTGCCAGAAAATGAAGTGAGTACCCACAACCCGTCCCACTTATCCCCGCATCGCGCATCCAAAGTGAGCTCCACAAGCCCGCTTAGAGCTAACATTTTAATATTTTCCATTTTCAAATGATTCTGTATCTGTTTAAAGTTACGTACTTCATAATTACATTATCAAAGTCGTGCCGTTAATTTGATATTTCAATTTCTCTTTATAATTCTGGAAACTAAGGAAATTCAATTTAAGTTTCAGACATCAATCAACAATTTATCAAAATGTTTGACCTTTTTGATGAAGCCAATTTGAATTTAGGTCGATGGAAACTGAAACAATAACTTATTTAAATAAGTTACTTAACCTATTTTAGTAAGTTTATTAACTTATTTAAATAATTTGAAACAATAAGTAAGCCATCTTAGAACGCTATCCAATATTGCTTAAAAAGCTATAATTAAGAAAACAGTAAAACTTGCCGTTAAATTCCTCAGTAAATAAATAATAGAAATAGTATTAATTACGTTAGCTGCAGCCGCAGGACTTGAAGAAAACCAATTCTTAACTTTTAATAAAATGCATAAATACTGAATTATACTACGTAAACTTTTTGGAATCATAATTTCAAAATGGAACCCCCTATGACACAAATGTAGTGCGGAAATCATTGTGAAAATTTTTATATTGATTGAGCCATTAAAATAAAATTGGAACATTAATAGTTCACGTTCTTCATTAAATACCAAAATTTAATTTATCTAATTATAAATTATTACAAATGTATCAATAATGTACTCGATTCATTGTTACTCGTGAGAGGACTGGTAAGAATAGTGCTTAACTGTTCAACGATGAGACAGCGCTCACGCATACTCATTATTTAGTCACTGTTTGTTAATTAAAATTTTTACTTTTAGTGCTAGTCTCTGCACTTAATGAGCACCAGTGGCATAACTAGAGGAACTGCATATCTTCTTCTTCTTAGTCGTTTCCTCACTGCTGAAGATCGTGACTCTTATTTAATTGGTCAACGAGCTGTCTCCATCGGTTTCGCTCCGTCGCCTGGTGGAGTACGGCGCTTATGGGGATTTCCAGGTTTTTTTGTAAATTTGATCCGCCCACCTTTTATGAGTACGGCCTCAAGGTCTTTTACCCTCTATTTTTCCCGTCACTATCAAACGCTCGAGGTTATCTGCTCCTCTGCGTGCAATATGGCCAAAGTATCGCACTATGAGTTGTAAGCAGATTGTGTGCACTCTGAGCATTTTCTATTCTAAGTTGCTTTAAAATAGAGATGTTTGTGCGATGGGCCGTCCATGGTATTCTTAGCATACGGCATGGAACTAACTGCATATACGTTCCTATTTAATCCATTTCATATTTTTATTAGGCAAAAATAATGATTTACGAGCTTTTTTTTGTTTCACATAAGAATTCACCGTAAAAATCATAAAATTGGATGATTTCTCTTAATGTGTGTTAACACTATAATTAATGACATACCTATCTCTTTATATGTGAAAATTTTAGTTTGGGGGCAATTATACAGCTGCGCGTAATGAAAGTCGTTTTAGAAGCATGACTTCGCACCGCATTGTAAATCTGTGGACAATTCGACATATATGTCTATTCCCTTTGCTTCGCTTATGAAACGTTTCAAGCAGCATTTTTTCTTTAGTTTCAATTTAGTCATAATTATACAGTGTTTATTCAATTCTGTTTATTAGCAGGAGATTATTATTATTAATTATTAAATACTAATGTATATCAATTCTGATCTAAAACCCTTAAATGCTCAAGAAATTTAAAAAAGGATGGTAAGTTCATGAAAAATGAAGGTCTAACACCTTTAAGCATTGCTATTTATTCCACAACACCTGACCGACTGCGGTATTGATGCTGACCTTTAAGAGAGATCTGAGCCCAAACCTCACTCATCGGAAGCAATAGAGTATAATTTTGTATTCTAACCTAATAGGTACTACAGTTTTTCATTATAAATAACTAGCTTTGCGCCCGCGGCTTCGCTCGCGTTGAAGCCCTCAAATAAATATCGTTCTTTAAAAAAATATTCAAAAATGTCCATTCTCAGGCTCTAGACTATCTGTGTACCAAATTTCATTTAAATCGATCCAGTAGATTTGGCGCGAAAGCGAGACAGACAAACAGAGTTACTTTCGCATTTATAATATTAGTATGGATGATGGTCAAAAAGGAAATAAATAGCGGACTGGACGTTTTAACAAATTGCAAACGTTCATATTTATAACCCAGTGTTTTTTTATTTCTGTTATAAGAGCTTTTTATAATATAACTTTATTTTAAGGGAAATAAAAAAATCGCATTTCGTATTTAACAGCTTTACGAATTACCGAGGGTAACATTATGGTTGCGGCATGCTTATTAAACCGTTCACAGACATGTCTGTCTGAATAATAAATTTGACATCTGTCCTTTACGTTCATGGTTTCGTATTTCGTTTTCCTTGTGTGAATAAGATAGAAGACTTTAAATATTGCTAAACTCCTACATATACTTCATATTGTTATTGAAATGCCATGTAAAGCGACAAAAGAACGTTACTTCAAAGTTTTCATAATCATTAAGATCTCTCAGCTGTGTAATAATAAAAGAACGCCAATTATACTATTACATTCGATGCTATCTTTTACATTGCTTTTAACTGGATAAAACAGCTACTTCCGTTCCATAAGGATTGTACGTGACTAATCTAGAAGGGACTGGAACCACTAACCTAACTTCATTAGCCGATAAAACTAAATCCTTTTAAGCGGAGTATAAAAAATCTTTCGAAACAGAAATGTATTTCTCTTAAATATAGTAAGTATAAATTTGTGAAGTAATTATTTTTTTCTAAGCTTTTACCCGCGGCTGCTATCGCGTTGAAGCCGTTAAATAAACATATTTTTTTAATTATTTTTTATTAAAAAAAATCCTACGTCTTTTTTAATATTTATTTAGGATTTAATTTATTTTAATTCCTTTTTGTAGCTGTTTTCAATGTAATAACTTTTGAATGTCTTTTCACCTTCAATTAAGATGCCATTTAGTTGAAGATATTATATATTTATTAATATTTTACAAAGCATGTTTTAATGTGTATCTTGTTGGTGAATTAAATATAAATAAATCACAAACATCAGGTTTGATGATAGGTACCTATTTAGGTAATTAATATTGAATGTACCCAAATTAAGTAACTTTGTAATTGCCTTGAGGATGTTACGGATTATTTTGTTTAAAAAATATACGCCTTATGTAATCCAATATAATAATAAAGCATAAATAAATAAATATATTACATATAATACCGTTTTCTCTAAACAAGTGATCTGTGGTAGCACTTTCTGCGTTACGACATTGTGTAAAATAAATTCTAGTTACTAATATCATCGGACGAAACCCCTCAAATAATTATGATAGAAATTCGCTTAGAGATAAGTTCGTTTAATCATTAATTATTTGATATTTCAAATTCACTAGAAAATGTAAAACTGAGGGAATTCAATTTAAAACTCAGACATCAATTTATTAAAACATTTTGCCTTTTGAATGGAGCCAATTTGAATTGAGGTCATCAGAAACTGAAATAATAACTTCGGATATAAATTACCTACATAAAAACAAAAAAACTTCACTCATTTTGATTCATCACGATTTCTTTCCAATCCTGCTTTCAATTTATTCTTTTGTAACGTAAATTTCTACTTACTGATTGGATAAATTAAGGGGTATTTTTAAGAGTATTTCACAATCAATACCACAGGAAAATCAGTACAGTCGATAAAGCCCCTCTTTCATACATCTATGATTATTTGTTTTTTTTAGTATTTAAAAATGAACGAGTTAAGAAACTCTCATGGAGATGCTCATATAGATCAAGTGAAACTTTGATGGATTCTTGCTGCGTAACACAATTAAAATCCAATAACTTCAAATTAAATGATTTCAATGCATATATTAAGACACTCAAAAAACCGTGAGCAACCTTAGAGCTTAACTTGTATAATTAGACTTAAAAATTAACAACTAACTGGGATCTTTCCACGCACATCAAACGAAGTTTTGTTTTCTTTTTATTTGGTAAACAAGATTGTGTTAGTAACGATCTAAATGTTTTATGATAAATAGCGTAGTTTTCTACGCATGGTGCCCATAACTTAATCGACCCTAAAATTATGCCAATGTGGAAGTTACGACCTCGGTTTTATTATTTATTTTGGTTTCTCCTTTTCCAATTTAAATCTGTCTATTTATTGCTTAGTAGAAGGGAGATAAAACAGTTTGTGCAAGATTTTATGTTTAAAAAAAAGTTTAGCGCTGAATCTAGTTGTATTGTAGTCTCTTTCCTCGATCTTACCTTAATATGCGTAAATAAACAATTACAAATGCACATTAAATTATTCTAATTAGTACTTGTACTCGTACTTTAACGAGCTTAAATTAAATAATATTATTTTATTTTTCTTTCAAGACATCTGAAGCAGAATAACCTGAAGTGTTTTTATTATAAAAATGCTACGTAAAAATTACGTTTGGTCCGTTTCATTATGCGGAGAAAACATTTTCCGCGCGCTCAACTTTAAGTAGATAACCTCATTATTGTACCAGATCCCCTCTCTGTGTCTACATTTCGCAGAAATCTTAAATACAGTTTTATCTTTTGAAACAACTATATTTCTTGTTTTTAAGATTGCAATTTTCTCATTTTTCTAAAGATTCATTAGTAAGTATATAGGAAATACGTAAAAAAATCCATGGCTTTTGAATGTTGACAAAATTTATGTGCGGTGGAGCACATTCTACTCCGCAATCAACAATGCAAACGATGTTATATACATATATATGTGCAAAAAAGCTGAGAATATAAGATAATATATATATATATATATATATGGAATGTATAATTTAAGTTATATAATTTAACATACACTTTTGTTGTAAATTTTTAGTGATAATCTTCTTTATATATATAATTCTTCTGTACGTGTGTACGTCACTGAACTACCTACTAAACGGCTCAACCGGTTTTACTGAATTTTTTTGTGTCGATTCAAGAATGGTTTTGATTCACAATTTTTTTGTTTATTGGATATAAGTCGTGTGTACAGGACACCGTCTGCTAGATCTGCTAATAAAATGTAAAATTATAAATATTTATCTAAATCTCATTATAATTATAGAAATTTAATACTGAATCAGTATTAGTACAAACACACGGTTTATATATCCAGTGTCATCATACAATTATAACACTTTATATTCGATAATAGAAGCGAGCTCTATAAAGTCTAGTCTAATCAACGCTAACCCAACGACTTAGCCCCAAATTCATCAATTTCCACTTAAACATATTTTCAAACATTTGTCCTTTGCGTCCATCATTTTCGAGTTTTCATACTAAACACAAGCAATTATTTTTAAATTAACAAAAATGTTATATTAGAAAAAACTCAATGGAGATAAGTCCAAGTGTTAACGTTTATATTAAAACATTAATTAACTTTTTAAATTATTTCAAGATACAACAAATCAATATATTTTGAGAGTTATTGATCCTTTTACCACAGCTAAATTATGTTAATAGACCATAAAAGCATAAAATTGAGCAGTTATCTTTTAATTGCACATAATCATAACATCAATAATTCTAATTCTAACTTACAATAAATAAAATGCCTATTTCATTCGATGTTATCTTTCAAATTGCTTATAAATGGAAAGAGCAGACCTTTTGTTTTGTAGTGAGAAATGTACGAGTACGTGACTTATCTGAAAGGGACTGTTAGTCCTGTCTCAAATACATTAGCCGATAAAAGTAAATCCTTTTAACCATGGAAGAAAAATGAAGGTCACATTTTAGTAAATGACTTTATATTTTATTAACGTTTTATAAATAAAAATCGAGGAGATCTATTCAAAAATGGCGTGCACATTGATAAACACTTCCGAGTTTCTCTGTGAAATTCCCTCCAGAGTAACTTATACTTCTTGAAAATGAAGAGAGAACATTCATTACACTAATGAGTTATTGGTTGATGTGAAAACTGAATGAAACTTTAAAAATTCTTTATACTTGACTTTTAAAAGAAATTGCATTGCGACGTTGACGAAAAAACGTTTTCTTAATAGAATTATAAATATTTTACTTAAACATAGTGTTTTTTGTGATTGTGCCATCAATTATTATATAATTTTCTTTTATGAACTAAATGTGTTTTACATTTTTATTTTTCAATTAGTATTTAATTTCCAAATTCACAAAATAAAATGTACAGGCAGGAGTACACAATTTTTCATATCATGGACTGATTATAACATTCAAAGTCTCTTACGAATTTGTATCGAGCAAGTTTGGTACGCATTTCCAAACCCCACCACCACCACCAGGGGTCTTCTACTAGGCCTTGGAGGGCCTGCAGGTACGGGTGTCGAGGACAGACCTCATGACCCGGGCTTCATCTCAGGGGCCACTCCGTGCCCCCGGTAATTTGGGCCAAATTGGCCTGACGGGATGTGTTGTTCTGATATCGCCATAAAAATGGCGCAACACTGTTTTAACGGTATTTTACTATTCACCGTAATGCTCGGTGACTAGCGTAGATAGGGTATGTAGGGATGCTCCCATAGGCGATTGTCCGGTTGCCATTGCGGCTATAATGGTTATTAATGCCTCCGCCAATGTGCGGATCAGTTGCTGAAGGGACGCTGCGAACTCCTCCACAGTTCTAGGGGCTTCAGTGGCATAGCGGTTGTCTTGAGGGCGAAGGGGGCGACGACTGGTAGGCGCTGTCTCCGTCCTTTGCTCGAAGTGTATTTGACGGCTTCCTTGTGTATAAGATTGGCTTCTTTGTCGGGGGGGAGGGGGCGGTGAGGTAGCGCCGTCTCCGTCTCCGTAGTGGTAGCTTGTTCCCGTTCTCGGGGAATTCGAGTTGACGGTCTTTCGACTCTTTCGTCTTGTGATGAGGCCGCGGGTGCATCACGTCCGCGGCGTCTTCGACGATGGCTTCTGACCCTATTTGTAGCTGGGTTGGCTGGTGGCTGGAGTGTCGTTATTGTCGTGGTTGGTCTTGCAAAGGTGGCGGCAGTGGAGGCGGTGTCGGCGACGTATGTAGAATGCGGGCGCGCGCTCGATTTTTTTTTTTTGGGCTGGATGAGCCACTGTTGGCCTTAGGGGCCTTTACAGATCCGACGGACTTGAGGTGGCCTGGCGCACGAGGCGCCTAGCCTGAACCTCTGCGTACTATTATTACGCGTTATGGTGACTAAGCTCGAGGGCTCCCGGGGGAGCCAAGGCTCGGGCCGTCACGCTATTATTGTTACCGGTTTGGGAGGCCGCCAAGCTCTTAGGGCGCTTTGGCGGGCGCTCCATGGAGTGATCAGGCTCGGCTTGGGCTGTCACTCAGCACGCGTTTAGCATTCCGATTCGAGGGTGCCCGAGAGGGCCGGACCTCGGCTCGATCGGTAACTATTATCTGACTGGGGGAATTACTAGAGCTAACATTACTACCACTTCGGATGTTAGCCGCACTTATGTTTGCCGCACTCGCCGGCGAGTGCGGTGTGTGTTGGTGTGTTTCTTGAGTTTTTTGATCCTTTCGATGGCGATAGTCGTCTCATCGTCAGGGAAGTCGAGAACGTGACGCGGTCTTCGGTAATCGCGGCGGAAAATATTTAGCGGCAAGGGCCTGTAGGTGACGGCACCTACGATAAGTGGGTTGGGATGCGCGGCGGCGGAATCGAAATATCGGCGCGACGCCGACTTCAGGAATTGCGCGATGGTGGGCAATTCTAGATCGACATGTAGGTCGATATTGCGCATGAACCAGGGTGCTCCCGTGGCTCTGCGCAAGAATCGATTTTGAATCACCTGAAGCCGGTGTATTTGCTTCGGAGCAATGTGAGCGAAGACGGGGCTCGCGTACGTCATGATAGGGCGAACTACTGCCTTATATAAGGTCACCTTGTTCCGAAGGGACATTTTTGACGTTTTATTGAGGAGCGGGTAGAGGCGACCGAGTACGAAGGCCGCCCGGTTCCTAACCTGGGTCACGTGCTGGGTGAATTTAAGCTGGGAGTCGAGGACGACGCCTAGATATTTGACTTTATTAACCCATGGTACTGGGCTGTCCAAGAGTTTAACGGGGGGTGGAATGGGTATGTTCTTTTTGTGCGCGAAAAGGATTCCGCGCTTTTGTTACTTAGACGCACCACCGTCGGCCTTGACTTCCGCCACCTCTGAGACGCTTGCGGCGCTTCTTCGGTACTCCTCTTCACTGGTTGATAGGTATGCTTCGGCTTCTTGGTAGCGCTGCGGCTGTGGTCGCAACAGTTGTCTTGGGAGCTCAGCTTCCTCGATGTCCTGTTGGTCCATGGCAACAGGTGTGCGCGTCCTCCTGCGAGGTTTGGGGGCGATATGCCCTCCATCGTTCGCGGTTCCGTCCCTTCCCGTTGTTGCGGGCGGAGTCAATCCCCAGGCGAGCTATGTACCTTGCTCCCCTCAGCGCGGGCCACTTAGCCGGGTGAGACCCCTAGGGGAGGCCCAGCGAAGCGCCCAGCGAGCGGGGAGAGGTATCAAGGCCGCAGTGTAAGGCGGGAATCGTCGCGCTTCCTAGCGCGTGCACTGCCTGCCCTTTTCTGACGAAAGGGGAGACGCAGTGCTGGTCGCACACGTAATCTCGCTGTCGCGGGGGTACGTGGTCTCGGCGAGGCGTGTACGGCGCACACGTTCCGGACAAGGTGGCCTAGGCTGCTCGACGCTTCACGGAGTTAATACCTCGACGTTAGGCGGAGTGGCTTCGGCGGATTTCGGCTGGGTGGCTTCGATCACTCACGATGTCGCAGAACGGGCGCTATTCCAAGCCCCTTAATATGTTGTACCTAGTCATCAAAACATCGTAATCGCTCGACATTAAAAGAAAAACCAGTTCGTTCACCCATAGTTTAAATGTTGAAACATTTCTCGTTAAATGTATTTAATTTCTTACACTAATTGTTGAAACGTTCGTTATGTTAATTAAAATTAACAGCCAGTAACGAACAAAGTTCTTAAACTTTGAATGTTAATTTAACGCAATTCTCTTTGTTGCTTAATTTTAAACTTCTTTTTGCTAGCGTTCTCCAAACAGTTCAATAATAATAAATGGTTTTACCAAGTTAATATTACAATGACACTGAAGGCTAATAATAATATATATATAGATAAACTTCGAATTTCAAACTTCTATTTTCCGAAATTATACATTATTAAAGATTTATACGAAAAATAAAATAAAAAAAAACTACAGTTTATAACCATTTTGAGGTTATAAACTGTGTTTATAACCATTTTGAGGTTATAAACTGTAGTTTTTATCGAGTAAGTAACAAATTACCCCTTTGGGGATATTTTTGTTTTCACTGGCTAAAGCTACGCTTGTAATTATGTACGAATAATGTGTAACGTCCTGTCCGCGCCACCATGTCTAACAACCACGTCTACAATTTGCCAGTAAAAACACTTATTAGATACAAAAATATTGTTTTATTCCGTAATGGTATTTTTCATAAATAAATTATTCATTCTTTATAAACATGTAACGCAAATAAAAAATCTACAGCTCTTACTCGTATGTTTGACGGTATCTAAGTCCCCACAACAGTTGATGTTGTAAAGGATATTACAATAAAATGCGCCAATCATTGCGAAATAAATGAAATGCGAAAGCCTAGAAAATGTGAAGAACAAAATTAAGTCTCCATTTTATTTCAACCGGTAAATAGGATAAATCCAGGCTAAGATTTTTTTCATAAAAAGCGTCACAACAAACTATTTAAATAATCTTTTCTAAAATGAGTAGCCGCCGTTAGCGCGGAAGCATACTCGGGTGCTTGACCTAAATGAAGGTTATTTTTTTTTTAAATTGTAGAGTACAAAACGTGCGGTACAATTTTACTTTGTCATCGCTTAAAATTTTTATGGAGTAATATTTATAAATTTTAAGTTATTGTTTTTTTTTAATTGGACTGCAAAGACTTCATAGTTCAAGCAATATTCATGAAATTTATCACCTCTAAAGTATTCAGCACTTATTTTTTGGACAAATATACAAATAAATGCGAAATGTTTTGTTTGATGTCGAAATCACTTAGTAAAACTACACATACTCATCGGGTAACTTAAAATAAGCACATTTAATTAAAATTTTTTAACAAATATTTTATTTTGAAATGTGTTATATTCTACTCTTGTAATTTTATTTCTATCTAATACTTTATAACTTTATAATGTATATGTTACCGGACAAACCCAATTTCAGGACAAATGAATTTTCCTAGGATAAACTAGTTCTTCCTATACACGATAGGAGTAACAAGTTTAGCCTAGTCCAAACTAATTTAGCCCAAGCCCGATAGGATAAATCAGTTTAGGCTAGTCCAAACTAATTTATCCTAAGCCCGATAGGATAGACTAGTTTAGGTTACGCCAAACTAGTTGATCTTGATATAAATACGCACACTTTAGGATGAACTGGTATGGCCTTTCTTTGCTTTAACTTTCTTTCTTTGCTTTCTTTGCTTAAACTATTTAGACTAAACAGTTTAAGCAAAGAAAGTAACTGGGCAAACATGTCATGTACAACATGCAGGAGCTCTCAAATCACGCCCCGCACCGCTTCTCGCTCGCCATTCCTGAGAGGTAGGAGATGTTAAACCAAGGCTCTGAAATATCATTAAAGACTGCAGCTACGAAACATTCAGTTTGGTTTTATGAGATGCACCTGCAACAAAAGGCAATGATATTCTGCAATTCTAAGTGCCACCAGAGCAAATCATGCAAAAATAAATAACAATTTTAATAATTAAGATATGGTTATTGCTTCTATTAAAAACATTTATTATTTGTTATGACGAATCATCATGGTTTTAAAAAAATATTATTTTTTCCAATTACGGAGTATTATATTCAGTTTATCTATTTACTTTGAATTTCTAGATATACTATAATGTTTAGACTAGGCCTTACCAGTTTATCCTAGAGTGTGCGTATTTATATCAGGATAAACTAGTTTGGCCTAGCCTAAACTGGTCTATCCTATCGGGCTTAGAACAAATTAGTTTGGACTAGGCTAAACTAGTTACTCCTATCACGTATAGGAAGAAGTACTTTAGCCTAGGCAAAACTAGTTTGTCCTGCAATCGGGTTTGGCCGGTAACATATACATGAAATAACTTTTGTGATAACGAAAAGTTTTTTAGCTAATTTTATTAATCATAGAGACCGTTATCATAAAATAATGGAACAATTAGGATAACGAGAAACATGTAAGCCAATTTTAACAGCTATATTAAAATACGTTTATGAAATAGAAGCATAATTTTAAGTTATGAACAATATTTGCGCACATAAAATGAGATTTCAAATTACTCGTTTATTCGAAAATTTGCCAGTGGAACATAAATCTTGATTCAGCGGCTCTTGCTAACGTTAGCGTTCGAATTTCGGAAGTTAGCGCCTTCATAAATCGATTCGCGGCCTAAGGTAATTTTATAATTCACTACGTAATCTGAATACACGAATGATTATTTATATATTTGGAGTATTAAATTAGCAATTTCATGAAACCTTTGTCGACGATAAAGGTTCAAGTAATATACTGTAGCCAATATTAATTTAGCAAGAGCTTATATTCTTAACTCCTAGTGTTTGCGATTTAACATAATTCAAATCTATTGAAAATCAAAATCAAAATCAGAAATATATTTATTCACATAGACGCTTGTGTTTTTATGAAATGTAAAAATTTTACATAAAACTTAATACGTTCGTAAGTTACCACCGGTATTCAGTAGGATGGCAACAAAATTACCCCAACCTGGACCCTGGAGTGTGTTGTTGCCTTGAATAACCTTGGCTTTCGTAACTGAGCTATGCTTTATTGGGTGCGATGGCACTCATAAATTGTAGAGAATGAAGCAGCGTATGAGCTGGTAAGGAATGGCTCGAGTTCCTGACCTATTGGGGCTGAACCTATCCTAGGGGTGCCTAAGTCCGGTAGACCTGTCGAAGAACCCATTCTGTGGTATCTGCGGACGAGGACACACCCCTTTACATAATTTGTTAATGCGATTTCCTGGTCAATATTAGGAGTCGAAAACCAGGTAGGTCCAAGTTGGCAACTAAGGAAGCCTCTTGAATCATATCCCTGCAACGATTGAGGTTAGATCAAGTCAAGTAGTTAAATGTGAAATTTTGAATTATAAAAAATTAAATTTATAGATAAGAAAGAGAATAAAGACATATAAATATAATAATATGCGTAAGACATATAAATGTAATAATAATATGTAACATATAATAACAAATAGGTAACAGATTTTAGTGTCGTATGGAGAAGCACGCTTGCATAATTGTCTAAAAGGTCTTCTGAAAAAAAAAAAAAATAATAATAGTAATATCGTTTTCTTTATTTATATCCTTAATTAGTCAGATGTTTAATAATTTTTTATGTGACAAGATGACAAGTGTGATGGCGGATGGACCTGCCCATTCGTGCAACAGCCGAAGCCATTGCGTGACCCTACCACAGTTTGTATTTAAAAAGTGTTAAGTTTACTTAAACGCTCACTTAAAACTGTGACAAGAGTCCAATCGCTCACCTAAAATGTAAAACTCAATAGCAATGAATCGCAATATGATGCATGCGAAGAGTGACGTTACGGACGGCATACAGTCAACTTAAGCTCTTGTATTTTTTATTCGTAAAAATAGTTATTGAGGATATTCTCACTTGTTTGTGTTAAAATAAAGGTTCGGACATCTTAACTGAGCTAATTAAGCTTAAAGTGTAATTAATATTGTCTCCTTTCATTAAATCTCAGTGGAGGGTAGGCAGCACCTCAGAACCATCTGGTGACCAGTAAGGAACAGTAACATTAACGACATCTTTCGGCATTTAATTAGTAATTAAAATAAATACGATATGGCAAAGTGCGGAGCTTGCGGCAAATTCCTCTCGTCGACAGGTGGCGTTAGCTGTACAGTCTGTTCAAACATATTTCATAGGGCATGTCTAATGGTGTCTAATGGAACAGCGATAAGCAAGGATTGGGTGTGCCCAGAATGCAAAAAAAAGTCAAGAAAGGGTGATAACAGCTCTACCCCTCCTGTAAGAGGTATCTCCGGAAACACCACTCAAGAACCTCAAATGATCAGGAGCCCGCCATGTAGCGATGGACCTCAGAAAACTGCTTTGAACGAAGATGATTCCCCTGCACGAGAGCTTAGCCGCCAACTTGTTGCCTGCATGGTCGAGATGCGAGAACTCCGCAAGGAAATGGCAGAACTCCATGCATCCGTTGCATGTTTCACGGAGCGAATGAATGGCTTTGAACATAGGCTGGAGGTAATCGAGCAGATGCATACACCTACCAAAGTGGAGGTCAATGAGTTAGAGAAAACAGTTAATTTACTAAAGCAGGAGCTCAATGACCGGGATCAAGGGGCACTGCTTTCGGATCTTGAGATCGGACATCTACCTGAAGAGAAGGGGGAGAATATCATCCACACCATATCTGTTCTGGCAGTAAGGCTAGGGGTACCGCTGGAAGAACGGGACGTCGTCTTTGCGGAGCGTGTTGGAGCGGCGCCACTGTCTTTGAGCGCTAGTACGGAAGGAGGCGTAGCGATAAGAGCGCGACGTGTGGTGGTGCGGCTGGCGCGGCGTAGCCTGCGCGACGAGCTGCTGCGCGCTGCCCGCGTGCGTCGCTCAATCACTACCGCGGACATCGGGCTCCGTTCCATGATTCCATAGGGTCCGTGAAGCCTGTCGAAAGCTTTCGTGGCGCTACTCCTGGACAAGAAGGGGTCGAGTCTACGCTCGCCAAGCAGAGGGCAAACCGGTTTACTTAATCCGCACAGACGACGACTTTACTCGTGTTTTTCAGTCAAATATTGTTTGCATTAGCAGCTCTGCATAAAGTAAACAATAAAAGTTTAAATATATTGATTATAAGAAAACTATTACTACTAAGATTTGTTATAACCATATTTTTAATTATTCATAACGTTATGTATACAAATATTTACAGGTGTTATGGCTATGATGGTACGAGGGTAAGGGCTGAGTTTCGAATTGCTACTTTCGTGTTTACTTATAATTATTTACAATTAAAACCATTAATTCGTGTTAAAATAGTTATATATTTCAGTTATTTTAAAGGAAAATGTTTAAGTTATAATAATAATTCTATTCTATTGATAATTAATTACATTATATACATTTTTAAAACATTGAGCTTCATAAAAAGTATATTAGCGTATCATAATCTTAAGAGCACTCGTCGTAGGTATTTTTTCTCGCTTCGTTGCTGCACAAGCATAGTAGGTTTGACTATTATTTCATTCATTCAATTCTAAACATAATCTTAAGTTAGGCTTACTTAATGTCGGATCTCTTGGTACAGGACATGACGAATTTCTCGTAGCTATGGATCGGTATTCTGTCGACATAATGGCGATTAATGAAACCTGGTTGCGAGAGGGCGAGGAGGGGCGCGCGCCAGCAGTGCCCGGTTATAGATTACGTCACGTTCCTCGGCCTTCCGACGTGCGCTCGCGCGGAGGTGGAGTCGGCTTCTTCACACGTCAGGGCATTGCAGTCCGCACACTACCGCACCCCCCAGCCCCGCTCGTAGAGCAAATGTGGCTTGCAATAACAATTAACGGTACAAAATTAATTATTGGTACTGCTTACAGACCGCCGTGGTTGAGTGTTGACATTTTTTTCGATGCTTTATCGGAAACTCTCGGAACATTCTCATGGTGTAATAATGTAGTTTTATTAGGCGATTTCAATATAAATTTATTAAATGATATGGATAATAACTGTAAGAAGTTGAAAATTTTTTTACAATGTTATAAATTAAATCAGTGTGTTACTGAGCCTACCCATTTCACGGAATACAGTGAAACTCTAATAGACGTAGTATGTACAGACATTCAAAAATCATTCACATCTGTGAATCATATACCGGAACTAAGCGGTCATGCATTTATTTGCTGCGAATTAAATATAAAAAAACCGAAACCGAAACCGATTATTATATCGTGTAGAAATTTGCATGTGATTGATAATGAACAGTTCCTATTAGATTTGAAGTCTTTAAATTGGTCAAGTTTCAAAACATTGGATAGCGTCGATGACATGGTATCATTGTTTAATACTATGTTGATAAAATTATTTAACATTCATTCGCCCGTACGTACAAAATCATTAAAACACTACCAATATCCCTGGATTACTTATAATATACAAAAAATGATGAAAGTAAGAGATGAAGCAGGTGTTGTTGCACGTAAGTCAGGTGGTACAGCAGCCCAAAAACTACTTTATAAAGAGCTCAAACACTATGTTGCACAAGCATTAATAAGAGAAAAGAAAGCTTACTACAATTTTTTTTATAAATAATCAAAAAGATACTCGCATCGTATGGTTACATATAAAAAAAAACGTTAGGTTAAAAACCAAGCCTGACCTGCCTCATCATATTTTCAACGATCCCGATTTGATTAATACAAGCTTTTTAAATGTGCCCGGAAATAATCAAGTTCCTACTTCATATATGACATTCTTTAAATCTCACGTCAAAGTCTCAAATGTATTCAAACTGAAGACAATTGAGGAAAGTGATGTTGTGAAAATAACACAGTCATTAAAGTCAAATGCGGTAGGTGCAGACGGTATTTCCTTGGATATGTTGAAAATGTCTTTTCCCGTAACAATACCTGTTATTACGGAGATAATTAATAAATCAATTACAACGCAAACATATCCCTCAGAATGGCAGCACGCACTCATCAGGCCTATACCCAAAAACTCAAATCCTATTAGCATGAAGGACATACGCCCGATTAGTATACTCCCCTGTGTATCAAAAATTTTGGAGAAAGTCGTGGCTGAGCAGGTAAGAATATACTTAGAAACCAACGATGTGCTTCCCAGTCTTCAGTCAGGGTTTAGAAAACTCCACAGTACGT
Organism: Iphiclides podalirius; assembly: GCA_933534255.1. Lineage (NCBI taxonomy): Eukaryota > Metazoa > Arthropoda > Insecta > Lepidoptera > Papilionidae > Iphiclides > Iphiclides podalirius. The sequence continues at coordinate 8,943,922 of OW152824.1, read as the reverse complement.
CAACCGCTATGGTAAACGTTGTCGACGACATACTATCAGATATAGACAGTGGCAAAGGAACGATTTTAGCCTTGCTAGATTTTTCCAGAGCATTCGACTGTCTTAATGTGCCATTGCTTTTGTCTAAATTACATTACTACGGTTTCGACATATCTGCGATAAAAAATGGTTCGAAAGCTATTTCAAGCATCGTATACAGCAAGTAGAAATATCAGACGAAAATGGGTTACCAGTCATTTCGAACGCTCAGGCTGTCAAACAAGGCGTCCCGCAGGGATCTATCATGGGACCTATTTTGTTTGCCGTGTATTGTGCGGATATAACAAATTGTATTAAGCATTGCAAATACCATATGTACGCGGATGATACACAGATCTATATACCTTGTAAACCGGGGGAGACTAAATTAGCGGTGGAAAAATTAAATGACGATCTCGAAAGAATTGCAGCTTGGTCAGATTCGAACGCATTAGTCCTTAATGGAAGCAAGTCTAAATATATGATTCTAGGTACGGCTCAGCAAATACAAAAAATAGCAAAACACGAAGCTAAGGTAACCATTAGGAGCGAACGAATTGAACGCGTGACTGAGGCTCGCAATTTGGGTTTGTTAATAGATGACAAGTTACACTTTGAAAGTCACATAATAAATACTGCAAGAACATGTTTTTATAGGTTAAAAGTATTATATCAAATTAGAAATTGCCTAAATACCGATATGCGGATAAGACTGTGCGATTCTTTGATTTTGTCTAAATTTAATTATATGGATATAGTGTATGGCCCTCGTCTGCTTGTGCGTAGCAAGAAACTTGTGCAGAGGGTGCAGAATGCCTGTGCGAGATTTTGCTTTAAAATACCTCCACGCGCTCACGTCACGCCGTACATAAACGAGCACAGTATTTTAAAAATGCAGTATCGTCGAGAACACCACCTAGCCACATTTCTATTTGGATTAATTAAATATAATATACCACCTTATCTATATCACAAATTAGTGTGGTCTCGCGACGTACAATCAAAGATCACTCGCTCGTCATGTTACTCTTTGGTTGTTCCCTACCATCGTACCATCGGCTTTCGTGGAAGTTTCAAATATTCTGCCTCTAAATGCTGGAATAACCTGCCGCCACCGCTTCGTAGTCTGAAAACATTAAATACATTTAAAATAAAACATAAAGCTCACCTAGTTAATGTTCAAAAAGCTATGGCGTGATATTTACGTACCTAAATAATTACAGACACTTAGCGCTGTCCGGTGGGTTCATACGAAAAGCACATGAGAGTGCATAGAACTTTTTTTTTTTTTTTTTTTTTGATACGTAAATGCTGAAAAAAAAAAATTTTTTTTTTTTTTTTTTTTCATGCTATTAATTATTGACTTTATTAAAATATTGTTTCCAATGATAAAATTGTTGCTTAAGATTATGATTATGATTACATACCTGTGAGAAAATATTTTTGTAGGGTACCATCATTTAGCATATCTTTTATATTATTTCCAACTCCTCCAACTCCTCATAATATACATGACTCTTATGGTGATAACAACACTTTTTAAAATGTTTCGGACATTCTTTTCCTTTCTTTTTTAATTAGATCCAGTTAGTTCATTCATGTAATTTATGTTAATTATTATTAGTGTTTGAATGACGGTGTGAACGTCCGTACGTCACTTAATTCACAGGCCCACTGAAAACCAGCGCTGTAGTCTCGTATTGACTGCAGCATTAAGCTGAGTGTGGTCTGTTTGCCGTATACGCCACACACAATTGTGTGCGTAAAATGTGTAATGTATTTAATATTTTTTTATTCTTCTTTTTTTTCTTCTTAGTATGTATTTTTTGTTAATAGTTTAAATGTACATGTGGCGTATTTGAGCAATAAATGTTTTCTTTCTTTCTTTCTTTCTTTCTTTCTTTCAATACGTAACGCAGTTAGGAAGGAATATAATATTTCCAGTCAACAAAAAAAACACCACTATAAGACAACATTATCCGGTTTTTATTGCTCTTTTTGTTTTTCCTGTGTAAGAGAGCCGCCCACGTTCAAGCTTGATCCTAGTGCTAGATCTTATAAAGGGAGTATCCTCTCATCAATTAAATTAAACAGTCTTGTGAACATATCGATTTAGAATGTAATGAAGGGTTAGATCCTAAGTCTATGTGTGAAAATAAACTCATAGATTTAGAATGCACTTATGTACTGTTTTTTTTACTACTGTATTTAGAATGTAATACGTTTTATTTTAAGTCTATGCATAAACCATGAAAACGATTCGCAATGTTGGTAAATTTTAAAACGAAGGTGACAAATCCATAAAAATAGTTTCACTTAGTAATGCGTAATCGCCTCAACATAAGACATGATTATGGATAGGTTTTACTACTAAAATGTTTTAGAGAAATAGAATTTACTTCGTAAAGCTTATCGCGTGCAGGAAAAATTATCTGTGCACTCAAAATTAAATAGATAACCTAATGGTTGTAGCGACTCGTCCCTACAGTCATTTGTGCAAAGACATCTTAAAAAGAGTAAGAGTAGACTTTTGTAAAATATCATGATCTTAGCGTCAAAATTACTTCCTTTATACCATTTTATACCATGTGTGTTTGAAATACCAATTATAAAACAAGAAAGAATCAATACCTACTTTATTAGTGTTTAAATTAAGGCACCTGTAACGTAAGATAATCTTAATTTTTCAAAAGACTTCAAAAAAGGAGGTTCTGAATTCCACTGTATTTTTTTATGTTTGTTATCTCAGACTTATCGGTAGGTCATAAAAATACGGTGGGAATGAAACCAACCAGCCACGGTAATCTGTCGCTTATAAAACAAATTTTTCAATGTATTCAAAGTATTTCTGTGATATCAAAATAATGACTATTGAACCCCTAAGTAATCAGTTCGATTAAAGTTTAAAAATAATATTAAGATTAACAATAATGTAAGTTTATGTGACTATTCTCATAGAATCCTGAGATATTATACTATTAGGTTACATGCATATGAAATACATTTGAAATTGGCGTTTTATATGGAAAAATCATCATTCATCTATGCACTTTCGCCATTTTATAGTTCATTGAGAACCTGAAAAAATGGAGGAGAAACAAAGTGTCTGAAGGTGGTTTGGACTGCTTTATCGAAATTATTTTTTTCCTTGCAAGACATTGTCCAAATTGCTTACTTGCGGATAATGCTGCGTGTCGGAGACATTCTAACTGTAGGTCTTCTAATTAAGCCACCGTCTATTTTGAAGTGTGAGGTCTAGCGTTGTCTTGAAGCAGCAGTGGACTAGTGTAATAATTGACAATTTTTGACAATAGAGATCTGCCGTAATCATCTGGACAGATCTTAAAAAGCTGTAATACCAGTAATACCAGCTGCAACACTAATACCAGCCACCCAACACTTATCAGTACCTTTTTCTGAGTCAACTTTCCCATGGAACATTTTGCTGGTTCTCGTACATGATCAATTTTTCACCACAAGTAAATAATACGATTCAAAATTTCATTCTTAATTGTGACGGTTGAGTAACGTTGCGAAGAACTCTGTATGTGTATGTTGGTGTGCTTCACTCAATTCAAGCGGTACCAATTTATTGAGCTTTTTCACTTATCCAATTTATTTAACAACCTTTTATTTCAAATTAAGGCTTATTCTTTGATGAAATAATAAGCCTTAATTTGAAATAAATTTGAATTTGGTATTCCTAGCCAAATGTCAGCAAAGGTCAGTTTGACAAAACGCCAATTTCAAATGTAATTACATACCTAATATTATAATATAAATTATTTTTTGATGCTTTAATAAGGTATTACATTTGCTAAATAGTTCACCTTGACACTAATCCCTTGAGTACTGGCACAGTCGCTGGGCAGATTATCGTTTTGGATTTACTATTGCCGAGGGAAATCCGTACTCGTAGTAACACTCACCCCATTTATATTTCCATCGAAATCAAGTCATAACGCTTTATATCCTGTAATCAGGGGGAAATCTTATGTTCAAATATGAAACTGAATGTTCTAACCTGTTCTCTGCCAGCCTTTGGACTGTCGGAAACTTTAACTAGGTAATTGAAAAACGAATTTGACACATCACAGTCTTTAAAAATGAAAAGTAATATAATTACTATAAATTTAGTTTTATAAAACTGTATATGATTTTATTTTCCTTTTTATGGAAATCAGAATAGTTTTGGATACAAAGCTAACGCATTAATTGAGTCTAACTAAAGGACTCTGCCCACTACAAAGTATCATACGTTACTTAGTTTATATACCAATGTAATACGTGCCATGAAAAAAAAATGGTATTTGTATTGAAAAAATATCGGAAAAAATATGCCCACTAGATCGTTCGTCACCGACAAACACCGTGGCGGTTTATGCATGTAGCGTCAACAATGATTGTCGACGAGAATATTTTGCGATGTTAGTTTTATGACATTTAATAAAAGCTTTAATTAAGCCTATGATAATGAAGAAGAATTTGACTTTGACTTCGACTTTACCGGTGCCGATACGTTTCGTGTACGGCACGCGACATTGCGAAACCGGTGCACACAAATGACCAAACAGTGAGTACCTATATGATGACCGGTATAAATTGTATAATCATATACAACAAACATATATACACAGCGTGTCTTTACAATCGCGACAATAAATGAACACTCATAGAGGATAACTGTTTAAATTGTATTAAACATTTTCATTCTTTAACCATCAATATTTACAGAGTTATTTAATTTTCCAAAACAAAGAATTTAAGAACACCCTTACGTATAAAACGGTAACGTAAAGTTCATTTGTAAAGATCACAAAGCATATGAATGGTTTGAATGAATTTAAAAGAGACAAAACATAGTGTTAGAAGGAGAGGCTTAATGCGGCGCTGTGGCAACGAATGAAAAAGTCTCTGAATGTATGAATCAGTCAGTTGTGGTTGTATAGGATGTTACAAATTTTGTTTCTTTTTTACTTAATTAGTTTGTTTGAAAATGTTGTTTTTTAATTATGGATTTTTAACGTTAATATTTTTTTATGATTATTGGCAAGTAGCGTTAGACCTGTGTTCATTTATTGTCGCGGTTGTAACGACTTGTTGGGCAAAGTAGAGAGTATCTTGTTGTTTTCCAATCCTGGTACGTTCAAGCACGGTCCTTACATGCTACGGTATAGTGAGCCGACTCCTATAAAATAATTAATGTACTGATTCAGTGCTTCCTTTGCCTGTTGTGGTACAGTAACAACAACGGCAACTTCAACGGCACTATTAGCCTAGTTTCTTGAGTCTAACGGCCTCACAGAAGACGTAGCGAAGTAAATCAAAGCACTTACAAATCCTCGATCCCTCGTATGTCGTTTTTACGGTGGTAGGGCCACGCAGCAACCTCGGCTGTTGCACGAATGGGCAGGCTCGTCCGGGTAGGTACCACGACCTCACAGAAGACCAGCGTAAAGTAGAAGTATAATACTTTCGCGTTTCGTTTGGTGAGTGAGGTAGCCGGAGCCCAATTTCTAAAAAGGTTGTCAACGCCTCTGCAAACCCTCGGGTGTAGCAGATGTCCATGGGCGGCGGTATTCACTTTACATCAGGTGAACCGTCTGCTCGTTTGGCAGCTTTTGTTGTTGACATTTCACGCCAAGAATGAAAAAGTTCGTCTCCTCTTTTATAATTGCGTACAGCAAAGGAGAAGAACAGTTTGCCAGCGTCAGTTTTCCCGTCCGATTATAATATGTGTCTTCAAGGCAAAAGTAAATAGGCTGTTACTGAGCTAGTGCGTTAACCATCAAAGATTACATTTTATTTACCATACATAAAGTGATATAGTAGGGAAGAACTAGCGGGTATTGGGCAAACAAAAAAATATATGAATCATAATTTTAAAGATACCCAATTAGGGCAAATGTGACTTATCATTTGTAGATAATCTAGATAAATGCTTACCTACACCCGATAACTCGTACAACTTTTTTTGATTTTACTCCAAATAGATCTCTTATTATATTACTCGATTATACCGTCCTCTAAAAATTAATGACACTCTATGTTTAAATATTAATTTAATTTTCAACGTAAACGGAAAAACGGAAGCAAAATGATTTTACGCAAACGTCCAGTGTAAAATATTTGTAACCTTTGACCAGTTTGTAAAACTTACAAACAACCAACAGGGTAAAGTGGTAATCCCTATTGTTACAGGAATATAAACTAAACTTTTTTGTATTATTCTTACTTATACTTCTTAATATTTTTATTCGCATATTTAAGTATCGTTTATTAATAACGATAAACTTATGATTAAATAGAATTTTGATATTTAAAATAATTTAATATTAAATTACTTAATTACTACTAATTAAAATTAATTAATTTTCTACTAAACTTGCTATTAGAGCAGAAGTTATACGAATGTGAAAATTTCTATTTACTACTTGGCTTCCATTGAGACAGATTCCTTTGTAATGGTATAAAATTATTTTCTTTATACTTATGACCAGAGGCCATTAAACCTGGTACCAATTTGGTCAACCCAGCCCATTCAGGAGACAGCAGGAGTATAATAATGAATTTACCATAGTGACCACAAGCACAAATAAGAGGATATAAATCTGTAAAGTGAATTAAATTATGAAATCTCTTTGTAAATGTAACGTTAACAAACTTCATTACTAGTTTTAAATAATAGTGTTAATAAGTCATCCTCGTACTCTAGTTTCAAATGCAGAGCCTCAACACTATGTCACTGTGTTTCCAATTTGACTTGTATCATTTGCATTACTTGAACACTTTTTAACGACCATACTTTGATATGACATCGTAAATTATTTATTGATTAAATGTTCTTATTATAGCACCTATTCGCTCGATTGTGGTCATTAATTAGTTATGGATCCACGGGGAACAGATGCCTCCCTTTAACATGCTCATTATTAGCAAATTCCGTGGGAAGTAACAGCGTAATCATCTGGCCTAGTTCATATTACACGGCTTCATACACGGTTATAGAATACAATTCATCCCACACATGTTCCTTTTTAACCTTCACTTTTATATCGAAAATATGTTCAATGATAGAAATGTATACCTCATTGTTTTGAAATGTAGCGGTGATGTCGGTGAACGCTCCTATGTTTAAAAACTGTTCGTCGTGAACGTGCCTAATCGATCGGTACGCTCGCACATGCGATAAGATAATTTTAAGGACATTCGATGAGTCAACGAGTTCAAAATTGACCGTGGTAAATATTAGTTATAATACTTAATATACAGCACGTATGTTACAGATTTTGGGGATCAAATTAATTTTAAATAAACCCTTTTCGAGACTCCTCCTATCTATGGCATTTGACCTCACCATGGATTCAGGAAAACATGTGTAACCAGGTCTACCATTTTATGCTATTTTATATCGTGATGATTTGTTGTATTTGTATGCTTGGATTTATTTCATGTATCATCCTTAGGGTGAATTTAGGTGTATTCCTAAATTGTAAAAATTAATCGCAAAGATTCATGCATGCATTCTACCAAAGGCCCAGAGATCCCAAAATTACACAAAATTTTCTGTTGGGTATTGCTTAAATTATCGGTTGTATGACTGCAATGTGTGTATTATTTTTAAATTGTAACATAATATTTTTCCTACTTTATAAAATTCTGATTTATTAAACTAATAATGTTACCGATAAATATGTGGTCGAATTTAGTCACCGATAACTAATCTGTGTTATTCTCACCAAATGCGGATAGATTAGATTCTGCACATCTTTATCGACAAGCAAAACCTGAAAATAACTTCTTACGAAACTTTGTAACGGATTCTACGTTTAATCCCTATGCTCAAATATAATCAATAATCGATTTTTTTATCATAACTCTTATACGTCGTTGATTAGTCATCATTTATGATTTTGCATGTTATCAAAATTCTAATGGATATGAGTAATACAACTGATGGGCGAGTAGTTGTATTACTCATTTATTACTATAAATATATAAATGTACTGTATGGTTACGGTGGTAGGGTCACGCAACAGCCTCGGCTGTTGCACGAATGGGCAGGCTCGTCCGGGTAAGTACCACGACCTCGCAGAAGACTAGCGTAAAGTGGAAGAGGACAAATACTTTCGTGTTTCGTCTGGTGAGTGAGGTAGGCTGAGCCCAATTTTCAAAAGGTTTTCAATGCCTCTGTAACCCTCGGATGTAGCAGTCGTCCATGGGCGGCGGTATTCACTTAACATCGGGTGAACCGTCTGCTCGTTTGGCAACTTTTCACTTAAAAAAAAAATATTTACATATTATGTATCATCCGTGATTGCTCATTGTCCGGGCGCTCGCTTCTAATACAATATAATCAAGCAACCTGAGTTCAATCCCCCGTGCCGGCAACAAGGCAAATATTAATTTTAAGTGCCGAAAGTGTGAAAGAGACAAAGAGAAAATCTGCATATTTTCGAAATAATAACAAAAAAAATATTTCGAAGAAAGTGAAGTCCGCCAATCTGCGATATGGTCGCGTGGTGCCGATAAAAGTGACGAGTGAAGGTAGAAGTAGAACTCTAGTAGATTATAATTAACTATACAATAATGTCCCGGCAATTGTTAAATCCAGCTCGACTGGGCTGCGTTCGGGAAACTACGCAGCGTCTTAACGTCTACAATACCACAGTCCTTAAAGATGAAAAGTCTTTAATCAGTGCGTGCTACCAACGATGACCTACGGTGCCGAGACATGGTCTCTCACTACTATCCTCATAAAGAACCTTGGGGTCGCACAGCGAGCTATGGAAAGGGTAGTTATTGGGGTTTCTCTACTAGATGGAATCAGAAATAAGGAGATCCGTAGACGAACTAGAGTTACCGACATAGCAGAGCGAGGCAGTGGGCAGGGCACATAGCTCGGAGAACCATCGGTTCTCAACTGTTGGGGCAGAAAGGTTCTTGAAGACCACGTGACGGCAAGCGCAGCGTAGGAAGGCCTCCCACAAGTCGGACGGACGACCTAGCAAAGATCGCAGGGACGCGTCGGATGCAATCCGCTACCGACCGGTCGAAGTGGAAGTCAATGGGAGACGCCTATGTTCAGTAGTGGACGTCCTACGGCTGATATGATGATGATTATTAAGTATTAATTTAATTTTTCATCCAAAATAAATAATTTACTATCCATTAGTATGGTAAACCAACACAAGCTATTATCTAATAATCTTACATATCACCATATTACAGAAAGTAGAAATAAGAGTCATGGATATTTTCGTTTCCTTTTTGATTTTTCGTAAATATTACCATTTCATTAGGATAAGACATTCCTGTGCAATAGTGGTTCTGTACAAACATTCATACTCGAAGCAAATATCTGTTGATTACACAAATGTTTGTCTATTTTTAGCAACTGAGCCATTGCAAAAGATATATGAACTGAGGGATTTCATCTGAGCTCAGTAGGTCACGTAATTTCACCGGACATAGATTATTATGGAGAAGTCAGTTATAGAAATAAGAAATGAGCCTAAACAATGACATTAAAAATAATAATTCACAAACTGTAAATTAAGTCAATAAAGGAAAAATAGGCTATCAAAGAATCAGCAAAACTGATACTAAGGAAACAGCTTACTTGTAAGAAACTAAAGCAACTCCAGACGAAACTAAGTTTTCCAATTGTTAACAAATGTGAAGTTTGGTTGAAGTAAGCACTACTTACCAGTTGATATTTGAAATTTGCGTTCCCGAACACCAACACCAAAATCCCTGACAAAGCCCTCACTTCATCCCATCACTTACAAAATTAGAAGAGATTTTTTTCTGGAACTGGAGCATTTGGAACCTGAATATATTTGAACAAAGATAAGTTCATGTTCAACTTTAAGCATTTTTCATAAATTTAACACGAGCCAGAATTATTTTATGTGAAAATTATGAATTATTTCAAATTAAAATTGTTACGTTCTTTTCGAGAATAATAATATATAATAAATAATAAATAAATATTTTAGGACACGTTCTTTTTACTTAACGTTCTCTAGTCCCAAACTAAGCAACGCTTGCACTATGGGTACTAGAAAACTGATAGACATACCCAAACATACTTTTCTTAATAAATTTGTCGAATTAGATTGGTGGCTTTTCTGTTATCACTTAGTAAATTAACTGTTATAATTATTATCTTAGTACCAAAACACGAGGAAATTTTTTCATTTCATATTGCCTCACCATTCAGTAATTATGAATACGAATACAAAATGAAGAGGTTGGTACAGTCCTCATTAATCTTAATATCTTTCAACAAGATTTAGAACAAACCCAGCCCCTGCATCAAACTTTAATATTACTTACAGTACGGTCCTCCATTGAGTCGCCAGTTTGTTTGACTTGCGACTTTACTGTCCAAGTTGGCTAAGACAAACAGCAAACTGCTTAACTTGGAGTTCTGACTACTTGGGCTCCTATCGCTATTTTAATTAAAGCTTTTGACAACAAACTTTGTCTAACGTCTGACTTATATTTTACATGCTCGGATTATGAAAATAATAAAAGAACTTAAAAGTCTTTAAGCAAATTTAAACGTTACGCCATATCGTTAACGTAAAGGCCATTTACATTTAACGATATGGCGTATTTATTAACGTATTTTATGCTATCTTTATTTGAAACTAAAGTAATAAAAAATAGCTTATCGAAAATACAATTTTTATGTAATTTAATAAATGAAGTCAATAAACAAAACTAAAACTGTGTCTCATTGCTAATCTCCGCGATGATAAGTGATGGTAAAAATTTAATCAAGAAACAACAACAACAACAATAAATTTAATCTATTTGTTTAATTGCGAGCAATATCGATAATAAAAGAAATTCTAACTTTCTATCCTTACGATGATTAAATAGTAAGAAATAAGTAAATGTGTAAATTTTGCGCAAAATTCTAAAATATCAGACTAAGCAGTACCTTTTGCTAAAATTCTTGCTGTTTCTAACTTTTTTGCCTTACCATCAGTAATGTGTACACAAAATGAATAAAAAGTTTTAAGGTTTCTGTCTCTACATTCAATTTCAGTTTAAGTATGTTTAAGATGAGAGTGAATAGACTGTAGTGATGTAGTTGTATTTAATACCTCAGACTGCACACTTATGATGAAAAGAATAAAGCAAAAATAGAATCTGTCTCTTTGTTTCACAAGCACTGGTATCAATAAGTCTCGCCTTTAATTTGATAGAACTACATACACTTTCGAACTTGTATAAAAATGTAACAGATATAGGTGGAACATGGAATTTTAGTGGGTAACCTGCATAAGTATTGGTAAATCCCCGCTTCATCGGTAGACCGAAATTTGAAATCAGTAAAGGAGCCACTGTTGGCCTTAGGGGCCTTTACAGATCCGACGGACTTGAGGTGGCCTGGCGCACGAGGCGCCTAGCCTGAATTATTACGCGTTATGGTGACTAAGCTCGAGGGCTCCCGGGGGAGCCTCGGCTCGGACCGTCACGCTATTATTGTTACCGGTTTGGGAGGCCGCCAAGCTCTTAGGGCGCTTTGGCGGGCGCTCCATGGAGTGATCAGGCTCAAGGGTCCCCGAAAGGGGACCTCGGCTTGGGCTGTCACTCAGCCGCGTTTATTCCGGAGGGTGCCCGAAGGGCCGGACCTCGGCTCGATCGGTAGCTATTATCAAAATTACTAGAGCTAACCCAAGAGCGTTGGCGTTGATGGCGGAAGAAACTCCAGCAACGCTTCTATGGGAAAACCTGCCAGGTACGGGGGAACCTAGTATATGTTTGCCGCACTCGCCGACGAGTTTAAGGAACCATCGGGAAGTGGGGTTTGGTCTTTAAACATCTGACTTTCCAATCTTGGGCCAGTGCTCGGTGCCGTAAAACTCCGGATCTTAATTGCAAAAAGGTCTTCCTATAAAATGACAACAAATCTTAAAAAAAACAGCTTTCTGCAAAGCAGCAGAAAAAAGATTTTTTTGGTCCTCTATTCACTTCTAGAGTCCGGCAACGTTTTTCACTTTCAGATCATTGGAAAGAGGTCTTTATGATATCCTTAATTTGTCAGGATGTGAAGAAAGACAGTAGTGACCAGTGATAGTTCAACCATAATTTGCTCCGGTGCTGCCGCGTCGATTCCCCCTCTCGTTTAGGATTCTTCTGTTTGTTTTTACTTGGCCAAGGTAGCGATTAAACTCATGTTGCTGATTATTACCACCTATCTACAACACCCGAGGGGTTCATGCTGCACCTGGGGATGCTTTACTTATCTTTAAAAACTAGAGCTCCAGTTTAACTTACTCAACGGACGTTGCACAAAAATATGATCCATCCGCTTCATGACAATTTTCTGTGAGACCGTGATACTTTCCAGAACGAACATATCCACTCGTGTTACAGTAGACGCTTCTGTATGGCTCTACCACAATTACCGTAGTATTTTTTTAATGGGAGAAGGGAGCAAACGAGCAGTTCACCTGATGTTAAGTGGTAACCGCCGCTGCCCATTCGACAAACAGTGAAGGCTGTTGCGTGGCCCTACCCTAAGTCTTGCTTGCTATTGTGTAGCCTATACCCAAATAAATTAACTGAACTGCTCGCGATTTCCCTTGATCTTCATAGCATTTTATAGGATCTGTCAGGCATGCCTTATGAATAAGCTTCCAGCGTTCGAAATATATCATGGTCTAATCGATTGGGTGAAGGTCTTTCTGAACCATTGGTCTCCCTGAGTTGTTATTGCTGTTTGTTCTGGCGAATGATGATCGTAATCTTAAGTAGTAAGATCTTTCCGCAAATTTCTTTTTGCTGTATATAAACGACCTGCTTGTGCCCAGACTTCCACAAAGGTCCGGAGAGCAACCAGCTCAGTATTTTACACAGTATACAACAAATTCAGTCTAATAGAGAGGCAGTGGAGGGAACGTTTGAATCCCAAAATTCAGGTAGTCTCTAAATGGGGTGATGCAAATCTTGCGGGGTACAATGGAACCAAAACTCGGGTATGTCGTTTCATTGCAAACTGAAGCCTATTTGCTCTGGTTGCAGCTATCTAGAATGTCATCTTGGAATGTACCGACTTTTCTGCAATTGCTGGAAATAAAAATTTCCTCAAACCTATACTTTAGTCGATTCATTGAGACTAAGACCAACTAAACAGAGAAATGGTAGAAATTTAGTTATAAACCTAAAAAATGGAGCAAAAGACAGATTTTTATGAATCGAAATTCAAGGATGGTTCATATTTTAATTAATTTTGTCTATATTTTAGAAACCCCATTTTCTGTAATTCGGAAGCAAATTTAATACAAAAATTTTTAAGTCGACGCTTACAAAAGACAGTTTCATATTTACAAGATACGTTTACAGTTAACGAAAGAAAATTATTTGAGTCTAAATTTTGTTTTCATGGAATTAATCGCCGGATGAAGAAAAACCCGATACCTGTGTTACAAAAATAGTCATTTCATCACTTTTTGGCTATATGGTTTGATAAACAGCATGTTTCTTTTAAGTAAATTCCTTAAAAATGTGACCCAACAAACAAACGAATAAACATATGAAATTGGGTAATTGGAAAATAAATTAAACACACTAAACTCCCTATAAATAAATTGACTTTAACGGTAATAGTTAATGTACATACTTTAACTCGTAACTAGTTAAAGCTTACGATACTCATATTAATAAATGAGTATTGTTTGGTTCATGAATTTATACAAATAACGTGAACCTTCAAATATATTTTCCATTGTTTGAATTGGAACGATCTTTTATAGTTTTTAAACAATGTTTAAAATTTGCCTCATTAAATTCATACGTAGTTACGATAGTTAATTACAGTTCGGTAAATTACGACCGTGAGGCATGTATACGTGTAGCTTTATAATCATATTTTTGTTTATAAACTAACGCAGTAAAAGTTTCACTATGAAGTTCTCATTTACGATGTAATTCAGAGCGTGAAGGGTCGTAAAATATTCATAAATAAAGAATAATGTAGGCCAAATTAATACAGCGCGGCATCTCAAATCTACTTGTACATTTCCACTGTGATAGTCCACAGGAACTCTGTCGAATCGATGCTGCCGCTAGTACGGACAAGTGACAAAAGTAACTAATATCGATCCCAGCAGATAATTTTCAAAAGCACGATAACTAAAGATAAATAACGCTGAACGTCAGATTCTTTGGCAATACACACGAAACGCGTTGTTCTGCCGGTCGTGATTCCGTAGTGGAGAATGTGCCAGTGATTGTACACAGCAAGCCAATAATAAAATCACAATGTGGTAAGAAACCTTTTATTATTTCAATGTAATAATGTCGATATCTGTCTGTATACAATTTACATTCACATATAGATAATATCCGTTTCTTTAATTTGAAGACTGTAACTGCAAAGCTAAAAAACTATAAGTGGGTCAAAACGAAAAAAAATATATTACAGCCTTAAATTATATTTAAAATGGGCTTAAACCGTTAAAAGTCTCTCTAAGTCATGCGTTAGGAATACTTCGTTAATCATCATCATCACCTTATTAATTTTCTCTGCCATCTTATAAATTTACTCTGTGTTAGATATTCTGTATTATCGATTTCAGCTGACCTCAATTTATTTCTTCATGCCAAAGATGGAATTCACACAAAATGGACGTAATAAAATTTTGCAGAATAACCTAACTGAAAGACCTGTTTGATAAGATTATATAGATAGCGTGATGAATGTCACAATTGTAACCTAATGGATACTTCCTACTGACTAATATATGTATAACACAGATAACTTTCGCTCAGAAATTTACTCACATTGTGGAAACTATAAATATTAAAGTACTAATCTTAGCCAAACGGACCCACACTTCTCATTTATCTCGCCACCGCCACTTCTCCTATATCTTTTGTAAAAAAAATCTTTATCAGTATAATTGCTAACTAAAGAGCATTAAAGTTAAAATACAATATAATTCTTCACCACTTCTTGACAACCACTCAATTCTTGACAAAAACAAAATCCGTGAACAAAACAGCAATTATACATGACGCAGTAAAGGTTTGTTTTCTTACGTGTTCATCAGGTATAATGGGTCATTCTATTACGTTCCAGTTGCGTGTGTAACCTGCTCTGCAAGGTCATTAGTGCAATAATCTCGATATTGTTTGTTGTTGCCGTTATACTCCTTATACTGTGGGGTGTCGGACTTATATTTTCCTAGCATTCATGGTAAGTAACACAGTACGTACACGCGGACTCTAGTCTTAAGCTTTTTAGATATTAAAAAATTACAGACACGACTTTTATGAGAAGTAAACATAGAAATTGTTAATCTTCTTCGTAGATTATACGAGTTACACTGAAGGCACAGTTAATTCTATGAAAAGGAGTTTAAACGTCACGAGCCACTGATAATCGTTGATTAATTTAATTTCTAATTACTCTTCTAAACTTTTTCCAATATAAAACTATGTTATATGAATATAGTTATTTTTAAGTAAGTAAGCCACTTAATCTAACATGCCAAAATTAACGTAGGTACTAAAATACATTTAAGTTTCATTTTCCAAGACTAAGTGCCTCAAATATGGTAAAATATTGCGTTCAAAAGATCCAAAGTAATGTATAAAAGGAAAATTATCACTTGGGTGAAATCAATGCTGCATTTATAATACCAACATCATGCTCAAAGTTCATTCACCCAGCTGAGTTCAATTCAATAGCGGTTCGAGTGAAAGTAAAATAGCGGTTCTGTTAAAACTTGCCACTACTCTAGCCCTTAAAACTAAATTTCTGTTAAGGCCCATTTACACGGTGCCAGTTTCTTGCCTGTTGTATACAATTAAATTGAAGCAATAAATGAGTTGCATGGTCTAAACAACAAATGGTCTTAACAAATATTGCGCGCAATTTATTGCATTCAATTATTGCTCTTGTATGTACAAGAAAATGGTATCGTGTAAATTAGGCCTTTATCCTTACTTACTATACTTACTGATATTATAAACGCGAAAGTTTGTATGTATGGATGGATGTTTGTTACTCTTTCACGCAAATACTACTGAATTGATTTTAATGAAACTTTACAATAATATAGCTTATACATCAGAATAAGACATAAGCTATAATTTATATACATATTTTTATGTATATCTGGCTTTCTGTTGTATTTTTATGTCTATTCTACGCAGACGTTATCGCGGACAGCAGCTAGTAAGTCATACATTGCATTCAAATTTTAATTATTGGCAATTTTATAACAATTTACAACGTATCTGTATTGATGAATTCAAATATATATAATAGAGCTGGAAATTTATTATTGTTATAATAAATAATTATTTATTATAACAATAATAAATTTCCAGCTCTTCTAGAAAGTTCATCATTCAAATTTTAAGAAAGTGTACATAAATAAATATGTTATTATAATTTTAGATGTATTATTGAATTATTAATTAAGTTGTAGTATTTAGTCATATATGATAACTGTCAGCTTTTTCTTTCTCCTTGATTTACTCATTTATATATTCATTATCGGACCCGAGTCTTTGTCCTGTACACATGACTTAAATCCGATAACTTAATAAAAAAAATCTTAAATCGACCTGAAGACACACAAAAAAATTCATTAAAATCGGTCCAGCCGTTTAGGAGGAGTTCAGTGACGTACATGCTTAAAGTAGAATAATTATATTTATAAAGATGTATATATAAAACACAAATTATTTGTTACTCACGGATAGTTAAGATTTTCTAAGGTGAATAAATTAAAATTTTCAAGAAAGTTCTGTGCTTTAAAAATAATTTATACGTATGGTATTTAGCAGCTTTCTCACTACGAATATAGCTATTATCCTGCGTGCTCTAACAAGGAGAAAGCGTGAGTTAATTCTATAATATTTTTACAAGTTAGATGTTGTACCCAAATTAATGGCTAAATCCCTCAGTGTTACGTAGTTTAAATTTAATTTTAAGTAAAAATATAAATTTTTGCTACACGCCCTTTTCAATTGTAATAATGATATGGTTTTTCTACCGCTTCTTAATACAACATGTAGTTTAAAAATTTAAAGTATATCTAATCTATACACTTATCTTCTCTTTTTTTTTATTTTACCTCTTTCTGCTTATGTTTAGGTAGTTAAAAAAACAAAAACCGACAAGAAAATATTACAAAATAAGAAAAAAAAAACATCTTGCACAACTAGTCAAATCATAAAATCACGAAAATGTGGCACGAAATGCGTTATGGACGTTATGGACGAATGGCTCATTTAACAATGCTAATGTGAAATTAACTTATTACGTCATTAATCCATTGATAAGTAAAATTAATTAGTATACCATACAGTTTCATAACTAAAGTCATTATTATTTCATTATATATTTGAAAAACACAATATACCACAACAAATTTTAAGAATGTAAGGAATCGTATTAATAAAAATCGATCAAATATTTCATCTGTAAGAATTTTTTGTTTTATTTTTGAATTAATTAATCCGTAGATTATGATAACTTAGCTGAATAATGTAAATTCAAATTGGCTTTAAGTTTTAGTAAGTAAGATTTATACATATTTACAAAGTGCTGTGGATTTTGTTACAAAATAAAATAATATTCCGAATATTCCTGTATTAAAACTCTCATGAAAATGTGTTGAAATTGTTTCATTTTACTCTGCATATACTATAATTTATATTTATAATAAAACAACAATACCTTGTTTGTGTGTAACAGACATCTTTAATATACGACTTATTTCTCCGTTTCCAGGTCAACCAAATATTGATAAGTGGATAAACGATGGCAACGGCGTGGTGTGAAACGATGCCGTAGCATCAAATGATAAGAGCAAACATTTATTTAATAATTTATTAGTAATACAAAAATATCTTTTTAGTTTTTTAAATATCTTTTTTGTTTTTAACTTTAAGTGCTGACTTATCACGTGCTCCGCGGTGAAGGAAAACATCGTGAGGAAACCTGCATATTTTCGAAATAATAACAAAAAACTATATATTTCGAAAATATGTGAAGTCCGCCAATCCGCAGTGGGGCCGCGTGGTGGACTATGCCCTGATACCCTCTATATAGAGGAGGCCTTTGCCCAGCAGTGGGACATGTATTGGCTGTTACTTTACTTTTTTTTTACAAAAATATCACGCAATCGTAACAATATGTAAATTTAAATCCGTGATACGTCGATGGTCTACGCGAAGGAGAAGAAAAGGCATTAAAATGCATTTGAAAAGGTTCACACAAGCTTATGCCTCGAAAAAAAAAAATAGTAATTTATGGCAGTTAATTTTTATAAATACAACGTTTATTTAACAAATGACAGCCTTTCATTTGATGACCCTTTCCCAGCAAATTTAAGTTACATATTGTTCTGTAGATCGTCGTCAAATACCAGAAAGAACACAATATTAAACAGAATTTTCCCCCCTTAAGTCTTTAAACAATGCAGTTAAATTTCGTAATTTATTCCAACCTTCTTGAGGCAAAATCCTGGATGATTCGTACAAAAACTCCTGCATTACTTTTAGCGCTGCACTCAAAAATTAGTATACTAAAAGCATATAAGAAACCTGCATATTTTCGAAATAATAACAAAAAAAATTGTAAGATATGTGAAGTCCACCAATCCGCAGTGGGGCCGCGTCATGAACTATGTCCTAATACCCTCTGTAAGGAAGAGGCCTTTCACCAGCAGTAAGACATGTATAGGCTGATACTTTACATTTTTTTTACTTTACTCAGATCATTATCAAAATAAATTAGTCACAAGCATTTAATAGAGTTAAATTTGCTTTAAAGAGTTGTAATTCGGTTTGTTCTAGAAGAAAATTCGAAGTTCTTGCTCACCATTAGCACGAAGGTCCTTTCGAATATTACGAACTATAGGGAGCGGCAAAACAAAAACAGGCATAGTTATGGAAGATATGCATGTCCAAGTAAATATAAAATTTCATTTCATTGTCAACATTACTATTCAAGATATCTACAAGTATACCTACTATGACTGATACGACCACGTTTTTATATACGACAAAGTCCATAAAAACAAGGTAAGATTCAAGAAGTTATTTGCGAAGAAATGGTTGCTGTTTACCAATATGCTGCTCCTTCAATTTTACTATTCAGAAGTGGTAAGGGGTAGGTATAGAAAGAATTGAAGACGACCCATGTGTTGGTGGGTCGGTTAGTGCCACTACTTCAGAAAACTACTACGGAGTACTTTTCTCATCCATTTGACCGTTTCCAACTCTTTGGCCTTACGAAAAGATGTTTCATCGACTTAGGAACCCTCAAGAAGATGCCGATTCGTTCCACGAAGGCTGGAACCGCATTTGTGACTCCTCTGATGTTCTATGTGCCTATAGGCTGAGTAGGTAATAAAAAACCCATACTAATATTATAAATGCGCCAGTAACTCTGTCTGTCTGTCTCGCTTTGACGCAAAAACTACAGAACTGATTTAAATAAAATTTGGTACATATATAGTTCAGAGCCTGAGAAAGGACATAAGCTATTTTTTAATTGGAAAACGGGTTATAAAGGGTTCTTGAAGGGAATAGATATTTATTTAAGGACTTCAATGCGAGCGAAGCCGCGGGCGAAAAGCTAGTCTACTATAATATCAATATTACCAGTTCATGTAGAATATTTTTTTTACACAAAAATGATTAAACATAGTGATTAAAATATATCAAAATAACGTACGGAATCATCCGATGCACGCTGTGATGTCTATCAAATGAAAATGTGTATTTCCTTTACAAAAAAATCTGCACAGCATGACCTCTTAGGGTTGTGGAGTGATTTTCGATAGCTTAAAAAGTTTCTATATAAATAGGCCATTAAATAAAAAAAAGAATTTATCAAATCTGATTGATAGATCCACAGATTTCCTCGTTCACACGACCAAATATGCAACAAACAAACAGCTTAATAACATTGGTATCGATAACAATAGCTACGTGCAAACATCATGATATTGAAGAAACGAATGTCACTGTGATAATGATGATTCATTTTCAACTAATCCTTGATCGTATATGATCGTTCCTTTTCGACACCTTCTTTTTTTTGAGTATGTGTTAAAATAAAAAATTCCAATGATTGTATTACAATGAGTATCAGTTTTATTTGCAAAAAAAAATATATTTTCCCCATAAAGCTTAAATTTGGATTTGGTATCAAAAAAATCAATTTGAGCCTTCACACAAGTCAACTACAAATACGAAAAAAGGTAAAATTAGAGATTTAATTCACACTGTAAATATTCAGGTTCTGATGACCCATAATTTTATTACAGTACACCATTCATCACTTAGCTAATGACACGTAAACCTAACTCAAACCAACATTTAAGCATCGTACTTCATAATTAAAATATTACCGATCTTATCTCATAAATACATTACAATCTGATTTAATGTTCCCTAACCCAACGAATTCACACGTTATTCAGTGAATAACATTTACGGTAGAATCGTCGAAGTGTAAAGTCATGCCCTATTTTAATGACTATAGAGCATCATCGCGCGTAAAGCCATATATAAATGCTGAAAGCAGTGTTTTCACCATAACACTAAATAACAATGAATGGCGATCATAAAAAAACCGATTACCAAGTAGTTAAAGCATCAAGACCCCTAATCTACTTCGTTTCGTTGTTCGGCATGCAGACGGTGAGATGGTATAGAAGAGACTTACACCAAGCGAAATTTATTATGAAATTGTATAGTTTTACTATAATCCTCGTATTATTCGCATTAGCGCTCTTCGTCCGTCCAATAAGTTGGCGGGACACAATCGGTGATCCGCCGTTGAATATTTTAACTAAGGCTTACGTGACACTGCAAGTGTTGGAAGTGGTATATTCGATCTTCGTTATTTCTATCAAGAGTAACGAATGCTATGCAAAATTATTTAGGCAACTAAGCAATGTCGACGAGCACTTTGGAATAGGTGAACAAGTTTTCTTTAAACGCCGCGTTGTGGTGATCTTTCTGATATTTCTTTGGTTCCTTCAAGCATCTCTGTCGTCGTGGCTAAGAAAATTTCACATTAACAATCTTATGACGCAATTCACATTCAGTTTTTTGTTACTGCAAGGAGTCTTCTGCATTTTCGTCCTATTAAACGTGTATCTACAGCTTTTGATACTCAATGCTATAATATTAAATAAAATGGGCATATTGTCTTTGGGACGGAAATGTACGTTTAAGGATACAAATTTCAATAAATTAATAAAAGTGAGTATAATCATGTGTATTAATAACTTGCAATTATAGTGTCTTTAATATGAATAATTTACATTGTTGTGTTTTATTTTGCAGAAAATATTTCTTTCAAATCCGCAACCGTTATACCGAAGAAACTATTGTTGGTATGAAATCATGGCCATATACGACAAAATTTCCGACTGTTTTTCATTATTCAATCAAATTTATTCCGAGCAGGTGTCATAGAGGTTATTTTTTAAAAAAAATCAATGAAACGTTATAATACAGATTATAATGATTGGTCTCTCCGCAGATCCTGATAATGTTTAACAATTGGCTGCTGTGTACTATATTGGCAATTTGTAGAGCCATATCACCAACCATAAAAGTGAAGTATATTCTATGTAATACTAGCTTTCTTCAAGAGCCGTCCGAGCACTCAATTTTAATTCAAAATATTCAAGGAACTTAAATTTGGGCTTTATGACAACCAAACTTTCAACCAAATTCATAATTTTACATGTATAAGAAAATACCCAAAAATATGCGATGATATGAAAGATATTTTAAAGTACGATAATATGATTTTTCATATTATTTTACGTATTTGGTAATAAGTCAAAATATCTTGACTAGTCAAAAGATCTCAATGTAAGCTTAACTTAAGCTCTTATTGAACATAAAAAAAAACCACCTACTTACTCACATTAGTCATCAGCTTGGTAGTCCAAACTTGTCAAACTGATGGATGTCATGTGCGTTAGTTAGAGTCCTGTCAAAACAACAAAAAAACAATTTAATAACAACACTAATTCAATAAAATGGACACACGTATTACGTTGACTTTTATAACTATAATATGCTTACTATTAAATAGGCAACTTACAAGAGGTCACATCGTCCAATTTCTCTCACTAAATGATTTTTTGCAGTATTCTCAAGTTTTTAAGAGCGACTTAATAAGACTTACATCAATCAGTGCGCGCCCATTAATACTGATAAAGTTTAGTGAATATTTCATAGAAGAGAGAATGAAGACTTTAATGATTATTTTACATATTATGGTACACGGAGACTTAGGTATGCTTAAAAGTTATATTGTAAACATACTGATTTTATATGTTCAGTAATATATGAGCTAACTAGCAGTTTATAGTTGTATTACACAGTTTGTCTGACACAATTAAATATTTCTAATTTTTGCTGCTCTCTGCCGCAATAAATCTTTAAAGTATTTTAATTTGTCAAATGATTATATTGAAAGGTGTTTTCTTCACAAATGTAACTTTTATATATTTTTATATGGCAATTGTCTTAATATTATCAAACACTTTGACCAGAATATATTCCGAAAGCTGAAAGTTTGTTAATAAGGCTTGCGTGCCAGAGCCTATCAAATATTTGAAAGATATCAAGAGAAAGTGGAAGTAAGGGTAAATGTCGTGTTTGGTCTGATGAGTGAGTTAACCAGGCCTGGGCCACTTTTTTAACGGTTGGCAACGCAGATGCAACACCTTCGTTATTACAGATGTCCATGGGCGGTAATTACTTAACATCTGGAGAACAAACCGCTCGTTTGCGAACTTTTCACGTAAAAAAAGCTTATTCTCTACGAGTTTTTGTTATGGCGAAGGTTTTTACGCACTTTAAATTGTCCTTTAATGTAATGCTTATGAAATTGCAGATGTTGACTATTTTAGTCAAGTGCAAACAATGGCAGAGCTGGTGAAAACAAAGAAGTTGGAGATTTCAGCTAACGTTTTCACAGTAAACATACCGCTTGTGTTAAATTTCGCTGGAAGGGCAATATCTTACATTGTACTAATGATACAGTATTTTTACATGCACGAAGTAAGCTCATCCTTAAAATACTAATAATATTAAAATGGGTTCCCGTTTAACCCTTTGGGCACGGAACCCTAAAAAGTAGGTACGTAGGGCAAAAATATTCCGGACAGTTTTAAAGTGTCTTGAACCTACTTTTAATATACTTATGTAAAGACAAGGTCGCATTATGTTAAAAATAATTAAATTCTGTTTGTGAAAAATCCTCTAGTATCCTGACATTCCAGTTATACATAACCAGCCCAATGTTGCATAATCACAAAATATTATTTTTTTCACAAAGCTGATTTGAAACTGTTATGACATATGCAAACAAAGTAAAATATAACGCGGACAGTTTATGGCCACGGTCCGGGAAAATAAAACATACCTACACCGCTGTTATTTCCCACGATACCAATAAAATCCCCAACAAAATATGAAACAGTTACAAAATCTGACGAAAATAAACACGTAGTTATTTCATGAATTTTGTGGCTTCAGATGTGACGTACAAAATGTGAGTAATTGATGAAACAAACTTAGATTACTCATATGTATGTATGTCTCATAACAAACATCACTTTTTTGGTACCGTTATACATAAATACTGTTGTATATTACAATTATTTACTGTTACACGCACGTCAACTGTATTTAGAGATACTTATTAGTTAGTTTATTATTAAAATAGCTTTTTGCCCGCGGCTCCGCTCGCTTTGAAGCCCTTAAATAAATATCTATCCCCTTTAGTAACGTTTTTCCAATTAAAACATAGCCTACTTACTTTCTCAGACTATCCGTGTACCAAATTTCATTAAAATCGGTTCGGTAGTTTTGGCGTGAAAGCGGGACAGACAGACAGAGTAACTTTCGCATTTATAATATTAAGTACTAGCTGCTGCCCGTGACTACGTCTGCGTTGAATAGGCTGAAGGCGTTACATTCAGACAGAAAGACAGATATACTTAAAATATGTATATAAATTATAGCCTATGTCTTATTCTGATGGATAAGCTATTATTATTGTAGACTTTCATTATTCAAATTGTTGATTATCTGTGAAAAATATGCGGAAATACATGGCTTAAAATACAACTGTACAAAGAGTGAAATGTTAATATTTAAAGCTGGAAAGTATAGACCTTCCAATCCACCTCCAGTTTTTCTCAACGGATCTGCCCTAAGACTAGTAGACCGCTTTAAATACCTTGGGCACATTATTACAGAGGACCTTAAAGATGATAAGGATATTGAACGTGAGCGCAGGGCGCTGGCGGTGAGGAGCAACTTATTGGCACGCAGGTTTGCTCGATGTTCCAAAGAAGTAAAAATTTTGCTTTTTAAAACGTACTGCCAATCATTTTACTCGAGCGGCCTGTGGGTTAATTATACGCAGCGCCCCTATAACGCCCTGCTTGTTCTGTATAATAATGCCTTCAGGATGCTGCTGGGGCTGCCACGTTTCTACAGTGCCTCTGGTATGTTCGCGGAAGCAAGAACGGACGATTTCTATGCCATAATGCGCAAAAAAACCTCTTCTGTAATGCTCAGACTCCGTGGCAGTACCAATAGTATCCTGAAGATGATTTCCGATCAGATAGACTGCCCTATTCAAAAATTTTGGATGGAGCGGTCTATTGGTGTAAGAAGATAGTTTTTTTTTGTTAGCGATTAAATTATTATGTTTGTTTTCTATTTGTATATCTCGTTTATTCCATTATTATAATTATAATTTCGAATCTATTGCTATTCTGTTTAAGTTACATTTTTAAATTTTAGTTAGTTTTATTTTTATTGTAGTATCAGCTGTTAGAATAAGTAGTGAAAACAGTATATATATATGTAGATAAGTAAAAATTAATGTGGTTTATATGTAATCAATTGTTTGTGTAATGTTTAAATCTAATTTTGTTTTAAATTATTAGTTTGAATTTTTGTCGATTATTACTATGGGTTTTTGCCTGAAATAAAGAATTATTATTATTATTATTATTTTGGGGATATTTCTTTGTTTTCTCGTCTGGTTGGGTTTATAGATAAAAAATAAAAATATAGATACATATTGCATATATAAAATAAATATTATGGATAAAAATAAACATATACATATAAATGTTGTATATAATACATATATAAATAGGACCCAACCAGACGGAAACCCTCGGCAGGGGAGACCAAACGGCCGAGGGTTAGGGCGATAGGGAGAGAAATCGGCGGACGATGCGGGCGGTATCGAGGAGCACCGCCTTCTGCATTTGAGCTTGGAGCGATCCGTCCCGGAGTCCCAGTCGCCTCAGATGTTTGGAGAGGCTGACTGGGATTAACCCATTCGCAGACACGACTATCGGGATAATTTCGGTCGGCACACCACCCCACGTGTCGGTCACCTCGTGAGCCAGGTCCAGATACTTTGTCTTTTTATCTGTATCGGCTTTCACGAGGTTCTCGTCATATGGAACGGTAATGTCGACCAAAAATACCCGCCACTGTGCCCGGTCCATCACCACGATGTCAGGTTTGTTCGCGACAATCGTCCTGTCCGTGATGATGGGCCGGTCCCAATAGAGCCTGGCGCGGTCATTTTCGAGCACGGCCTCCGGAGAGTACTTATAGTACGGCAGTTTCCGATCCACGAGGCCGTATTTCAGAACGAGCTCCTGGTGTAGGATTCTGGCTACTAGGTTGTGTCTATGCAGATACTCAGAGTTAGAAAGCATGGAACAACCGGAAATAACATGCCGAAGCGACTCCCCGGGATGGCGACAAGCTCGACAGATGTCGACGGTGCCATCCCTTAGGATGTATTTCCGATAGTTGTTCATCTTAATAACCTGATCCTGTATCGCACAGACAAAACCTTCGGTTTCCCCAAAGAGGTCACCGAAACGTAGCCAGTTGAGGGAGGCAGTAGTATCTACGAAAGGCTCGTGTAGGGCCTTGTAGAACCTCCCGAGCTCTTTCTCCTTCCATACGGCCTCCCGGTCGGAAACGCTCAGCACTCCCGGGTCCTGCCATTGCTCGCTGGCTAAGGATAGAGGGGTAAGTCTTTTATCACAACTAATGACGTCCGTGTAGATTGACTCATCGGATCTCGCTAGGAAGTAGTTGCGGAGGCTGCACACCTCGCGATTGTGCATGGTGAGGACGCTTAAAAAGCCCCTCCCGCCATGCTTCCGCGGCAGGTACAGCCTCATCACCGACGCTCTCGGATGATGCATTCTGTGGGACGTCATAGTTGTGCGGACTTTTCGGTCCAGGGCGTTGAGCTCAGTTTGAGTCCACCTGAGTATGCAAAAGGTATACATAAGGACTGGCATGACCCAGCCGTTAAATGCGCGCGCCTTGTTCACGCCTGACAAATAGCTGTTAAACACCTTTGTCAGGCGTGCAAAAAACACGTCACGAAGTGACTGTTTCATGCCAGCCTCATCGATACACATGTTTAGTGACATACCCAGGTATCGGTATGTTTCAACCTCAGAGAGGGTCCTTATGTTAACGGGCATAGATAAGTCTATGCCCTCCGTGTTAGTGATCTTACCCCTTTCGACATGAAGGACCGCACACTTATCCGTCCCGAGCTCCATTTTGATAGAATTGCTGAAATCACAAGTGACTTAAAGCAATTCCATGAAATGGGAGCGATTGGAGGCGAATAATTTGAGGTCATCCATGTATAAAAGGTGGGTCACTTTTGCCCCTCCCCTCCGAAGCTGAAATCCTCCCCCCGAGCCCTCCAGTAATACGCTGAGAGGATTCAGGGAGAGGCAAAACCATATTGGACTCAAACAGTCGCCCTGGAAAATACCCCGTCGTATCCTTATCCGGTATTCCGCAGCCGTCATCCGCTCGCCTAGATGACAAAGGATTGCCACATACAATGCTCGAGGAAGTCTCTTAGTGTACAGTCGACTTTGTACAGTTCGAGGACCCTCTTTAGCCATGTATTGGGAACAGAGTCGAATGCCTTTTTGTAATCTATCCAGGCGGCGGAGAAGTTCCGACGGTTGCGTTTAACCATTTTGCCAATGACCGCGTCGATGAGAAGTGGTTCCTTGGTTCCACGACCGCCGCCCCGACATCCATTCTGAGCAGGAGACATAATCCGATTCATATTAATATGTCGGGTGATTCTCATGCTCAGAACAGATGTCAGTATCTTATAGATGGTGGGTACAACGTAATGGGGCGGTACTTACTCGGGTCTGTGGTAACCTGATCTTTCGGAACCAAGTGAGTGACCCCAGTAGTAAAGAGGCTCGGGAGCGACCTCTGATCGAGAGCCCCTTGGAACTGTCGGGCGAGCACAGCATGACACACCACGAACCCCTTCAGCCAGTAGTGATGCAGCCCGTCGAGTCCCGGACTTTTCCAGTTCGGGGCTCTACGGACTGCCTCAGATACGTCGTCGGCTGTTATGACGACGGGGTCCATGGGTGTAATATCTACACATTGGCTCGCCACGACTTGCGTCCAAGGGCCCTCGCTGTGGTCTACGGGCTCTGACCACAGGCTGCGCCAGAAGGCAACAGTGTCGGCCTGGTCTGGTCCTTGGCCCGTTCCACAGCTCATTGGTCGCTCCAAAGATTTGTAGAGCCTCTTTGGTCACTCTGGAAGAGGCGATTCTGGCTAAACTGCGCCGTCCTCTCGGTATATCTCCGAATCCGCTTCTCCCAAGCAGCGATCCTCTGCTTTAGGTCATCTATGCGCTCCGTTAGTTTTTGCGTAATATCCGGCTGGGACAAGTTGATGTTGGTCACAGCGAACGCCATCCTAACGGTGCGCACAATTCTGGGCCTATTATTGCCCGACCTGAAGCTTATCAGCCTGCCGATGATGGCCCTTACCTTTGCGATACGGTCCTCAATTCTTCTTCTCCATGCTGGGATAGTGCTACCTGGTCTGGTAGCACGTCCAGCCTTGGGAAGTTTGGCGCCAACGATTCGGCATATTGCCAGTGCAGCGCCAAAGAGTATTGAGTCCGTATCGCAAAGGTCCCGGCTAGCTTCTAAATAGGTTGCCAGCATCGGGTTAAGAGACCTCACGACAGACCAACTCCGCTTACTCAGGGGTATGCGGGGGAGACGTGGTCGATTCTCGAAAGGCGTTTCGCGCACCTCCAGAATTGCCTCCTCCAATAGGCTTCTCATCTGCCCTATATCTTGGGCGACTATTTCATCATCGAACGAATCTACAGGATTATTATTATTATTAATAATAAATCCATTTGCGTAGAAGAGTAACAAACATTCATCCATACATACAAACTTTCGCCTATATAATATTAGTAAGGATGGATAAAGTATGGATTGCCGAATTTTTTCTTTTTATTGATTTATTTTGTTTTCAGTACATTTTAATTAGATTAAACGGCATATTATACAAACTTGAATTGATATGCACTGTGTGATAAAACAAAAAGATTTATTGACTTAAAATAAGTACTTATTCCCTTTTCAATTACTATAGGGTTGGTAATTATTATACGCTAAGTTTCGGCGCTTGTTCGTCTTAGGGAGGCTGATGTTGTGCGGTACCATACCTTCCACATATCGGGGAAAGCGTAGTTGCCGAGAAATGCGTTAAATATCCAACTAGAAGGCAAATAATAAGTATTTTAATCATGCGGTTGGTTCACAAATGTTTACTGTCTATCTAGTGAATCTTTCTAATTCAGTTTAAATCTAGTTATACGATGAATATATTAGCATCTGTCGATGAATATCTGGTTAAAAAAACCTGAAAGGATATCTTCCAGTATTAGGGTTAGAAATTCAATATTTCAAAACCGATTATGATCTAAGGTTGCAAAATATTAACAATATACTATCATAAAAAATTACATCTGCTTTAAAAAAAGTAAAAAAAAATGTTTTTCATAAAGAAAAGAAAATATCGTTTATACTTAAGCGATTGATTTTTTGACATTAAAATACTGAATTTAAAAAAGAACACGGCAACATTGCACACAATAAAATTAAAAAATTGTTGCGTGAGTAGGTACTTTTTAGTAGGGATGTCGGCAGTTAAGAAATATATCGATATATCGAGTTTTATTATAATATCAATATCTATTATTAAGATAAATTGTACAAGCTCCTAATATTTTATTACCAGCATTTGTCCACAAACAGTAAAAGTACAGAATTTAAATTCAAATTCAAAACATCTTTATTCACATAGAAGCTTGCGCAATCTTATGAAACGTCAAATATTAACATAAAACTTAATACGATCCTAAGTTACCACCGGTTTGGAAAAAAGTTTCTGAATGAATCCGGCAAGAAACTCAACAGTTACTCTTTTTTTTTAAAAAAATCAGTTTACAATATAATGGTACAGGTATAAGTTTTATTATAGTCTACTTGAGTATCAACAGTATTTTAACTCCTCATATTGGTGTCGTCCAGATATTCTGCAATGATATAAGATGCCTTAGCCAAAAGTTTACTTTTAAATTTGCGTTTATTGATCAAGTGGCAGACTTAATATCGTGGGATATTATTATACAAACGCACACATTTCCCCATGACCACACTTACTTTTTGTAGACGAAACAATGGCGTTGTTAGTTTGTCCTTATTTCTAGTATTTAGTTTATATCTGTCATTATTCTTTTGATAATAATTAAGATTATGTCTAATATACAAAAAATCGATTTTGTTCTTTTGGACAATAACCGGTTTTGTAAAAAGAATTAAACAGCAGCAATATCGAAAATGCCTGTATGGCAATAAAACTAAGAAGTTAGTCTATTGTTAATAGTTTATCAGATTCAAGTTGAAATAAAATAAAAATCTGGTTTCATAACTAAAATACAATACAACTGCTTTTAATTTGACAAGAATATTCAATGCCATTTAACATTTTATTAGAATTAAATCTATTGAAAAGTAACAAAACTAGTTCGCGTAATATACAGATTGCTATTTATAAAATCGATTAAAAAGTGAAATTGATATAATCGATTTATTAAATATCGATTGTTATCATTAATAAAATTTCTTCAGATCCCTAAAGATGGGTTATACTTGCTAAATCGCGTACCAGGTCTTAAAAGTACTTCCACCTTCTCATACCAGGTATTAAAATACTTTCAAAGTATTTTCTGTTCAACGCAATGAGTCGAATACTTGTTTCCTGGCAAATTTAAACCTTGTTACTATGAACATAAGATTCAAAATTTTCCAATCAAGACATAAAATACTTTGAAAGTATTTTACTTAACGTATAAGGACAATCTGAACCTTATATATATAAGTATAAGTTTATTTAATCAAGTGAGAGAAACACCCCGGGCGAGACCGATACACATTGCTTCGCCATCGCGCGGCGCACACCCAGGGATGCCAACTTAGAAATTTTCTTCCTAAATTTAGGAATAAAAAATGTGGAATAGAAGTTTTTTGGAAGATAAATTTTTACGGGAATATTTTTTTAGAAGTCAAATTTTATCACATTTTCGAATAAAACTACTTACTTAAAAAGATAAAATAACATTTTACAGCGCTGTGCTGCTTTGGACGACGTAAGGAACTAGGAAATCCTATGTGTCTGATACGAATATTTGATGTATTTTAATCATAATTTTTTTAAATATTGTTTTGACATATTCATATCATTCTTAACATATTTATTTCAAATGAATTATATTATATTTAATGTCCTTGACCTTTTTGAATGAAATGCTTTATTTTATCAGATAATTATTTTGCCGTTACCTATAATATAAAAAAAAATCCTTATTCTAAATTTAGAAATTGTTTGAATTTAATAAACGTTATGGGTTTTCGAATTGCATTAGGATTAATATTTTTGAACAGTTGGTAACACTGCATTCGATTCGTTCACTATGGCAAAAGCCAGAACTAGGGATGGTCGATATTAGAAAAACATCGATGTCATAATCGAAACACCAACATCGATGTTCGATATTTATCGAAAACCGAACATCGATGATCGACAGCATCGATGATTTTTGCATTTATTTTTTGGTCAATTATTATTGACCAAGAAATAAAATACATTGAAATGATTTGAATTCCCAAAAGCGACTTTTGGCAGCATTTTTAATTCTGTTCCTGTATCCCTGAAAATATACAATTAAGTGTAAACAAAATTCAGTTATGAACTCACGATAACCGGACCATACTAAAATATTCATTGAAAAGTATACAAAATTGAATATTATATCCTTAATATACAATTTTCAATGCAACTAAAACCCCAAGCATCCACATTCCAAACCACAGCTGTACAAAAAGTGAAATAAATTGTCTCATATGTAGCATTTATAACTTTAAAATAGAACGATATCGTTTAGCATGCACAGAAAAAAAGAAATGAATTTAATTTTTGGAAGGCAATCCGTAAAAACTTAAATTTTTTTGTTGTATTCCATGTAATTTTATATGCACAACAGTACAATACTATCAAATGAGTAAATTAAAATAGGCGACGCACGTGCACAAAATAAAATTTTATCAACCAACTAATGGAGTTATGAGAGAGAAAGAACGAGCGAGACTACGAAGAACGAACGAAGGGATCGACCAGTGTGCAGTGAATGAATATACGTTCAGAACTTTAATAAACCTTTTTACTTTGTGGATGCGTTCATATAAGACATATCTAATTTACTTCGTAAGTCGCATTGGTCGTGCGTGAGGCCTAGCTCACGGCCTCATCGATGATCGATTCCGTTAACATCGATGTTACTATATTTTTCGTATAGCAACATAGATGTAAAAACATCGATGTTTTTGCATTCAACATCGATGATCATCGAACATCGATGATCAACGAGCATCCCCCCTAGCCAGAACTGAGGAGAAATCGAGATGTGAACCGATTACAATTTTACACACCGGTTTTATACCGATTACTTTTAAAAAAAACGGTTTTTTTAGGTTTTCATTAAGCTTTGTAAAAAGAGCTTATTGGACTAAAGTCATGATGCCCATAAACCGCAGGTGAGGGAGAAACAGCAACCAGTACAGACATTTAAAGGGGTTTTGTAGGTGTTGTGGTTTGTGGCTGTAATTAAAATGCTTTTTTTTTTCATTCGAAAAGTTGTCAAACGAGCAGACGGTTCACTTGATGTTAAGTGAATACCGCCGCCCATGGACATCTGCCACACCCGAGGGTTACAGATGCGTTGACAACCTTTTGAAAATTGGGCTCCGGCTACCTCACTCACCAGACGAAATGCGAAAGTATTTGTCATACTTCCATTTTACGCTGGTCTTCTGTGAGGTCGTGGTACTAACCCGGACGGGCCTGCCCATTCGTGCAACAGCCGAGGCTGCTGCGTGGCCCTACCACCGTTTAAACTAAAATGCTTTATTACATATAAAAATTAATTTATTCTAATACATCTAGCGCGAAGTGCTTACTCACTTGTCATAGACTTCCGTTCTCTGTTTGTTGTAAGGTACTTGGTTCAACCGTAAGATGTCGTACTAGATAAGTGATAGATGGATCAATATTTTGCTTTCAATAAAACCGGTTTTCTTAAACAAAAATCGGTTTTAATAGGTTCTATTAAAAACCGGTTTTTTCACCGGTTTCTTCAAACCGGTTCATCTCTAATGAGAACCTGGTGAGATGAGAATTGAGATGTGAAAAAAGAAACGGAGAAATCAATACTCAACTCACAGATAAACTCAAAACTTATTGTTTTTTGTCAATTTCTGATTGTCTTTCTTAATTCTTTCTCAATTTACCGGTAGTTGGTGCGTATAACGTTAATAAATACAGTTAACTACGTATTGAACAAATACGACATCATGTCTCATTGTAAGTAAATGTTTTTATTACTTTGTTTCAATTTGTTACATGGATACATTTACATTAGATCTTTTTCTTTTCATATAATTTAACTTTCGAAATAGTCTAAAATAAGACGTTATTTTAAATTTCCAAATAATTGATTAAATTTCAACATATTTTCGAGTTTTGCGTTGTGATTCAACTGACTCATTTTTCTAAGGGGTCATAAAAATGTTATTAGGGCTAATGGTTAATTAAGCAGACCTCTATTAGCATATTAACAACATTGATATCTATAAAACTAACATGTTAGGGTACTTAGAAAAATATTTTAAAGGTATTATTATCTTAAAGGTAATGTAGATTTCTACAAGAATTGCATACAAAGTAGTTTACCTATGTATATCATTTGAAAGTTTCGCTCGGTCTTAATTAAAATCAATTGCAAGACCGCTAAGGCTTTTCAATAGATTTTAATAACTAACACCATTAAAAAGATGTGAGAATGCCTAGTTTTGGCGATTGTCATATTTTTTTTCATATTCATTTTAATTTACTTTTACTAGTATTATTTCTTGAAGAGTTAAAGCATAAATAAGCAAAATAAGGAAACAGTATTTTAAATTAATTTACAATTGATGCAAATTCTGAACATCATACAAAATTCACATGTATGAATTATATACAATGCCTAAATATTCAAATATTTATGTCCTCTTAATATTGTAACAATAATAAAAATATATATTTTTCAGTTAACTATGGCAACAATGCCCAATATCCCCCTCCCCAGAACCCAATCTACCCACAAATTTATAACCCTGCAAATGCTCCACCTCCAGGCCAACCAGCACAACCAAATTACCCCTACCAAATCCCTGGACAAAATCCTCCTTATCCATACCAGCCAGGATTTGCCTATCCATATCAACCGGGAGCAACTATTCAACCTAATGCAGTCCCAGCAGCAATGTCTTACCCAAATGTAATGCCAACTGCACCACCATATGGTTACCCTGGTCAACCTATGGTAACACCAACACAATCTTATGGGTGTAAGTATGAAACTATAACTACCTACCTCTAAGGAAAAGCATTAAATGTCACATATAAACATAGAATAATTATGTGTTCAAATGATTATAATAATTTGTATTTGTAATGTATTTAAGAATCCTGTATAAATATCGTCACCCTGCTGCCTGGCGGCTCCTAGATATATAATAGTGTACACCTGATGAACCTAACCTATCCATTTGAAATAGTTAAACGTTGAACCAATGTTTTCTAAATTGATGAATAATAATGTTTGTAATTACCATTGTATTCTCCTTCCAACAAAATAAAAAATTGAATTCCCTCTTAAAGTTATTATCAAAAATGAATTTAGGCAACATAATGGTGGAGTTCCTTAGCATTGCAAGATTTAATTATTTTTCTAAAAATGTTAATGTCAATCCTAGTGTGTACTTTTACTTTTTAATAATTTTTGGTTGTATTTTCTATAAGATTACCAACATTTAAATATGTAAACCGCCTCTGCTGCTATTGTAAACAATTACATGTTTAATATTTACTGACTACAATTTATTGTACCTATCAGCATAAATAATACCAATTTAAATTGTTTATAGTGCTAATCTTTGCACTTAAGATTGAACATTAAAATATGTAGAAAAAAAAAATTTCTTTTCTTTTTCTTTTTTTTTTCTACATATTTTAATAAATAATACCAGTTACAATCCTAACAATGTACACTACTGCTGCTAAGAAAAAAATTGTGATACATTGAAGGGGACGAATATCCTGTATAATGACTATTGATATCTTTAGTATTTTTGTATTTTTTACACAATTGCAGCTCCCGTCGAATGGATTCCTACTACACCTAGAGATGCCCCAACTCTAAGTGACAAGGCAATTATTGCTGGATATGAAGGCTACGATGGCAGCCCCCTGTGGATCATTCGAGCTCGGTATGAAGGTGATCTGATTCCAGGCAAACTTGCTATTAAACATCATGCTGCTTATGTACCATGGGGTGGAAAAGAAAATCCTGTCCAAAACATTGAGGTACATTGTCCAAATTTTTCTTCTTCTTTTAGATAAGATACATTTTACCGTTATCAAGCTTCAACTTGAGTATAGACTGACACAAAATAATCATAAAATTGAGTAACAATGGCACCTCTCATTCAAAGTACATTGCCCATTTTTTTGGAGCTACATTTGCATCTTTAGTTACGTCACTAGTTACTAAAAATAGTTATGTCACTCAGATTTTAATTTATTTCTTAAACAATGAATATCTTTTATGTTCTGCAAAGTATTTCCATTTATTCATCCCGATTTGCAAGTAATCCTACTTTATATGCTGCTGAAATTGAGGTTATATCTAATTGAATTATCTGTCTTAACACTTTTAAAATGTATATATGGGTGGTGCTGCTTTGTAATGAATATCCTAAGTGCAAATTTTTAATGTATACAATTTTTGCTTCCGTATGTTTGTGTGCACAAAACTCAAAAATTTGTTGATTGTCTGACTTGATATTTATTCACAACATAAGTATTGAACAGGAGAGTGTTTTTATAAACTTTTTATTCCAACGGAAGCAAAAAAAAGTCACTATGATTAATGATGATATTTGAGAAATAGACCTTAGATACTAGATGTTCTCAATTCACCATTGCTTTGACAGCTGCAATGTCCATTCATGTATAAGAATGGAGAATTGATGTAATCACCACTTTGCTCCCAAATGAGTTTTCAATTGTAGCGATCCAAGTAGTCAGCCGTAATTGACATTGACAAAGAATGAACAATTAGGTGGTGTTGCTAGGAATAATTAATTTTACAATCGATTATTATATTCTTAAAACTTTAAAATTTTTTGAATTCATCACTACTTACTACTCAATTAAAATATCATTTCATTTTTAAAATTATGTTATAACATATACAAAGTTCTAATCCAACATGATATTAGGTCCATGTGAAACTGGCGTTTTATATGGAACAAGGAAACCGAAAAAAGTACATGAAATTATTTATGTAATTAATTGAAGTATGTATCATCTGGAGTGCAAACTACCGCAAAAAGTAAAATATAATCATAAAATAAAAGCTTTTAAGAAACTGAGAAACATTTTCAGGTATGCTGTGCTAGGCCTGAGAAGGTTCGTTGGATGGAAAGCCGTGATGGTGTCATTCCTCCAAATGCCATTGCAGGAGGCAATACTTCTTCTGGGGAACCTTTGTATATTGGTAGAGCCAAAGAGCAGGGATCATTGACACCAGGAAAGGTAAACTACATACATACCCTTTCTACATAAGCTTTACATTATTTGAGTGTTATGTTGAGCTTATACAATTTTATTATTTTGTGGGAGGGCCATGTGGAAAACCCAAGCCCAATTGGATAATTTTTTTTTTTCAAGATACTTGAAGAATTGAACTATTTTCATTTATAATTGACCATTTAAAATATTGTAGTTTCTGGAAATCTATCTCTAAGGGCCTAACTTAAAAATAAAAGATACCTGTATCATACATTAGACGATACGATTAGCATAGTAGATAGTGAAGTTCTCAGTGGCTCATTTGA
Organism: Iphiclides podalirius; assembly: GCA_933534255.1. Lineage (NCBI taxonomy): Eukaryota > Metazoa > Arthropoda > Insecta > Lepidoptera > Papilionidae > Iphiclides > Iphiclides podalirius. The sequence continues at coordinate 8,907,470 of OW152824.1, read as the reverse complement.
TCCGTGGATCGCCCAATACACATGAAAGATTTCCGCCCGATACTATAAAAAAATACATCTAATTTGCAGTCCCCTAAATTTTGCGCCCTAGTCGAATCTGTATTGGTGTTTTGGGTATACTCGGCCTATAGCGAAATCCGCCGCTGGAAGTTATATAAATTAAAAAAAAAAACTAACAAACCCTATGTGCTTATGATAAACATACATGTTTTTATTGAATTCCTTTAACGAGATGAATTAGGAGCCAATAACATATACCTTTTGATTTTTTTTATCATTTTCATTTTCCTTCCATAAAAAAAGTAAAAAAGTAAAGTAACAGCCTATACATGTCCCACTGCTGGGCAAAGGCCTCCTCTATACAGAGGGTATCAGGGCATAGTCCACCACGCGGCCCCACTGCGGTTTCCTCACGATGTTTTCCTTCACCGCGGAGCACGTGATAAGTCAGCACTTAAAGTTAAAAACTTCATTGGTGCCGGCACCGGGGATCGAACTCAGGTTGCTCGAGTATATTGAATTAAAGGCGAGCGCCCGGACACTGAGCTATCACGGCTCCTTCCATAAAAATTATAAAATTTCGTACGACATAATTTTCTACTAAACATCTTTACTTGAAATTTGACATGGTCGCATATATTAATTTCGTTGCAAAAACATTAAAAAAAAAAGAAGATTGCAAAGTGTAGTAAGTTAAGATATTTTGTTTGATTATACAACTAACTTATCTGCGTAAATGAATCACTTCGGCATGGGCTCCATAATGGAATTTTTTTTTATGTTGTTGTTTCGTACACATATTCCTCATTTATGGTATTAGAACATACCCTAAACTTATGGTAATCCATACTTCCATGCTTATATGATAAATACCATAGTATCTCTGTCTGTCTGTCTCGCTTTCATGCCAAAACTACTGAACCGATTTAAATGAAATTTGGTACATAGATAGTCTAGAGCCTGAGAAAGGACATAGGCAATTTTTTGGAAAAATTGGAAAAAAGTGTTGTGTAAAAGGTTGAGAGGTTAAAGAATGATATTTATTTAATGGCTTCAACGCGAGCGATGCCGCGGGCGAAAAGCTAGTTTAATATATAAATACACGTATAGCCGGCCTATGTGCAATCATGCATATCAAAAGAGAAGCATTGTACCATCAATGTATGAGTGATTTGATTTTATACGATATATGATTTTTTTAAATATTTTTCCAGTTTATTGATTTATAATAAAATGGTTCAAAAAGTTCTCTTTCGTTATTTACTTGAAATGCCAAAAATATTGTTTAAATTTAAAATTATTTATTTTTAATGAATGACATAAAAAACGCTGCTGCAAAATTGAAAAGTATTGAGAAAAAAAATGAAATTATAATATTAATAAATTACGAAGTTGCAAATAACATCAAATTTATTTAAATTTTGAAATACATATATATGTACAGAGACCGAATTATAACATACTTTTTTATTGTTACAGGTACATCCAAGTCATAAAGCTTTGTATATGCCATTTGCTGGCAATGAGATTGCCCATAAAGTGTATGAAATATTGTGTAGCGCCTGATCGACACGCTATATTTATTAATGTGTCAACATTTTTTTACTTAAACTTTTATGATTCAGAAGACTGTATTTTAAGAATTTAATGCAACAATTTTATTCCTTAATTATTAATAAGTACTCTCAGGTAAAGGTGATTGTTGTTTTTTATAAAGTATAGCAACATCTGTAAATGATTTTTTAATATTTTGTGAACATATTTATATAGGTATGGGGACAATATTAAAGGAAACATGATTAATAATATCTAGTTTTATTTCTCGTTTACAATCACATAAGTACTTCACGAGTTAATCATAAAAAAGCATTATTTTCAATAGCATAATGATAAATCGTTTTCGAATGAAGATTAACATTAACAGTTCTAGAACAAATTCACGACTTAATTGATGAACCGTGTTCAGATTGCGACCTTAAAAGATTTTCATGGGTAAATGCCCTTATTAATTAAGTAAGTACTTATAAATAACACCTAAAAATCAAAACGTAATAAAGATAACAGCAAAACAAGTACGCATTTACCATTATGACCATTTCGAAATTGTAACGAAAGTAGGTATCAATGAAAATTTGATTTATTTTTAAATCTATGCTCATAAATTTGGACTTTGAAAAGGATTAAAGCTACTTATACAATAATAGATGTTATTTTCATAAAAAATTTAGGACTCGTTTCATTTTTCCAGTCATTACATTACTGCTTCCATCTTTATAGATGGATAGATACAAGTAATACTTATCAGAAAATTTCTCTTTTATAAATCCTCTTCGATGCTTCAACACTGTTATAGTAATTGGTCTGCAACAATTATTTAAAACTATGATTCAATGATATGAATATGTGATAAATTCGGATTAAAAATTCCTTTGTTAAATACAAATTTCCTAGGTGGAACAAAACTAGTTTTGCTTTGTGAGGACTACTTATTTCAAAATATAGCACACTATATCCTAGCCCCACCTTTTAACTCTACCTCTTAAAATTATGCCTTATGCAATAGCATATATAATCAAAAGCGTATATAATCTAGGATAATAATCCTAGATTATATACGCTATTCCATTATTTTTAACCGACTACAAAAGGAGGAGGTTATCAATTTTTTAATTGCACCGTTTTGTCAATCTTGTAAGCGCTAAAACATTTATGTCGAAAAAATTTGAAAATATTTTTTATAGATCAGATAGTGGCATATGCGCAAACGACGCGATGCCAAATTAAAAAAAAAAAAAGAAAAAAAAATGTCTTCTAATCAATACATTGAGTCAATTCAGTGATGAGATAAGAACGAAAGAATGCGGAAATAATACTTCGAATTTTCGAAAAAGCAAATATACATATATACACTATTATGTTTAACTTTTCGGAATTTTAATTTAGAAATGGAATAAATGTGAGGACCGAGTTGCTAAAAAAACTGATTATAATCTGCCTGATTTTCTTATTTGCTAATGTTTTAGGGTCCGATTTTATTCCTGTTGCGGTGGATACTACGTTCACCTCAAATACAACACATTTTATTATGAGACCACCATCAAAATTAAAAACAAAGTCATGCCTGATACAAAATGACGGGTCAGCTGTCAGGGTTCTATAGTAAAAATTGTTGCATTTGAGCAGTGCAATAATTATCAAAGGAAGGAAGCATATAAAAAGCTTTACACGTCATTTATTTTAAATGCGTTTTGTTATTCGATGTATAAAAAACATAGATTTTGTTATTTGATACGTCGATCTATCGATTCGATTGGATATAACATCGAAATATACATATATTATCAGAATGATACCGAGCTACATATATCATATCAATATTATTAAATGCGAATATTTTTGAATGGTACTTTTTGTTTCATTTTTATGGATGGTATTGGTATGGGTAGGACAAATTATCAAAGATGTATTATAGTATTAATGCATGTTTTATAATTTATACTCATAAAACGCAACATTTAAATGAAAACATTTAATTTCGTCGTTAAATAAATAATTATGTGCGTGTCTATGTAGCTGAACTCCGAACCTTGAACCGATTTTGGTGTGTTCGACTTGACAGTTTTACAATTCGGTCCATAACATAATATTTTTTATAAGTTATCAGATTTAACACGTGTGTACAGGAGATCTGTCGGGTCCGCTAGTATAATATTAAAATTAAATGAATCATGCATTAAACTAATTACGTATATTATTACAGTTTCCTAGTTTTTTCATTTCATGAAATAAGTATTTATTTAATATTATAAAAAATTAGGAATATTACATTATCGGCTACAGTGCGAACTGTAAATTCATTTATGTGATTTCTAATTCAAAGTAAATTATGATATATTATTTACAATGTCTCCGATTTTGTTTTGTACGATGTTTAATTATTGCGTGTACAAATATAAGTGTTTTATATATGATGTGCTAAACGTACTGTGTCAGTCTTACTGATGTCTGACAATTATGGATGGTAGCGGTAAGGAGCACTGTTTTACATGGGGATACAGTATCCAGCTGTAAGCAGTAAATAACAGTTTCAAATCCCTTCAGGATCGCGCTAGAATATTAAGAGGGTATGATTTTGTTTACTTTATTGGGTTGACTTTTAGTAACTAGTAACCATGGTAACTATTATTTCACCACCACTGCTCAATACACTAGCATGTGGGTATTGGGCAGTGGTGGTGGTGGTAAATCTTAGCGATATCAATTTCATGCCTTTCAATTATACACAGAGATATATCATAGATTATTACAAATACAAACATTATATATAACGCGCAAGTACATTTATGTTACATATATTTTTAATTCTAAGTATTTACAGTTTAATTTTCTATCATAGAGCAATAATCACCTGTGTGTATATATATATATATAAATAAGTTTTAATCTAATAACAATAGGTAACAAATATCACAGGATATCATTTTTCTTTACATTTAATCTTAATACTATTACTATTCAACTATATTAACGATATTAAAAAGTTGGCAAAACCTGTCATTTTAAATACCAATTTAATTTAAACATTTAGTAATACTTTTAAAGATTACTAGTACGATTACAAAGCATACTCTCTGTAAAGCCCATTTCTATTTGGGACTGCGTGACGTCATCATTAGAAGGATCTAAAGTTTCAGCTCCCTTTACGTTTTTATGTGCTTCGTCCTCAGTATGGAAAGCTTTGTTTTCCACACCATTTTTTTCAGTTTTAGAATCCGATTTCAATTCATTTTTTTTATCATTTGTAATCGCTGCATATTTTTTATTCGCCAAATACAACCATCTGCACAATAAAAATAAAAATGATCGGATACACATAAGTTTGATATACTTAAATAATTTTTCGTTACATTTTATATGAAGGAATATCATGAAGTGACTGGTATAATATTAAACAGTGTTAGTTTCCATTATGTGATAATGAATATCTTTCAGCACTTTCAGACGATGAAGAAGTATAAGTAATCAACCTTAATTTTTTGAGGAAGAAGGTTGACACCATGCTCTAACATCAATGTACTCATAACGAATAATTAAATCACAGCAAACACAGATCCATTAGGACATAAGTTAGCTGACTCTGCACGGCTCACCGGCCACAGGATTATAAATTGTAATACACAAAGTAGGCAAATAAATGATATTCTGATTCTGATTCTCTAACATCAAGTGAACCGCTTGCCAGCAACCAGGCAGTTGATATTAGGTGATGAAAACTTTCAATGGAGGTTTGCAATACCAGTGGGGTGGCCAACTACATACAGCCAACTTTTAAAAAAGTCTACTCGTTTCCCTCACTTTCGCTTCTGTGGTAATTCTCCAAACTAGAACTATTTGCACAACAGCAGAAGCTGCTGTTAAGTAAAGATATAACGATTTTCACGGTGGTAAAGAGCTACTTTAGTTATTATAGTAAATAGTTTATTTCACAAGGTTTCCAGTTAAATTTTAAAAGGAACAAATATACTCACAAAAATATGACAACTGCAGGCACTGTGAGACCACCCCCGAGAAGGAAGAATGCTCCAGGGAAGGTTTTTATTGTTGCTGTGTATACTGTTGTGTACATTGGTGCGTACACAAGGGGCATCATAGCTTCGGCTACCCCGAAAAAGGAGTTAACTTTGCCTGTGAAAATTTAATGCCGCTAGATATCATACTAAATAAAGGCATTTGTTTAGAAGGACATAGGTCACGGAAGAACATAGGTCCCGGAATTTCATTTTATGAAAAGGATTTCCATTTCTTGTGACAAAACTAACATCTTAAGTAGGTATTTATACTTTTCATTATTAAACTTTTTAGGATTCATAATTACGAAAGTTTTAACTGTGGTAACGCCGGTTATCTGTGAGGTCGTGGTACTTCTCCGGACGGACCTGAACATTCGTTCAACAGTGAATACCGTTGCGTGGTCCAAGAATAGTAAAAATACTTTGAGAGATAAAAAATCATTGACAATGAAGCTATTATGAAAAAAAAATTGATATTTCATTGATATCCATTTTTAATCAATTAGTTTGCATTTTTCCAATTTTTTTTATCCTTAATATCCATTTTTCTAATTTTATCCATCCAATCCATTTATATTAATTTTATACGAATCCAGATTTTGAATGTAAAGAAACATTTTACTCGATTTATTTTATTTATCGTCTGTGGTAAGACGACCCTAAGGAACATCACTATCCATGCGCACCTGGCAATAAAGTACAACATTATCGTGCGTACATTGTGGCGTCACAAATTACGGAACTTGATAAGTTTTATTTGAATGACAGTTGTAATCCCCACTAACCTACAAAGCACGGACTATAGATGTCACTCCAGGACTATTTGATCATTAAATTGCCGTTCTGCTATTCCACTATACTACACTATATAAATAGTAGTACAGGAATTGATATAACGTCCATAGAGGTATCATACGCGGTTGATATGGTATCACCATGAATGCTTATTATTTTGTTCTTGGCCATTTCTTTAGACATTTGTCATTGTTCTAGAATGGGTATGTGCTAATAGTGTGCTAGATTTGTTTTTATTTTATGGTTTATGTTATTCCTTATTTGATAAATAAAGAAAAATTTATTATGCTCCTTTACATTCTCATATCAATCAATCAATCAAAAATCTTTATTCAAATAGACGCTTGCGCGTTCTTATGAATCGTCAAATTTTACATTTTTACATTATTATTTACACATATATTATTTTTACATAAAAAATTATACATAGAGGTTCGTAAGGTACCACCGGCTCGGAAAGCAGTTTCTGTTGAGAAGAGACCGGCAAGAAACTCAACAGTTGCTCTTTTTCAAAGATATTAGTACAATATAAAATACCGGTATAATAGTCTTATTCTATCCTACGTGAGTATCAACAGTATTAACTCCACACATTGGCATCGTCAAAATATTCGGCAATAGTGTAATATGCTTTAACCATAAGTTGACTTTTGATTTTACGTTTAAATTGATCAAGCGGCAGACTTAATATTGACTGTGGGATTTTATTATACATGCGCACACCTTGCCCCATGAACGACATATTTACTTTTTGTAGGCGAAACAATAGCGTAGTAAGTTTGTCCTTATTTCTAGTGTTTAATTTATGTCTGTCACTATTCTTTAGGTAAAAATTAAGGTTATGACTAATATATAAAACATTACAATAAATGTATTGAGATGCAACAGTGAGTATATTAATCTCTTTAAAAATATCTCTGAGCGAACTAAAGTCAGTCAACATTCATCGCTACCTTAAATTGTACTCACCCAACTCATCTTTATCCACCAATTTTGAAACCATCGATCTCATGGCAATGAACGAAGTTCCATTGAAAATTTCAATCAGGGGAGCTGTGAAAATGCAAACAAACAATATTCAATGTGTTGGCGCTCGCAACACTGTATACAGGATATGACGTTATCTACTCGAGCCAAGGGACACATGGTCACATGTAGCAGCGGTCACTTGGATTTCAGCTAGTTCTCGGACAGTGATATAGCCACTAGTGCTGCTTGTCGTTATAAAAGTTGTTAATATTCAAGTTCAGTAATAGTTAAAATATTAGAATGAAGGTAAAGACGTTAGAACTCTTATATCAGAAGTGGGATTCAATACGAAAACTCGTGCTTGGCTGTTCAAACAATCGGCGACATATGTTCTCCTTGGGTACCTACCCTCGTAAAATAAAACAGTGTGTTTATACTTACTATACGTAATGGTAATAAAATCTTTTAGTTTAATGTAACGAAAGTTTTGGTGAGTACCTTCCAGTTAATTAATTACTTAACAAATTTGAGAAAAAATTTAATAGCGATACACAAGAACAAAATTTTAGTAGTTGGAAAATTTAAGGCATGAACTGACGATGGATATCCATTGTAAACACCATCACTGGTACTTAGACAACGTAGCAATACATCACTGGTCTAACCGGTAAAGCTACTTAAGTTGATAAATCGATGAAAACTGTGAACGTGGCGATATGCATTCCAGTTGTGAGGGATAAGCCACAGGGTAAGTGTTTTGAACGTGGCGATATGCATCCCAGTTGAGGGATAAACCACAGGGTAATTGTTTTGAACGTGGCGATATGCATCCCTGTTAGAGGGATAAGCCATAGGGAAAGTGTTTTGAACGTGGCGATATGCATCCCAGTTGAAGGAGATAAGCCACAGGGTAAGGTGTTAATTTTATGAAGGTTACTTCTTATACCAGACTACAACGCCATTCGAGGACGAAGGCGTGATGCAGGACGGCCGAATGTTGGCGCTGGCAACACTGTATACAGAATATGACGTTATCTACTCGAGCCAAGGGACACATGGTCGCATGTAGCAGCGGTCACTTGTATTTCCTGCGTTCTCGGACGGTGATATAGCCACTAGTGCTGCTTGTCGTTATAATAGTTTTTAATATTCAAGTTCAGTAATAGTTAAAATATTAGAAGGAAAGTAAAGACGTTAGAACCCTTATAAAAGACACTTTATTTTTGGCCAAGTAGTGCATCAATTCAATGTCTCAGGCTGTCCCGCCCTGGAAATCTGATCTTCCAAGCAAAGACCGTAGGTATATTTGACAAATAAATAACCAGTAACAGTTCTGTAAATATAATATCAACATATCATACAATTAGCTGTTGTTGGTAGTTAAGTAGTTTGTTTATAATTATAAGTCTTATATCTTTCACAAATAAACATTAATTTTAATTTTACTGTAAGGTATCCGTATACCCTTGATATTCATTTATAAGCAAAGAATAATACTAAATAAATTAATTCTCTTACCGAAAATCGTTTTAAGTACTTTCCTTGGACAAAGTTGCTAAGGTAATCTTATCCTTTAAAAGAGCAATTCTTCTTCATGAAATTTAGTATGTGCGTAGATTCGAGGGCGAAATATCGATCTAGCTCGGTTTAATTTTTAGAAAATGTCCTTCTAGCCCTGTTTTCAGGGAATGAAAAATATCATTCGAATATGACGGTAAATTTCGCCGAAAAAAATGTTATAATAGCTCGGTCGGTAATCGGACGGCCCCAAAACAGACGGCCGCGGATCACGATCATTTATTTTATGGCTTACACACTTATTTTTCTTACTTATTTTCTATACTAGATCATTTTCTTTATTTTTTATTTTTTCTATTTCCAAAATACATGATTTACAAAAAAAAAAAACCTCCAGGTACTGTTATTTAAACAAAACGTTTTATAAATTAACGTCATGTTTTGTTAGATAAATATTCTTTTTACTGCTCTATTAATCAATGATTGTGTTTTAAAAATACATTACCTATATATATGTGCCACGTTTTTGTTGCAAACGCGTACATAAATCCCGATAAAATTTTACTGGTGCATGAAATAACACCAATAATTGCATCGTCGAACTTTAATATATGACTGAAAACTCCTACCGAAAAAAGAGTTCCTGAAAAAAAAATATAATAATTATTATGATATCAATGTTTGCTATCTTAACCATTATTATTATTAAGATTTTGCACAATTTTAATTAAAAAATTCGGGCACACATAATAGACGTTAAACACAAACACAAAAAACGTAAATAATCATAAAACAAAATGATAAATATTAATTACACAACGCGTTCTTCAGTTGTTCATAATTAGCGTCTAATGCACCACGCTGCAAGCGTGATGCTATCTTATTCATAACTAGCTGTTAACCGCGGCTTCGCCCTCGGAATTTACAATGAGTTTTTTTTTACCTGAATTTTTTCCTACTTAGTAGAGACTTATCATTACCTTTATTTTTGGACAATTCACACAATATATTTATAAATTATAGCCTATGTGTTATTATGATGTATAAGCTATATTGTTGTTAAGTTTCATTAAAATCTATTCAGTAGTTTTTACGTGAAAGCGTAACAAACATCCATCCTTTAACATCCATACAAACTTTCGCATTTATAATATTAGTAAGGATTCTACCACTTTCTATTGAGTGCATCCGTCGCTGTCTCTCACTCTCTCTCTCTGTGTATATATTTCTTCTCCCTCATGTAACGAAATATGTTTAAACGATATGCGTCCTTGAAACTTCATTCTCAAATCTCGTCCAATAACCGAATCTAAGCCGTGTCACTTCAAAAATTATAAAAAAACATATAATTACCTATCAATGAAGTGCACATAGCGTATGTAGAAAACATACTGAAGTCCACTTCGTTCCAATTAAAACGGTATCTCGTAAACAGATACATGACTGACATCTCACCTGTAAAAAAATGCCACATTAGAATTATTGTAATCGATGTCCTGTTCGTGCACCTGAAGGCTCTAATCGAAAAGACAAAAGCATGGGAAATTAAAATTGCGTTATTGAGTGTTAAATATCTGTCCCTTGCGACAGATGGATTGAGTTCGTGTCAGTCACTACTGCAAAATTCAAATATTTTTCTTTTTTTAATATTTGAACATAGTGTTTTTTGTTCTCTATAAGTAATATTCTTGGTGGTGGTTATAGGTGTTCTTTGCGAGGATTTGCGGTTTTTCAAATCTAATGTAGTGGTTAGAGCGATCCAAAATGTTTTTGGCTAATTAGTGCGTTATTCCAATGTCTTCCTAAGACTTTCGCGCCACTAAAGCTTAGATTTTTCTCCGAGCAAATACCATGCCTCTGACAAACGAATAAGTATCTTATAATAATATCAACATAATATAACCTAACTCATCACCATGTCACCATGATTAATATCGTATCACAATATTCACAAAACATAAGTAATTTATGAATGACTATGAGTCTCATGTTTCAGAAAATACACATACATTTAAATTAAAATTCTGCTAAAGGGTATACCCACGATATCCATTTATTGTCCCCAGAATGCTAAATAAATCCCTTGTTTTGTGATACAAAAAACACCGTGTATTGGAATGTTCTAACTGCAGACTTCTCCACCTAGTGCTTTACGTCAAATACCTATATATTCCTTTATTCTGGTCTATATTGATCTTTTGGTTTGTCTTATATAAGAGAGACTACATTCGCATTCAAGCTTGTACACTCCTTGCAGAGGGTACACTTGAGTGATTGTAAAATTTGACTCTCGAAACCTTCTTGTCTTTTTACGTATATTATTAGTATCAGAACGTTGTGTAAAAATTGTTGATGACTCGGCGCAGTTTCTAAGTTATGAGCTTCGGGGCTGGTGGTCCTGGATTCGATTACCACATGTGACAAATATTTGTGTGACCCGTAGATATTTTTTCTGGGGCTGGGTGTTAGCTCCCAAGGACGGTTAATGTGAAACTAGCCGCGGGTCGTAAAAATAACATCGGCAATACCACATAGCAAAATGATTGATGTGTTTTGCCGAGATGGGATAAGGGCAGGAGGATGATGATTCATTACATTGCAGTTGTGTAATTACTTCCTTGTGAATGATACATCCATCTTATTCCCTAATAACTATCCTTCCATACGACATCAGAAGCCAAAGAGAAGGAACATTACCCTGTGGCCCACAATAAGAGTTATTTTCGGGTACATTTCATCCATTCTCCCAGGGTTCAACATTCCGGGACATTATATTATAATTGTTTTTTTATAAATTACTTAACAAAATTGATTTTATTAGGTAAATTAATTCTTAATTTATTTGCAGCGTTGAAGCATTCTGAAGTAAGATATAAAACACTGATTTTATATTAATAAAAACTCTCGTCAATATAGGTCAAGATAGGTCAGTTTTAGTAATTTATCCTAAGATTCCAAAATATTGTTTGCCTGTAAACTCTTTAAAATAAACTACTTACCATAAATAGGGCCAATGACGACGCAAAGGACTATTACCAGCATTATCACCCTCAGCCTTCGATTGTTTGGGCCCTTTTTGAAAGCAACCGTCATGGTATCTTTTACGTAACGAATATCGAAGAAATCTTTCAACCAAGCGCAGCAATTCTTCGACGGCTTCTGAAAATAAATACATAAATTAATATTTGAGGGCATATTTTTACACCTTATTTATTCCCTAATTAAGCAATGCTTGTAATATGGGTACTAGGTAACTGATAAACATATATTTATTTACAAAACGAAGTATGTTTGGTAAATAAATATAATATGTATATTATAGATAAAGGACCCGGACACTGAAAAACACTGTTTATATTCATCAAAGAATATTTCTCCAGGTGTTCGAACATACACCCTCAGAGAAGGGAAATCTCGCGCCATCGGTTCAAAAGAAATAAATAAATGAACACAATTTCTGTTTTTATGTTGCACGCAGTTGTATTATTAATCGTAATGTTTATTGAAACTTGAAGTTTATTAATTGCAAACTGAGTTTTATTATAAAATATGACAATAGTATCTTTATTTCAATATTTGTAAAGATTGTTTATTTCACCATCAAAAATATATATACATGACCTTGAATGTCCAGGCTATGTTTGCTAATTCGATTCCAGGCAAGATCATATGTGGTAATTTCCGAAAATAAACGTCTAAATATTGGTAGAAAAAGTTTCCGTCCGAAAATCATATTGTCAATCCATTTAACAGTCGAGTGGGAGCATGTGTTAACAAGCGGTCTTAAACTAATGCATTACCTACACACATAATATAATTCATTAGTAAACATAGTGAAAATAATGAAATAACTTTAGAATTACGTAATGAAACTTATTTCATGTTTTGAAATTTTGCTACATACTTTTTGATTTTTGTTATACTTTTACAAATACCTTTGGATTTTTCATTGTCAACATGAATTTAACGTTATTTATTTCCCTTTATTACTTTTAATTGACATAAATAGGACACTATTATCATTTACTCGTATGCTTCTCAAAACACATGCCCATCTCAAAAGCAATTATAATTTATACGAATGTAGAACAATACTGTTGACATAAAGTGCTCTTATTTCTGAAATAAGACCACTTTTGACACAAACTCTTTATGATTATGATTAAACTTGAGATTTAATAGACTTGTTGACATTATTAAGAATTTATCTTCTGAAAAAGGCTACACTGTTACTCAAACAAACTTTTTTTTTGTAATTAGATTATATTATAACACGTCGCTCAGCGCAAATTAATTATGCCGCAACTTCTCGGTAATTTTCAAATAGGAATTGTTACGCTGTTTTTGCTATTTTCTTTTAATCTTCACAATCCTTTTACGTCTGACATCTAATTACTTATACCGTACGTCATAGATGGTGATGATGTTGCAGTTCAATCGATACAGCATTAGAATAGAATCAGTACACAGCCGGTTTAGGGGAATGCAGACATCTAATTCTCGACGAAATGTTTACGGTACAAGCGGCTCTTATTCTTTTTAGTCTTATTTTGTCGCATATGAAAATAAATATAAGTAAAGTAAAATTAATACAATGCAAGCACACGCCGACTGCTAAAAAGCGATGACTTTTTGAGATTTATCTATAACTCCAAGTTATTTAATTAAACCGTTATCATTTAATGTCTTTTTCACAAAGAGTACTGGCACAGTACATAAAATTTTTAGTTCTTTTCTTTTGTTACGTTAAAGAAGTATTACTTCTTACGTGCGTACATAAGTACACACATGTTTTTTTTACCGGAGAGATTAGACAAAGAACCAAAATCAACGGTGGTACATCTAAATGTTGATATCTAGATGAATGAAATGAAACGCAAAGGATAACATGGAGTATTCCTATCATTACATTATCTTTCTAGAACGTACTAGAACCAAGGGCCTCTGTATCAACCGAGTGTGACAAAGAACTGGGTCAAGTTGACGGACTTTTTCTATTGTTATGGTCGGATGGCCCGATGTCCAACATTGAACTTGAATTACATAATTACGATAACGGCCAATGGACACGACCTACGACATTTTACTATCGCCTAAATCTTATCCTTTAAACGAGCAAAATTCTTATATAATCGGATCTCGGAAACAGCTCCAGCGATTTTCATGAAATTTTGTACGTACGTAGATTTGGCGGCGAAAAATCGATCAAGCTATCGTTTCATTTTTAGAAAATGTCCTTTTATCCCTGTTTTCAGGGAATGAAAAATATCATTCGAATATGACGGTAAATTTCGCCGCAAAAAAAAATTTTATAATAGCTCGGACGGTAATCGGGCGGCCCCAAAACAGGCGGCCGCGGTTCGTATCACGATCATTTACAAACTTATTTTTTTTTACTTTTTTTTCTATACCAGATCATGGTTAGTTTCATTATATACCAACTTAGTTTCATTTATATACCAGATCATTTTCTTTATTTTTTTGTTTATTTCCAAAATACATCATTTACCAAAAAACAAACCGAGATAAGCTCGGTCCTCCAGGTACTCTAAACTAAACTGCAGAATGCTATGTCGATGTTGTGGTAAAAAGCTATGCACACATTCGTATATATTTATTTTATTATAGAACGCGATCTAGTCCGGATAACAACAAATATCAAATTAAAGTACAATTTTTTGTTTATTATTGCATGTATTCGTTAACAATACCACAAATATGTATTTTATTAACTATTAATCTATAATACAATCAGTGCTATCTTTTTGTCGATTTATAAGGTCCGGAAGATGTCATTTTCAAAATCGGATAACCATCAAGCATTAAAAACCCAATTAATTTGTTTTAAAGGGAAAAAATTACGAAACTCGCATCCATTATAAAAAAAAACCAGCCGAGTGCGAGTCGGACTCGCGCACGAAGGGTTCCGTACCATTATCTATAAAAACGACAAAAAAAAAACATTTTCACATCACGTTATAGCGATAACAGGAATGCATTCCCTGTGAACACTGTCTAACGGTTCATGAGATACAGCCTAGTGACAGACTGATAGCCAGACAGACAGTCTTTGTTCTTTTCCCGTTTTACCCTTTGGGCACGGAAACGCAGGAGGCTCACCTGATGGTAAGTGATCACCGCCACCCATGGACATCTGCAACACCCGAGGGCTTACAAATGCGTTGCCGGCCTTTTAGGAAAGACGCTATCTTCTTGAAGGTAACTTATTGAAAACAGCGTCTTTTGTTTTTATACGTTTGCGCGCTTTAAAGCTAAGGTTCACTAGCCCTGTTACATACAGAAACGGTTTGGAAACTTAGAATATAGCAAACCTGAGTTCATTACTTAGTGGCAAGCATGAATAAAAAAATGCATTATTAAATGCTCATATTCGTGCTTGAGAGAAAAGATTGGAGAACACGTTAATACAGAATAATAGTGGTTTCTATTTAAATGTAGCATGATTCAACTATAGCATTCAATCTTACCTAATATACATTTTAACGTAATACTAATTCCCATTTAATTTCCATTTTTGAGGTAAAAATAACGGAACTTCTTTTAGAAATTAAAAAATACTAACTTGGAAAGCGTCTTGAACAAACTGATAACCAAAATTAACAGTTCAATGAATCTTAAATAAATAAAGCACCTCATTATTACGACAGTTCGTAAGCGTAACATACGAGCCGTTCTAGATATCATTGCGATATCGTTCAGTTTTAACCAGAAACTGTAATTTATTACAATGCCGCATTGAGCATCTGTGCACACAAGTAGACAAATGCTACTTTCCGCCTTTCCTAAATCCACTGTCAACGATTACCGACATATTTACACAGTATTCTAAGCAATCATCGAAACTATATTAAACGATTTCTCGAATTAACGCGAATACTATACATTTCCAAGTACCCTAACTGATAACTGCACTATTTAAATATTGAGAATAACTACTAGTCTATACAAATAAATAAAATTGGAGTGTCTGTTTGTATTATTAAAATAACCGCTTTTTACTAAATGCATATGGATGTATATACGGTACATATACCAAAATAACATTTTTTACAATTTTTGTCTGTCTGTCTGTCTGTTTGCTCCGGCTAATCTCCGAAACGGCTGGACCGATTTGGATTTTATATAATAAACTAGCTGTGCCCGACTTTGTCCGCGTGGAATTCAAAATAAAAAAATCTTAAAATAAAAGTAGCCTAAGTTACTCCTTATTACACCAGCTATCTGCCAGTGAAAGTCCCGTCCAAATCGGTCCAGCCGTTTCATAGATTAGCCGGAACAAACAGACAGACAGACAGAGAGACAAAAATTTGCGTTTAGTAAAAAACGGTTATGTTAATATTACAAACAGACACTCCAATTTTATTTATCTGTATAGATAATGAGATCTTATCTGCGTGCGTTTTATACTTACAGGATTTAAATCGCTGCGCTTGACTTCCTTGATTCTGAACAGGCCGTAGAGGAAACTCAAAATGTATAGCGTTGCGCTCAAAGAGAAAACTCCGTATAATCCAATTTTTCGAACTAAAATTCCGCTGAGAGCAGCACCGACTGGGACGCCCAGGGAGTAGAACAAATTCACAATTCCTATTCGCAGAGTTCTTTGTTCTTCGGTCGTCACTTCCGCTATGTAGCTAAATATTCCCATGAACATTGTGAACCAACCACCGGTCAGCGCTGGAAAGATCGCCTCGGTAACCGCTGCCACTTCGACGGGCAATTGGTAGAAGAAAAACGTGTTCACTATTAGCCCTATGCTGGTTAAAAATTCTCCAATAATCGGCAATAGCATGCAGAACTTCCTTTGGCCTACTCGGTCGCTGTAGGCTCCGAGAAATATTAAAATACCACAAGGCAGAAACGACTGGAGAACAGTCTTCCATCCGGCTACCGATGCGACCAGGGTCTGCACCGCCTCCTCTTCCATTGTGTAGTTCTCTGTTTGCCTTTTGGTCAAAGCGTCACAAATGTGATGTTCGAAACGCAAATTAACACGACAGGCTTTTTCCAAATACAGGTTCTGAGTGGCAAGGGCGGACAGTACTGAAGGCATCACATAACATGCCAAAATTGGCTCGACTGTAATTAAAGAGAGCATATGCTTGGCCTTTTGAAAAAAATTCAGCTCATCCCAATCGTCGTCGCTTAATTTCTCTGTTGCTTTTAGATTTTCTTTTTCTTGTTTACTCTTCATCATGCTATTTCTTCCATTGCCATTCACTTTAGAATCATTTGTACAGTCGGTAGCCATCTTTTCAACAGTTCTAACGTTTTCTTTCTCCATTGCTTTGCTATTGATAACCATGTTTGGATGCCTGAAACATAAAAAAGTTTTTTTAATTCTGTAAATATAGGTCTATATTGATAATTTATAATTAGGTAAAACGTATTTATTGTATGTATGAATACAAAATCTTTAACGTGCTGTAAATATACATTATTACGTGCAAAACTTAAGTAGAAATTAAATGGTATTTAAACCTTGTTACAATTTGTCGGCCTGTCTGCGAATTCTTGCCACTTTTGATTGGTAAATGCACTAATGTAGCTAATACCGGACGCCGTAATCATTTCATGTAATGGCGGACAGAGAGAATCTACTTTACGTGGTCCACGTTTTTATCATGTGACATTGTTGGCCTGTCCATGTCACGGAATAAAGGAGTCCTGCGCCGTTAACAACGAATAATGCCTTCGTTTTTATCTTAAGTAAGCGTTGACCAGTTCCGCGAAACTAGATACGACACGAATGCTTGTATTTAGATCGAGAAACATCCTATTTGAGAACATCAATTTGCTGGATTGTTACAATGATGTTACTTTTTCCGTGTTGTTGCTCAGTTATTTCGATGAATAGATATCTTAATATGAAAAAGATTGAGAATCAAATTATAGTTTATATGCACAGATTATATATTAATAGTTTATATGCAAGCATAACACATATGGATGCTCTGAAAAACCTCATTCCTACAATACTCATAATTCGTTTTGCTACAATACTTTATACATATCACCAGCGCCTTGACATTTAGATTACTTGCTTTGTTTTGATCTGAAGATTTACTTGTACTTTTGTAATGGGACTTTCCTGTATTAGTCTTGTTATATAATCTGAAATTACTTCGGTACGTTTCACGTGTTTCGTTATCCGTTTGTATTCATTGCGGATGTCCGTGTCTATGCCTAAAACGATGAGTAGACTTTTTACAATGAAAACATCCCAACAATGCCGGCCAGCAAAAACTTCGCAGTGTCATTGCGTAGACCTTGTACGGTATATTCCGCATTACCTACCAAGGTAAAATTAAGTACGTGTCTCATTATTTTGAAACATTGCCTAATTGATAGTCATTGACGACTGGTTACTGACTGCCATTCAATAGTAGGTAGGTTGTACTTAAGTGATGTTTTAGATGAAATTTTTACATAGACTACATTAAGAAGACTCATATTCTTCTTCCATTATGTACAGATTAGCAAACAAACCGCTTCAATCGAATGCGGAGAACTAGTAAAACGCCTAACTCTACCTTAACTTATGTAATAAAATATTACGAAACGTTTACTGCAGGCTTTCAGTGCCGTTATAAAATATGAATGTGTTTTGACCAGTTTATGTGAGCAAATAAAAAAGTTGTTTTTATAATTCAGTTGCAATGTTTTAAATAGCCCACTTTAATATAAAGTTCATACTGTGTTTTCGCAATAGGAATAAGCATATTTGGATATGGGGGCTCACAATGTATTGGACATGTTTCATACTATACTGTGAAATTCAATAAATTTTAAATATATGAGTTGCAATGCTCCAAAGTTTAGGAATAAAGGCTCTACAAGCGACAACTGTAAAGTTTTTTCACAGGATTGAATGTCATTAAAAATTCCGCAAAAAAAAAAAATCTGCCTCGTCATACCTTCTTTAATTAAAGAGAAAAGCAAATAATAGTACATAAGACATAGAGATAAAAGATTTGAAATGGGAAAGTTATCTATGAACATATTCCCTCGTATTCCCGTTTTGTGTCAGTCGTTTTGTTTTCAGTATAAATACGTTGTTTAAATTGCTACGGCCGTAACCAGAGACCCCAATCAACAAACTGTTATAAAAATATTTCATTTGTAAAGTTCAATGTTAATTGTTTAGAAGATTTTAATAATAAAGAAAATAAAATAAAATATGATCGTTGTACAGTAGTTCGATAAATGATTTTGGAATTAAGTAAATAATTACGACGTGCATTAAAAGTTATAAATAAATCGTATTTTAATATTTTTTTACCACCAAAGCTTTCTACGCCTTCTAACCATAGAAGATTACTTGATACAAACAGCTTATATATGTTCCACTGCTGGATAAAGACCTTGCCCAAGGACATACTTAATCCGTTTATTTTTTTTAACTGAAAATGTTTCCAAGACGAACGTCGAAAGTCTGTCACTTCTGTGAGGCCGTGGTAATTTCCCGGATGATGATTCGTGTAACAGTAGAAGCATCTGCGTGGCCCTACACCAATATTATAAATATAAATATAAAATACATAAATATAAATATACTTTACTGTTACTTTGCTTTCAGTAAGGAACTTCAGCAAGGACATACAAAAAAACCCATCAAAAACGCCAGTTCTTAATACTGAACTGCTGACAGATGCGACTAGATCGTTTAGGAGAAGGAAATTGAATAATAAAAGATTCCATTAAGTGGCATTATCTGACTTTTGAAGTAGGAAATATGGCAAATCGTTTTTGCATATAGCAGTTAAGTGACCGGAGCCATTTTTGGAATTAAAAAAATAACTTCTGGAACAATTGAAAACAATAATAACAATTAAAAAAAAACACAGACATCGAATGATCATTGCATTCCATATACAGTGATGCGAATGCAAAAACACTAACACAAATTCTACAAGCCTTCACAATCACGCAAAGCGCAGCATGGCCTCGTCATAGTAATTTGAATGTAGTAAAATGTTCAACAACAAATTGGCAACCGTTAAAATACCTTAATTACAAAGTCTGTACATACATCATAATATAAACAGCAATGCAATAAGTCTCGAATACACAAGACATGTCTAAAGTAAAGGCAACATTATGTGTTCACTAAAAGAAAAACAAGACAACAATATACAGATCGTAATTATAAAATTTTTGTTGAAAACAACTTTGGACTTTAGCCAAGCATCAGCTACTGCTGTCGCTTGAATAGGCAGGTCTGAGGGAGGTACCACGACTTCACAGAAGACCAGCGTGAAGTGTATATATTATGTTTGGGTGAGTGTGGTAATCGCGGCCCGCTTTTTTAATGTTGGCATGCATCTCCGCCGGTATTAGAGGTCTCCTGGGCGGCGGTATTCACATAAAATCGAACGAATCGAGTGCTCACTTACCAACTTTTCACATAAAAAACGATGTTACGAAATTATTTTGACCCATTGTTCCTAATCTAGATACGTCTCGATTCTCGAACTTGATGAACATTGTTGCATTATGGATTACTAGTTTACGTCTAAATCTGCCGTCATCACATTAAGTATTGTTCTATATATCAAAACATTTTGATTTCTCCTTACTCGTATTGGAGAGACAAAGAATAATTATTTTGAAAACAATCTTACCGATGATACATTGTTTTGACGGACGACACTTCAATGTTTCCTAGTTGTAAATGCAATATGCAACTTTTAAAATGATGTTCGCCTTTAAGGCATTCATCTTTATTCCAAGCTATTCCATGTTATCTGGTGATAATTTACTTGATATCAGAATACCACCGTCCAAAGAAATCCCCCGTACTCGTTGGATTTCCAGCTTCGTTTCGAACGTAAGGTAAAAACTGAGGTCATCTAGTGAAAAGTTGACCCAAAATTATAGTAAATATGAAGTTAGAACATAATTGTGTTAAACCGCTTAATCGGGAGGAAAGTGTAATATGAAAAAAATCGAGTACCGCGGCGTCATCACATTTCTTACATGTAGTGGTTATATCCAGATGAGCCGGCAATTCATTCAATAGTAGAGGCTGCTGCGTCGCTCTTATATATTAGGAAAAAACATTTCATAAGACTGCAAAAAGTGTTCTTGTATAACCACCAAAATTTCCACAGCCACTTCCTTGTTAAAAAAATTGACTGGATTGATTGGTTTCCCCAATTCACGTGGTTATTAGAGAGTACATTACTGTATTTGTTCATGCTGATTTTTTACAAAACGTTAGGTACTTGATACTTTTTATATAAAATTTAAACTTAAATAATATTTGTCTATGTATTTATAAGATATGACAGCCAAAAATTAGAATTAGAAGAATTTAAGAATAAATAAATAAATAAATAAATGATTTATTTAATACCACATCTAAAATATTTAAATTTAACGATAAACAATTTTTGAAAAAGATTTTAAAACATGTTTAGTTGTGGATATGGTAATAACATCAGAATTTAAGAATGAATAAAACACATACAGGATCTTCGTATTTGCGTCTGCTATTAGGCATTTGTTATTGCATTAACAGAATCTCATATTTTACTTACAACTTTTTCTTTAAATTACTAATCTAAACCATAATACGTTGTTTTAAAAATTATCTGCTAAATAATGTTTCGTGCCATAAGGAGAATAATGACTCACGTTTATATATTTATATTATTTTCACATAAACTAATTTAAAAATTTTTACTATTTTTCACCCGACTTCAAAAACGGAGGAGGTTCTCAATTCGACTGTATTTTTTATGTTTGTTACTTCAGAACTTTCGACTGGGGGAAGCGATTTTGATAATTCTTTTTTTATTCAAAAGCTGGTGCTTCTCATGTGGCCCAATATTAATTTCATTGGTATTGGAACTTGGGCTCCGGAGATACTAAGGGAACTCCTGAAAATCAATTATAAAATGAATACAGAGCAAGATATTTAAGTCACTTTTATTTTTCGTTAATAAAAAATTGACTTGTTTCATTCCACATAATTATACTAATTTATATAAATATAGAAATCTAATAATTAGTATATGTGGAAATCATAAAGCAAAGGTATACACGTTTGTGTGACACTCACTCACAAACAGCGTGTGTGCGTTTTTATTACTTTATCAGACTTTACAAATCCAGAAACTGTTTCAAGAACATTAACTAAAAGGTGTATTATCAAAAGATGTTAATCGCTCTTGGGTTAAGGCCGACTGTGTAAACACTTACATAACAAGTTAGGTTAACGATAACTGCCATAATAGAAATCTTAATATGGCTATCAATTATAATAATAGCTATGGCTTAAAATTTGAAAGTGTTGAAAGAAATTTCGGGAGAAAGTGTACTATACACTTTCTCCCGGAACACAGTATTGTGGTGTCTTAAACGTTCATCTCTGATGTGTGTTCCTTTTTTTTAAGTCTGTGAAAATAAGATCTACATAACTATGAAGAACAGACGATATGACGTACAGATGGAGAAATACTAAAAGTTTCAAACCTTTGTTCTTCTTGTATCTTGTATTAACTGATGTTTTTGCTTTCAGTCCCGAGACTATTAAAGCTTCATCGGACGCAGAACCGGTGAGCTAGCCAGAACCCACGGGTTTGGACCCTCCGCTATGTTTAGGGTCGCGCATGTGCTCATGCGTGCGTTTAACTATGGTGTGTCATCTAAGGGCCGTCGAGGTCGTGGTTCGGACCGAGACCCCGATGGCCGTCGACTGTGCATTTAGCTAATCGGTAGCTGGGATCGGTGAGAACCGCCCCAGAACGCGGGTGTACCTTGTGTACGCGTTGTGTGGGTCTCGCCGTGCTCGGAGGCGAGGGTGAACTGGTGTGATTGTTGTTACACTAACTGTGGGTGTAGTGTTATCCAGCGGGACCCCCGGCGGTGGGTCCATCGTTTCTAAGTCCTCTTCGTCGACCGGGTCGATGAGGACGTTTCGCGGGCGACGCTTGTTGACGTTCGCGTTAGTGTCGGGTTGGTAATATGCTGCGCTTACCACCAGAGGGTTGGGATGATGCTGGGCTCTATCGAAGAACCGTTTGGTCAAATCTCTAAAATATGCGCGAATCGTCGGGAGTCTGCAATCGCTGTGCAGTTCGACGTTGCGCTGATACCATTGCGCACCGGTTGCGCGGCGGATAAACTTATTTTGGACTACTTGCAATTTGTTAATGCGCGTAGGGTTTGTAACTTTGTTCTTATGACCATTTATGCGGTATTTGGGCGGTACTCTAGGCCATTCAGATACCAAATTGACTGTCGATATATCGAGGTGCTGAGTTGATTTGTACCTAAGCTACGATGTCCATACAGCACAGTCCAGTGGTTCAAACCTTATCCAACCGCAGAAGGTTGTAAGGCCGCCGTTGTAAACTTCACCTCTGCATCGGAATATGTTTTCAAGAAAGGACGTGGTAAGGTAAATGAAGATATGCTCAATGACTTCAACAGCCTTAAGATGAACATGGACAAGACGTGTCTAATATCCATGACGCGCAAATACCGGTTGTTGTTGGAAGTATGGTGCCCAAAGCCATTGAAGAGTACGTTAACCTAGGATACTACTATAAGTAAGTCCAACTTCGATGCAGAGAGCAATCGGCAAATACAAATCGGATTGGTAGAGTTCGGGAAACTTCGGCAAATCTTCTCGTCGTATATTCCTCAATATTAAAGACTTAGTTTTTCGATCAATGTGTTTCTAATGGTACTCTACGTAACTGTGAATTGATCCTTCACTGCTTGCCATAATAAGAAGTAGCCCATAATCACTCAACGAGCTATGGAGCGCGCCAACCTTGGTATTTCCCTGCGTAATAGACTTGACACTGTAGACATCCGCGGTAGAAGAAAGGTAACTGACATAGCTCAAAGGATAAATGAACTAAAGTTGCAATGGGCAGGCCATATAGCTCGAAGAACCGATAACTAATAGGGAAGAAAGGTGCTCGTGACAGCGTCTTACTGGCCATCGTAGTGTAAGACAACGGTGGAGTAACGATCTGTGTAAAAGTCGATGGGTCCAGGTGACTCAGATCGTGCTTTGTGGCAGGCAGTCTTTGGGGGAGGCCTATGTACAGCTGTAGACTCAAACAGGCTCAAATGTTAATCTCCACTGGCAGACAAATCTTAATTACAATATGAAATTTTCCATACATGACATTGCGTCCTAATTTTTTTAAGTGAAAAGGTGGCAAGTATGCTTGCGTTT
This sequence comes from Iphiclides podalirius, assembly GCA_933534255.1. NCBI lineage: Eukaryota > Metazoa > Arthropoda > Insecta > Lepidoptera > Papilionidae > Iphiclides > Iphiclides podalirius. Next base: position 8,883,398 of record OW152824.1, on the reverse strand, counting down.
CACTTGATGTTAAGTGATAAACACCGCCCGTGAACATTTGTAACATAGGGTTGCAGATTCGTTGCCACCTTTTAATAAAGTGCGCCCCGGCTACCTCACTCACCAGACGAAACGCACAGTATAAGACTTCCACTTCCACCCGGACGCACCTGCCGATTCTTGCAACAGCCGAAGATGTTGCGTGGCCCTACCAGACCTACCACATAATCAAGCTCGTTTCACAAATGTAATATTTTACCTCATTACATCTTTCGGAGAACAGATATAGGTTATATCTTCGTATTCGTTGGATGGTTTTGCGTATTCGTGTAGCCTGAAAGTAGAAGACCACGAACAGCTTCAAATAGTCCAGAAAAATGCCAGAACTGCAATACGATTGGGTCAAATAAGTTATACGTACAAGCAGTGCCACGATTACACATGCGGGATATATCAGAGGGCTGGCTTATCAGGTTTGATGAAGCTGGACAAGTGGAAGACTGTCAACTTCCTTTGTTATACAAAAAGGGCCAAGTTTCGCCATCCTCAACCCTAACAACACAGCTATTACAGATCGCTCTATCCATGTTTCTCCAAACTTACCAAGTCCTAAACGCTACAAATTGTATCTCTTTTATGCCCCCAAGTAAAATGTATTTTTAACATAACACCGTTTCTAAAAAAAACTCAAGAGCTAAATATACTTTACGCGTGCTAATGCACTTAACAGGACCCTAATAAACTCTGAGTCATTTGAATGACCGTATGCGCAAAAGCACGGTTGTCAATCTCACCGCCCCAAGTTATCGAAAAAAGTCGATGACCGCAACTCAAGATACGTACCACCGATGATAAAACAAGAATAAGTACCAGTTTTTACGATACGATTAAGTGGCAAACGAGGAGGCGCGGCGGTTCCCAAGCAAGTGGAACGAAATTACTGCTGTCTATGTACAGACTAAACAGCAGTGAGGTTTAAAGACGATATAAAATTAAACACACAGCATAATATAATTAGACCATTCGTTTTAAATCTTTCCATTAGCTTTTCTGACGATCGTTTACGTCGATTAAAGTAATTAATGCTTTTTGGTTGATCTTTTTAAATGCATATATCCAATTAACGTTGATTTCAGATAAATAAATCAGGACCCAGTACAAAACTTTATGCTTTCTAAAACATGTGTCGATTAAAATGTCGTAAAATTTTTCGCGGGCTTTGAAGCGGATTGCTCTTCCGGACGCCCTAACAACTGCCGATTTCAATATACTATAATTATCTATAGATTTCGTTACTGAAGATAAAATTTGACGTATTATGGAACCGATGTCAAATACCTATCGCTAGTAACCAAATCAGATAATAATAAAGACGGCCGAAGCGGTCAACATCCTCATCGAGAGAAAATGTCGACACTTATGTACATTTTTTTCATTGCAGTTTTTGCAATACATACGCCCGGTTTTTGAAACACTAACCATCGCCAATGTCAACTAATCAGCTGTCAAATGACGTTTCAAATTTCATTTTAGTTGCCCAAAAGATGGTTAATCTCTTTGAATTGATCATTCTGATCATTAAGACGATTATTTTGGTCAATTCGGAGAGTTTAACCATCCTTTTGGCAACTCAAATGAAATTTAAAGTCATTCGACAGCTGATTTAGTTGACATCTACGATGATCAGTGTTTCAGAAACCGGACGTTAGCGTTATCTATGTAGATACTTCGCTCACAGTAAGCTTTTCTTCCAAACTACATTTTTATTTGAAAACTAGAGATTTGTTTTTTAATTATATTTATTGTTTAATCTACACATTTTTAAATTAAATTTATGTTTTCTATTTATTACAAGTTATTATTACCTTTTACCACGATTCAAAATAATTTTCGGAAATAGACAACATAAAAAGTAAAACTAAAAGCCACATTCTGTTGAATGTAACCTGAAGTTACTTTTATTTTTTGCAGTAGTGACGCTTTTGACGGGAGCTTTAGTTTGTATCTCTTTTTTATGCATATTTGATTAACTCGAATCTTTTCTTGTTTAAAATTTATTCTCGTTTCAGCGATCAATCTTATATGACGGGGTCATTCACCAATAATATCGAACATAATTAAAAAGATATTCTAGATAGTGTATCTAAATATATTTCGGTCAGAAAAAACAAATAATTTTCCTATTCAAAGAAACAAAGTAATTTACAGGAAAGTTTGTGTTACGAATTGATGGCATAATCGCCCATAATTAAAAATCAACATGTAATTATTACGGAACGGAACTAGCAATTTTTATCTTTTATATCAATATAGGTATTTATAATAATATATAGGTATTTCATCTCACGTAGCACCAGACTGATGGAGCTACCCGCTTATATCAAACTTGTAATGTTTAAAGACTTGTCTAAACGAAGGTTGGTATCTGTCGCGGTAAATAGACAGAAACAATAATAAAAATCGCCAGTGTATTTTTCCAAAGAGCAAAATGTGAAAGTTCGTTAGTCCACTAAATCGAACCCATGAACCAAGATCATGATTGACCGCCTCATTAACCCAAGAATTCTTTTCAAAAGCCCAAAGTTCATATTAAAGTCCACTTTACATCGAAAGACAATAATACATGCTAATGCAACGGCAACAACCGCCATCCTATACATTTACGCTATTCTTATCGCATTGCCTTTTATAAAAATATTTTTAATTTTTATGTATCATTCAATAAATAGGTAAGTAAAGCATCACTATATAATATAAAATAAAAGTCGTCCCTGTCGCTGTCTGTCTGTCCCTATATAAGCCCAGATCTAAGTATGCTAAGTACTCAACGGATCTCTTACTAGATAGAGTGATTCAAGAGGAAGGTTTATATGTATAACACATTGCACCTGCGTAAAGCCGAGGCGGGTCGCTATTTTAAAATAAAAATATGTACGCGAGCTGTCACGTACCTTGAGGGGACATTTGTCCGTCCCCTCGACCGCGACCGTATTTAATTTAAAATAAAATCGTTGAAATAAAAAATAAATATACCGATTTCACTGAATTATAAATGGTCTAATAAATGGACTAATACATTATCGATACTAGAGCCGAACTGAAGAATCATTTTAAAATATTCTAGTAACTTTTCCGGTTCGTTGTTTATCTAGGTGCCTGCAAGACAAGATAGTCTTCCGGGTAACACGCCCAAATGCTCTAGCTAACTGAGCTAAGTTGCCGACATCGACACGATTTATCAACAAAAAATCACAGTTTAAATTACATATTGAATGCCGACTAACTTATTTTATTTAATGTAAGTATAGGTAGTATATTTTGTTACGTTGTAATAAAAAATGTGTTTTGAATGAAAGAGATTATTGATTTAGATTCACAGTTTTGAAAACAAAAATCGTTTGTATGGTGGAAATCCTTGTCTATTGTGTTACAGCCTGGCAATTTCTCATGAAACGAGTACACATGTCAATAACCTCTCGTTGTTTTAAAAGGGTAATTGAGACCATAATACCATCCTACGAGTTAATATGCTCGGTAATTTGTTGGTCGCCTCATCACGCTGGATGAGGCGATCCTATTATTCGATTCCTATTCACCCGCACGCAAACCGGTGCACAATTAGATTGTAGTCGCTGTCATTATTATAGTGTAGGTACTGGTTGGCTAGGGGCGTAAGTTGGGTAACACTGAAGCGTCACAAGGTTGCAGGAAAGCCATTTGAAACAAGATACCATCTGCATTAACGTAATTTTAATCTTAGGGAATCTTTTTTCCGCTATCTGAACACGCTGATTGTAATACAAGCACGTTTGTAATGTCTTAAACAATGCACAGGCTGCGTATCTTTAACTATCTCTATATTTTTTGTTATCAAAGTTGTTTTTTTAACGGTGGCATACCATCAAATTTCATTTTTTCAAAGCAGCATTTTAAAGCTTGAGTTTGCCACTATTTGAGAAAAATTAGTACAATTAAGTTTTTCTTTTATAAATAACGTATGATTATGCCATCTATTGATTGATTTTAATGAAAGATAGCGAAGTAGACTGAAATACGATTTTTGTAAAAAAAAAAACATATATAGCTCAGTGAACGGGCGCTCGCTTTATAGTCAATATAAGTTGATCAATCTGAATTCGCAACGCAATCTCAAATTTCGCACACGTAACTAGTAATTTTTTAAACCAAAGTTAAATATAATGCAACTTTTAAAATTTAACGAATTTCGAAAATGCAAGTTATAAAAAATGTAAATGAACACAAAAATTAATTGACAAAATTCATATTATGAACCCTTTAATTGTGCTTTAAATACGTTTTGCCGTTTCGCACCCCATGCAAGACGAACTTTCATGCTGGCTGCTTTCATGTTTAGGCAACATATACGTTTAGTAGTTTTGACCTGAGACATTTCTTTTGATGTCATAAATAGACTTCAGTATTATAACTGCTAAAATGTACCTACTCGTTATTGATAAAAACTTTTTTATCTTCTGGCTTTTAAAGTCGAAATAAAATTCAACGCAGCCCTGAGGCACCGAGTTTTTGCACAAATCAGAAAGGATCATTTTATTTTGACCAAAACTACAGATTATGCCGTAATTGCACATGGCATTACAATTTATCCGTCAACAAGCGTTTAGTCGGTCGTCTGTTGCAATCGTAAACCGTGTAACGGTGTAATAACAGAAAATTATGTAATTCAACTATAATTGCCGTGTCTTGGTGTAATGTTAATATTTTTCGACTGCGATTTTGGTTTCGTTTTAACGTTTAATTAACTTGAAGGTAATAACGATTTTTACGAACGTTCGTTATATGAAATACATTTGGTGACATCTGATGCCACAAAATGTTTGTGTGTGGCAGAAAATTGCGTGGAAAACACTTGGTGGACTGCCAACCAGGGAGGTGGTTTTAGAGGTTGTGACGCGGTACGGTGTTGAAACTCCTTAGCAAGTATTAATATATACCATCCTATAAATACCATCTTGTCAGCAAATTTATCGTCTTAGCGAACTAATATTCTGTGTGATTCTGGCCTAAATGACCTTCGGGGATAAAGGTCGTCACAGCACTCACTTTAATAAAAAGCGTTGCGTAGAAATTAGTACACCTGCGATTACACATATAGCTAATACGTCATCTGCGATTGTACATATTTAATGAAATCTGTTCATTATTTATTACGCATTCTTTATCTATTTCACCATCATCTTAATTTCAGATTATCCACTGCTGAACATAGGCCTCTCAGACAAACTACCACCTAGCACGATCCTGTGTCACCTGCATCAATAGACTGCCCGCAGATTGGCATAGATCGTCTACGATACTTGATCTAGTATAATCGGTTCTTCGAGTTAGTTATCAGTTCTTCGAGCTGTATTGCCGGCCCAATACCACTTCAGCTTACTAATCCTCTGAGCTATTTTAGTTACCTTTCTTCTACTGCGGATGTCTTCATTGTCAACTCAATTATACAGAAAAATACTAAGCACAGCGGACTCCATAGCTCAATGGGCGACTTTGAGCTTCCTCGTATGGCTAGCAGTGAAGGACCTAATCTCAATTCCATATGGCATCACTGGCAGCACACATTGACTGAAGAATTTACTTTCAAGCATTGAGGAATATTCAATGAGAAGATATGCCGTTCAGCTTTCTAATTTTCTGAGCTATTTCAATTACCTTTGTTTTAGTGGTCTCTTATCTCTTTATTTGAATGTTTTAGTGGACGGTACTGTTTTCACGAAAACATCGTCCCTTTATTATGGTACTGAACTATTTTGTGGCATAAGTACATATACTTATATCAAAATGTGGAATATATAAAAATGTCGGAAAACAAAAATAAATATATATTTTCAACAATTTTTTAACAATCATCAAGGTCGAGTTTCGAACACTAGTATATTTAAAACGCTGGCCAGATGGAGACAATGACGAAGTGCATTGTGCATAAAAGTAATTGTATTGTCAAGGCTTTATTCGTTGACGTGTAAAGATCATAACAATCTTTGGATTGCAATATAAGCAAATAGCTTTCAAAGTAAATAAATATTCAGAACATCTTCAAAAAGTATATAACATTAGTACCATAAGAAGTCGTTAAGTCCATTTAGCTTATAATTTAAATAGTAATTTTCTAGTATACACACAATTTATAATATCTGATATCGCCTCAAGAGTTTAAAAAAGGGGTCTGTACTAATGTAATTATTATTTTAGCTTAATATTAATAAAAATCAAATAAACGTGTTATCGTACAGGAAATGAATATCAAATGTTGTTAATCTACAAAACAATAAATCAGCCAGTCAATAAAATACAATCAATCTATTAGCACCTGGTGTATTGTAAGGCGTAAAGAAGATAATATTCCATTTTAAATTTGGACACATACATTTGTGTACAGCGAATATGGGACATATTTGACTACGATAACGTCACATTGATCAATCGCTATTTCTTTACTCTTATTAGTTTCAACGCATAATGAATCACATGTCCTCAAATGGTATAGTTAACTTTAATCATTAAAGAGACAAACGAATTTAATAATTTAACAATTCCAAAACTAAATCCCGTGACCATGAACGCTGGAAAGGGTTCGAAATGTCGGGAATATGAAAAAATCTAATTAAATGCGCTAAAATCCGTAAAGTAAATAGTTTCATTTAAGGATTAATAAAATGAATGTTAACATTGTGATCATCGTGGATCGCAGCTTATATTTATATCACTCCGATTAATGATTTATTTGATTAACGATTAACGAATGCCATAAAGCTTGCAGCTTTCTGCATCACAGATCATCAAATCTACTGAATTACTTTGCATACCGAGGACATCGAGCCCGGGTATTGCCAGCATAAGATGAGCCCACCTTATCTCGTCCCGTGGGAGTCGTGAGAGGCGATTAAGGAATAAGCCACATATATAACATATGGTTTGTTTTGATAGGTGGCAGCTAAACTAAACAGACCTTAAATAATCAGGCCAAAAACGAAGAGCAGCATTAAACTTGCGAGGTTTCTGGAAAAACTACGGTTGCGAACCAAATCAAATATTGACACTATAATACCTATGCACCTACCTATGTTATTATGACGATATTCGAGATTCATCAAAGACAATCACTCATCCGTTCCTTAAAAAAAAAAAAGAGACTTCTATATCAATAACCAGTTACAGAAAACTGATATCTGATATGAAATATTGGTTATCCTTTGAAGCAACAAAAAAAATGCTTTGGCATACGCATGTTATTTGCATTTGTTGGGTATAAAAAGTTTGCGTTCGCGTGGTAAAAAAATATAATCCTTAACGAGGAAATCATAAGTTATAACAATTGACGTTGATTCTAAAGTATTCTGGTTTTTATAAAAGTTTTCAAAACCCTGTTGTGCTTCCATTCTATATTCTCTTGAAGGTATTAAGGCAAAACCACATGCTCCCATTTGCAATTAAACGAAATCCGAAGAAACTAGGGCCGCTTATGTGCGCTGTGTGTACCCACAGGCCTGGAACAGTTTTTTTTCTATCACACAAAATATGGGCTCTGAAAGAATCAAAGATAAGTTAAGGTGCTATATAATAATTGGCGCGGCGACCACTTGAGCTATTGCGCAATTCAGCTAGTCAAAATCGGCAAGGTAGAAGTTTTGGCAAAATCTTCATTGCAATTCGTCGACAGAATTTTCTTTGTTTCTTTGTTACTATGTAATGATTAATTTGAATCATCAAATCTCAATCTTCGTAGTGCTGAATAATTTGTAAAAGTTCTTTAATTTAGAAATTTTCTAACGTCGGTGATTTACCGACCCGGCATAAATGCGGCAGTTCACAAAGGTCGCCCGCGAAACAACCTCATCGACCCGATCGAAGAAGGTGATACGAGTACGCCGGAATTGCCCGACTGCGCTTCACCCATACATAGGGCTATCATACGAGACCAAACAGTTCGTCGAAACGGCGTAACCAACCCAATGCGTGCACAAGGTACAGCCACGTTCGGATGGTCAGGGGCGGCTTTCACCAGCCCCAGCCAACGATTGGTAATCAATGGCCCTCAGGGTTACGGTCCGTACTGATCCTCAATGCCACGTATGTGACATTCTTCCTATAAATAACCAAGTCATGTGCGCAAGCTCGGCCCTACCCGACGTAGAGGGCAATAAGCATTTGGGATGTGACTATCTCAAAAGAATATATTTATATGTATAAGAAGCCTTATTATTTTACGGACTGAAATAAAAACGCCATTTTGACTGTGGTAGCTCCACGCAGCAGCTTGCGCTGTTGCACGAATGGGCAGGTCGGTCTGGGTAAATACCACGACCTCATACAGGACCGGCGTGAAGGTGAAGTGTCATACTTCTGTATTTCATCTGGTGTGTGAGTGGCCTAGGCCCACTATTAAAAGGCAACGCATCTGCAACCATAAATTAGTCATAAAATATGACTTCAACGTCTTTAGTTTTTGTTAGGGCTTGATGACCATTTCCACGGTGGTGTTTAACTGTTTGTCGAGACAGCGGTATTTAGAATGGACGGTAGCCGGAATACTGGTAGGGCCACCCAGTATTGTCTGGTGTTGCACGATGGGCAGGCCCGTCCAAGGCCACAAAGAAGGCCAATGGGTAGTGGAAGTATTATAGTTCTGCGCTTCGTATTGTGAATTATGTAACCAGCTCTAACTCTGTTTAAGGTTAGCAATCCCACAAGCGTCAGCGTTGTAGATGTCAATTGGCATCCGTAATCATTATCAATTAACATCAGGTGGACCAACTACCTTCTTGCTACCTTTAAAAAGCACATATTACCATATACCTACTAACATTATATTAAGTTTTGTAAGTAAAGAAATTATATTAGTATTAATAAACGAAGTACAAAAGATATTTTCTTTATATAAAACACAAACATTTTCCTTACATCCTATACGCACCTTCTAATTCGCCTTCTTCACGTCACACAATCAGGCAAAATTAATTGAACAAAATATCAATAGTGACAAGGATAACCCTTTACATCAATCGTTTGTAAACTATTAGTAGTTCAAAACCGCTCACAAAAACCCAACTTTTTATTCCAATTTGCACTCAAGTGTCATGAAAGTACGTTACACTGCTATACCAACTCTAACCGCAAAATTCAAAGAAATAACATAGAGTGGACTGTCTGACGTCCTTCACTTTATATGCTGTGGTATTGAGCGCAAAAAATTATTTCTTTATAAAATATGTGTACATTTAACTGGTATTTTCAACCTATCCAAGCGTCAGACAAACTGAAAAAAGCCTGGAGATTTATTCGAGGCGGATCCGCGTTGTGGTCATTAACGCAGCAATACGTATAAAAGGCGAACAAACAATATTGAATGATGAACGGAAAAAAGTTGAATCATATTTGCTCACCATGAACTTCGCATGGGACTGGTATATTCTACGCCACTAACTGGAAACTTATTTAGGTTCACCATAGTATAATAAGAAATACAAAAATGCTTACGTTCTTATTGTAACAGCATCATAAAGAAGTGATTGTAAATCTTAATTTTACTATTACTAGCTACTATCATATAAAACTTAAATTTTAAAATGAATTCATTAGTTACAGCTATGTAGCCGTGACATTATATTTTTACAGTCATGAATAAAACGAATTGCAAGTAATCGTTAAATGTCAAACTTACGTCGGCCAGGAAATTAACATTAAAGAACAGTAATGCACCTGATGTTTAATCCGTTTCAAAATGCAAATAAAACAGGACAAGCAAAAAAATATTTTCAAGATTCTTTCAAGAGTCGTGAGAGAAAAGTTCATGATTTTTTTATATGAATTCGCAAAGATCAATTTTCGTATTAATCAAGTTTCAAAGTTCAATGTTTCATATAATATCGACTGAAAACGAAATGGAAGATATTAAAAAGTTATTGAGATCGACAAAGTAGCCGTTCGTTTATAGAAAAGTATGTCCTGAACCTGAAGAACCTGAAGCCACCTTGATGTAAAGCCTTTTCATGTAGTACACTGTGTGCTAGAATAGCTATGAACTTATGTAAATATGACGTCGATAGTTGTTCAGAATGTACACGAATACGCACCGACGATATTATGTATTTGTCTACAAAGAAGTCTACTACTTGTCGTCAGTTACTAGATGAGGGATCGAAATGCACACACAGATTATAAATGAGAATAGAAAATGAAGTGAAAATCAATAGAACAATTATAGGAACAATGGCGAAAATATTTACAAATACGCAAACTATCAACAAACACGTGTAACCGAACGTCCTCACACAAATTTATTCAAAATACAAAACTTTGATTGTGAAAGTAAATAGTCTAAACTATTTAAAGGTCGTTTTAGATGTTATCTTGGATTTAAAAAAAAAATCATATTATGTCAGAATCAGATTAAATAATTTTTTGTAGAAAAAGGAACGAAAAGTTTTTCGCTGCTGTAGGAATGTAACGCACGTCTTCGGGATTCGCGTGCTGACGCTCTAGCCACTAAGCTAAACGGCTGATTGCCACACCGACGAAATTCTCAACGTCTTTTATCTACATTCTTAACGTATAAGTAATTTCTTAAAATTTTCGAATAACTTTCGAACACTTCGGTTAACTCTATAGGTACTAATGCATTCGTTTCATATTAGCACTTGAGAAGACCGAAATTCGCCTTCCGCTGGTGCCGATAAATCAAAGCGCTGTCCTTGCTAGGGACTTCCACTAAGGATTACAGGCACTCCGGTTCGAATCCCGGTGTTGAAGGTCTATGGTATAGCCGAATTTCAAATTACTAAAATACAAACAAAACCCTTAAACCGTTTAGAATTGCCTTACTCACTTCTTCTTGTTAATTTTTTGACTTGGGTAAAACCTGACTCCCAATTGATATAATCGTCCACCCAACATATAGGTGTACAGTGCAAAACGACCATTATTTGATATGGGATCAAATCGGGACACTTTTTTTTTTTTTTGGGCTGGATGAGCCACTGTTGGCCTTAGGGGCCTTTACAGATCCGACGGACTTGAGGTGGCCTGGCGCACGAGGCGCCTAGCCTGAACCTCGGCGTACTATTATTACGCGTTATGGTGACTAAGCTCGAGGGCTCCCGGGGGAGCCACGGCTCGGGCCGTCACGCTATTATTATTACCGGTTTGGGAGGCCGCCAAGCTCTTAGGGCGCTTTGGCGGGCGCTCCATGGAGTGATCAGGCTCAAGGGTCCCCGAGAGGGGACCTCGGCTTGGGCTGTCACTCAGCACGCGTTTAGCATTCCGATTCGAGGGTGCCCGAGGGCCGGACCTCGGCTCGATCGGTAGCTATTATCTGACTGGGTCGGGACACTGGGCAAACCAAGTCTCATTGACGTATCGCAGTAGGAATCTACAACTTGTATTCAGAAATTCAGGAACTCAAGCAATTATACAATTCTTGTCCTAATCGTAGTAATTAACGGCTAAAATTGAAGACTGCAGGGAATGAAGTATGCAAAAACTATTTGAGGTATTTTAAAAAAAACCTATAAGGTGCATAAATTAACTCTAGAAATTCTTTCATTAAATATGTGTAGTATCCAAAAAAAACCGTATTATATAATATACTTTATTTTTTGCGCTAAAAGAATCAGTGAACGCTATAAACGACAAAGAGGACATGATATGAAATTAAAACTTCTATTTTTAATGATCAAATCACGTTTGCATTGTCAGTGTCAGTAATAATGTTTATAATATCTTTACGAGTACATCGCTAATTTTAATTTACGTATAAATATATTTTCGTGTTATAAAACTTCTTCATAGTTTTTGTAGCGTTAATTTTTATTTTAATTTAGTTTCGAACGGTTTGTGGCGTCCATGATAACAAGTCTTGTATTTATTGACATACATGAGAAGGATAATATATTTTTTTTTAATTATGGTACATCAACGGGAGACTCCCATGAGCAGTTTTAATATCATTTGACGTATTTATAGAAATAGTGACACGAAAAACTAAATATAAAATAGGACATTGTCATTTCATGTACCACTTCAGGTAAATTTTTTTTCTCCCTTCGCGTTTTACCAAAAAAAAATAAAAAACGGCTCACCTTTGTTTCTCAATAAAAATCAGACTTTATCCCGGGCCAATTACATCACTCGACGAACACATTAATTACGCAATATCCATGTTATTTTAAGAGCCGACAATTCGGTACTTTCGATTTAATCTTCGATAATGGTACGAGATGCAAAACGCGTGCGGAGCGGCGCGTGAGTCCGGCCGAGCGTTCGTCGCAAGCGGCAACAGTTAAGCGATTGCTGTAGCTTCGTGCAGACTGAGCGGTCTTCGCTATTTCGGCGAGACTATTGTGTTGATGGGCACCGGTGGACGTGGTGACAATAAACATTGGCTGCTTAACCTCATTCGCTTAGTTAGGTCGACGGTTTACTTGGGCCGCATCAAAATTTCTAAACTAAACAAAGTTCGCATAGGGCATCGGAAACTGAATTAAATTGGGTACACGACACGGCTTCCTTTGCCTTGTCTCGCAATGTCGCCCTGCCCATATTTAAGAAGAGAACAAGTTTCTTTTTTTTAACACAAAGGTCGTTTAAAAATAGACACAATTGGCTCTTCCAAATTAACTCTCAATTGTGTTTACTATTTACTTATTAAATATGCACATAATGAAATTTATGTGAAGAGTTCGAGGTTTCGCACTAACTTTTGTGACCTCAATTCTAATGTCTGCATGATATATTGACTTCTATATTTTAAAAGAATAAAGGCGATACGATATGAGCGACATTATAGTAAGTAAAACATTTAAAGTTTATGATAAATAATTATGCGTCTTGGGTTAGACTCCTGCCTAAAGACTGAAGGGGATTTTTGGTGTATATTGCAAATTTACATAACAGTCTTAACCTTTCACTCAGCGTTCGTATTGCAGTCTCTGCGGATTAGAGAAGGTAAGGTCGAGGGATTGCTTGTGAATTTTGCGAATTGGATCAGCACATTTACACAGATGTAGTTTTTTTTATCGTAGTATTGTTAAAATTATCATAACAAAATTATTCTGTCATAGGACACACGATGTGATACTGTCCCAAACTAAACAAACCTCTTACTATGGGTACCAGGCAACTGATAAACATAATTAAATGTACTTTTATAAATATATTATTATACATACATAAACAGTCACATTAGAGAAAACACTGTTCATCATACAATATTTTACCAGTAGTGGGGCATCGAACCCACACTCTCTGGCGCAAGAAACAGATTCACAATTTTTTTTAAATACCTCACAATGCCATTCGGGTTGTTGATAATCAAGATATGTTAACCTTGATGCGTTTCTATTGTCTTGAAAATTTTACAGGGTTAACACAGTCGACATTTTTTACTCATTTTCCCTATTTTTTTAACATTACTAGATTATGTTTTCTGTATTAAGCTACATCAGTAAGGGGCAAGCCGAAATCTATAAATTGTGCTAAAGCACGCGCACGCTGATATGCATGATTTGCGTTTTAATATCGATCACGTGACGTTGAAGCGCCGTCGAATCCGACTACCGTTAACTCAGACGTAGAACGGTGTACCTTATACACGCTATGTTGGTTCAGTTACATTTCACGCCTAGGAACGAAAAGGTTTACCTCCTCCTTCATTTGATCGAACAGTACGTGTAGTGGCTCCATTTTGTGAATGGTATTGTTTGAAGCCGTCTAGTAATTCTGATGGATTTGAGACCGCCTATAGAGTAATCAGATGGCTTTGAAGGACATCCGCAAAAGTATGAGTGACTGGTTTTACCCTAGCCTTGTATAGCACGTTTGTGCTCTTGCAATACAAGGTTTAAGTTTTTATTTCAAGGTCGCATGAGATAGTAAAGACGGCGCGAAACAAACAAGGCTTTATTTCATAAGTAATTCATATAGGTAAAAAACAATATTGACTTAACAATATTAACAATATATGCTCTCCAATCAGTAGGTATTTGAGGGCCATGAAAAGTTATATCATACCTTAATTCCTGAGTAAGCGAAGCTCTCAGTTTTAAGGGATCACCTTGTGTAATGTCTAACGTTAAATGCTTCTAGGGTTTAATGTGTATAACAAATGTACAAGAGCATTCATCGATGCTTTCGGCTTTTTGTAGACTCATGGTAAATTCCGAGTGTTTATCGAAATATCGGCAGAATCGTCTGTGAAATTCTCAAACCTAACCCTCGTAAGATTACTACTAATCTTTGAGCATGAATACAAGCTGTAATTTTATCACCTGAGATGTGTAGCAAATAAGAGTGAAAATGTTAACCCACGACCTCAGATCGCAAGTCGATGTCGCCACTACGCCACACCCGACGCACTAGGTCACAAAAGGCAGTGGTGACATTCATGTATTGAACAGAATGGATACTCTCGGTACAGAAAATAAAGTGCAGTTGAGTGCCAGGCTTTATCGTTATTTAATGTTTTATGTAGTTTCATGCATTATTATTATTAACTAAATTTTAGTTCTGGTTTAAAAAAAGCCACAAATAATATCTTGTAATTTATGTAAGTAATGATTTTTTTACAGTTACTTCAACATCTTTAGTTAAAAATGTCCTAGACACCGAATGGACTACTTACTTCTGTAGATCATTTGGACCCGGAAATTGCTTCAGGCAAGATCATTCTTGGATCGGAGAAGCTTAACATTGTTATCTTTAAAAGTAAAGTAAAGTAACAGCCTAGTGTATACTATACATGTTCCACTGCTGGGCAAAGGCCTCCTCTATACGGAGGGTATCAGGGCATAGTCCACCACGTGGCCTCACTGCGGATTTGCGGACTTCACATATCTTCGAATTTTTTTTGTTATTATTTCGAAAATATGCAGGTTTCCTCACGATGTTTTCCTTCACCGCGGAGCACGTGATAAGTCAGCACTGAAAGTTAAAAACTTCATTGGTGCCGGCACCGGGGATCGAACTCAGGTTGCTCGAGTATATTGAATTAAAGGCGAACGCCCGGACACTGAGCTATCACGGCTCTGTTATCTTTATGCATTACGTATTTGGTTGTCAATGCGAGATTTGATATTGCAAATAGTGTTTTAAATTATGTGCAATGAACTGTTCTTTTACGGAGCTCGAATTGCAAAAATCTTTTTAATAAACCTGTCCAGGAGTTATCGACTCAAACCGCCTGCGGTTTCTACTTGTTTTTGCCTACTTAGTATATGTCACTCCATTGCGTTAGGAATCGTAAGAACTTATTGCTTACTCGTTGCTACCCGCGGCTTCGTTCGCGAGATATTTATTTTTAATTTTATTATTTTTATTATAAAATTAAAAATAAATATCTCGGAGAATTTTGAATACTTTGACCACTTGAGGTGTCAAAATATAAGTGTCCATAAGCGTAGGTCGATATCCTACTGTTATAGGCACTTGATTGTAGTATCGATAAACTCTTGAATAAACATAAAATCCCTATTTATACATATTTCTGTAAGCTTATGTGGATTTGATTGAACAAAGTAAGAAACTACATAATTAATGTTACGTAAAATACTTCTTTTTAAAAAAATTATTTCATCTTTTGATATTTTATTTAGCGAAAAAAAATTTTAGAAGTACCTATGTTTATTTTAGTTTTGCGATGCAAAAAAAACGATAATTAGTTACACTAAAATTACTAATTTATTTGTATAAAATGGTGACATAACTTTAAAAAACCCTGAACTGTGTTGATTTTTTATTTTACATTCTAAATAAGTCTAGTCTTATAATCGACAAAATAAACGAATATAAAAAATACAGCGAATACGCGCATCTTTATTACATATCTAAAAAAAATAATTGGTCGCGGATTCATACGCGATTTTAAGCTTCACAAACCAGGCATAATTTTAATTGTGTACTCGTAAACAAATGAGCCATGTAAGTGAGTAATTTACCAAGAAAATATCCATTATTAACCATCATCATTATTTATTCGTTATCATTATGAATACATGATAATGAAACGATTTTAACAACAGCAAAACTGTCCATAACTATTATTTTAAGAAATGATAATGATTCTTGGATATGCCTTTTGTTGAGCACGTAAACAATATCAACTTAATTTATAATAATGAATTTGTAATACAATGCCTTTTCTAATGTATTTACTACAATAGAAATAAATAACTGCAAGTTTATCTATTTGTCAAGCAATCAGGAGCTGTGTGCGAATTTAAGCTTACTTAGCCTCTGCAGTTTTTTTTATGTGAAAAGCTGCCAAACGAGCAGACGGATCACCTGAGGGTTGCAGACGCGTTGACAACCATTTCGGAAAGTGGGCTCCGGCTACCTCACTCACCAGACTTTACGCTGGTCTTCTGTGAGGTCGTGGTACTTACCCGGACGGGCCTGCCCATTCGTGCAACAGCCGGGCTGCTGCGTGGCCCTACCACCGTTAGATATTAATCGTATCTTAACTGTGGTAGTCACTCATCCACTTTGTGATGTTGCTCGCTTTAGCAGGGTTATCCGGGGAAATAAAACCGGAAGACCGGCGTGAAGTAGAAGTATGAGATAGTACTTTGCGCCCACATATTTACAAGTTGACAATACATCCCACTCCACAGGTACAGTGGTGTCTTCGACGTGCATTAATCTCCTAATTGATGTTAAGAGATTAATCAAATCTCGTAATCACATTACGCTATGAATATTTCTTTTATGATGTGATTTTTGTGACTTTTATGACCCATAGCAATGTAGTTAGTTTAGAGTTAGTTGTTCTAGCTACTTATTTTATAATTTTTGAGAGACTTGATATGACAAGGTCATTGACCATATGGATAACGTCTCTGCGAAATAATACCTGTTTTTAGAGTTTTTATGTTCATAGCTTAGTCCGGAAATACCACAATGGAGCCATAAAATGAATAGTAATAATTCTGATAAATAATAATACAGTAATACCTCGATAACTTGAACCTAGGTTACGTAAAAACCTCTATAAGTTTAAAAGAAAATTTCTTTTCTTACTTAATTAATTACAAAGCCTCGATAACTTAAAATAATAAATTGTGCATTGGACCTCAGTTATATTTAAACAATTATAAACCTATTCTTATCTAGAAAAAACAAAAGGTTTCGTGTCGAAATTTTTGTATTGTTGCTTTCACGTATTTACCGACAACCATTATGGACAATTACTTGCGGTCTAAATAATGTAACATAGCCTTATCTTTAATTACTCATTTTGAATATATAAGATTTAGGAGAAAGGTTTTTATGGTAAAGTCGAATAATTGTAGCTTAGAGAGTAGAGTCTTATTGACTTGATTTAGAAAGAGTTGAAATAAAAACATTAGTGTTAGTGGACAGTATGAAAAGAAAATCTGGAAAGTTAGCCATCTAGATGCCTAGATCAACATCAATCATATCAATCAATCATATCAAGCTAATCAAGTCCCAAATTTTACCGCGGAGTTTGTTTCACCGGTTCTTCAGGTCAATGGCTTTTCTTTTCCGAACCGGTAGAAGTGTTGTGACAATCAATATGTGAGTGTAATGCTTCTATTTTTAAGTAGTGTAAATGTGGTCGCAATTCGACCATAATTAATAATACAGGGTAGTGTGTGTAATGTTTTATTTATTGATTTAATATATTTTTATGCATAACTTTAAAAAATATTAGAAATATGCACTCCCTTTCTATATATAAACACCGTGTGGGAAATTTCATACACCTCCGTCCGCGCAGTTTTCGTAAAAAGGGTATAAAGTTTTGCTCACGTGTTAATATATAGATAAAGATATTTGAATTTGAATTTGAAATCACTTTTTAACCTGGAGATAGAAAGAAAGAAACAATTATTTGGCACATAATAACAAAATACAATAGATACTAAAAACTAAATACCTATAATTAGAATGAACCAAAATGGTCACCACTTAGCCTAGAGAAGTTCGACGTACGACTTCGAAAGCGATCAGCGAAGCAAGGACAGATGTAAGCCCCTTACAATATTTAATAGAACAATGCAGTAACGTAGAAGATGTTATTAATATTTTCTCATCTTTATCCAATATTAAAAATAAAATTGATATCCAAAGTTTAATTAATACAGGGAAAACATGGACTTTTTTGTAGATGGATTGAAATAAAATAATAAAACGACATATACATTTGAAATTAAACAAAGAACGTCGCGTTTAAAAATGATATTTGATTTAAACATAGTAATATAGTGAATCTAATGAATTAAAAGGTAATCTTCGCTGTTGTATGAATGGGCAGGTCTGTCCGGGTGAGTACCACGAACTCACAGAAGACCGGCGTGTTGTGGAAGTGTAACACTTCTGCGTTTCGTGAATGAGGTAACCGGACCTCACTTTATTAAAAGGTGGCAATGAATCTGCAACCCGTCGGTTGTTGCAAATGTCCATGGGTGGCGGTTATCACGTGATGTTACATGGACCGCCACCTCCCTTGCCACCTTCTCACATAAAAAAAACTAGCCATTCTATGTATGATTACACCTAAACAAATCATGAAAACGAACCACACTAAGTAAAAATACGCACCATTGAAAACTCTTAAATTTAAATCCCTAATAACTCCCTAAAAACACTCGATAACTCAAATGATTTAACATTTCCCTAGGTCTTTGCCTTGTCGAAGTTCTAAGTGTGTGATTGTAGAAACGATACGAAATACATTCCTATAGCCCGCTTTTTTCTGTTTAGCTAAATGGTAAAACGCAGTTGTGATGAGCAAAGTAGTAATGAAATAAAAAATAAGTACAAGAACATAAAACTAGACTACTGAAAAATCGGGCTTCTTTAGCACATTTTTTATATAACTAGCTTTTGCCCGCGGTTTCACCCGCACGGGTTTCCATTATCCCAATCCCACAGAAACATTATACTGGGATTAATAGTATCCTATTGTTTCTGCAGGGTTCACTTCTGATGCGTGATTTTAGAAATTATTCCCAACTATCGGGAGCATCAGAGCCGCGAGAATCGGCTGGAAATATTTATATTTTTGAAATGTGCTAACTAAGCCCGTTGACATCCAACACAGCATCAATAAACTTTTTTTTAGTTCATGACTTGACTTTACGTCCTTTAGAGGGCTCCATATTCAGTTTAATGTGAAGTAACTTATCATATACCCACCGGAGAATCAAGACTCTTCCAACGATACCTCATTTGACAAATTTTGATGAGCAGTTTGGAAGTTTTGAGGGAACAGATGACGAAACATACATACAGGTCAAAAGCATAACCCACGTAAATATATAATAATGTCTAATAATAACGTTTGTTCATATTTTGTGCGCAGTATATCTTAAATAAATGTTTCATGTACACATGTCATTGACCGCAACATGCCCTACATACGTTACTAGTTTGAACGAATTTACAACATTCACTTTTAGTCCTGACAGCCTGCCGCGCTATGTAACAATACCATCAGATTTAAATACGAATACACACTATCATGCGATACCCGGTTAACAACACAAAAAATTACTTAACAAATTACAAAAAAATATGTTGCCAGATAACGATAAAATAATTATGAAATATGCCAAATAAATGAATCAAGATACATAATATGTTTACGAAAAATTTTGAAAAATTTTTGCCATCCGTCTGAGCAAAAACAGTCAAATTATTAAGTACCTATTTCTATGGGTAGTTACATGGATAATAAATAATAGGCTGCTTATCTGTTTGTTTGTTTGCTTGTGTACAGTTGGTACTCTCTGGAACTGGAACTGAAATGCATCGTAATCCTGATGGTGAACGTTGACAGTATTGAGTTAACTTGACTCAAATGTTACGCGGATTCTGGTGACTGGTATTTGGCGCAGTTTTTAATCACGAGGCTAATATATAGGGCCATGATCGCTGGGGCCCTATATCTGAATTATACTTAGACATAAGAATCCAAAGTCTGATGGAGCTGTCTCAACTGACTGACTTTGCACTACTTTTTACATGGCTCTGCAAAACACCAGCATGACTTTAATGTACATTACGTGACATTACAAAAAAATACCACTCTAGGACAGCCAACTGTGTATCTCTCACTTTTCCATCAGGTCACTAATAGAGAAGCTAAAGTAACCATTATGCGATCGATGCACAAACAAATTTATGAAATACTAACTTTCTTTTCTGAAACGATAAAGTGAAAGCCTGATTTCATCTATTTCGTACGTAGCCGCATGCTGTGGCAATAACATGCCATAATTTTGTACGATAATTAAATCTTCATATATAACTCTTCTGTAGGTGTGTATGTCACTGAACTACTCCTAAGCGGCTGAAATTTTTGTGTGAGTTCAGGTGGATTCGAGAATGGTTTAGATTCACAAAGTTATTCAAACAAGTTTGTAAGTTTGACAACGTATGTCCGGTCCGCTAGTTGATTATAAATTGTTAAGCGGTGAACTTTAAAAGTACGACTGAAGATCACTTTTTTCTATACTATCAAGATATCTATACGAGCAAGAGTTATATCTATACGAGCAAGAGTATACTCTGCATGGCACCAAAAATATATAATAGGCTCCCGAAAGAAATGAAGGAATTAAACACAAATCTATTTAAGAAAAAACTACGCGACATGTTAACAGAAAAATGTTATTACAGTATAAACGAATTTATGTCAAATTAATAATCTAAACGTATTCAGTGAATTAATAATGTGCAATTTTATCGAATTTTTTTATTTTTTAGTCATTTAATTATTTGTCATTTTGTTCTCTGTTCTATTATTACTGTTTGTTAACTTACTTTTTTCATAGACATTTGTTTTAATATTATTTTAATATTCTGTTATATAATTTTTTCAATTTTATTTTATGATGATAATGATTAAGAAATTTGAGAATGTATACTGACAACCTTTAAGCGAACATATCATATTTGCACACCCTACAAAATGGGTAGAATATAGCGATAAAAATTACTGTGTTGTACACCTCATGCCTAACCTATATTTCGCAAATAAATACATTATTATTATCATTATTATTATTATTATCGCTTACAATTATAGTAACTAACATATAACTTTGCTTAGCAATGTAACGGCTCGTTGGTCTAGGGGTATGATTCTCGCTTTGGGTGCGAGAGGTCCCGGGTTCAAATCCCGGACGAGCCCATCGCCATTTTTTCTTCAATAGATGCATATTTATTTAGTTATTTTTATCGAAATATATTGTTATCTATTTAGCGACAATTTTTGAAGTTTTGATTTTTTTTTACGTTATTACGGATTGAAACAAAAAATAACATTTTTAGCATGCCCTATGATAAAAAACGCTTTAATTTTTTGTTTGCATTATCAAAACTAAGTTATATTCAAAAATGCTACATGTAATATAGGTTAAGGTCAAATCGTTTAACCGAAGTATTTATCAATGATAATCTATAATAATCAATGAAATACATAAAAACAAAACTATAAAACCAAACTAGTTTTTAGATTGCATATGTTATGGAAGGCGCTAAAACACCAAGGATTAACAACCGATTTAGCACAAAAATTGTGTTACTTGAATAAATGGAGGTCATTCATTAAAATATTAAAGATTACGTTTTATATTTCGTTTGAACATTAAAATAGACTGTTATATATTTTTGGAGATATTGTCGTGAAAATGTATTTTGATGCATCAAGTTTTGTTACACAGTTACTAATGAAGCTGGTTACAGATATAACCTTTGGCTTTTTACATTATATTGTTTCCTAGTCGAAAAAATTCCCTATCGCATATCCGCGTTGCGAAAATAGATACATATGAATGAAGTAGAACAATTATTTGCATCATCAATATTATCGTATAATTTGGGGCCATTATTGATTAGTTCAAATCGCAGTGCCGGGACCAGTGAAATAGTCAATAACAATGTTAAGTGCTGACTGGACACATGTATAGTACTGTAGGGAAAAGAAATGAAGAAATCTGTAAGTATATTACCGAAATAATAACAAATTATTATATTTCAAACATATGTAAAGTCTGCCAATCCCCGGCGGGACCGCATGAGGGTGGACTTTGCCCGCATACCCTCCGTACACAGAGGGCGTGAGTCCAGCTGTGGGAACATACTTATTTGTATGGTTTCTTCGTCTAAGATTTGTCTGTTGGTATAAGCATTTTCATGTACCTATACAATTTTCTATAATTCTGTCTAAACAATCTTTGTCTGCTTCCCCCGTATGGGCTAAAAGGACAAATCCTTATTTATTCTTGGTATTACTTTTTTATGAATGTAATGACACTCTTTATTGTAAATGACATAAGGCTTGAAAAAATACACACAATCAGGAGAGCCTTGAGTCACTAACCTAAATATTTGATGTCATAATAATAGAATATTTACATTAATTTCGATACGCATATTCAGCAATTCTTATGACATTCTTAAACGGTTCTATGGCACTGTCAAATATTTTTAGTTGTAAATTTTATCACACTACACAATTTCATTTCATAAGTATAAACTTTTATTGGTATTATACTATTATATGGTATTTTTGAAGTTTAAACATCACACATTAACAAACACGACAACGACGTGTAACGACACAAGGTACACCCGCGTTCCAGGGCGGTTCTCACCGCCCGCAGCCACCGATTAGCTAAAAACACAGTCGACGGCCATCGGGGTCTCGGTTCGCACCGCAACTTCGATGGCCCTTAGATGACATGTAGTTAAACGCACGCATGAGCACATGCGCGGCCCGACCCACAGCGGAGGGCCCAAACCCGTGGGTTCTGGCTAGCCCACCGGTTCTGCGTCAGATGAAGCTTTAATAGTCTCGGGACTGAAAGCAAAAACATCAGTTAATACAAGATACAAGACACTTTTGCTGTAGAATTGTTGTTATATAGATAAGAAAATAAAGAACTCATTGGCATTTTTTCTGATATAGAAAAATCATTTCAAAGGTCTACGAAATAGTTTTTAATGTTCCAAAAAAACTACCCAAGTCTCAATGTTACTTAACCTTCTGGTTTAACCGCCAGTAGTAATATAAATTATTTATTTTTTGTCTTTTTTTAATTATTGAGAAAATCAATTTATTTGTTAAAAGTTTCTCAAGCGGTTTTTTTAAATTTCCAAAAAACAATAACAATAACACAAGAGGTTATACGATTAAAATGAACATCAAATATTTGAATACACATATTTTCGTTTATTCCTCAAGTAGTTGAAGCTCATTAATTATTTCGACAATATCCACACAATAAAAGTTCGATTATATTAAGATCATAAATATGGGACGCACTGGCACTTTTATACTCGCAAAAATACTCGATGTCCACAATGCACTTTCATAAAATTAACATGATTTAATTTACACCTTCCCCTCGCTCGTGCCGTCGGCTTCATTCGACTTCCTTTGGGTCATTTCATTACTCACTATGTCCAGTGATCCGTTTTTAGAGAGACCGCACACAGACAATAGTCTATTAATCAAATCCTTTTTCTTGACACAATACGTTATTATCATCAATATGATCAACACGATGATGATGACTCCGACGATTATCGGAGCACTCTTGTCCATATCCTCGTCCAGCCTGGACAGCTTCGCCGTTTCTTTACGCAGGAGCTCTTCCAACGGGGCGAAGTACTCCAGGATTCCACGCGTGGACAGTTCCCTTTCACCGGTGATCGCTTGGAGTACAGACCTCCAATCCTCGCTGGCGCCCATGGACATCCCGTTGCTGAAAATGTTGCATAAGCGTATAAATCTTTATTTCCAAGAATCACAGTATAAAAATATAACATGCAATTGTGTTTCGCTAACGATAGTGCATACCGTTTAAATTATAATTTTAAAATGTTCATATTATGGCAATATATATTAATAATGATTCATTAATTATCTAAAAAACATTTTAATTCATAAAATAATTAAATTTTTAACCAACTATGCAAATGTTTTCTAAATCATCTTTCGCTAAATAATTTTGATTCTTTAGGCAGTTTATTTAATATTTTCATACATACAGTTAATTCTATATTTAGGCAATTTTCGTTATAATTAACTAGCCTAGGCATGTTAACTAGGTTACACTAATGATTTCTTTGACATTTACGTGTTTACTTAACATCGGTGAATTAAATCAACTTACGCATTTTAAGAATTTAATTTAACTCAAGACTAGGTTAAGTGAGAAATATCTGTTTTAGCCTATTTCAGTGCATGATGACAAAAAAAATATCCGCAAAAAGAACTCTCAGGTCAGTTGAAATGTAAAATTGGCTGATAAGCGTTGCACCTGTTGTCCATATTCGTAACGGACAATGCGAAAAGAGGTTTGACATTTAAGTAACATTAAAATAAAACAAGCTGAGAGATACAGTTTGTGACCTTCGTATGCAAACTGCATACGGACATGTAACATTCGACCGTAGACTCGCAAATTAATGAGGAAGAATAACCTGAGGAGTTTTCCTGCTTCCTGCGCGCCATGAATTGAGCAGGCGTGCAAAGGTCCCGAGTGGTTCATTCTTCTACACAGCGATGACAGGATTTGAAATTCAAGCACGTGAGACACCAGATATCTAATTAGAGATGCATAATTTATAATTAATTTAATGCATAATTTAAGAATGAAATAAGTATACATAATGAAGTAACATTTTGATTCCGTGGCGTAGTTGCCAAGGCATTGGCTTCGGCGTCGAGGCTCGTGGGTTCGATTCCCACACGGGACAAATATTTGTGTGACCCACAGATAATTGTTTCGCATGTGTTTGTAAAACGTCCTTACAACACTGGATAATGTCCTAAAATAAGGGCAATATAAAATAAAAACAAACAGAAAACAGAAGAAAATAGATAGTTTTCGTGGCATTGGCAAATAACTGTTATACAATATTTCAATGAAGCTGATTGCGGTGGTAGGGCCACGCAGCAGCCTCGGCTGTTGCTCGAATGGGCAGGCTCGTCCGGGTAAGTACCACGACCTCACAGAAGATCAGCGTAAAGTGGAAGTATGACAAATACTTTCGCGTTTCGTCTGGTGAGTGAGGTAGTCGGAGCCCAATTTTCAAAAGGTTGTCAACGCATCTGCAACCCTCGGGTATGGCATATGGCCATGGTTAGCGGTATTCACTTAACATCAGGTGAACCGCCTGCTCGTTTGGCAACTTTTCACATAAAAAAAATATGATTGTGAAACGAGCATTGGTGTATCCGTCACATTAAAAAGTCAATCAGCTTATACCACTTTAGTGGGGTAAACGTGGTCAGTTTTTACATATCAGACGGTGACAACTATCAGAAAATGCAAACAGTTCGCGCTGATAAACTCCATGCCCTAGTCATGTTCTTCGTGCATTTATCTACTTTATCCGTGCCCCGTAATTTCACACGATTTTAATTTGGATGATACATTTATCAAAGCGCACGATAAACTGTTTGTGCGTTGCTAGTTCGGTTCTTATTTTAGTATTAAATCAGAATATTGGGCTAGCCAATCCACACTTTCCACGCATACGCCTCCTTCACACGTCGCCGTTTTTCGAGTAACAATAGAACTTGTTTTCTTGATCGCAATGGTCGACGCATTCGTGTCGTTGATATCATTGACATTTATGGTGACTCCTACGCTCCTAACGTGAGGCCTAGTCTATAACCTAACTCAATGACAGCTGGCTTATGACAAGCTAATTTTTATTAACAAAACCAAAACTGACTTCGAATACCTCACTCGCTACTTATATTTTTTCGATTACATTTTGAGGACATGCCTCTCCTGCTGTACTGAACCCAATGCAAAAATAATTTAAGACTCGGTCCATATCATTGTACCACGTCCTCACAGAAGACTAGCAGTATAACGTGAAGTGAATATATTACACTTTCGCGTTTTCATGAGTGAGGTAACCGATGTTCACTTTTTTTTAAGGTTGTTAACCTATTTACAAGCCCTTAGGTGTTATAGATGTCAATGGGCAGCAGTAATCGGTTTTCATCAGTTACAACTTTTTAAAATTAAAAAGAAAAAATATCCTAGAAAGAATTAAAAGATATTAACATATTTCAAATACATATGTAAAGTCGCACCCTGCGTAGAACAACGTGACATCTGCAAAATTGTAATTGTTCAGGACGCCGATTCAAATTATTATTTTTTTATTTTGGTTATAGTTTTTATATACATAGCAGTTGCTATTACAATTTTTGAGGTTTGTGATATAATTAGGTATTTTAACAAACAGTATACTTTTTGAATTAATAATTACGTAAATTTAGGAAATAAGAGGTTTCATGTGTAATAGTGACGTTTTCCTACGGAAAATGGCAATCACTAATGGGTCACAAGATCACATAAACACGTTTATATAACGTTGTTCAACGGAACATTCCAAAAAATAAAGGGTCACACGTTCATTTATAACGTTGTTCTACTAAAAATTCAAAAAATATGTACGATACAAACGCATGTAGCACTGTTTTAAACGAAAACACCATTGACTGTGCAATAATTATCAATTGACTCTAATAGAGTATTTTACACTCGTCTATTACATTAGTAAGCTTAGTCTAGTCAGTACAAAAAACAGTGCCTAAACGTACATATGTCCTTGTACTGCGGAGCAAAAATCAGATGGAACGTTGTTCTATTCTGAATCTCAATATCTATATGTCAGACGAAAAAAAAATTAATATCATCTGAAAGCGTAGACTTTCCGATGATAATTCAAAAACGTTCTATGTGACCACAGAACGTTATTCTACGCACAGTCAAGTCAACAAGCGATTCCGCGACTGGATCGCGTGCAAAACTTTGCCCATTAAATTCCTCTGCCCGGAGGAGGCCTTTTCCCGGCATTTACTTCAAGGACACAATGGCTCACGTTATATACTGCACATGCGACACCACGTGGTACTTCGCAGCGGGATCCAAGTCACTTTCGTCTCGTGGTACTGGCGGTGAAATTCCTGTCTCATTGATTCTGCAATAAATGAAAAAACAAGTATGAAAGTAAAAAAAAAAAACGCTTTTCGAAAAGGATTTAAGGTGGCATCGCATCTGCAATCCTATGGGTGTTATAAATGTCACGCGGCGGTGTTTATCACTTAACGTCGGGTGAACCGTCAGCTCGCTTTCAACCTTCTCACATAAAAAAAAACTCTAGATAAAACTTAAAAGATCACATTTTTACTGAATAGAGACAAATACAAACACAGCCAATAACTAAAATATATCCAAAAGCTTTCAAATTTCGCGAGATATATGATAAGATTTAATAAAAATTTGTAATGTTTTTAATACATGTTACTCCTTAAATTATTCTTTGTTTATACTCACTTTCTAGTTTAAAATGTTGTAAGTTGGTTAAATTATGTAAGTTGTAACCGTCACCCATGACTTTTACCAAGTCACCACAGTCAATTTAAGTGACTCGTAAGTAAAAGTCGATTTGCTGTACCTATTTAACAACTTTCAAGAAAGTTTTAGCAAATCATCTAGACTTATTGAGACTTATAATTTAGATAGTTTTATAAAAGCCTAACGACTAGCCCCGTCTTCGCACGGGTGCAATGTATTATTATTACCTTCCTCTTGAATCACTCTATCTAGTAAAGAAAACCGCAAACAGATCCGTTGCGTCGTTTTAAAGGTCTAAGCATACATAGGGACAAACAGACAGCGGGGCGACTTTGTTTTATACTATGTAGTGATTGGCAAAGCTTTGGAGAGTTTTGTAAAATACATACATTTGAGCCTTCTCAACCATCATCATGACTTACAACATTGTGGATTCCACTACAAGATTAGGACTATTATTGGTTCTTTTCTACCAAGAATAATCCACCAACTTATAACATAATAACAAGCTTTCAAGAGAACTGACTCAAATTCAATATAAATACCAAAAAGATAATTTGTATGAACATGTTTTTTTTAATTTTTTTTCATTCATATAATGAGTACGTATTGATGTTTTATGAGTTTTAGTTTATATATTGTGTTCGTAACAGTGACGTAATGGCTGGGACTACAGACTTGCGTTTTTAATTAATGGGCATTTTAAGTGGCATTCAATTAATCGTTAATCGTTCGTGTAAAGGACTTAAGTCTGTTTTCCCTGGCTCCGGGATTGTAAGTTGGAACGCGGACATCTACCTCTTTATTTCATGTCTGTAGATAATTTTGAAATCAACACACAGTTTCAAATTATACCGCTGGCAATATTAATTTTGTTGATTCAATTTCCGGTGGGTGATTCCCCTCTTCTCCGCTCTGAGACCCTTAGGAAGTTTTCTAACAATTTGCCCAAATATACGTGTACTTTTGATCTTTTTAGGTACAGGATACACTTTCCGTGTGAGTTTTGTTATTTAACCATTTAGCATCCCATTTGCGCTTCATATATGATGCCGTAGCCGGATTCGGACAAGTGAAAGTTCATCGACCCCGTCTCAATGGGCGACCTAATAGAAATTTTCATACCGTTATGCGGTACGTACGTATCTTGTACCATTTAATATTAGTTGCAAACATTAATTGGTATGCAAAATCGCGTGACTTCAACATAATCTTATATTGAAATAAATAATTGAAATAATTATAATGAAATCTACAATTATTGCCCTCTAGTTAACACATAGCTATATTAGCAAATGTTTAGGACACCTCAAGCCATTTATAACGAATTCATAATGAATTTCGGTCCATTTTTTTTTCTAAAATTTCTTACAAATAATCGATTAGTATGAAAAACTAATTGTGTATTCAAAACAAGTAATTTGAAACAATAAAATTGGCAACTGAGAATATATTTTAACCGTCAATAATAATCAATGCGCGTCCGACTACGTTTCTGACGGTTCGTTTGGTAATCAACAACGACAGCCTTGCCGCTTAGCCGCATCCATTGTTGCTGCGACCAACCTCAATTCCCACCAGTGGCCGTTCCAGTTCAGCGAGCCGGGCTCCGCGAAGATGTTCCACCGCCATTTGTCGAGCACGTAAGCGTACGCGACCAGGGGCAGTTTCTCCAGCGCGAGCCAAAGCAGATGATTCAGCTCGGCTTCGGGCCCCGTCTCGACCTTCGCGGCGCTCAAGGTCCGTAGGTAGGAAGGCGAGGTCAGCTGTACAGCGACAATGTCGGAGATTGCATCGTGAAACGCTGCAAGTGAACGTTACGTGATACCTACATGTATTGTACAACGCATATCTAAATGCCACAATAAAACAAATGGGATAAGGTCTTTCGTACAAAAGCGCTTAGTAAAGTGTCGTAGTAAGGATGTTTGCACGTTATTCAACGCCCCCCCCCCCCCCCCCCCCCCACCCCTTTATTGACAATTAAACAGAATAAAAATATACGACACAGATGTGTGATAATATTCAGATGAATACGATAATACTACTCCTGATCCATTTGTTTGTTTATCCTTTTACCAGCCAAATGTATAGTATTCTGAAAAATGACTGGTTCTGGGTCCAAGGTAATATTTAAAAAATTCTGATGATTTAATATACGATATTAACATACCTATGTTAATAGTATGTTACTCCATTAATTATCCAAAAAAAAACATTAATCTTGTATCATAAAGATAAATTAAGCTTCTAATTATGATATTACGATTCTCTGATATAATTTTAATATTTGTATTTTATAAACTGAACTTTTTGTTTACATTTTGAAGTTAGAAATACTATAATTGACGGACGGCAGAGGCAAACTTTAATAAAGCAAATGTTTAAAGTTTAATAAATTAAATGAACTGTTTTTGTATTTTAATAAGATTCACAGAAAAACTTATATTAACGACGTCGTTTTTGCGTAGTGGAGGCACGGTTGGCTTAACATTAACATAAGTCTATCACGCATATTGAAATTTTACTGTTAAAACCCAACTACTATGTTTATAAGCTCTTAATTATACATAACATTTATTTTATCCTTCTTTTTATAACTACATATATTATCAAACAAATATCCAGAATTAATAGAGATTAGATGAATATTAGTTTAAAACACGTAGGTAAACATAACTATTCGTTGTAAACGAAAAAACATTTGCGCAGAACGGGTCGTATCGTAAAAACCCTACAAGAATTGGGACAGCCTACATTTTGTAAAGTATTTAAACAGCTCTTTTATTGCATTGAGCAATAAATGAAGGATCCAAGAATGTGGTAATAGCTCTTACTGTGCTTTCGTTCCTTAGCGTATGTCTAATCGTTTAGTCATAAGAAGTCACATTTCTAACTAAAGGTAGGTAAATATACTCATTTACAACTACTTGATTTTTTTTGAAAACCATGTTATGCACAAACAATAAAGTAATGCATAGATAATAATTATTCCCAATGCAATATTTTGCATATTAATTTTTTTACTACAGCAGTGTATTTCCTAAAGACAAAAAGTTTAAACAATGAAATGTTAAATTAACATCTATTTTCTGCTATATTTTTGAAATGAAAATCAACTCAATACAATTTTTTGCAATCATAACTAATTAGTATTATTTAATCTGTTATAACGTCTGTATGAAGGAAGTTCCTATAAATATCCTTACCCGGGTTAGGTCCATCTCGATATAACGGCTGAAGTTTGCGATAATGTTTGAAGTACTGCACATGACCTAGCAGTCTGGCGGCGCGTGATAAACCTACTGCAACGTCTGTTAGATTTTCACCACACCATTTAATCCTGTTAAAAAGAAAAAGAGGTTTTATAAAAGAAATACCAATAAAGAATAGAAACATGGAAAGCCCTCCTTGGTGCGGAGTGTATTATGGAAAAGTCTACCACGACTTATTACTTATTAAGTTGTTACACTCCTACCTAATCCCCGTCGTAAAACGCACGGTGTTATAAGTTTGATGGATCGTAAGAGAAGATACGATTGTGGAAGATACGATATCTGTGGCATCGTATTTCCAAATCTTCCAAACGAATGGAACCGATTATAGTGCGTTCCTTTTTGTGTAAAAGCTGACTTTATCGAGATGGATCTTAGCCATAATTTGGGTGTTATTTTTGTGTCAGGGGGTGGGTTAAAATTTCAAATTTTTATATTATTACCGATTGTTTCATTTAACACATCTTTCAAATGAGAAACAAAACAAACAAACAAATTTATAAAAAACAACATAATCACACAAAAAAAATCAATAGTTTAGATTTTTTTGTATTTACGCAAACACATGGTTAAAGGAAACTATTTTTACGAATTACACCGTGTTTTGTCTTTATTTTAAATTTTCAACGTTTCGTACACTTGACAACGTTCATGGTCACGGGACAGACCGGTCCTGTCCCGTGAAGCTTTGAGAATTTAAAATCATAATAAAATGGGATAAAATGTGTTAAAACGGGATAAAGTCTGCAGTTCCACTAGACACGGTTATGTTTTATAAACATGTGAAAGTGCCCTCCTTAACCCCAAATGTTTCATGTGGTTTGGCTTGTGACCAGAAATCTGCCTCACATTATCATTTAATAAATTCAACGACGAGACCAAGTTGGCCGCTGGGGGCTGGGAGGCTTGCTGCTTATTATCACTGATTATTTTAGTTCCAAACGCCTCTGGTCAGCGAACTCGGGGGAGTTCGTTGCCCGTGCAAAAGGGGCTAAGAAGGAAGCCTCGCATCAGCAGCCCCTCCTAGGGGATAAACTCCCTTTTTCTTCAGGTGATTGGCGCTGGTGCATGGAGTGCGCCTTCCCACGCGGCCCCTCTTGAAGGGATATTTCGATCGCCCCTATTATTTCTCTTTTTAACCGACTTCAAAAGAAGGAGAACCTCCTTCTCGACTGTATTTTTTTCATGTTTGTTAACTCAGAACTTTTGAATGAATGAACCGATTTTGATGATTCTTTTTTTATTTGAAAGCTGGTGCTTCCCATGTGGTGCTGGGGCTCCGGAAATACTTAGTAATGAATACAGAGCAAGATATTTGAAGTCGGTTTTGTTTTTTTTTTTAGTAAAAAAATGGTTATAATCTTAACAGTCACGTGACAGACACACGTGCAGACGGTGAGCTTGTCACTATTCCCGGATACAAAGCTGATAAGAATTTGTTTTATATTTCTAATTTGACGATGTAAAAGTTTTTATATTTTAAATGAAACAATATTTATTTCGCATGAGTTGTTTAGAGTACTACTTGAGATATCTTAAGATTATTTCGGGTTGATACGACCTGCGTTTAAAGTGCGTAGCCTTGTAAAATGAACATGTTTAGAATAAACCCTTAATAATATAAAGTCGTTTATATGTCTTACAGTTGTCTTTGCGATAAAGATATTTTTGGATACTTAATGATTTTCCTTACTTTGCTCGCCTTAGCTTGCAAAGGAATCGAAAGTATTGGTATTTTTGTCGAGTAATATTTTTTTACTAAGTATGAAGCAAAATATTCTTGAATATACGTAAGAAATCGATAAATTTAAAATAATTGCCGATGGGAACTTCCTATTTCCTACATTTCAAGATAGTAACTGAAGCAAATATTTCTATAGCTTTTGTCGATTACATAAGACAAAAAAGAAGCATGTCGACGCTTGAAAGCCTATCCTTACTAAGCGACAAAAATCCGTAAAATGAGTTATATATATCATTCGAATCGCCAGAATTTTTCGCGTCGTTTGATCTGAGTCTCATGGTTCTACGACGAGTTTTTTGTCGCTTAGATATTGAGAGATTTCGGTCAAAATCTACATAATGTGCTTACTAAACGACAAAAAAATATTGATTTTAAGAATATGCAGCACATCGACATTTTGAAAATTAGGAATATGAACTTAGTCGGTTTCTTATATATTGACTTTTTCATTTATTTGTATTTACGTATTTTTACTTGTTATGAAATTTCCCTTTGAAACTACTTAGTAGATCTTACCTACAAAAAGCAATTGTAATTCATGTGGTTACGTATTTTAGCTTGTTATTATATTTTGTGAAAGTGTCTTTTTGTATAAGTTAACCTGAAATAAAGCGGAAGAAAATTAGAGCTTAGATATTTTTAGTTGATAACGGTTAATGTTAATGATGTCGGTTATGTAGTTCTACTTGATTTTGTAAATGACTATGCATGGCGAGTAGATACATTTACCCGTACGCAAATTTTATTTTCCTGTCGCTAAGGAACTGCGTAAGTTTCAAAAACTTTGTATAGATATACACGATACGTGAAGTGACACGCCTATACGGGTTCTCAACCAGGCGCCTGCAGTCGCTTAGGGAGGACGTATTTAACATTTTGGCGCAAATTCAATGAAGACATGGTAATCGATCAAATTATGCAAAACTCTCTCAAAACAGATAGTCACGTTAACTGCTGAACCAGCCATATTTATCACTTACCTCATATCACGATCTACCGTCTACATCTGCAGGACTAAGTAGAGAATCAATCATATCAAATCTAATCTAGCATTTTGAACGTTTTCTGGAATTTTGTTGTAGTAACGTAGGTATACATTGTCCCATAAAACATTTACTTATTTTACGCAGTCTACTTGTGGGTAGGATCAATTTATTTTTGTTCCTAGTATTATATCATGAACATTATTATGTCTTGAAAATTTATCCTTATTTTTATGGACACACAAACATTTTCAAAAATGTATTGAGAAGCAACAGTCAATCTATTCTATTTCTATTATCTTTATCTATTTAAACAAGTTTCTTAATGATTCTTTGGGGCCCAGATTGTAAACTGCACGAATAGCTCTCTTTTGTAAGATGAAGATTGTATTACTGTCGGCCGCGTTACCCCAAAGCAGAATGCCATAAGACATTATACTGTGGAAATAACTAAAATATACCAAGCGAGCCGTATGTCAGTTAACTGTTTTATTTTTCTGACCGCGAAAGCTGCTGAGCTAAGTCTACTCGCCAGTCTATTAATATGGGGGCCCCATTGCAGTTTGGCATCAATAGTTATGTCAAGGAATACAGTTGAGTCAATAGGGTCCAACGCTTCCCCATATAAAAGAACATCAGTTTTTACATGTTTAACATTGGAAGTTGTAAATTTAATACATTTAGTTTTTTTATTATTCAACAGTAAATTGTTAGCACTAAACCAATGTACTACAGTGGATAGAGTATTGTTTACATCGTCATAACTTAAAGAACGTCGTTTTACTTTAAAAATTAAAGAGGTATCGTCAGCAAACAATACTATCTCATGATTATTATTAACTAGGTAAGGTAGATCATTTATGTAAACGAGGAAGAGAAAAGGCCCAAGAATAGATCCCTGTGGGACCCCCATATTTACCAGGGCCCCAGGAGATCTCTTGCCATTCACGTCAACTCTCTGAATTCGATGGCTCAAGTACGATTTCAGAAGATTGAGTGCGGCATCTCTTATACCATAGTGGCGTAGTTTCCTGACCAAGGTCTGATGCTGTACACAATCGAAAGCTTTGGTTAAGTCACAGAATATACCTAAGGCATCCTGCGACTCTTCCCAGGCTTCAAAAATATTCATAACAAGCTGAACACCCGCATCTGTTGTTGAGCGACCCCTAGTAAACCCATATTGCTTGTTATGTAATAAATTATGAGAGCTAAAATGCTGTAACATTTGATTAAACATGATTTTTTCAAAAACTTTACTAAGAGTTGGCAGTACAGGGATAGGTCTAAAATTATTGGGGTCGGAAGTACTACCAGATTTAAGCACCGGAATGATTTTACACAAAAATCATTAAATAATGGTTAAGTAAATTTACTTGATTTATTAATTTAAACTCTGATTATTTTAGATCAATTTTTTTCTGTATCAAAATTTTAAACTAAGTAAATTTACCTATTTTTACATGTTACAGCATATGCTACAGTGATGACTTATATAATTTTACCTGTTTATGAAATCAGGTAAATTTTATCTACCCGACACAAACTGGTGTTTATAAAAGTGTGAGCTATCGTATTGTGACAATTTCAATAGCCACAAAAAAAATAATTCTACCAGTGTTATCATCATTTAAATCGAACAATAAGTTGAATTTTTATGATTTTTTAAATTTATATTTGAACTTTAAATCACTCTCCTGTAAAATTTGCTAAGTGTCGCTTAGTTAGGGTTGCCTTTCAAGCGTCGATGTGATTTTTTATGTGAAAAGTTTGTGAAAATGATCGCGTAAAATAAATGAGTTGCGTATAAATCACGCACTATTTGAGACAAGTTAAAATGAATGTAATTAATTACTTATGAGTGATTTAAAATATTTATCATTTTTATATAACATTATTAATGTCTAGAATTTAATTAAAAAAATGGATACAGTTAGAAAAGCCTCCCTGTATAAACAAAGTTCTCAGGGTTAAAAGTATATACAAAGCCCCCGGATTGAGGCATATTAAATCATTTAAGCGATATTATTCATTTTAATTTAATTAAGGCAATGATGTTTTAATAAAGATGACGCATGACCATACTACGCGGTGTTTAAAAATTGTTCCGTTTTACATTATAGCGTATATAAGTGAATGTGACAGATGATATAGAACGTATGACACGGAAAGAGATAGCAGTCTACAGAATTGCAATCCTATTACGCCAATTGGCGTAATTTGAGTGCCTCAGTTTCGTTGCGCTGGTGATATCTACTTCGTATTTGTATATAATGATCTTCAACAAATGAAATATGTTATAACTGGTTTCAGCTATGTTTTTAGTAGCAGCCACCTACCTCACATAAACCCTTCTTGAGAACAAACTAACACATCCGGATCAATTATCTGTGAAGCACACTAACCCTTGCCCCGTGTGGGCGTCGAAACTACGACTCCCGGCGCCGAAGACAATAGTTTAGCAACTGCGTCACCGAGTATTTATCATCAAACGTGATCGATAAAAATAACGCACAACATAAAATAAAAAATATGGAAAAAAAATCATTGCATTTACACGAATATTCGCCCGCGGCTCCGCCCGCATGTACTACATCTTATATCGTGTTAAAAAAGTACCTACGGAAGCCTTCGTGTGCGAGTTCGACTCTCACTTGGCCGATTTTTTTTAACTTTATATAAACTTATAATCATCATCAATTTACAGACCATAATATATAGTTAACTATAGTTTCATCCAATTCAACTGTAGCTATTATATATATAGCATTTTATCGTACAAATCTTCAATGTGGTTCTTTAAGTTGATATAACTTTTTTTATTTATGAACCGATTTAAATAAAACTAACACTAAATGTTAAGTGAAGCTTACTACAATGCATTAGTGGAAATTGCACCCAAATCGGATAAGCAAAAAAGATTAACAGACGAACAGAATTTTTTTTAACAATCGTTGTTTTGGCTTCTACTGCGTTGATAAAGGTCCCCAATGACAGTTTTTTCAAATATCTTCCATGTAGAGACAACGATCAGTTACATTTTTAATACATGTATATAGATGAATATGTTTAATATTACTAATGCTACATTACTTGTAATTGACGCCATCGCACATGTCGTGGCTGGAAGGCAGACAGTTAGAAGAGATCATAGTTCCCTTAATATCTTGGTAGGAATCTTTAGCACTTTCAAAGCCAAGCGATTGGTGGAACTCGTCGACGACGTCAAACAAATCTTTGGCTTGTAAACTCTCGTTGTTTTGCATCGCTGGCCTTTGAATGTCTGGGTATGGCGTTACTTTGTTGTAAATCGATTGCCACTCTTGCGCCCACAGGTTGCCTGCAAAGTTGATGTTCGACGATTAAATCTTTTGCCGTGTAATATTTGTCAGGCGCTTAATATATATTACAAAACAATAACGCATTTTACTACTGTTAACGATTCTAAATATTTTAATGAGGAGTATATCTGTGCAACTCAATGAAGACGGCAACTTAATTTTTAAGTTATTTAAAGACTTTCATTTGAAAATCGCAATGTACATTTTTCTAATATATTTCGTTTAAATATTTTCTAAAATTTTAACCATACATTTTTCTAGATCGTCTCTATCTAATCTAATCTATCGTAGTTATTGTAATTTCCAAAAGTAATGAGCCGTTTTTAAGCGTGGCTTAACTTTTTTTGTGTTTAGTACGCAATTGAGATAAAATTAAGAAATTAATTAATTAATTAATTAAATTAATTACAAAATTAAGTTACACCAACAATTGGAATAACTATTATCAAAAATAACTCATACACGTTTCATATATTATTTCATATATTACTTCATACACGAAACGTGTATGAGTTCATAGTTTTTTTCTTTTATATTTATTAACTTGTATACTTTTATATATGTCTAATGGATTTAAGAAACTTACCGAGAATATGTGCTGGTATTAATTTGTCTTTACCGGCCAACTCCTCTTTGTAATAACTTTTCAATTTCACTCTAACGTAAGCATGCAGCGCATCGTAAAGAGGTTTAATTTCAAACCAGAGTTTGTTAATAGTGTTTTCGAAGTCATCGTCTTCGAATGAATATCGCCACATTTCACCGGCGTCTTTGAAGTTCTCAGTTTCTGCTACATTATTCATTCTCGCCACGTAGTCTTTGAAAATTGGTCGGATCAGCTTTCCAGTTGCATCTCTATAAGCTTTCCAATAATATGCTAATTCTTTCGTATCATTGCTATGTTTGAAGACTGAGATAATACCTAAAAATATATAAGCATTTTATTATTTTTTTTTTGTTTTGAAGTAAGGGTGAAATATTAAATAAATTGAATCATTTACATAGATCAAAACTTTATTCCGACTAAAACTTATAGCTTTTTGTATAAATAAGACAATCATCTGAAATTTATGCAATTTTTTGATTTTGTTTCTCACTTTAAAGATTGTTAAAATACCTTTAGTTAACAGTAATAATAGTTTAACAGTTAAATACTCAACCACTCATCGATCGTAACGAATCTTCTGTGTTACAATTTGTTACATTGTATGCACATACTGTGACTCGACTCCATATCCGCTGCATAGTATCTATTTCCTCTCTTTGCTGAAAGAATAAAACGTTTCAGAACACGACAAATTTTATACATTCTACATTGATAGTTGTATTCTACTCGTATTATACTACTTTGCTTTGGGGCATCTGCACGTTCGTTCCCCTCTCCTTGATGATTCGTAACTTCCTCTTCCATTTCGGGTCGTTTAAAACTTGTTCGTTATTTAGATATTTCTTTTTTAATATATTCCAATATTTTTTCTTAATTTCGTCTTCTTCCGCAGCTATTCTTATCTGAAATCGTATTGAACGTTCTTGACAATTCATTTGCAAAATAGCACCGTTGTTAATTTTGTACAAATACCTTACCATTTTATTTTTTTTAACTTCATTACTTATATCGGTAACGTAAGACCATAAAGCATACTGCGAGGTTTTACATACATCCAAACTCAGTTTGTCCATTTCCTCGACGAAATTTTCGAGCGTCATATTATCTTTATCTAATTCATCGAGTTGAAGTTTAAAACCTTCTACATCATCGGTATTCTTCTCTATGACAGCGTTTGGATCCAAGATGGTCCTCATAGCATCGACTAGATATTTCTTATCCCTTATTTCTTCCCCATCTGGATCAACTTCATGACCGCTCTCATCAGACTGATCTATGGTTTTGTTGACTTTTATCAAATTTTTCTCGTCTGCAGACATTTCTGACGTAGGGTTTGTAGGAAATTGTACCGCGATTGACATTGATAACGTAACCAGCGTATACACCATATGCTGGAGAAAATAAAGGACATTGAACTTTTACAATGGTCTCCAAAATTATGTAACACAAATATTATATAAAGCTCTGTTTATATCCTGTCCACGATGGACGACACTATTGACGAGAAATTATTAGTTACATGGCTCATGACATACTCACTAGATTAAATGTAATTCCGCATCGTGACAATGTAAAATAATACAAACGTACTTATTAAATAATGACCACATCCTGAACACAACTACTACTCGCGTCGTATCTCATTTTCTAAGATGCGTTCCATAGTCATTTTTGAAATGATTATTATATACAATTTGTCGAGGTAGTTATCCTAACATATTTTATTTATTTATTATTTTATAAATTTCTGTCCAAAAAGCACCTAATTTTCAGATTTTATTTTAAATGAATCCTGCATACGGATATCTTTCAGTTCTTTTTTATTTTTTCAAATTGATAATTATATAAAATAACCTTAAATAATATTATTGACTATTAATAAGCTATTGAGCGTGTAAACTTGTCAATTTTTAAGATAATACATCTTTACTTGATTCAAATGTCTAGTAATCCCATTGAATACAACATCCGTTCATGTCAATAATATCGTTAAAAATCAATTTACCTCCACTTTTACTAACTTTCTGCAATTTTACGATTACGGCAGAAAATGTTATTATCCGTACACGATTACATTGATTGATTTGTAAACCTTATATAACCACTTGCACTGTTACTAGCTCAAATCGTAACCGAGCCACCAACACCCATTTCTCGTAAACGGCAAATGTGAATCAACGAAAAATACCCACCCATAGGTAGACCATCGTGGATGCGTTCCATCAAATTCGACAAAACTTCAAAAGTTACACACAAAAGTCACTCACTACATCTTTTACGTGTGTACGTTCAATCTAACGTGTGCGTACGGACGTCTTCCTCACGCGGCTGCCGTATCACGAAAGGTTTGCGGCGCGCACCGTCGATTGTTTGTCAATACAGCGCTGTTTGGCCGTTTCGCGGATTTTTTTTTCCGAACGGGAACAATCGCGTTCGCCGTTTTGTTTTGAAAACGCGGGACGTGCGGGACCCGCCCGCCGCCGACGGCTCATTGTTGTGGAATTACAAAACGCCCGCGCCGATCCACGGAACGCGACGGGACGCGCCCGTGCGAACGGATGCGCGTTGTTGAACATCGCCACCCTTTGTTGATACTGATGCAGCCGTAAGGCGTTAATTCGGGCTCGGTTGATTCTCAAACAGGAGTGAAGTCTACAAATTTTGTGTTTAACTGCTCGGCTCGTTTAAAACCTGGAACTGATAATGTAAAGGCTGCGATTACCTTTCATAGATTTGTTTTGTCGGAGGAACTGTTATATCTACGTAGTAATAAAACACTATAGGCGAAGTAAAAGCAATTTAATAGGTCAACGATAAGAGAATCAATAGAATTTCTATTTCACAAACACTGGTGAATTGCACTGCACTTGATATATTGTGTTGTGTGATAATTTGATACAATTGTGCTTATTTCGCGCTTTCCTTCTTAAGGAATGATGCAAGCATTTGGGCACCAGTTTCCTCGATCTCTGTATAACCATACGGTTCAAGTTCCTTTTTTGTCCTTTCGAACCAGTTCACGATGTTTTCGTGAGCGCTGTAGTCATAATTGAAAGCCTGAAATTGAGTAAAAATTAGTAAACAGCCACATTTGTGTTCGCTCTAACTGGCAAGAAACCTGCTTTTGCATTGAAGAGAAAAACCAAGAATGGTCGAAAATTAAACAATTAACAATGTCACGTCGATTGGGATCATCTGAAATTCGAAGCCAATTGACTTTAGTCTTAAAAAAACAACAATTTCAGAATTTTAACCAATTATTAGATTGAAACATAGACGGGGTCCTCATAGGACGGGCATCGCTCAATGTAGGGTTACAGGCTTCTTCTGAATAAATTTTGTATTGTTATTATTGATCAACCTTCTCTCTGAGTATACATTGATATTTGATACGTCTTAAAAGGCCATTTCGTAGTACTTCTCACTGCCATTTCGTATATGAACTAACGAGGATTGGTTACAAGGTATAAAATTATCGCATAAACTCTTAAAGAGGCATTATTGGAAAGTGCAGTAAACTCAATATTTATAATTTAATTTATTTTCAGTCTTTAAATTAGGTTAACGTCTGTCTTGGCTTAAATCAATATAACAAATATTAGTAGATAAAATAATATACATAAATAAGTGAAACTAAACTGCCGATGCAGACGGTGTCCTTGCAAGAAGCGTTCCAGCTCATAGGAGCAAACGTTTTGAGAGAATTAACTCTCTCGAGAACTATCAAGATAAATTTTAACGGGGATCGCCAGCCAGATCCAACCACTTCATCTTTTTGCCCGTCTTTGGTAATGTCGACCAAAAACATCCTTAACTGTGCTGGTGGTGCACCTTTTTCATGATGATGGCCTGTTATACCATCAGGCATGTCGGGCCACGAAAAACGCCGAGTCAAATTGTCACAGCGGCTTTGGCTGTTGCACAAATGGGCTGGCTTGTCCAGCAAAGTACCACCGCTTCAAAGAAGACTAGGAAGTGGGTATAAATATCATAATTTCGTGGTTTCAGGTTGTCGATGGTTGTCACAGGTATTGATGTCCATGAAACCACCTGTTGGCTTAACAACATTTCACACAAAAAAAAGATTGGACACTGATCCGGCAAGTACTCGCGATTACCCTTAAGTTCTGGGATTAAAGTAATTAGTCCGTCTATTTTGATATAACTGCCAAAATATCTAGTATTATTCAGCGTTTCAATCAGATGCTAGCTGTTAGAGTGAAACAACTTAAGTCAACGGTATGGAAGAGATTAGATGATTGAATGACTCTTATAGCTGAAATCAACTGCCATAGTCCTCTATCAAATAACTTAGAAGGATAAAGGGAAGACTAAATTTTATTGTTATTACCATTTTGTAGTAGATTTTGCACCATACTTACGTTTAAGTTATCTATTGTAACTAAAATGGTAATATCAGCGATAGTTAGATTGTCTCCTGCAACAAACGCTCGCCCCTCAAGCATTGTATTCATCCAACCTAATGCTTCGTTTAACTTCTCTGCATTCTCTTCATTGTACTTTTCCGAATGGAACAGCATAGGAACCTAGAATGAAAACTACACCTTACAAATAGCTTTACAATCGTATTTGAAATCTTGATCCATGATTAGGTAAGATTAGACCTGCATTTTTCTATAGATTGTGACCAAATTAGAATAACAAACTATTTGTGGTGATAAGGTATATACTAATAGAATATTGACTTTGATAACGTTTTGTTTTAAAAATATCTTTATAATCAAATCAGTCCGTAAATGATTTGTGGTAAATTCGCAAACATGTTTCAATTGCCTCGAATTCAGATCGAATGCCGATAAGAGCTACCGCGGTTATGGAGAAAACATTTATTTATAAATACAAGTAGTATAAAAGGCAGAGTATTTCTGGAGGATTTGGAGATAGAGTATGAAGGAAATATATAAATATTAGAACAAACATAAATTAATTCTACCCGACTGCGTAGAATAAGTAAATCTTTTATGGGACAATGTATACGCTTCACAACAAAATCCCAGAAAACATTTAAAATGTATTAATTATTAAGGTTAAAAAAAATATAAAAGAATGTTTGTATGTATTCTTATATGTACATTACTAATTATTTAAATGATAACACATTCGGGAAATTATTTGATCTTTCAAGTGGACTTTCAAAACTTTCAATTTATTGCAAACATTTTTTTTAAAAATGGTAAAAAAAATCAAAATTGTCCCGCCGAGTTTCTTTCGCCGATTCTTCTCATGTCAGTGATTTTTCTTTGACGAACCGGTAGCAGTAGGTTTAGCACACAATAAGTGAGTGTAAAGCTCGTATATAGAATAAAGGTATTTGAATTTGTTGGACGAAATCGTATCCTTCTAACAAAAGAATATTAAGAAATCGCCCGCCACATAGAAATTTAAAGGCGATATTGATTGTTTTTTTAAACAGGAAACTCAAGGGAAATCACTGACTTCACTCCGGATCTACGTGTTCAGGTCTGTTTTTGACAGGTATCCAGAGACCCACACCCATAGTTTGATATTGAACATTAGAGTTCAATTTCTAACATGTTTCTATTCGAAATTTACTTACGTAAAGGTCGAAGTATCGCTTGAACAAAGTGCCCATGTCGAAATACAACCGTTGGTCAACTAGAGCTCTCTGTTTTGGATTTTTTGGGTACATAGAATCATCACGTCCGTATGCGTTCACCAAGTAAGCCATGATTGCCCGACTGGAAAAAAAAAGAAAAGATCTTGAATTCGTATATTATTTATAAATGAAAATTTCATCCTAAAATTTGGTACTAAAATTGCAATCAGTCCTATTATTCAGTTCTATTTATAGTAAAAGTTGCAGTTTGTACTGATGATGAAAAATAAACTAATTAATTAATGTGTAATTTCTGGTTATCAAACACAAATCCTCTAATAAAAAAGATGAAAAAGGTAACAGATCTTTTCACATTATAATGACATACCTATATTTTTTCTTTTTTTTTTATGTGAAAAAGTGGCAAACGAGCTAGCGGTTCACCTGATGTTAAGTGATAACCGCCGCCCATGGACATTTGCAACACCCGTAGGGTTGCAAATGCGTTGCCATCTTTAAATAATGTGGGCCCCGGCTACCTCACCAGACGAAACGCAGAAGTATAACACTTCTACTTTACGCCGGTCTTCTGTGAGGTCGTGTTAATTAATTACCCGGACGGACCTGCCCATTCGTGCAACAGTGAAAACTGTTGCGTGGTCCTCCCACGGTTACATTTAATGGAATAAATTGTAACTG
Source organism: Iphiclides podalirius (assembly GCA_933534255.1). Taxonomy (NCBI): domain Eukaryota; kingdom Metazoa; phylum Arthropoda; class Insecta; order Lepidoptera; family Papilionidae; genus Iphiclides; species Iphiclides podalirius. The sequence goes on along the minus strand of OW152824.1, from coordinate 8,839,803 downwards.
CGGTAAGTATTCGAAACTTCGGGAGTTTAAGTTAACTCAGTAACAATTTTCATCTTTTAGTTTTTTCATAAAATTTATTGAGCACTGATTTTGTGGAGTGTGTTTCGATTAATTTTGAAACTTTAAATCAGTAAAAAAATATACCTACCTTTCCCATAATATAAATCCATTGTCATCCATTGTGGGTATAGTATGTTGTGGATTCATCTAAAATTAAAAAATAATAACAGTGTATTTAAATGAAATTCATATAAAATACCTAAAAATAATGTTTTTGACAATGAACCGTCATGAGGGATCGCAAAATACTTCAATTCGCTTACAACCTGTATCATAAGAGTTTTGCCGAGCCGTAATATTACGGTCATAATTTTTCCGACGACGCTATTTTTTTAACGTGACAAACAACGCTATGTAATTCAATGACACCACATAGTTTCTATCTTCAACATGCTGCATTATGTTGATGACAAAATCCTGTGTTACCTTTGAACGTCAATCATCCATTTTAATAAAGAGAGCTGCATCATGATGAACATCACATTGCTAGAAGGAGTAGGGTGTATTTAAAATACGCTAAAAACCGCATGAACATCGTTGTATCAACTACAAAATAAACCTCTAGGTTTTAAATGAAACCGCATTTAGGTCAATAGAGTAAAATGCCTCCTAGCCAGATATCGCGACACTAGCTGTACTATTTAGTATAAAGTCATAAAACGTAATTGAATGAATTGGAATTTTGAGGACAACATTTATTTATTTATTTATTTATTTAAAAACGTTTTGCACATAAAACGTACAATGGCGGACTTAACACCGTTAGGTTTTCTCTACCAGTCAACCGACAAATAAGATAAATCTACAGAGTTTTTCTTTCCCCATGTTTCCCATAACTGCTTTTAACTCTTTCTTAAAATTAAAAACAAAAAATAATAAGTAATAATAATAAAAAAATTGAACTGTCGGTGGTAGGTACAGATACTACGCTGTTGAAATGGACAGTTTTTCGCCGCGATATACATGAAGCGGCGTAAACAAAATTTCATACATCGGCATTTCAACTGATGAGTTGATCAGCCGGAAACCTTTCCTAGGTTGAACAAGTTTCTTAGACAGCAACTGCGGTTTGTTGAGAGCTATCACCTAATATCGATAGAGACGCACGCACGTTTACTTATAACAAACACACGGACAGACGAACAAGAGAGTGATCTTATAAGGGTTCCTTTTGGTGTACGGAACCCTATTAACCGTTTCCTAGTTAAACCCCTTAATTTAAATCCAAATAAAAATCTGTCTTCTCCGTTAACCAAGATTTGAGAGCATTACGTCACCGACCTTTAGATACTCAGGCGTCTTATGTGCACCCTCCATTATGTTAGTTAGGACCAAATCCAGTTCCAGACCCAAAACTCTTGCCGTCAGGAGGACCGCTCGGCACGGTGGTGACGGGGGTAGGTAGTACAGCTTGATTGGCTTGCTCGGCATTTTGTTGCTCTTGGAACGAGCTGCGGCGTTGCTGAAAATATAGAGGTTTTTTTGTAAGTAATCAAGAAAACTACTAGCTTGTACTCTCAGTATCACCGTTTTTTTTTATTTATTTTATGTGAGAAGGTGGTAAGCGAGCTGACGGTTCACCTGATGTTGAGTGAGAACCGCCGCTCATGGACGTTAGCAAAAACCATAGGGTTGCAGATGCGTTGCTCCCTATAATAAAGTGCGCCCCGGCTACCTCACTCACCAGACGAAACGCAGAAGTATAAAACTTCCACTTCACTCTGGTCTTCTGTGAGTACGTGGTACTTCCCCGAAGGGCCTGCCCATTCGTGCAACAGCGAACTGTTGCGTGGCCCAACCACAGTTAAAGGTTCACAGCTACGGGATAGAATGAAGTTAACTCCCATAGAATCTATAGCGGTTGCAAAGTGATAAGGGAAGACACACAGTGACACAAAGGCATTTTTACACTTTACGGGATATAATGAAGTTAACTCCCATTTTTAACAATGTTAACTAGCGGTTGTGCTATGGATACTAGATAACTCATAAATATACTTAAACGTATTTTCTTTTGTAAATAAACATAAATTTTAGATATATAAAAAACACCCAGACAGTAGAAAAAATTATATTCATCACACAATATTTTTCCCAGTAACACAATCACTTACCACACCGCGTAACGTCGATACAGCTATAATACACTATAATATACTATAATATACTATAGCTGGGGCCCACTTTATTAAAATCACACAATATTTTTCCAGTACATGGGGATTGAACGGAACCGCCAGCTCTTTTGCCACTTAAAAGAGCAAAAAATTACGTGAAACGTCGAGCAAGCAGGTCGTTCACCTGACGTTAAGTGACCGCCCCTCATGGAAATCTACAACACCCGATGGCTGGCAGATGCGACAACAACCTTTAAAAAGTGGGTGGCTACCTACTCACCAGAAGAAACGCGAAATGATAATACTCCTATTTCACGCTAGTCTTCTGTCAGACCGTGGTACTTCCCCGGACGTCTGCCTATTCGTGCAACAGCAAAAGTGTGGCCCTACCACAGGTACTTGTTTTGTTTTAAATGCCATTTTTTCATTTCACTTTTCACAAAACACTCGACTTAGTCATCAAATCGTTAAATTCTTAACTGCAAAGTGCGAATTTTCAACTTTTCACGCATACATTAACGTCATTTATTAAATTGGGCCATAACAATGTATTGTTGATTGTATTAATAGGGTTACTAGGGCTCCAAAAAATTCTCGATTCGCTAAGCATTGGTGAAACAATTAGCAACACAATTCTCATTATACCAATCACTTTCTATTTCATTAGAACGGGCAGTGTTGAAAATCTGCCAATATACTTTCCATTTCTTAACGGGTAAGGCACAAATCAATTTGTATTACTAAGCAAATAAATTATCTTAATAAAAGAGATATCTATTTACATATTATTATTAATAAGTATCAGTTGCCTCCAATTAAGTAATCAGATATAATTGAAATAAATAAAATAAAAATAAGTAAAAGAACGAAACGAACGAGAAAGTTGATGAGGCCGTAGAAAAAAAAGTAACAGCCTATACGTGTCCCACAGCTGGGCAACGGCCTCTGTATAAAGGATATTAGGATCTAGTCCACCACGCAACCCGACTGCGGATTGGCAGACTTCACATGTCGTCGAAATATATTTTTTTATTATCTCGAAAATATACAGGATTCTTCACGATGTTTTCCTTCATCGCCGAGCACGTGATGAGTGAGCACTTATAATTGTAATTAACACTTATTGGTGCCGGCACCGGGAATTAAAGTCAGGTTTCTCGAGTACATTGAATTCAAAGCAAGCGCCCGGAAACTGAGGTATCACTGCTCGGTGGCAATTGGTTTTGTCTTTTTAAGTAAAAATAATACTCACCCGTTAACAAATAACACAAGTATTATAGTGAAGAAATTGATTCCAAACTTCATTTTGATGCGGATTTGCTGTGGGTAAATTTCTACAATTTAAAAAATTAATTTCAATATCTTTTGTAATCCAAACTATCATTTACTTTATTTGTAAAATAATGTAAAGTAATTTGTAAATTAAGGTTTATGCTTTTTAATAGATTTAGGTTATTTGTTTCGGCAGTAGCAGTACGGTAGTTATGTTGGAAACATTTGTTCATATTGTACAAAAACTTGATATAGAACATTCTGAACAACAGTTTAAAAAAAAACAAAATCGGCAATAATTAACATTTAACGAAGTATGTCGTTGTAGGTGTGATCATTAAGAATGATATAAGTCACAATTTAGCTTTACTATACACACTGTACTAAACATGTACTTAGGCTTATGAATAAAAAATTATCCAAACATATTTATAGAGTAAATATATGACTAACGTGGATCAGTTACAAGTTTTTAAATAAGCGAAACCACAAGACAAAGTAACAACAATATTCAGTCAGACGATCACTAACAGGTATCTAATGCTCGTAAACCCATTTATACCCAATGTAATGAGTGTGGATTATTGTTGTCGCAAATAATGTTATGGTGGCAACATCAAGGTTGGCTTGGTCACCACTACAAAGCGATGGGCGGGTGAAACAATTATTTATTATGACGTTGCTGAAATTACCACCAAAACAGCTTCGCTAAAAGTTACATCAACGCTTGTTCAATTTAACATGGTTATAGAGATTAGTATAGACAGGACTTATACTGAAAACTAGTCTTCTTTACTGAAATCTTAAAAATGATTCCTATATAATTATATTTCCTGAATATCTAAATAGCGACAGAGCATCGTTTTCTTATTAATGTAAGCTCGTGCCTGATCGAGAAATCATGTGCACATTCTTATACAGATGATGAAGTAAAAATTTTTTTTCCTCCTTCCCCAAATATACAACCTATTAACATGCCGAAGTCTCACAACTTAAATGCGGATTTGTTCCACGGTAAATTATAATAAAATAGTCCAGTGGTCAAGATATTCCGTTAGTGGATTTCTTATAAAGAAACTAACAGCAGTAGAGAATATGATATCGCTTGTTTGGAAACGGCCTTAAAAAAAGAAATACATACCGTACTTCTTTTTTTAAGGCCGTTTCCATTAGAAAATAAGCATTTCCCTTGAGACGCCTGTCACTAATTTGTTACAAAACTTTGTCACATTTTATCTGAAGTAAAATATAAAAGATATCCTCACATACTTTATAATAAAACCGACCTTTTTTGTAATATTTTTTTAAATCATTTTTTTTTGTAAATAACTCAATTTTATAACATTGATATATAACATAATATAAAACTGACATAAACAGGTCTGAAAAGACATTAAAATGTAACGAAAGATGGTAGGTATCTTTCGTCAAATTATTCAATCAATCTTTCGTCAATATATTACGCTTTTACGATATCATTCGCGTAAAATTCCATCTGTATATAATCCCCATTAAAATAGAATAAACACTTGTGCTACAAGAAAATAAAATTTGTGTTAAACTGTGCTGTTGTCAAAAGCAAGATTGTTTAAATAAATCAGAATCCTATTTATTACGAACGCCAAATGTGTTGTTTCTATTATGGACTATTATAGTAATTACACATCATATGAACACCAAAGTTTTAATTCTACGAAACATAAATACGTAGGAAATATACGTCGATGCTTGCAGTATACTCAGAATACCCCGTCTGGAATTGGTCGAGGAAGTGTTTAAAGTTGGAAAAGAATTTGAGAATTTTTAAGTAGGTATGTCATAATAAAGTGAAAAACAAATTTGTAAACAATTATAATACACGCAATCTTGCAATTCGCTAATAATAAAAACCTAACTACTAAAAAAAGGTATTTGAAACTTGCTTTTATTACGGCTATCAATTATCCAGGTTACAATCAAGCAGAATTATCTCGTGATACGATTTTCTCAAAATTACACATCACTACCGCTAAACCATTTATAATCGCTACTATTACAGTACTGCAATATACAATTTCGTTCAAGGCTATATATTCATATGTGACCCTGTACAAAATTTATCAAATTCACGACACTCATTTCTATAAATGTAAGTTCAAGATAATTGACAGAAATTTTTTATAAAATTTACTAGGTAGGTAAGCGCTTAGATTTTACTAAGAATTTTTAGATTATAGCTACTAAGTAGGGTAAGGTGACCGTGTAATCAGTAGGGTTTGTTCAGCCGTGGGATACTGTCTGCTTTACGGTAAAAACGAAATCATAAAACATTTACTAACGGTATGGAATAGTAATATCGAATAAAACCAACAAAAAAATATTAAAAAGATTTTTGCGTAAAGGATAAAGTTCATTGAGTTATAATTACTACATCATTTTTCATTGATCTCATAATTTAGAGGGTTCTAGTTTCGTAACATACATAAAAATCATTCGGAAATTTTTAAGTGCTTATTTTTATTTCTGATTCCCAGATTCATTTTTATACATACATGCGCGAATGTGTGAATAATCCTTAGTTAAAACCATATATAAGACATATATACTGAAATACATATATAAATATATGAATACTGGTTAAAACAGAGGCACATAAAAGATGCAAAGTTTCAATTGTTTTTACTTTTTTAGCGGCCTGATAAACGTAATAACAAAAAGTGTGAATATCGCCATGGCCTCCTTTTTTATGTTTTATCACCATTAATGAAGACAGCTGTTGACGTTGAGGAAATCCTGGACGAGAGAGCTATGCGTCCGTATGCAGTGCAGGATGACGCCAGTCAATGACCTCGGCGCCATATTGGAGGTCAAACAGATGTACTCAATGTTAGAGTGACTAATGAGTCCTTTAGTCCACTTTGAATCCTAACTTTTTCATATCCTTAAGTGTTTCTTGTACAAGGATACTTCTTAAGCATTGATACCACAATTTGTTATAAAATATTTTGAAGAACTGTTTTATGCATTGCATTTATGATTGATTGTTTATCTTTTTTTTTTTTCAAAATAATTTTATACCTCGAATGTTTTATTCAATTACAAAATTATCTAAAAGAAATAACATATTGGACTTCTAAATATTGTGAAAATTACATAGAACCAAATAACTTTCCCAAACATTAATGTGTTGTACCCAGTGTAGAGATCCACTGTCCAAACGAGGGTGTGTCTAATAAATTATTTATTAACAAACACTTAGACGATTACATAATATGGCAAATCTGTAATATGAAGAGTAAAAACAGCATATCCTAATCCTTCACTTATCATCCAACGCTTCAACCGTTGACGCACTGCTGGCGTTGTCGTGCTGTCTCTCATCGGCTTGATCTGATTCCTTATCGGCCCCTATCTTTCTCGCTGTGACATCGGACACGTCGGTTTTTATCGAATTGATTCGGCCACGGCTCTCCCCCTCGTTCTGCTGCGTCTCGCCTTGCGTGATCTTAACCTTTTTGCTCTTACTATTGCCCATTTCGCGTGATTGATCCACTCAATCCCATGCAGAACTGCTTCGCAACACTACTACTGCGACGGCGCGACACGGACGGTGACAGCTTTCGGTTTCTTATTATTAAAACTCCTCCATCGCTGGCTGACGTAATGCCGATAAAAATGTAACGCGCTTGGTGAAAACGGGACTGCAACTGGCGCGAAGACACTTTGTTAATGCATATAAACATAGTAATCATGAAACAAGATAAGGCGACAATGACACATTGCCCGTGCAAACGCTACAGTGACCGGATGCTTGCTTGACATTCGGTTACCCGACGGGTCCAGATGTTTCATATCATTAACGCCATTCCAATTTTAAAACTACACGGGAAATAAAATAATGGAACATTTCTGTGAGACTTCATTACTAAAATATGGAATTACGGATAAATAATAGAGCGCTTGCTTACCGATGACTAATATGTTCTACAGTTGAACAATATGTTTGTGTCAGAGGCATACACACCGTGTGATTCACCATATGACGCATTTCTTCCATAAAATATTAAATAAGCGAGGTCGGAAATAGCTCTCTGGTGCAAGTTTAATTTTGTAATGAAACGTTTGGTTCTTTTTCGTCCCGATCGTCGTAAATTCGCTGGTTTAGAATAGTCTACGTTAACGAGTAGTTAGAGTTGTCTACGGTAAGTAACCTATAGTTTTTAAAATCTTTGTGACCTATGGAGCTTAAATAGTTGCAAGAACTGGATGAGTGGGAGCTCAAATGTGGAGCTTGAAAGAAGCTCCTAACAAAGTATGCAATCCCACAGTTAAGACAGACAATTAATTAATAGTTATAGCTAGACTATAGACATGTCAGTAAGTCTAGTATAACATGATAGACTAGTGTAACTGGTAAAGTAAGACGATTACTACGTTTTAGTACCTACATTTTTATTAGAAGTCATCGCAGACTCTAAATTTTCACTCATACTTTGGCAAATAGGATATTAAATCGTTATTGTCTACATAATAATATACTTAACAATTTGCACGCAGACAAGCGTTGTATCAACTGGTGCAAAAATAGTGTAAACATAATGTTAGATTGATTTTCCTTTTTTAATTTGAGATCACATGACTATTTATTTATTTTTTACGTGAGAAGGTGCAAGAGAGTTGGCGGTTCACCTGATGTTAAGTGATAACCGCCGCCCATGGACATTTGCAACGACCGTAAGGTTGTAGAAGCGTTGCCACCTATTATTAAATTGAGTTCTGGTCACCTCACTCACCAGACGAAACGCAGAAGTTTAACACTACCCCTTCATGTCGGTCTTCTGTTGGTCATGGTACTTACCCGAACGGACCTGTCTGTTTGACTCCTTTGCTGTACGCATTACGAAAGAGGCGAACCTCTTCATTCAAAGGGGTGGAATGTCAACAATAAAAGTATAGAGCAGTGCAGAGCGTCTAGTTGTCCGATGATGGAAAGGGGAGGGGAAATTAAATTATGCAATTCCTGTGCACATTCCCGAATGTAGAACACCGAAGGAATGATACGCATATGCTCGAGACTGGGCAGACTGGGTCCTACCAGGTTAGGGTCGATAATAAGTCTGTTTGCAACGCCTCTTCAGAATCCTAGATCTACTAGATTATGCTTGATAGCTTAATTTTCAAAGTTTTCATTTTCATTTTAAAGGTGATTTTATGGGGAAATTACTTAAATTACGATATCCAATAAATTATATGATAATAGCACACAAATACATGCATTACATTTTTCCCTGTTAGTTCTCAACGTTTGTAAAGTCTCACCAGCCTTTAAATTCATTGTTACGCCGTCAATCGCAGTGTTGTCTATAATATAACTAAAAGTATAACAAACATCGAGAAACGCTTTGTATACTCTGATCGACTTAAAGCTTAAAACGCGTTGTTGATGTCGACTGTAATGATACAATGGCTTTAATATCATGGGTCGTGGCTGTATTCTAGTAATTTGCTAATCAGGCCACAAGTATCGAAATTAAAGATCGTTAAGGTTGAATTTAACGACATGTGTATTACTGTTGTTGCGCCGCCAGCACACGCATACTGCACTGTTCACAAAACAATTTTGTTTTGTACGCAGTAATGATAACGGCGGAATATGAAATTGTTTACGTCTATTATCTGTCGATGATAGCCGAGAATTGTTGACAATTGCATAAAAATAAATTATTGCAAATATGTCAATTGTTGTCAAACTTTATGTCTATAAGACTTCAATAATAAAGTCATCTAATTTATTTATCTGTCGTAAGCTGTAAGCGACTTTGCCCAAACAAATTACTAGTAGCCAAACATGCCAGATAAAAGCATTCCATGAACTTATTAAAATAGACAAAAACAAGTAAAAATCAGATAAAAACTGTTTAAGCAGACTGCATCATCATCATCTATCGTTCATCCCAAAATGGTCTGATTTATTTAGGAGAACATAAATACGTTCCACAGTTACTAATTAAAGGAAGTATTGACTTTTAGTACTTTGCTAAATAGATAACAAGGTACTAATTTGAAGTATGACTTAGATGTAGGAAGTGAATAACGGTCCTTACAATATTTTTTTTACAGTAATGAAATTGATATCTATATATATTTAGTTCAGAAATACTTATAATTCGTTGAACATATTGCGGATCATCCTGCATCGTTGCGAAGGTACTTTTAAGGCCAAAATCTGCACCGAAACCAAATTTCAATTTCGGAAAATGAAACTTGCATAAGAGATTATGCCTTTATTTTTTTTTATTTATTCAATCAGACTGACATTGACATGGAGATAACTTATACAAAACAAAATTATCATTTTCTCTTGCTCGTTCGGGTACCAAAAACAAAACACCTACTTACCTACTAAGTACGACGGGAATAATACATTTTGATGCAAATAATACTTGAGTCAAATGTTTAAAAAAGATTTCATTGAAACTTATTCCATAACTTTGATTATCAGTTAGTTATCTACTTATATTCATAATGAAAAAAATGTAATATATTATCAGTTTGAAATAGGAATTTTTGTCTCGTAAATTGTTTCTTCTGTCGGAATAAATGTGACTAGCTTTAAGCAATTGTTCACTGGAAGCATTGGTCGGTGCAAAAAAGCAATTTAAATTTAGACCATTATATAATCAATTGATTTGCCACCAAAATTTAAATTGGAAGAAGTATCTATCACCACATACAAAAATAAAGTCATTAAAACATTTTGCGGACAAAATTATACATTTAAGCAGCACCTTACTCTAATCTTATCTAATCGAACAATACGAATTACCATTTTGATTACTATTTGTTATTAAAGTCACCGAGCGAAATACATTTCGTAGATAATATCTATAAACTGCGTATGTTATTTTAATTCGAACATCTACGTAGTCAATACTTTTATTTCAAAGCGAGCCTAACAATTTGGAAAGCTATTGTTGATGTTTTGTTAAACAGTTAGAGGGCCCCACAGAAACAACCAGGTAACCGTGCAAACTTTTAAGTTAATAAAAAGTAAAGTTGTTACTTTAAAATATCTCACTCGTTATACTTTATTTAATATTAGGTTATTCGATTGCGGTTCAAATACATTGTATGGGAGGAGAGATTTGCGTCTAGTCGTAAAACCATGAAATATAATAACTAAGACTGAATGTATAACCAGACAAAGAAGAATGTTTATGCATAAACAGGCAAATAATTGCAGATGAACTTCAGGACATTAACATTAAAGTCCGTTGCCCTGGTTTAGTACATTAGCACCGTCATTTAGTTATTTAGTTACGTATATATAGGTATGTGAGAAGATTGTTCAATCTTATCTCATATATAAACGTAGAAAATTTATGGGTAATTGTAATATATACATAGAATATATTACAATATTGTGTGAATAACTATATTTATTCGTAATTTTATCATCTATTAGCAAACATCAGAAGTAGTAGGTAGGAATCAATTATATCAGAATTATCAAATTCGAGAGATAAGACAGTTGGACATAAGCCTGGCACACTGTCTTACAAAAAACATTTATGTGTATGTTAAGATTATTTAACAAAAAAGTTCATTCACCTTTCGTCCCTGAATAGTTAGAGAGGACTGGCATGCTATATAATAACACAATAAACTTATCGTGGTAAGCCTATGGGCATAAAACCTACACAAAGAAGACGAAACTTATTGATACGCATCACTGGAAATGATTTCAAATTAGAAACAATATTTAAGTTCATAGGTTCATCAATAGGTAAGAGTAGCACGCATACACGTCCCACTGGTCGAAACTTGCAAAGTTAGAAATATTTCTAAATAACATCAAATGATTAAACGAACGGAAGCAAAAATTATAGCAAAATCTTTTACTTTATTTGACCTCACTTACTTACCGATGTTGATGTGATTTTAGGTGTTCTGCAACTCATCTGATGAGATGGGTTATCAACTTTAAAACAGTGGGGCACATCACATACCAGATGAAACGCAAAAGTATATAAATACTTTTACTTCACTACTTCATAATTTTTCATTTGAGACATAAAATCTTATTTAAAGGAATTAAACTAGAGAATAATAATGCAATACTAAAAAGATAAAGTATATTAAGAAATTAAGTTTTCATTATATTACTGTAAGTTTTAAGATATTAATAATATGAGGCACGACGTTTTCTAGCTCCCGTGTCTGTCACTTTCTGTATCTTCTGATATTTGTCTATGGCGGTTTTCACGAAGTTGGCGGCGGTGCTAATTTTTTCTAATCGCTCGGGAGTTATGAAAGAACGCATCTCCTCGTGTATGGGGCCGACTCCTTGGAATGTTATCGTGCAAAGGTTGGTGTAGGTGCAAACGCCGACAGTAAGGAGAGAGCCGAGCAAGACGACGAATATGCTGTTGAAAATCCATCCGATAGTCCTGCCCATTAAGCTGACAATGGTCTGCAAATGTCAAACAACGGTTGAGTAACGCACCGCTTCTGTGACCTTATAAAATGTAGTCCCCGAGCGAAATACATAAATACAGTATACAAAAATAGAGAGTTAAAGAAGCTGTCTTATCATAACAGAAATAGATAAAGCCACATTATTTCAATCCTATCCTAATCCTAATTACCTTTCATATATGTACTAGCATAGCCAGTAGTGTAATAAAAATCCTCAAACTATGATGAACTTATAACTAACTTTAATTTCTTAATATATTTGTAAATCGTCTATAAAAATAATCTCGTAAAATGGAAACACAATATTTTTGTTATAAACCAGAACAGTACCGGCCAAATAACTATTTTAATAAGTTCTAATGAAACAGAATTTTAACATCCAAAGCTTACCCTTGAATCCGGAACTTGGCTCCAGATAAGGCCCATGGTTGATGTGTCAGGCTCTAAAAGATAATCACTCAGACTGTTTCCATAAATGTCATAGCTAAAACAATAAAATTAATTTATGACAATAAAAATGGCGAGTGAATACAATAATGGAGAATTCAGTTATAGAACAACAACTTAATAAGCTTCTTTTTTCTCTTCTAATGTCTTCTATCCAGTATTTTTCGTATTCCTATTTCTATTCAATATTAATTACTATACCAACCAATATACTTTAAAAAATTGCTACACACCCATTTCCGTAGCCGTATCCAGGAGCGTAAGGAATATCAGGATACGCTACTTCAGCAGGAGCATGTCCGTAACCATATTCCGGGACAGGCAAATTATCCTTAAAACAAAATACCATTAGACGATTAAAATAAAATACACGCGATTTTTTCAACTTAACAAAGCCTTCTAATCATTTTCAATAATGATGTATGGTGTTTTATAATATCATTAACAATTTGTCCTTATATAAAACTTTATACATAATATCGCCATAAGAAATATCTGAACATGAATATAACGAATTGTTTAACTTTTTCCAGCTTTCTTTTGTTTAAATTACATAAAGCCTATGATATTAATGTAAGCAATTTTGGAATCGGTCAAGTACTTTCAGAGACAACTTTCATATACAGTAAGTACAGTTCTAAATAGGTACAAGTTAATAAAGATGACAACAATAAACTTACAACTCTATTAACTTCGGTGGAGCCAGCCCCAGGTTCATCGGCGAGCATATCATGCTTCACGTAAGCCCCGTGAGCACTGACAGGTTCTATCCTCGCTCTACCTTCGTTCCTGTATTCCTCTCCTCTATACACTGGATGTTCCTTTTCTTTTTTCTGTCCATTGTTAAAAATGGGTCGTGTTTCAACGGTGTCGCTTTCAACGCTAGGTTTGAAAGTCGCTTGTTTCTCAAGCAAAGTGTAAGACGATGGAATTTCAGCTGACAAGACTGCGTGTGTGCAAATGGTCGCTAATAATACCGCTGACAACTTATACATCTAGAATGATTATTATGTTAGTACAAAGTATATTTCAGACGAATTTCAGAAGTTCATTAAAATATTCAATACTTACCTTGGCTGTTTCGAAGTGCACTCAACAGGACCGAAAAAGTTAATGTGCTTTTCGGCGGTTTTCTTTTCTATTTATAGTGGCTTCGTCCTTTTTTAACTTGACGGTTCCCGAAGGTTATCTCCAGGACATTGTTTTGCAAAAGATACACAATAACCGTGAGAAGATAAGTAATATTCGTCAAAGCATCGGAATGTGCAACGGGAACAAATGCATTAGGGAATTGTTTCGATATATGTAACAAAAGCAGCCCAAACATTTCATTTTGAGTGTTGGGATTGACAATAGAAAATGATTCACTGAATAGCGTAGCCACAGCCATAAATATTTTACGAAATTAAAAAAGCTTACCAAACCTATGCTTTATCGCGAAGGCATCAATAGCATTTGAACGCTTTTAAAAAAATCAACATGAACGGTTATAAATTGATAACCAAAACATTAAAAGCTTTCACTGATTTCCTTTCCGTTCAAAAAATTATAGGTATGTAACATTGAAGAACTTACTAAATTAATAATTACAATCAGAAAACTTATTTATTAACTAATTTTATCGCTACCTGACTTGTGCACCGGTCTTGTGATCTTGCCATCATCCATTGTGCGTTGTGTTGTGGGTTCTATTCGTAATTCTTGCAATTGTGAGTGTTCTTTGCGCTCTTGATTTTCATGTTTGCAACACGTTTCATGTCTGGTGCCGAAATGGAATGACTCCATCATTTTTTTAAGACGAATTACTTTTATTATTTTCTGTGTCTTTGTGTCTGACTTTGAATGCAAGTGAACAAATTCAGAGAAGATTATGAATACTATTTAGGACTGATTAGCGTTCAAACTTCTTTATAAATGAGTGACTCGAATTCGTTGAATTTTTGTTAAAAATGACACGAAAAGCAACCTAATCGATTGGAAAGTTTAATAATCATTGAATAAATATAGTACACAGCGCAATATTACTCATTGTTGAGAATTGTAGCCTGATCTTTTAATTCATCCATCGATTCCTAAAATACGAAAATTAATCACAAAATGATAAGACTTTCGTAGATTACTTTTCAAATTTAATAAAAATAAGGCTAATTAATTTTATATGTATTTTTATATTTGAGGTTGTTTTTTGTAATCTGTGTTGAAGGCATGCAGTACATTATGCTGTAGCCGGGATATGTAGCTCATTCGGGAAGAACTACAGCCTCAAGGTCTGGCGTCAAGATCATTACCTATATACGTATAATATTACGTTTCATCTGGTGGGTGAGTGAGGTAACTGGGTTCTACTCTTTTAAGTAAGCATCGCATACGCAAGCCGAAAGGTATAGACGTCTATGGGCGGCGGTAATTACATAATATTAGGTGAACCGACTACTCGCTTACAAACTTTTTAATTAAAGAAAAGTGGTGTAAACCGCCTGCATGTTTTCTCACGGCTTTATGAGAAAGAGGACTTCGATACGGAGTAATAATAAATTGATATTGTTGATTTTCAATCAGAAGCAAAACGTAAACGGCTCGAGACCATCATCTGATCGATACAGAGTATATTCAACCCCGATTGTGCCAAGTTGAGTCGTATTTATACGTATTTATTATTCGCATAAGAACCATTTTAATGTTAAATTAATAAAAAAAGAGATAGTAAAGATTATCCTCTACGAGTGTTGGTCTGCGATGATCGAAAAATCCATTAACATTTTTACTAAGTAACATATTTATAAAAATACTTCCAACCATATTTTCTTTAAGTCTCTATTTATTCTGACGAAAATCAAATTTAAAAGATGACGTTCACGTTGATTTATACAGTTAGTTGTTTATATAATTATACATTTTTGTTTTTGAATGCAATCCAAACAACATAATTTTTTTTTTAAAGAAAATCAAAACCGACTTGAAAGACCTCGCTCTGTATTCATTTATAATTGATGAGTTCCTTATGTATCTCCGGAGCCCAATATCCAATACCAATGAATTTATTTATTAATTAATATGTGAGACCACATGGGAATTACCAGCTTTCAAATAAAAAAAGAACCATCAAAAAATACAGTCGAGTGGAGAACTTCCTCGTTTTTGAAGTCAGTTGAAAACGGACATAGTTTATTACTAAAAAATAAAAAATATTACTTAGTATATTTGTAGAAGGAACATGGAAACGTAAAACAAAACCAACAACAGTCCGGTAGCCGGATAAAACATTTATTCTACAAATAAAAATATCGCATGGCATATTGACACAAGTACAGCCGAACACGCGACACTTGTTTAAATTTGGAAGTGTTCAAAATTTTTCTAGGTGAAGGACTCTATTGATTTTTTTACTTTTTATGTTATAAAGGTGATAAAATTTCAATCCTGGCTGAAAAATGTGGCTGTAATTTCATGTATGCTCAACTTAAAAAAATATTTATTTTATTAGAATAAAATAAAAATATTATTCAGAATCAGTTGCCTTTGAGACTTTGAGATCACCGGGTATACAAACTATTAACAAGGTTTAACCTTTTATTATTAGATTTGGGCGACAGTTATTAAAAAGATTTAACACAGTCATTAAAAATAAACATTTCTTTTTCCACTAAGACTAAACCGGAGGAAGCAAAGAACGACAATAATACATTACATCTTTGTCAAATTATCTAAATTTGAAGAGAAAAATCCAGCCGAAGTATAAAATTAAAAATCATAACGGTTAGTGTTCTGCGTTCTAAAACTACCTAACATATTTTAGAAGATTTTGTCACGAAAAATTGTATTCTTCCGAGATATTTGTTACCTGATTACTCCTCTAAGAAAAAAGCAATTAAGATTCCTTTATAATCTTATCAGGTTTCTTGTCAAAGAGTCCGTCATTTTACTTTTAGTCATCTGGCAAAAGAAGATGAACGTGTTTTATGTTATAATTATAAAATTTTATATTGAAGTTATACTTCTTTTGGCGCGTTAGGGAAAAATGATGAGGGTAAATTTTTACGATGCGCGCGCACACCGTCACGAAAAACCGACACCCTGAAGTTAGCTAGACATCTCTACGTATGTTTGCGTGAGAACTGACAACTGTATTCACGATATCTATTTTGTGATATTTAAATAAACTTTATTTAACTACCTAGATAAGGCGTTATAATAAAACTTTCAATGTATTAAATACCTTTTTTCTATTGTCACTGTCGTATCTTTCGCCTTATTCTACAAACGTAGAATAAGGCGAAAGATAAAATTTCAGAAAAGATTTTTATCTCCTTACGCCAAAGAAGTATAACTTCTAACGCATGTACATAAGTACACACACACTTTTTTATTTTTGATAATGAAGCATCAAATCGCCTTATTTGAAGAACAATCAAAAATTTTTTTGAAAAAAATTTTAATACATTTTATTTGAATATCTTTAATGATCTCGTTAACTTTCTACGCAAATATTATTATTTAAAGGCATAATAATTCTCCATAACACTTACCGTTTAATATACTCCCAAAACAACTTTATTTCCTCCTCAAAACTAACGTTCATCATAAAAATAGGAGAGACATGCGAATTACAACTGTTTTATTTGTTATGCTCGGTTCATTATTTTCTACGTGTTAACTTATAAACAGAGTATTAACGCGGTTTATCAACACGGTTTGATCAGCGCGTGTTCAAATGTTAACTGCTGGCCGCCACTTCAGCCCTTGTCCTAATCGGATATATCTACACATTGTATGTTATATACGCTAGCAATTCAGGGCTAAATGATCAATCGATCGCCACATAATAAAACTGTGCCCGATGAAAGGTCCATCAGTTAACTTATTATTTTTATACATAGATACTTTCTATATTACCTACATCTGCAATTTCTCAAATGCTTAAAACAGAATATATTAGTAATGGAGTCGTTTTACAAAGCCTTCATCTCGAAACGTAAAAACGGCTACTTGGAATATCTCGAGTTAGTAATTAAATCAATGTATAGAGTTATTAATTATGTAATTACTGTTGATAACAGTTGAAAGTTAATACGTAGGCTAAAATAAGACTATTATACCTCTACTGTATGTTATATTGTAAACTGATATTTTGGAAAAAGAGCAACTGTTGAGTTTCTTGCCGGTCTCTTCTCAACAGAAACTGTTTTCCGAACCGATGATACCTTACTTACCTTATATTCCTAACTGCTGCCCGCGCCTTTGTCTGCATAGAATAGGCTGAAGGCGTAACATTCAGATAGAAAGACAGATATACATAAAAATATGTATATAAATTATAGCCTATGTGTTATTCTGATGTATATTATTGTAAAGCTTCATTAAAATCCATTCATTAGTATTTGCGTGAAAGAGTTACAAACATCTATGCATACATACAAACTTTCGTCACAGCCTCTCGATGCATTTTGGAACATTTGCTAAAGGAACACGAGTAGTTATCTTTTTTTTGTTTCCGTTATCAGTGAGAGAGAAATCCAGAATCTATAATATTTAATGGGCATATCATGCACTCAAACTTTGCTGGTTTCGTTATTTTAAGCAAAAGATTAAAACCTGTGACTGAGCCATCTACGAAGACAGATGGCCCCTTCAGCAATTTAACCTTTTATTTTATCAACAAAATTTGGCAAGAGAGCAGGCCTTCCCTTGATTTTATGTGATTACCGCCTCGCATGGACATCTACAACATCTGACGCCTTGTAGAGGCGTTGCTAACTATTAAAAAAGTGGGCCCCGGTTACTTAGCTCATCACACGCAACGAAAAATTATATGCTTCCACTTTACGCCGGCCTTCTGAGAGGCCGTCATGCTTCCCTGGAAGAGTTTGCCCATTCGTGAAACAAATCCAGCAGATTGCTGTATCTTGTATCTTGTATTAACTGATGTTTGTGCTTTCAGTCCCGAGACTATTAAAGCTTCATCTGACGCTGAACCGGTGGGCTAGCCAGAACCCACGAGTTTGGGCCCTGCGCTGTGGGTAGGGCCGCGCATGTGCTCATGCGTGCGTCTAACTACGGCATGTCATCCAAGGGCCATCGAGGTTGTGGTGCGGACCGAGACCCCGATGGCCGTCGACTTTGTTTTAAGCTAATCGGTGGCTAGGGGTGAGTGAGAACCGCCCTGGAACACGGGTGTACGTTTGTGTAAGCGTTGTGTTGGTCTCGCCGTGCTCGGAGGCGTGGGTGAACTATTGTGTTTGTTGTTACACTAGCTGTGGGTGTAGTGTTATCCGGCGGGACCACCGACGGTGGATCCGTCGTATCTAAGTCCCCTTCCTCGACCGGGTCGATGAGGACGTTTCGCGGGCGACGCTTGTTGAAGTTCGCGTATGTGTCGGGTTGGTAATTTGCTGCGCTTACCACCAGAGGGTTGGGATTTGAGAACCATTTGGTCAGGTCTTTAAAATATTCGCGAATCGTCGGGAGTATGCAATCGCTGTGCAAGTCGACGTTGCGTTGATACCACTGCGCACTGGTTGCGCGGCGGATGATTTTATTTTGTACTATTTGCAGCTTGTACAAGCGAGTATGCGAAGGTTATGCATGCATAGGACATAATAGGTCGTACGCAAGTCTTATATAACAATAATTTGTGCTTTAAGAGCATTTTACTTGTAGCGTTAGTTAAGTTGTGTAGTCGGCCGGAGACGAACGCGGCTCTATTACGAATGTTATTAATGTGCGTATAAAATGACATACGCGAGTCGAAAGTGACTCCTAAGTATTTGACCTTTTTCTCCCAGGGGAGCGGTTGACCATAAAGGGATATTTGCCCCAACTTTCTGCATTAGGTTGCTATGCTACATCCAAGGCTGTAGCACAAAGAGCACTAGGCATATAGATATATTAATTAAAGTGAGTTTTATTTTTTACTTTTGATGATTGCCTTTTCCTTGATCCAAATTAGGAAACTTGCACAGTTCCGTCGGAATCATTGTTTTAACTATGACTATTGATTAAACTTGATTAATGATTTTTTTCTCATTTCTAAAAACTTTTTTAATAGTGAAAAAATATTAAAAATGCATGACTATGCATACTTTTTGACATAAAAGTTATGAAGAAATAAATTGATTCTTGTCACTTATTGAGGTAATATAATCAAAGAAAAACGTGACTAACTACAGTCTACTCTTTGGCTAGATGCAATAAAAATGTCTATAAAAAAATTGGAAAAGGAAGTTCAATC
The DNA here is from genome assembly GCA_933534255.1 of Iphiclides podalirius. Classification (NCBI taxonomy): domain Eukaryota; kingdom Metazoa; phylum Arthropoda; class Insecta; order Lepidoptera; family Papilionidae; genus Iphiclides; species Iphiclides podalirius. The sequence goes on along the minus strand of OW152824.1, from coordinate 8,820,222 downwards.
AGGCTTGATCGCTGCCACAAAAATAAAAAATTACGAAAGAGCTATTGAAGAACTGGTAAACATTTAACCTAAAATATATTTTTATTATTGTATATTGTATACTAACATATAAAAATACACTTGTGCCAATCTAACAGTGTCTAATGTCTACACCAATAATATTATACGAACGAAGTGATATACCCTAGCGCTTCGAAACTGAAGCACTCAAATCACGCCAATTGGTGTGTCTGTCACAATCAATTATATGCCGTTTATTGTTAAGCGGAATTTTAAACACTGCGCAATATGGACAAGCAACATCTGTATTAAAACATCACCGGTTTGGTCTATACTGTATAGAGGTGGTCCTTCTCTAGCTGTAAAACTCTTATTCTACTTGTTTTATTTTCAGGTATACAATTCACTAGACTCAGGCTCCTCTTCTATTGCCATTCGAATTAATATTCATGACAGTTTTATACAAGTAATTGACAATGGATCTGGAATCAGTAAAAGTGATATTAATCTACTTGGTCAAAGATACGCAACTAGTAAAGCTGTTGATGCGAGTCTACATAAAAGTGTACCAAATAAATATTATGGTTTTCGTGGTGAATCTCTTGCCAACATTATTCAAATATCAAAGAATGTTAAAATAATAACCAGGTATGAAAAAAGTAAAGGAACATGGATAAAATGTTTCTACAAAGGCCAGCATAAAAATAGTTATTTAATTGGAATGAGACCCTCCAAAGGAACAACTGTATGTTATATACCTATAATTTATAAATCTTTATATGAAATTTTCAATTTTTAAAACTATTGGTACTTACATATTAAGAAAATATTAATTTAAAACATAAAAAAGTAGTCAAGTTAACAGAAAATTCATAAATCAATATTATAAATAAAACTAACTTTCTTTTTAGGTAGAAATCAAAGGATTTCTTTACAATTCACATATTCAGACAAAGGAAATCAATAATTTTGCTGAATTACAAAGCATTAAGGTATTCTTACAACAACTGTCCTTAGTAAAAACAAATATTTCAATGAGCTTAAGAGATAATACTAGAAATGAGATAATATTTGCAGCACATAAAAACAGAGATATTTATGAAACACTATCTTTGTTGTTTGGAATAAATAAAATTGATGTACAAGAATTACAGGTAGAAAAGAATCAATATAAAATAAAAGGATTTGTTGGGAAAAATGAAACTCCACCAATTACTTGTAAATGGTTATATTTAAATGACCGGTTTATTTATACAAGTGCAATCCATGGTATTGTAAATAAAAATTTTATGAAGAGCAGTGCATTTTATAAGAAAAGAAGAATTAATGTAATTACATAAATTACTGAATAGTTTTTATTTGAATCATCATTAAGATCATTACAAATAAAGTTGTGTATATGTTGCATAGATGATAGAGTATATAAGCTTTTATTAGGAATGTGGATTAAAATAATAAATTATATAAATAATAATAATAAAATACATAGTGCTTATTATTAGCACCTAATCAATTATAAGCCAAATGGAGTACAAAGATACAGTTAGTCTTAAGGATAATTTCTACCAGGCTCTAATATGAGTTTCTTTTTTCATAAAAAAATATTATCTATATTTTTTGACTAGTTTGTAGATATTTTTATATATTAAACAATTGTTTGTATCTTTCAGAATGATTTAGAGGGAATTAATAAAGCCATGGAAGTTCCTTATTACTTTATTTTTATCTCATGTCCACAACATGACTATGATATCTCTTTCAACCCAGAAATGACAATTGTACAATTTAAGGATTGGAATCAAATTAAATTGTTGATTGATAAATTTGTTAAATTTTATAATGGTGACATTAAATTAACAGAAGTAAAAACAACAAAGCAACCGAAGGAAAAGCGTGTTGGTACTACTCAGGAAGAGGTCAGAAGAATTTTTGAAAATATTTTAGGAAATAAAAACAAAACTCAAATGATATCCCAGATGCAAAAAGGTGTAAAAGGTAAGTGTATACAAATATGGCGCGTATTTTATGGTACATGTCAAAATTTTAATAATTACAATACAACAGGTTCTAAAAATATTTTATAGTACTGTTATTACTATATGTTGTTAACGCGCCCGAAATGAAACCACGAAAATGTCCCAATTGGGACGCCTCGTCTTTAGTTTACGTCAGGCAGAGCGGGAAGTAAGACGCGGTATCAAATATTTTACAATAATAAAAATACAGTCGCGTGTCTTTAAAAGATGTACCAAGTATATATATATATATATATATATACTTGGTACATGTATAATGTATGTATGTATTATTTTCTTAATAGTGTAATTTATGTAGGTTTAATACGAGAAAGATTTAGCCGTATGCAACAAGAAATTTGTTCACACGCTAAAGTCGCAAAGACCCACTTGCCGTACCCTTTTCTTATTGATTTAATTATTATGTTAGTCTTTTTACACCTTTCGAAAGAAGGAATTTGTGCTGTCACTCTATAAATAGGAACACTGCGTCGGTGAGCATGTTGTACCGCGACTTTAAATGAACACACTTGTAACGGTGTTTTATAGCTTTTAAATTCATTCAATTCATATGTTTGGGGACCTTTACAAATGGACTTTACGTTACAGTTTTATGCGTACGAGTGTTCTAAAATTATTTGTTTTGGAAACTTTAGTAACTCAGTAAATATTGATGTTTAATAAAATTTACTTTGTTTAATACAATTTAAAAAAGTTATCCTCTATGGGTGTGTTTATTTAAGGTCGCGGTTGTAGCGCCACGTTGTATAGTATATCCTTGGGTACTAATTATCGTTTATTTACCCTAAAAGGTAAGACTATAAGGAAAAAGGTTGAAAAAAAAGTTTTACATGATGTTCAAAACAAAAAATGTCCTAAGAGAGGTAATGAAATATCAAAATATAAGGTAAAGCCGTCTGCCAAGGCGTTGTCTCCACAACAAGATACCCACTTAGATAACAATATAGATGTAGCTAAAATAGAAGAGAGACATACATTGATACTTAATAAAAAAGGACAAAATGAAAAGAAGAAAATAATTAAATATTCCAAAAGGAAAAGCGATAAGTCTAACTTGTGTATTGATCCGATTATTAGCAAATTCATTGAGCCAACAGATTCGGTAAAAAGACGATGTGATCTTTACTCGCAAAAGATAAAAGTATTGCTTAAGCAAAATATTATTCAATCTCCGGAAGACATCAGTACAAATATAAATGTATTAAGAGACAAAAGCACTCCAGAAAACGATATGAATGATGTTCCACCAAATAAACTCAGGAAATTTTCTACAACTTTAAATAACCATAATATTATAAATGAAAAAACTAATGATGAAATACATTTGAGTGTAATGCCTTTAGGTAAAGCCAACGAAGGTTATTTAAAATCATATGATTTAGTAAAAACAATTTTAAATACCCAAAAAGAGTACAGCTCATGTATTGAAAATGCTGCATTACAAAATAAAGATAATAGTCCTGTAAATACAAATACATATTATAGGATCCATGAAAATAACTTCGAAACAAATTTTGCTTCATCACTTACAAAAATAACATTTGACAGTCATCAATATCAAAAAGATAATGTTATATCGAAAAATTACAATAAACTGATTACCACCAACAACCTTTATAATTTAAGACCTCGAAATAAAATTACGAAATCGATAAATAAAATATCGAATTCTGAATTGCAGGGAATATTAAAGAATCGAAAGTCTTATTTTCATTTTAAATCCAGAGAGGAAAACAAAGGATTAAAATCAATCATTGAATATATCAGAGATCAGAAATCAAATAAAATAGATTTTTCTAATATCAATAATAATAGTCAAAGTTTTATGGGGATTAAAAATAAATTGTGCCATAATGGGTGGAATTATAAAGTTACTGGAAATATGCATAGCACTTTTACAATAATTGATTCCAATGTATCAATCAATATTCAGAGCTATATAAATCATGAAAGGGAAACTAATGAAGTGTATAAAAAAGCTAATTTAGAAGATGAATGCAGTTTTATGGCTCTTAATAATATAAGAAAAGAATATAATACGGATGACCTGATACCATGGGAATTAAGTAATAAAGAAAGTAATTCGAAAGGTTTATTCACAACGTATTCTGAAAATTTAGAATCTCAAATAATTTCGAATAGTTGTATTGAACCTATAAATGTATGTGAAGCTGTATATAAAAATCATGTGACAAGCAATCAGAAAATTAACGAGGAAATTAATAATAGTGGGCATTATAAAAATATCGTTCGAGAGAAAACAATTAGTAAATTAAACAAAGTTGATAATAAATTTGATGGCAATATATTCGATTCAACCAGTGAAAAGGTGAAAGTGTCACACCATTTTCAGAATGTAAATTGTTCGGATATGCATCCCTGTATACCTCAAAGTGAAATGAATAATGATAAGATGGAAAAGGGTACAAAGCAAGAAGCGTTGCTTTCAAAAGTTCATGACTCAAATGAAAAATTTTTCTTTGATTCTTTTGACATTTCTTTTGAAACAATGCCGGATTGGATAAAAATTGTAGATCAAAATCAAGCATGTAACAATTTTAAGATAAAGAACAGACATAATTTTTTACCTAAAGGTAATGTATGCATTTACAAAATTATTTTGCGACCCATGTGTGCATGACAGAATTTTAGGTATGTATGCTTTAAAAATTTTAGGTATGTCGCCAATATTTGAAAATTGCAATTCAAAAAAGGTGTGTTCATACGATTTAGAAATGGATTATTTTAAAGATGTAAGCATCAACATATAAATTGACAAATCATAAATTATTCATCTATCCATATGTAACGCCCATAATTATTATGTTTTAGGATTTATATGATGAATTTGCGAATAATGTATTGGACAATTTTGAACTATTTGATACAATGATAAAAAATGTTAATGATAATGTGTCCGAGAATTTTGTCCATTTAAACAGCAAATTTAAGAAGGATATAACGTGTCTTAAATTTAATAGGCATTCACTTACAGATGCCAAAGTGAGTGATGGTAAAATTCTTCATTTATACGTTGGTAGTTAGCGTTTGGAAAAAATTACGAGAGTAAAATTTTTACAATACGCGCGCACATCGACAGCCAAAAACTTTGTTACGTTAAAGAAGTATAACTTCTTACTTAGGTACACCAATGAACCAATGACTTAGTAATCACTGTTTTAGGTTTTCGGTCAAATAGATAAAAAGTACATAGTAGCTGAATTACATAGCGAAAGTAATAATATGTTAAAATACTTAGTATTGTTTGATCAGCATGCTGTGCACGAAAGAATCAAATTAGAGGAAAATTTGTCTGGTAATGATGGTACCCATTTACTGATACCTATATTAAGTTGTGGCTTTAAAAGAAATTCATATGATATATTTCTATACCAGATTATATAAAAGACGATCGATGGATTAGTATTGATTGTGAAACTTTGTCTATAAACCTTACAAAGGAAAATGTTATTTACCTCAGTAACTTTAAAGACAAATTTGCTCAACTTGGATTGAAATGGACATATGAAAATGATTTTGTCATGTTCAATGCCATACCTAAAGCTATATTGGGAAAGCATTGTAGACAGGTAATCATTATTAAAACGAAACCAAATATTTTTTTATTTTTATATGTAACCACTTCATTAATTTTTACAGCCTGATGTTGTACTGAGATGCGTAAAACATTTAATTATAGAAGAGATCAAAGCCATAAAGTATCTTAGAGGCAACTCGTTATTATATCCTAAATCGATGATGGATCTTGTTTTTAGTGAGGTTTGTTTTTTCAATCATAAAGTCGCACTGAGTATCATATTCGTTATAGCTGCTGTTATAAATACTAAAATCCAAACCCAAGGAACTGATCTTTTTAACTGGACCTTAATATAGCAAAAACCGAACGTAAAGGAATTCGCAAAACTACCCATAAATGTGTGTAGTTGATTTTCGCTAAATTTGGATATACTTAAATGAAAATTTTTCGTCGTATTTTGTTTGTGTATGTCCATGTGTCTTGTGTGTGCACTTACATTTTTTTACAAGTTGCTTATTAATGCTCCAACAGTGACCACAGCGTAAAATCACACTACAAGATACCGACTACAGTATATCCTACAGTGCGATTTATCACATTCAATTAATTTTAATTACAACAGGCTTGCAGATACGCGATAAAATTCGGAGACTCGTTAAGCAAAGACAATTGTAGGATGCTCATCACATCTTTGTCTACCTGCAAAACACCATTTCAGTGTGCCCATGGTAGGCCCGTTATGGCAGTATTGATGGATATGAGAGCCGTAGATAATGAATACACGGTACTTTTGTAATAATTCTATAAAATCCCGCGTGCTTTTAATTTCAATACTGTCTCGTCGCAAACTTTTTTCATTATTATATTTTTATAACTACAATATTAAACACACAATCATTATGTTTAACTTACAACTAAACTATCTTAGCATCCGTAAATATTAATAAAATATTTTCTTACAGGTCAATTTGTCTAAAATATCAATGTTTAGAAATAAATTTATTAAATAATTCAATGGTCTTTTTAATTCAATAAAAATCCGTTTTGACGGTCGACGATCACTTATTTCGATAGAGACAGTTCCACTTCTGTATTTATTTTTATTAAGCTGGGCCATTTGTGTTGCTTCCTTCGAATTTGGGAAAGGATCCAGTCGACATAATGGTATGTTCTGGTGTGGACGTCGGGGAAACCTACCGCGCAGGGTATGCCCCAAGAAACCAGTCCCACCAGCACATTATCTTTTACCAAGGGGCCGCCAGAGTCGCCCTGTAAGAAACGATCGGTTTTAAAGCCTACAATTATCGGCCAATGGATAGTCTTCATACTGAGTACGCGTCTCCTAAAAATCTCCCGCGTAAAATCTAATACCTTTAAACGAGCAATTCTTGTATATATAATATATATATAGAACACAAATGATAATTAAAATATGAAACAAATGAAAAAGAACTTTAACAAACCAAAAATATTGTACGTCCTATTCCGGTAGATTAGGTTAGCATTATGCTATGCCGGAAGTCAAGGCCCCAACACAGGGCTGATTTTCAGTGCTAACTTTCTAGCTTCGTAATACTTCGGTGCCTTACTGACCCATACACAGCGAAGTAACATTAATACTAATTATTATTTAACTTATTATATATATATATATATATAATCGGAAACGGCTCCAGCGATTTTCATGACATTGAGTATGTGCGTAGATTCGGGGGCGAAAAATCGATCTAGCTAGATCTATTTCTTGAAAATGTCCTCCAGGAACTTTTAGAGAAGAACGCTTTACAAACGATGCAAAACTGAACGTGAACAGTTCGAGTGATTGATACCTATAAAAACAAAGATTTTAATGACAATCCTAGTGTTTGGTGTACTTTGTCTCTGAAAGATTTTAACTGTGATAGGACCACGCTACATTTCATACTTGCACGAATGGGCAGATCTGTCCAGGGAAGTAATACGACCTCACAGAAGACTGCATTTCTTGAGTGAGGTAGCCGGGGCCCACTTTGTTAAAAAGTGCAACGCATCTGCAACCCTAGCGATGTTGCAAATGTCCATGGGCGGCGGATATCACTTAACATCAGGTCAACACTCAGCTCGCTTGTCATCTTTCTTATAAAAGAAATAATATCTCATATTGTTAGCTTATTCGCTATATGCAAAAGAATGACACACGAATAATTTCATGTATTGATAGTTTTGGCAGCGAAAATTTTTTCGACAATTTATCATTACGTTTAAGTTTCTGCAAAGTGCATAGATTTACAGTTTGTTAAATATACGATGATACGCGGGACATTGACATAAAATTGATATTAATAAACAAAAGTGACATTACGAAATAGTGGGTAGGACAAGTGGACGCGTTACTAACTCTATTATCAAAAGATACAGGCCATTTATGTCGTATACTTTGATTGCCACGGCACTCAGCAAACCGCAAATTATTTAAAATTATTGATCTAGAATCTTGAAATTTCGCAGGTAGACGACATAATACAAGTAAAAGTAAAAGAACAGTCCCAAAACTTAATTTCTAAGTACCGTATAAGGTTTTCGTTAAGCGTGGTAGCCCCCGGAGTTCCGCCATATTTACTCATGACTGCGTTTTTCTTTTTTTTGAGCTTTGGAATCTATTGTTGCAACTATAGCAACACTAAATTTACAAATATTAATTTTATACATAGCATATGGCAACATTATTGTATCTCTTGTATCTTTGTACCGCTCCGGCGATCCCGGGCCAAATACACGCTTGTAACTTGTCTTATGATTTTTATTAATTACTCCGCTCCACGAACACCAGCACCTATCAAAACATAGGTAGTCCAATCGCCCTACATCTATTATGTATCAATTAATAAAACACTTACATGGCATGTTCCTTGACCGATCTTCGAAAAAGTGCAAAACATGCTATCAGTTACTTCCTTCGTGTAACGCATAGCAAATCGACAAGTTTTCTGACAGAAAACTGTTAAGTTTAACGCGTACATCTGACGACTAGAAACTCCGTAAGCCTTAAAGAAATGAATGACTATAGTAAACTTAAACATGTATCAAATAACGTATGTCTCTAAGGAAATGGTGTTCAAAACAATAATAAAATACCTGATTCGCCCCAAAACCCGAAAGAATGATTGGATCCCCGTCTTGTAATTGAGTTTCCGGTAGTTTAAGTATATGAATATTATTACTATGAAATAATCCTTTAATACTTATCATGGCTATGTCATTTTGTCTCAGAGTAGAGTTATACCCTCGATAAACGTGAATTTTTTTGACTTTATACTCTTTACCTCCTATATCTAAATCATTCGTCCCGACTACCACTTTAATGAATTGCGGTTTAGCCCTGCAATTGTAAGATAAGGTGTCTTTAATATTTATTGGAATTATCTAATTAGAATTAAACTTGCAGTAAAATTTCTTCATTCTCACCTGTGTACGCAGTGCGCGGCAGTCAATAAATGCTTTCGAGAAACAACTGCACCGCCACAAACATGATCTCCAGTTAAGTTTTGAAGTGATGCATGGAATCTACCGAATTCCTTTGGAGCTCTGTAACCTCCTAATATTCTTGGCGATGCCCCTGTAACTATACATTACAATATCACTAATTTTTATTTTCACTCTAGATTTTCACTTTTTATTATGAATATTAGAACCTTCAGATATCGACGCAAACAATATCCACAATATACCATAAAGTAAAATTTTAAAACGGAACACTTCTTTGAAAAACATTATTTCTTATTAAATTATTAAACACGATATCTACTTATTATAAGAATAATGGGCTTTCTGTATAGTAATTATACTGACTGTCTGAATCAATGTAATGATCAAAGCAATAATCTTCGTTATCTTATTGTAACCGCTGTGATTACCATGTTATCTGGTTAAGGATGATTAAAAGTATTTCAAAGGAAGCCGGTAAAATAGAGATAATCTTTGAAATGATCAACGTTTAGAATTCACTGACTACCTACGCGCCATACGTTGATATTATTAGATAATAGTAGGAGGGCCCAAGCGGGAATATTATGATTTGATGAAGCTCGACAGATTAATGTCAAAATTAAATGCATAATTGCTTCTTATTTAAGATAATTTATTTATTTATTATTTATTGTCGTCGTCATGCAGCAGCCTCGTTGTTCTCTCCTGTGTCCGTAGGTCGACGACGTCTTCCCACAAAGCGTTTTTGACAAATGTTTCAAAGGCAAAGTGTCGGGCTAAAGTGAAATTAATAGATATAAAAATAAAAAAGGAAAAATCTTCACTCAAAATTTATCACCCCCTTTATTTAAAGGATTTAAAAATAGGTACATAATATATATTCGGGTAAACCTGCCCTTATATCATCGTCGGGAAATCGGTGTTATGGTAAAATTTCGAAACCACGGAATAGAGAAAACAACTGTTTTCTCTATTCCGCATTCGAAACGGTGATCTAAAAACACTGACAACAAACAACATTCAAAGAGTAAAGTAATGTACACGTATACACGCAAACTGCAAACGAACATTAACTGTCTGTACTTTTGTTTTTTTTTATGTGAAAAGCGAGCAGACGGTTCACCTGATGTTAAGTGAATACCGCCGCCAATAGACCGATCTGCTACACCTGAAGGTTTGTTGACAACCATTTTGAAAATTGGGCTCCGGCCACCTCACTCACCAGACGAAACTCGAAAGAATTTTACTTTCACTTTACGCCGGTCTTCTGTGAGGTCGTGGTACTTACCCGGACGATCCTACCCATTCGTGCAACAGCCGAGGCTGTTGCGTGGCCCTATGTACCGCCGTAAATGTATGGTAAAATCCGAAGATATTAAACTTTAAATGATTAATAACGACAATCGAAATCGTTAGGAATGTCGAAAGGGAAGAAATATATCGATATTTAGATAATTATAAAATTATCAAAATCTCCCTGGATATATCGAAGAGATATTTTCTATAAAGGTCCTAAAAACTTCGTCGTCCAAAAAAATGTATGTCAAGTATTAAGTGTGCCGGATCAAATATCCGTTTTGATAAGATTTTCGGTATTGAATATTTTGTATCGATATATCGGATCCAAATATATCGGCTAAAATATCGATATACAAATTATTATTAAAAAATATCGATATATCGATATTTTTTAGAATCGGGACGATAGTGTCGAATGTCGATCCCTACTGTCAAGTATATATGTCAGATGTCTTATCTATGTTACTAGCTAGTTAGCTACTGTCATTCTGTCAAGAAATCAAATGTTAAATTAAAATGTTTGTTGTAAAAAGGAGTCATTTCATTTGTATCCATAATTAATAACTTCTGTTACTATAAGAAAAACTTATCGTATCCATTGCAATGGATATATTAAAGGCCGAAATTGCAAAGAAACGTAAACTTCTAGAAGAAAAAAATATATTAGTGAGTATTTCTATAAAATCCTTTTTTTATGTTATTTTGACCATAATATGTTGTTTTATTTTAATTTAAATGTTACTTCTATTTCTTTTTAATAATTTTAACAATCTGAAGAATCCGTCTAAAAAGTACTTCAAAAGAGGAGAGCTTATTGCAAAGGAACAAGAAGATTATTTTAAGAAGTATGGTGTTAAAGTGGAGGAGACTCTAAATGATGACTCTGTAAAAAATGAAGATAATGGTAAGATGGTTTAGTATATTATGAGCATCCACTAATCCATTGTTTCATCAGTCACTAACTCAATCATATCATGACTAAACTAGAGCAGAGCTAGAGTTTGCTGTTTTTGAAAAAACTTTTGCAAGATTCTACAAATTTCAAGTAATACTACAAGGCTCATACCTAATTTAATAACCACATAATTATCAAGAGATTTTTGCTTAGTTTAGTGGCTAGTGTGTCTGTATGGGTAATCCAGGAGGTGCAGTTTCTGAGTGACAAGTAGCAGTGGCAAGAAATTTTGTGACAGTTTTCCCTAATACTTTTAAGTGACAAGTAGCAGTGGCAAGAAATTTTGTGACAGTTTTCCCTAATACTTTTAAGCAGGAATTGTCATAAATTGGACTGAATGGCAGTGCCATTGTCTAGTAAGCAGTACTAGACAATTAGTTCTGCTATTCAAACAGGAACATTTAACTTTTAAAATAGTAAATTGTTCATTACTAGTGCAACCCTGACATTGTATATCATTAATAGCCAAAAAAGCCTAAAGATCTAAAAAATAATAAAAGAAAGTTCTACAAGATTTCAACACAAATTAACTTACTTTCTGCTTACATCAGACTAGATTGAAAATTTTACAAGTATAACATTTGAGGATTGCCCTTGATTTCTCTAGGATGCCATCATCAGATCCGGGTTTCCTTATCATGGTACCACCCTTGGGATATCCCCCTTCCAACAAAGAAATAATCATTAAAATAGGTTCATAAACAACGAAGTTATCCGCCAACACACATTAAAAAAGAAATATATATATACGGTTGAATTGAGACCTCCTTCTTTTTTGAAGTCGGTTAAAAACACCATGAATTTGATTAACAGATGATATCAAGATGTTTAATACCTCGGCCTGTTCCATGATTATTGCCTAGTTTTATAATTATTGAAAACTTAAATTTGATGAATCCATAAAAGTAATTTTATTTTCATAATTAATTAATAACATTAATAAATTTCATTAATTTTATTGGTTAGAGATAATTAACCCTAGGCTACCTAGTATTGCAGGAGCCAATCCCTGCCACTAAAATACAGGTTAATCTATTTTGGGAGGCTGACTTTGAAACTGTGTTGAAATGTTAAATATAGCATATTTATTCATTTATTATTTATCTTGGTGTCATGGAAATAATGTTCTTTTTCATAATGTACAACTATATATTTCACAGCAAAAAAATTGGAAAACGAGTCTGAGCAAAATGATAGTGCAACTCTGCCTCGAACTGAAGTTATTAAAAGACTGAGGGAAAGAGGTCACCCAATAATTTTGTTTGGTGAAAATGAAGTTCAGTCATTTAGACGACTTAGACGAATAGAAATCCAAGAACCTGAAGCAAATAGAGTAAGAAACTTCCTCTTTTTTTTGCATTCATACCTGAGTGCTATCTTTGGTTACAAGATTGTTAATTGCATTTTGTTTGAGTAAAAGTCTTGTAGTCATAATTAGCTGTTTCTTTATAATCACTTCAAACTGTTATTAAAAGTATGTTTAATCTGTATTTCTGTCCTAAAAATTATCTAATTTTTAGGGTTTGAGAAATGATTTTCAAGAAGCAATGGAAAAAGTGGATCAAGCTTATCTTAATGAAATCTTAGCATTAGGAACACAAGTAAGTTAATTTTCAGAGCATACATTGTGTGTTTTATATGTTTAGAATTTTTAATATTGACATTATTTTACTATTTTTTAAAATTCGAAGTTACTATTTTTTCATAATTTTTCTGTATATTGTTTCAGAATGATAATGATAAAGGTCACAAAGAAGATGACTTGGATGACTCCATTACCTATGAATTCATTCAAGAAATGGCCAAAACTATGGGCCAAGGAGACAGAAATCATGATATGACTGTTATTATGACATTATTGCAGGTAAAACCTACCCACTGGTTATGGAAGTTATTAAATATTGGTAATAATGGTAATAAATATTGGTTATAATGGCTCTTGTAATGGAAATGGATTCTTGAAATGGAATGGAATTAAATCTAGACCTAAAGCATCATCACTGCAAGATTAGGACATATTAACATTTTGCTGCATGGATTGGACTAAAAATAATAGCTTTAAAGCTATTGGTGCTTTTTGTATTGTGATTTTTGTAGATAAATGAACCTGCGTCTTTCGGTTTTACAAAACTGCTTTGAAACTTTGATGTTGAGTGTAGCACTAAAAATAAAATAAATCCTAAAAAACATTCTAGCTAACTAGCTTCATGTTAGGAGTAAGAATATGTCGTGTTAAAAGCTGCCTATAAAAACTCAATAGGAGCAGTTTTATCCTATGATTGGCAGTATATGTGTGGTTAAGAACATTATGAATATTTATTTATTTTTAATCGTAAACTTAATTTGTAATGATCAGCAACAAAATGATTCACTGAATCATCCTGCAATAGTGTTTACTTTCTGCTAATACTGTTTCATTTAAAAACATGGTATATGAAGGATTCCTGCAATAAAAATTGATGATTATTTCAGTTTCTTCTAAAAATGTGGGGTCAGCAACTGAATTCAGCAACAGCTGCCGAGAAAACTTCAGTTAAACACAAAATGGCAAGAGCAACATACACACAAACACAAGTGTACCTTAAGCCACTTACTAGAAAATTAAAGAAAAAGTCATTACCGGAAGATATTTGCGACAGCTTAATGGAAATCACAAAGCATCTATTGGAAAGAAATTATATAATGGTAACTATTATAAGTTAAAATTTAATAACATTTAATAATCAAAAAACCAGTACATTTACAATTAATATAAGCATTCCAATGATTTCACCCTATGGTGGAAGACTGAGATAGGAATAGAAATTATTACTTTTCATCAAGGTTTTCATTCAGAAATAGTGATTTGTTGCTGTTAACTGGATACTAGGCATTAATTTCGGGCGAATGCATATACACATGATTTTTTACGTTATAATTATGTAAATCAGGATTCTTACAAACATTCTCTACACACATCTTAATGCAGCAGTAGTCAGTATTTTAATTTATTATATTTTGTAGGCTAGTGATGCATATCTTCAAATGGCAATTGGAAATGCACCATGGCCCATTGGCGTGACTATGGTTGGTATTCACGCACGAACAGGACGTGAGAAGATCTTCTCTAAAAATGTTGCCCACGTTATGAATGACGAAACTCAAAGAAAATACATACAGGCTTTGAAAAGATTAATGACCAAGTGCCAAGAATATTTTCCCACGGATCCTTCTAGATGTGTTGAATATACTACAATAAGATAACGCAAAAATTTGTTTTTTATTTCTACCACCATAGTATATGGTGACAGTAAACAATGTGAAATGTGTTAAGTGAAAAAATTAAACAATACGTATACATATAAATAACATTTCGTCCAATGAATTGAAATAGTAACAAAAAAAGTAAAAAGAATTAATGAATAAGATTCAATTTCAGCCAAATAGTTATTAGCTCTTTGACAATCTTATCTATTTATATATATTTATATAATTAACCGATGTTTGTGCTTTCAGTCCCGAGACTATTAAAGCTTCATCTGACGCAGAACCGGTGGGCTAGCCAGAACCCACGGGTTTGGGCCCTCCGCTGTGGGTAGGGCCGCGCATGTGCTCATGCGTGCGTTTAACTACGACATGTCATCTAAGGGCCATCGAAGTTGCGGGCGGACCGAGATCCCGATGGCCGTCGACTTTGATTTTAGCTAATCGGTGGCTGGGGGCGGTGAGAACCGCCCTGGAACGCGGGTGTACCTTGTGTACGTGTTGTGTTGGTCTCGCCGTGCTCGGAGGCGAGGGCGAACTAATGTGTTTGTTGCTACACTAACTGTGTGTGTAGTGTTATCCGTCGGGACCCTCGACGGTGGGTCCGACGTAGCTAAGTCCCCTTCCTCAACCGGGTCGAGGACGTTTCGCGGGCGACGCTTGTTGACGTTCGCGTTTGGATCGGGTTGGTGATTTGCTGCTCTTACTACCAGAGGGTTGGGATGCTGTTCGGGTCTATCGAAGAACCGTTTGGTCAGGTCTTTGAAAAATTCGCGAATCGTCGGGAGACTGCAATCGCTTTGCAGGTCGACGTTGCAATCTCATCTAAGCATCTGTTTAGAAGACTAGTCAGCCGTTACTAGCCAGATTGATCGGAAGACGTCCGTAGCCAGAAAACCCTGCGAATTAGAAAAACAACGTAGCTGGTGCACAATGACAGCGGATTGTGTCTTGTACATGTGTTTCTGTCGAGACGCGGACAAACGCCCAAATGCAAAACAACTATCTGTGGATCACACAAATAGTTGTCCCGTGTGGGAATCGAACCCATGACCCTCGACGCCGAACCCAATGCCTTGGCCACTGCGCCACGGGGTCATCTAGATTGTAAACAGATATTTTTGAAAAAGAGCAATTGTTTAATTTCTTTCCGGTCTCTTCTCAGCAGAAACTGCTTTCCAAACCGGTGGTACCTTACGAACCTATTTATAATTTTTTATGTAAAAATTTGACGATTCATAAGAACGTGCAAGCGTCAATTTGACTAAAGATATTTTTGATTTTGATTTCATTAGAATAAAAAAACCCAAAAAAAATTTGCCATAAATATTCAATGCCTGGTTTACATGTATACATGCAGATGGCTGTTTAAAAAATGAAATTGATAAAATCGATTTATTAAAAATCGATTGTTATTATTGAAAAAATCGTTTTTAAATTAATAAAAGAAAAAAAATCAATTAATATGAAAATCGATTATTTTTTCACATCCCTACCTTACTTAACCTATATTGTTATGTTGGTTTATGGTTATGTTTTTTGTTTTTGTTTACTTATAACGTAGTGATTACATTCTCTTTGACTTATAATAATTATATTATGTAGTTAACCCTACGTTCAATAATCAATAATAGACTGAAATCATGTTTTACACGCAAAATTAAGATTCTAAAATAACACAGTGTTACAAATGTAATTATTTTCGTAACCTAAGACATAAATGTAATAATATTTAAGACCTATAAAAACTTATTTTATTTCATTTTAAAATGATTTTTGACTATATTATCAAGTTTCATTTAAATGATTGCATCGGCATTTTATCTGAACTTGATAACTTGGGTTATTATAGCATAAAAGTAGAGTAAGTTTATTTTAAATTGTTAACACTGTATTCTCAAGTTTTGCATTGAATTAACGAAATACTATGTTGCAGTTTTATGAAGCTGTTTGAAACATTTCCTGATGTAGGTGATAAAGTTCTTTGTAATCCTGTAGAGAGCTTACCAACATGTAAAAAGGACATTATAAAAGTGCAGCAAAATATTTTAGAGAAAGATGAATATAAAGATATTCTTTCAAAACTTAAATATTCTTATTTAAAAAGAAATGTGCAAGCGAGATTCTTTGGTTTGCCAGTATGTCCTGAATTACACAGAACAGTATTTCCTAAGAATATAGATATGGGATGTTTTTTAAAGGTTTCAGGTATGTTCTAATCATTTTATTGTAATATATAGCTTAATATTGCCATGTAACATAATTCGATTTAGAGGAAAAAATCCACTGGTGGTGGATAAACTTTAAAATATCTCATAATTATGTACCTTTTATATTTTTTCTTACAGATTGTATCAAAAGTAAAATGTCTTCCATGTTTTTTCAAATTCATTTTGTGATCATAACTGGATGGCAAAAGGTCTTACCTAAGGGTTTCCGATCTTTTTCATTTCCTTTTCTATTCAATACAACATTTGCAATGTTTTCTGTGCATGTGTAAATATTTCTTGTTACATCCTAAATTAAATTTTATTTTAAATTACAGGAACAGTTGTCAGAGTAACACAAACCAAAATGTTAGAGTATCAAAGGAAATATGTATGTATGAAATGCAAGTATGAAAACTGTGTGGAAGCAGATTTTGAAAATCGATATATCTTAAAAGCCCCATCCAGATGTGGCAATTCTGATATTAGATGCAGATGTTCTACTTTTACACAAATAAACTTAGTATCCAGAGAATATTGTAGGGACTATCAAGAAATCAAAATACAGGTAAATATTTAATAATAAGGCTGGTCTTCTATGAACTGCTTGTGTATTTGTACTATATTTTATTATTAGTTAGTCTTATTATTTTGCTCTATATATTTTGCTGTTCACTGATTACTTTGCATTATTCAGGTTTTCAGTAAGAAAAAATACCATCTCATAGAATATCTGAAATATATCATATCACATATTTTAAATATTAAACTTTGTATAACTATTTCTAAAACCTTCATGTCTTCTATTTTAGTCTAACTTTTAAGATAGTTGCTTTGTTTTTAGTTAATTTATTTACCAAGCTTAATAACTTTTGGAGATCCTTTCTATAAAACAACTTATTCTTCTAGGAACAAGTGAACAAACTTAGCATAGGCACTATACCAGGATCCATGTGGGTGGTGCTTGAAGATGATCTTGTGGATTGTTGTAAGCCTGGTGATGATGTTAATATTTGGTAAAAACCTATTTTTTTAGATGAATTAATTCAAACTAATATGTTCTAAGAAATTTTTAGCATAAAATTCCCTTAAGATGCCAGAACCACTTCCTATTACAACTATCAAGTCTGCACCAACATAAACAGAAAGATTATAGATAGGGCAATATAAGAAGTATGTATCAATACATTGGAATAAAGGCATAGATTTATCAAGATGTTCAAAAGTTTCTTTACTTTTTTTCAATTTAACCTACAAATAGATTTGGTTACTGGAGATAGAATTTTGACATAAGTATGATGGAGTTAGTTGCTAGTAACCAAATTTATCTGTAGATAGAATATTGAAACAAGCCATATGTGGGACAAAATATAGCCACTGAGATTTGCTCATAAGAAGTCTCATAAGCAGTTTATTTTTTACACAGTACATTGATTTGAAATAAATATCATAATATTCATCCTTACCAATCGATGAATAATTATTGCAGTGGAACAGTTCGCCGGCGGTGGCGCCCTGCAGTGCAAAACAAAAAATCAGAAGTGGAGTTATTGTTGCATGCTAATTATGTGGAAATTAGTAATGCTCAAAGATCTGCTGTGATTGCCACCGCCCCCGATATTAAGAAATGTTTCAATGAATATTGGGGCAAGTTTGAAGCCTGCCCACTACAAGGCAGAGACCGAATCCTATCCTCCGTATGTCCACAGGTGATCTGAATTATAGATAGTTAATATATGACAGTACTTCTTATACAAATTAAAGTTTTGTCATTGCCAAAACTGATCAGTGAACTTAATCAGATGGTCAATGTCTAGGGGTTGGGTAGTAAGTCCCAACAACCACTATGATTTAGAAAGATCTATCATAGTCTTCGCTTCGAAAACATTGCTCCCTTCATGTTAGATAACATTATCCTGTTTTAAGCATAATTTTCATACATAAATTTCACTTAGGTAAACCCAGATCTGAAAAAATTATATGTGGGTCACACAAATAGTTGTATGTATAGTGTGCGAGTCGAACCCAAGTGCCTAAGCTAATACCATGGCATGACATAGATTCACCATATACATCTACAGTTATATAGATCATATTTTGACCAAGCAATCATTTTATCAATATGATTTCAGTTGGTATAGTTAGAAATTATTATACTTAGTGTAATTTATTTCTCTATGACATTAAAACTGAGTTTAATAGATAAAAGATAGAATAGTTGATGGTGATAGGGCCATGCAGCAGCCTCGGGTGTTGCACGAATGGGCAGGCACGCCCAGGTAAGTACCACGACTTCACAGAAGACCGGCCTAAAGTGGAACGAAACGCGAAAGTATTATACTTAATACTTTCGCGTTTCGTCTGGTGAGTGAGGTGGCCTGAGCCCAATTTTCAAAAGATTGTCAACGCATCTGCAACCCTCGGGTGTAGCAGATGTCTATGGGCGACGGTATTCACTTTACATTAGGTGAACCGTCGGCTCGCTTGACAACTTTTCACATAAAAAAATAAAATAAAATGGTGCCAAAAAAATTTTCTGTGCACACACAGTTCTAATGTTTAATCATGATAAATTTTTCTCATAATACGTTTAATCACTTTTCAGGTCTATGGTTTACATTTAGTGAAACTTGCAGTAGTTCTGACCGTCATTACTGGGTCGAATCACGCTTTGGATGATGGGTGCGACAAATCGGCAAACGATGAAAAGTACGAAATGCACATGAGGGGCCAGTGTCACCTGCTATTGGTGGGTGATCCGGGTAAATTATTATTTATTCATATTCAATATATTTAGAACGGTGATCACACGTAGGATAGAATAAGACTATTATACCTATATATTATATTGTACTATCAGGGTACAGGGTTTTTGAAAAAGAACAACTGTTGCCGGTCTCTTCTCAACAGAAACTGCTTTCCGAACTGGTGGTATCTTACGAACCTATATACATAATCTTTGATGTAAAATTTGACGATTCATAAGAGCGCGCAAGTGTCTATTTGAATAAATATATTTTTGATTTTGATTTTTGATTCACAAGCAAAACTGAACAGACATAAATTTAAGAAGCCACAAACACGACTCTAGAATTCAATTATAATTTAAACATTACTCTGGTAGAAAAGATCAGGGATCTTTTCTTTACTCCCTTAATCAAAACTTCTCTTATCATAACTTTTTAATTTGTAGAATGGTCTTATAATAGATAAAGACCATTCCAATGGTCTTTGTCTATTATGGCCAATATGAGCTTGCTACTTCAATTGTAGATGGGCAACGCATTTGCAACACGTCAGGTCCATGATTGGCAATCACTTAACATCAGGTGAACCGTCAGCTCGCTTGCTAACTTTTCACATAAAAAACTTACTAAGAGATACGAATTAAAAGTCAGCTTAAGCTCATATTTCATCATTAAGCTTACCAATCTTCGGAGCTATGTCAGTTACCGTTTGGTGCTAATGGAAATATCTTCATTGCGAACTCTATCACACAGAGAAATATCGAGCACAGCCGGCTCCACAGCTGCTTCGACATTCGCATAAAAGATGCAATAAAAATGCATGTTTCAATAATAATTATTAATGCTTTACCTCTATATTAGTTGCAATAATCATTCGTGATTAATAGTAATTATTTATTTATTTATACTTCATTGTTACACCTTAGGCTAAAGGCTACAATGGGCGGACTTAATGCCTAATGGCATTCTCTACTTCTAGTGAGAAAGCGGATACTAGGGTCCATAGATGGAGTAGAAATATTGGTTAATGTCATCTAAAGAGAGCGAGGAGAAATGATCTGGTGGGCACGGCTTGGTTATGCAAAGAGATTTAAGAAATTTCAAAAGATTTTAAAAATTATGTAACTGTTCATCATTGATAAATCAGTTTTGATAAAGTTGGCAAGTTGCAACGCTTCACCTGGTGGGAAGTGATTACTGCCGCCCATAGGATGCGTTGTTAACCTTTACAAAAAGTACTCATGATGTGCTTATAATTAATGATTTACTTTTCAGGTACAGGCAAGTCGCAGTTGCTGCGCGCTGGTGCAGAGCTCACTCCCCGATCGGTGTTCACCTCAGGTGCGGGAAGCACCAGGGCCGGACTCACTTGTGCGGCGCTAAAAGTACGTGATCTGTTTTTTTTTTTGGGCCGGACTCACTTGTGCGGCGCTATAAGTACGTGATCTTTTTTTTTTGGGCCGGACTCACTTGTGCGGTGCTAAAAGTACGTGATCTGTTTTTTTTTTGGACCGGACTCACTTGTGCGGCGTTCATAGTGCAGATTTTTTTTAAATAAAAAAATCTGTTCTTTTCGTATGTCGGTACTACGGTAGCAGGTGAGTACCAGGCAGTGGTAGTGAACTAATAGCTTTGAGGCATGAATCACTCAATAGTTGCAATATAATAATACACTTTTGATAAGCTAGCGCCATTCTAGTGAGTTTTTGAACTGTCATTTGCTACTTACCGCTGGATATTTTTTCAACTTATGCGTATAACATTGTCCTTCTTATCTCTGCACTCAATAACTTCTATCAGACCGCGTGGATAAATTGAAAGAAAAACTCCACGTGTCAATTATTCCGTTCATTAAAACGATAATTGAATAGCAGATGACATAAGACTTGTCCCACCTAGGAGAGGTCGACACAATATGTATATTACGTTGTTAATGGTATTGGCTATGTGTTTTCGATCGGCCGCTTAACTAACGCCAACCCAATTCCGGAACAATTATCCGTGACTCACAAATGCTAGTCCCGTGTAGGAATTGAACGCACGTTCCCAGGCGCCGAAGCTGACAGGACATTACAGAACAAACGAAACATTTTTACACAACGTTTTCTAGTCCCAAACTAAGCAACGCTTATACTGCGCGGGTAAATAAATACATACTTTAAATTTATAAACACCCAGATACAGGAAAAACGCAATGATCACACAATATTATTGCAGGGGTGGGGATCGAACCCACAGCCTCTGGAGTAAGAGGCAGGATATACCCATTACGCGAATCGGGCCGTCAACAGCTTGCTAGCAGATGATGCTAAGTGAGAACCCCCGCTCCTTGACGGTTCCAACATTCGTTGCCAACTTTCAATAAAGTGGCTCTATCGTTTCCATCGGACATTTGCCGTTAGGAAGAGGGCGAATGGCAGCTCGAAGCTGGCGCCCTGGTGCTGTCCGACGGCGGCGTCTGCTGCATCGACGAGATCTCCCAGCTGAGGGAGCACGACCGCACCGCGATACACGAGGCCATGGAGCAGCAGACCATCTCTATCGCGAAGGTAATAGGGCCCAAAATCGCGTGCCTAAAGCACCGTTTCACTTATCGCACGACCGGGCAGCAGACTCTATTGCGAGGGCAATAGGGCTCATTATCGAGCACCGAATTCACCGTTTCGTTTTCATTTACCGCACGACCGCACCGCGATACACGAGGCCATGGAGCAGCAGACCATCTCTATCGCGAAGGTAATAGGGCCCAAAATCGCGTGCCTAAAGCACCGTTTCACTTATCGCACGACCGGGCAGCAGACTCTATTGCGAGGGCAATAGGGCTCATTATCGAGCACCGAATTCACCGTTTCGTTTTCATTTACCGCACGACCGCACCGCGATACACGAGGCAATGGGGCAGCAGACCATCTCTATCGCGAAGGTAATAGGGCTCATTATCGCCTATTTATTTATCGTTTCCAAAAGTTTGGTTAAACTCTCTGAATTGATTAGAACGATCTTCTTAATGAACAGAATGATCAATTCAAAGAGTTTCATAATCCTTTTGGCAACTCCAATAACATTTGAAAATCCATTTGACAGCTGGTTAGTTGACTTCTACGATGATCAGTGTTTCAGAAACCGGGAGTTAGTCCGTCTAGTTAAGTCCAACTTCGACGCAGAGTTCAAACGGCGAATTCAATTCGGACTGCGTTCGGGAAATTTCGGCGAATAGAACTCAATTTTTGAAGACTACTATTTTTGTTATAAAAAAAAAAAATCAAAAACAAATCAAACCAATGTGTGCTGCTGGTGATAAAATATGGAACCGAGACGTGTTTCTTCATAGCTGGCCGTATGAGGAAGCTCAGAGCTGCTCACCGAGCTATGCTCGCCATTTCTCTGCGTGATGAAGTTCGCAACGAAGACATCCGTAGTAGATCGAAGATAACCAACGTAGCTCAGAAGCTTAGTAAGCTGAAGTGGCGGTGGGCCATATATGGCCATATTGGCCATATAAGTACGATAACCGTTGGGGGAAAAAAGGTTCTCAAGTGGCAGCCACGTACGGCCAGAACGAGGCCTATGCTCAGCAATGGAATTTTAACAGGCTGAAATGATGACGCATTGAATCACTTTTTATGTAAAATTCGACGTTTCATAAGAAAGCGCAAGCGTCTATTTGAATACAGATATTTTGTGTTTGAGTTTGACTTGAGTTTAAATCTGCATATTAGTTTTTTTCATACTTCTTTCTGTACTGTATACATTAATACTTTTTCGATAGTGTACTTGATACTTTAGATTTCTTGAATTAATTAAGTTTTGTTTAAATAGTTAAGATCTAATAAAGTTTTGTTTTATATTAGAGTTCCATTTTAATTACGTTTCGTTTTTATTTTCAGGCAGGTATAGTGTGTAAGCTGAATACGCGGTGCGCGGTAATAGCCGCTTGCAATCCGAAGGGGCATTATCAAACTGATGAACCGCTGAGCTCAAACGTATCTTTGGGGACGCCTCTCTTAAGCAGGTAACAATTACGTACATTTATTTGTTACTTTCACACAACAATAACGTGGATAGACTACGTATATACGACCAACACTCGATTTTTACTTTTGATTATCTATACGTCTTGATTCCTTCCGGCACATCAAAGCGTCGACGTTTTAGATGCAGTAAAATCAACGTACTAGTTGCAATACATTCAAAATCCCCATAAATAATTTTGGCGAAAATATACACATGATGAAAACAAAACTAACCAGTAAATACAACATTTTTTTCATTTTAATCGTAACGCACGTGAATTCAGTTGATGCAAATGTAAAACAATACCTTTACGCCCACAAGAATACCGAAACGATTCCATAAATAAAAAATAAAAAAAAAACATTTGATTGACCGACAAAGAATCTCGACGTGTATGTAATCTAAGATGTTTACAACAGAAACATTTAGTGGCAATAACGAGAGTTGGTGAAACGTGTACATCCCACATCAGAAAAATAAAAATCCTGATCTAGGGGATCCAGTTTGATGATCTAAATGGGTGGAATTTAATGTTTTTCTCTATTGTTCCTATAAATTTTTTTCAGTTTTGTTTTAGATTCGATTTGATATTCATTCTGCTCGACTCGAGGAACCGCGCGTGGGACAAATTAGTCTCGTCTCACATTCTATTTGGAGCGTCAGACCCAAGAGTCTCGGAATCGAGATGGAATATCGAAAAGTTGCAGGTATTTTAGAGGACGTAAAAAGTTGAATTTTGTAAAAACCTGTATATCTCATAATAAGATGTACACAAAAGCATAATGTTAATAAAGTATTGTGTTACCTCCCGCTAGCTGCATTATGGAATTGCGTTCCAAAAAAAACTCTTTCTAGAGAACTTAAGTATAAGCGACAGAAACGATAAGATTTTTGATTGAATTTATATGATAACATGTTAAATATAATCTACAAACTTACATTTTCTTTTAGATGTACATCGGCTTAGTTGGCCCGTGGCGAACTGAAATGACAAAAGCAGCCAATACCATACTCCAAGCCTATTATATGATGCAGAGGAAATCTCACAACAGAGATCCTTCTAGAACAACTGTCCGAATGCTGGACAGTCTCGTCAGGTTTGTATAAAATTATCCATTACACTAATATGGCGGGTGTTAGTTTAATCTATACTTTTAAGGAACTGCTAGGGTAGTGTAGACAACTCGTGTGTGTGTATGTGCGTGCGTGCGTGACTGTGTGTGTGTGTTTAAGGAACTTATAGATACCGTATGTTCTATTAATCAAGCAAATTCTTACGCATATTTTTTTATTTAATTTATCTACATGGTTAAAGGGATATTTATTATTATTTGTATGTTTTACAATTAGTCCAGATGTGGTTTCGGTATATGGAAATTGCTGCAACACAATATTAATAGATAATATTTTAATGTGATATAAATATAAAAAAGGAATATTGTATAACCTAGGCTTTATTACGAACATAAAAAAAGTAGTTTTAGAACATAATATTTTTTTTTTTATTACTATAAAGATATGGCAACTTCCCAAGAGATGCATTTGATTATTAATTGGGATTGCATGCATGTTATCAAAGAGGTATGAATACTTCTGATCTTTTCTAAGGCCGTAGTAATTTCCTCAGTTAAGTTAGCCGATTGTCTCTTTCGAAACATGGATCAATTCATGGTTCAATATTTATCGCCAAGTACAATAAACAGTTGTGTATATATATATATATATATAGTATAGTAAAAAAATGTCTTACAGATTATCTCAGGCGCATTGTCGACTAATGTACCGCACCACAATATTGCCAGTTGACGCTATAACGGCCGTGTCATTAGTAGACTTATCAATGCAAGACTACACTTCGAACGACACCGTAGACGCGTTGCACTCGGCTTTCCAGAAACATCCAGATTTCGACTATCTACGCAACGCCAAAAGAATATTGACACGCCTAAATCTTCAGCAAATATGGAAGGAGGAATTGCTTTATTACGCTAAGCTCTTGAAAGTCGACCACAAAACTCTGGAATGCGACGTGGAGGGAGGAAGGGTCCAGCTGTTTTCCAAATACGACGAAGTGACTGACGAAAACATTCCGTTGTCGGCATCGCTAGTCACAAGTTCGTATTTTAACAGGAACGTTACGAAAAACAACGGCACTGAAAAAGAATTGAACAAAGAAAATGTTGATATGGATTTAAACGTGGATCAGAAAACTATAGTCAACGATCGTTTAGCAGCAACGCTTAAAAAGCACGCGGCTCCCAATAAATGCGAAAATAAGTTGGCTAATGTTCAAAAAAAGGGACCCACCCGCAAAAGGAAACGGAAGGAGTTAACAATAGACACCAGTTCATTTGGCAAAAAGGAGGGCAAAAAACAAAAAGGAAGTAAAATGATCGATCTCGGTGATATAAGTGATAGTGAGGAGGATTTTTATGATCCTACTAAATTATTAAATGCAGTCCCAAGTGTGAATGATGTATTCAACAATTTAGTTGATGATGTCGATTTAAAATTCGATAATGAGATATTTTATGTAACTGGAACAGAAAGAAAGATTGATGATATACCAGAATCGAAACTGATCGAAACAAGATCAGATGAGTCTAAAATAGGAGAGAACAAAGCAATATCGAAGACAAAAGAATTGTTGAAACAATTTCAATTTGCTAAAAAACATAATACTGAAATGGTTAAAGATAATATCATCCAAAATGGTGATATTAAAAGGGAACCGAATGACAATGTTAGTGATAAGGTAATATCTGCTTCTAGCTCGCAAATATCAATATTTGAGAGCACAGATTGTGATATAGATTTAGATATATGATAAATTATTATGATGTATATAAGTAGTATGTATAATAGGTAATAAATTGTTATAAGTACATTTGTGATCATGGTGTGAAGAAGAAAACAAATTCAGGTTACATAAAAATTATTTTTAACCTTCATAATTTTTATTTACCTATTATATTATTCTTTATCTGCACTTGACGGTTTGTAAGGATCAGTTTCATAATTTTCTATCAGTAAATTTTTGAATCTTCTTACTGTAACAACTATAGTTTCCTCCTTAGCAGCTAAATTCAATACTTCCACACGAGACACATATAGGTGATCTGGATTATGAGGGCTAATGCTTTTAATTACATCTATTTCACTTCCCACTTTTACCTATAAAGAATTGATTTTTATTTGTATATATATTTGTTGAACTGTTCTAATTTTAATCCATTTTTTTTTCATTTATTAATTGTTAACAATGAATTATACTTACTGCATGGCTTTTTTTCAATATCTTTTTTCCATTGATTCTGATTTTGCTTTCATAAAACACCTGTTCTATTTTGCTGAAAACAGACAAAGAAATATCAAATATAATAACGTAAACAAATGATAATATAAAAAAGAAGGGTCTTAATTAAATATCTAAAATTTGTAGGAAAGTAGATACAGTTTTTCGCCCTTGCAGGAATCAGACAAGCATCTTCCAGAATCAAGCTTAACAGCCCACTGCCACGGTGGTTAGAATTTCAATGTATTTTACACATTTTGTTTTGCATTTTAAGCAATGCTTGGCGGCATCTATTGTAACATCCTTTACAGAACATAAACAATTTCAAACAATGTTTTACAACAAAAGATTGAATGAGACATGTCACCTTCAATATTGAAATTAATAATTTACAATATTATGTTTTAGAATATTATTTTAATTTAAGTTATTCCTCATACTTACTTCCTGGAGACGCCAAGAGCGGATTTTAGCACACCATCTGTCCTTAACGATGTTGTGTTGAATTTTATGACTTTGGAGTCCTTTGTCAGAGAATAATCATCCTCATCATCTTGCTCATCATCGGAGTCTAAGTCACTCTGCTATTCTTATAAAAAATTATGAGAATCACTATAAGTATGAAAAAAACTATTGGTAAAGTTGCCAATAAAAGAGACTAAACTGATGATGACAAAAATGATAAAACTTTTGTCTTCTAAGGAATATATTTTATTTATTATCGGTCGCAGCAGTTTCATGGGCAGGCTCGTCCAGGTAAGTATCACAAACTCAAAGCAAACCGGCGTAAAGTGGAAGTATAATACTTTCGTGTTTCGTCTGGCGAGTGAGGTGGCCGGAGCCCAATTTTCAATAGGTTGTCAATGCAACACTATGATGTTGCAGATGTCTATGGGCGGCGGTATTCACTTAACATCAGGTAACCGTCTGCTCGCTTGACAACTTTAACATTAAAAAAAACCAAAAAAAAACATTAAATTTTTAATTATTTTTATATTAAATGTTCATTATTTCAAATTTTTGGAATTTAGAATCGCTATAATTATAAAAATAGATTACTTTTATATTAATGTGATAATTAGGATTATCATTTTATTACTGATCGAATCAACTACAAAATGACCTAGGTTCAAAGTGGAACAAGAAAAATTATAAAAGTTTCCAAGTCAAATTACAAAAGTTTTAAAACATAAACATATCTAGTAGTCATCTGAAGTTTAGCTTACCTTTTTAGATTTATGGCGAATAGAAATATGAGGAATATTCGCAAAAGTATAAAAAACTATTGGCTTAACTTGGTTTTGAAGTTGGGAGTTTATCACTGCACTATGAAAGTACTTAATTCTTATTTCTGAATGTATAATGCGATTTCGTAAAATCGTATATGGTGTTCGTCGCAATGCGTTCATTTTTATAGGTTTTTTGAAACATCCACTTAAAACTGGTTACATAAAATTAAATCATTCACATCCATCCCTACATCATGCTTATTGTCAACTGTCAAGTGTCAAACTGTCAATGTCAACCTTGATCAGTATTGCCATCAAGTTTTACTGAGTTGCCGTACTCGATATTCCAGATTCCCGTATTTTTTAAATAAATCTTATGAAATTGCCGTATTGATTAAATAAAAATTGAAGTGGGACAACAGGCCAAAAAATGACCTACTGATTAAGTGTGATATCATCATAAAAATTTTTAATCGACTGAATTACTTCGCTGTCTTGTTTACTAAAACAATATTTGTGTTAAACAATAAATATGCGAATTTTGCGTTTTTGCACACATATTATGTGCTAAAATGTAATAATGTAGTTCTTCTGGTTTTTCTGTTCTGGTACAAGTTTTTCCATATTGGAAGAATTTTCTGATTTCTCCTTCTTTGTAGCTTGTTGCCAGTAAGTCTTGACATAAAGATTTGTATTTGCGTTGACTTCTAATCTCTGCAAACTCTGTCAGTGATTTCCAGGGATTCAACTTCTGATATAATAGGGATGAGCCAAGTAGCCTTGTGAATCAACATTGGATTGCCGATAATTGGATTGATATAAATGGCAAAGCGCATCTTGATTATTAATATGTGCTTCAAATAAATTTAAATTGTTTATAGTGCTAATCTTTGCACTTAAGATTGAACATTAAAATATGTAGAAAAAGTGCGAAAAGATTGTCGCCGCTGTGGGAATCGAACTCACGTCTTCGGCATTCGCGGCCTGACGCTCTAGCCACTGAGCTAAACGGCTGATTGCCACACCGACGAAAATCTTAACGCATTCTTCTACATTGTTTTCTTAGCATTGAAGCAATGCTTGGCGCCATCTATTGTTATATCCTTTCCAGCATACAAACAATTTCGAATATCGTTTTACAACGATAATTCGAACGAGAGATGTCGCCATTGCTTTTTAAGAAATTTAAATTGTTTATAGTGCTAATCTTTGCACTTAAGATTGAACATTAAAATATGTAGAAAAAGTGCGAAAAGATTGTCGCCGCTGTGGGAATCAAACTCACGTCTTCGGCATTCGCGGCCTGACGCTCTAGCCACTGAGCTAAACGGCCGATTGCCACACCGACGAAAATCTTAACGCATTCTTCTACATTGTTCTCTTAGCATTTGAAGCAATGCTTGGCGCCATCTATTGTTATATCCTTTCCAGCATACAAACAATTTCGAATATCGTTTTACAACGATAATTCGAACGAGACATGTCGCCATTGCTTTTTAAGAAATTTAAATTGTTTATAGTGCTAATCTTTGCACTTAAGATTGAACATTAAAATATGTAGAAAAAGTGCGAAAAGATTGTCGCCGCTGTGGGAATCGAACTCACGTCTTCGGCATTCGCGGCCTGACGCTCTAGCCACTGAGCTAAACGGCTGATTGCCACACCGACGAAAATCTTAACGCATTCTTCTACATTGTTTTCTTAGCATTTGAAGCAATGCTTGACGAAAATTTTAATGTGCTTCAAATGCTAAATAAAAATGTAGAAGGAAGGCGTTAAGATTTTCGTCAGTGAGGCAATTAGCCGTTTAGCTCAGTGGCTAGAGCGTCAGGCCGCGAATGCCGAAGACGTGGGTTCGATTCCCACAGCGGCGACAATCTTTTGGTACTTTTTCTACATGTTTTAATGGTCAATCTTATGTGCAGAGATTAGCACTATAAAAAACTTTAAAACTAAGACATAGGTTTATTATCTTTTGCTTTCTGAATTTGGTAATTGTCTTTTTTATTGTGCTTTATTATGAGCCCAGTGGCCTTGATAGCTTCGTTGGAAGAATTTTACAGACAGGTGATAGATACATGGACTCATGAGAACAAGCAGCTGATGGACGATGATGCCACACTGTTCACGCAACAGGTTCTGCTGTTGTACGAATGGGCAGCCTGCTAAAGGGAAGTTCGAACTAAGCACATGCTTTCGCGTTTCGTCTGGTGAGTGGGGTTACCGAGACCCACATTTTTAATGGTTGGCAACGAATCTACAACCCGTTACATTTTGCAATCACTTAACATTAGGTGAACTTCTGTTTGTTTGCCAATATATCACATAAAAAAATTGGTTTTCATGCCCTAAAAAGGTCATTTACCTGACCTACCTTCATCAATTAGTCGTCAAACGACAACTGTACACTTATACCTACCCTATGATTAAACACGATCGTTGCCTTAAAATGGACACATCTAATGAAGAAGTGGCTGAAGCGATTGCCCTATCAGAAAAGACCAGAGTCATGGAAGAGTGGCTCGTGTTGTTAAAAACCGGCCAAATGCGAGTCGGACTCGTGCACGAAGGTATAATATAATATAATGAATGAATAGAGAGTATAATGTTGTATAACCCGAAGTTGACTCCAGCTCATCTTGCGTCCCACAACGTGTCACAAGAGAACACGTCAACTGGACCGTTTGAAAGTGGAGCTCTGTGCTTTTTTCCAAATTGAACATTTATTTAACGAGCTTAATAGAAAATTTCGCTCAATAAATCATACGCCAGCTACGGGATCGGAGCTTCAGGCCGCACTCCCTGAAAAATAGGAAGGCGTTTCTCAAGAAAATGAAAAATCTTATCTGTTATATGAACAACCAATTTGGAGCTGTATTTAGGCCTAGGGAGGTAACACTAAATATTGATTTCATTTTTATGTTTGCTTTTCCACAATATAGTTTTTATTGAAATATAATATAACAAAATAAATAATAAAGTAATAATACTTATAGTAATAATATTTGATAATTAACTTTAACCAAAAACAGTTTGTGGTTATATTGCTGGAAATGAAAAATAGCATCCATATGGGTGAGCTTAAAGCAGATATAAATGATAAGACTTTTTTACCAAACGGAATGAATCATTATTTTATTAGTACATCTCTTTATGAACAGATCGGTTTGATGACTGAAACAGGGTATACCAATTGAGAGAGTATCCGTTGACTTAGCCATATATAAGAGCCGGCTTAGGCGTGGGAGAACGACACTTGAGTGAAAGGAGTCATCGATACTATAACGCGCCGGTGGCGTCAAGTAGACTCTGGTAAACAAATAGTGTCAGGATAGGTGGATATTTTCTTGAGTGCGAATGTCCATGATAGTGAATGTTCTGACGTTCACGAGCCATTTGCAATTCTTAGCGTAGAGTACGCTTTTACCATTAATTATTGACTTGTCAACAATCTATATTAGTAAAAGAACCTATCTTGAAAGTAAATTCGATGAGACAACTAGAAACTTTTATTAAATGCGTTTTATTAAAAATTGCAGATTTTATTGCGAATTCTAATATGAAGATATTAGAAAACAAATTTTTCTTTAATTCCCTGCTGAAGTGTACGTTACAAAAACTTAAATTAGTCATCCTATTTGCATCATTACCCATCAGCTTACGCGTTTTCGTTTTTGCCGTACTGTTAATCAATACGAGAATATTGTGTACATTATATCCATCACAGTTTCTCTTCAGTTCTTGCACATACACGGAGAGGTAAGAAACCAAGAGTGGAACAATATAAGTAAACGCTAATTTCATTTTGCTTTGTCTTAATAAGCATGGTAAAAAGTAAATAACTCTGTTAACTTCATTGAGCGTTAAGAAGATATTTGTTGATTCTGCAAGTGCTTTGATATTCCACGACATATTTTTGAAATTAATAAATGGTACCGCATGTTTTAATCAAATAATAGGCATATTATTACGATAAAAAATAGCAGTATTAGCTGTAACACTAAAATTAAAAGAACCGTCATTTCAACGGCATGCATCGCCATACTTCATCACATTATACACGGTTTGTCTCTTAGTAACATGTGGACACATGTCTCGAATTCGAAACGACCTTTTTATTTTCGTATACGATTATACTCTCGGCGAGTTCAAAGGGGTTTTTAATTTGACACAGTTTATGGCTTTGTCTCGGCGTTTGATGGAGGTGTGTGGAATAGACGCGACGCAAGTGAACAAGTATTTAAATCCATACGTCTGTTTATAAGATAATCCTCTGTGTTTTCATATTCTATGTTGTAGGCAAACTCGATGCTGATCCATTCATATGCATGATTTTATGGAAGCGAAAATTACGAACATATCTTATTTATATTGCATTTTTTTATTTTAAGGTTTATTGTCAGTACTAAAATTATTTGTTACATTTAAATTAAACTCTTTCGTTCAGTTTTAATTTTTTTTCCAACGATTTGAACCATTTTCCGCGTTCACGGTCACGGGGAAACTGAGGTTTTGAACATCATGGCGTCATTGATATTTCTTTTCAACATTTTGTATTTTTTGATTGTTTTGTTAAATATCTGTCAAATAATATGTTACGGAACTTTTGGTAGAGTCCTTTAAAATCATTTTTGTTACACCGTTTTATTGTTTCCGTCACAAATATTTGAAATTAACATATTACCGGAACAATACTTGTTGATGCTTAATAGTCTTGAACATACAACGATTAAATTCTTAGCTTTATTACTTGATTGTACGGTCGTTAACAGAAGTTGTTACCAATCGATTGCACCGCGACTGCCGCACGTACACGAATTACGATTCAGTTGTTAAAGGCTAAGGAACAGCGTGTAAAATGCGTTGCTCGCTATGTGCAGGTCTTATTTCGATCTTGCATGGTAAACTTTCTTTATTATAAGCGCTTCTTGAACAATGCAGCTTTACTATGCTTTACGCCCGTCGACGACGGAAGTTATGAAGACGTCGTTGTTCGGGTTACGCTGTTATTATGCGGGAATACAAACATAAACACGACAGCCTGGTGGGTGCGGAATAAATCAAACCGCGAGAGCATTAAAAATATTATGCGTTCCTGGACACCGACTCCTTGACGTATCTATATCACCTACTTACCTGCACGCGACATTTTACCTTATAGCAATCGGAAATCGGGCCACTTTGGCATTTCCCACGGTGCATGAAGCGGTTTCGGGTTGTGACTTTTATGTGGTCTTCTAGGACGTATTCTTTGCACATTCAGCTCGTGTTCTTATTGCGTATAAAAGGAAAACGTGATGTTTTCTTGTTAGGTGAACGTTTATAGTGCAGTAAAGGTATATAAAGTAGATAAGCATGACCTAGGTAGAGTACTGGTTTAATTATAAGTTTCTTTTATGTGAGAAGGTGGCACGACAGCTGGCGGTTTCTTTGACAATTGCAACACCCGTAGGGTTGCAGATGCGTTGTCAGTTGTTGTTGGCACCGGCTACCTATCTCACCACATGAAACGAAGAAATATAACACTTCCACTTTACGCCGGTCTTCTGTGAGGTCGTGGTACATATCCGGACGGAACTGCCCATTCGTGTAACAGAGAAGTGTTGCGTGGCCCTAAGACAGTTTGTTAATCCAAAAAATTTCAGCAGAAATGAACAATGAATAAAATAAACGTAGCTTTTTTTTATAAAATGATGCTGTTTGATAGAAGACAATTGAAATCCTCTTTTCCACATTTATAATCCATAGATTTATATATAAAAAGAATACCAGTGTCAAAAGATATCCCGCCAACTTATCGTTCCTGCGGCCAACGGTAGCGAGAAATTAGATTTCTCATTTGACGCACGGGATAGCGTATCGTTTGTCATCCGGAGGTGACACTTCATCATGTCACGGTGTCCAGGTCCCTTTGTGCAGCCATTGGACTGTGAAACGTCTGACAGGCGGCGAAAAGAAGCCGAAAACGTGTCATTGGACTATTGAAAAATGGCGGGCCAATTAGGCGCGTGCTACCGAAGACGGGTCGGCAATCTATCACGGCATTCGTGAAAAAAGATTTGAATTTCAAATGGAACTAGGAAAGCTACGTCTCGCTGATGCGATTACTGCGAGATGTTCGAATTTCCACGGTTTATTGTAAAGAATGAATGATTAAATGTGTCGCTAGGGCTTTGACCTAAGCGACGCCAACGCGTCGTAATCATTCACAAGAGAGCTTATTCAAATTGATGTGCCCAATTTTGTACTTGAGCCGCGTCACATCCGATTTTTTATGGACGTCAGAATTCAATGTTGTATAAAAATAAAATACCCGCGGGTTTCAAATGTGATTTTTAAAGGTAATCCATTATTGTATGTAAGTATTTTTTTTAATTCGTTTGGTCAGTTTGAGCACTCACCGAAGTGTAAACTTTAAATTAATTGCATCATTCATTTTGCGATCAATCCATCGTGATAAATTCGCGGTTAATTAATTAACGTGTTCTTACTTTATTTTTGATATTACTTTTTAAAATCACATCGTTTCTGTTCAACAGAATTAAATGGAAAGTAAAATTTTATGCTTTAACATGTCCTATATAAGATTATTTAAACATACTAAATTAAAATATGTAGAAAAAGTGCGAAAAGATTGTTGCCGCTGTGGGAATCGAACCCACGTCTTCGGCATTCGCGGCCTGACGCTCTAGCCACTGAGCTAAACGGCTGATTACCACACCGACGAAAATCTTAACGCATTCTTCCACATTGTTTTCTTAGCATTTGAAGCAATGCTTGGCGCCATCTATTGTTATATCCTTTCCAGCATACAAACAACTTCGAATATCGTTTTACAACGATAATTCGAACGAGAGATGTCGCCATTGCTTTTTAAGAAATTTAAATTGTTTATAGTGCTAATCTATGCACTTAAGATTGAACATTAAAATATGTAGAAAAAGTGCGAAAAAAATTTTAAATAATTAAAAAAGAAGTACAATGATTAATATCGGATACAGTATAAATTTAAAAATTTAAAATATTCCAAACAAATAGAAAATTTGGGATTATTTTAATTTTTGATCATAATGCCCTGCTAGAGATTTTAGTGCGTCTATTTGGTTAGCTAACGGACGCAGGTTCGAACCTTAGTAGCACCCAAAAAGAATTTCATACAGACATAAATAGTTGTATTAAATTTAGATTTTATAGTAACTTTTGAATGATAAAAAAAGGAATATGAATAATGCCATTTAAAATTCCATAAACTTACATAATTGTCTATTCCTGATAGTCTTTGCTGGTGTAGCGAATTTCGTCACTAATCTTCTACAATTAATAATTTTTATTTGATCCGGCGTGCTGGAGCGTTAATGTAACAGCTTAAAAATATCCTACCAACTTGTATAAACTTCCTTGAATTTTACGTTGTTTCGGGCAAACACGTTGCGTACCGTAAATAACTTACATGACATGTGCAACATGAAACTTCGCCAAGGTTTTTCGTGAAGTCTTTGTTGAAATCGTTAAAATTAATGACAATAATAAATTGACGTCGCTATCAATAATCCCAATTTAGACGTTTTACAGCTCAAAGGGCAAGATGGCGGTTTTTATATTTTTTTCTTTCATACTCTGTTACGGGTTGGCGGGTTTACGAGTGGACCACATGGACCATGGTGCTTTATTAACTGCCTCACTAATGCAAGTTTTACGAGTAATTTCATGGTTATTCATTCCGTCGCGGCAGGGGGCGTTTCGGGGGTGCTAAGGGTCTTTCGTCTCGCGCCATCTTGTCGGTTTCGTCCCATCCTGATCCTTATCGCCCTCGCAATAAGGCGTTACGACGGAATAATGACGTTTTCATGTTTATTAGCGCCATAGCAAGAGACGCACCGCATTCGAGGGGGACTCGTTGTCCGTCCTAGAGACGGGAAGTACGTTAATTAGACGTAATTTTACCATTCATGGTGAAATTTTGAAATAAAGAGACGAAAGAAAATCGTCTTTACTCAAGAGATGGGCTGTTTGGGGTATTTCACATCAAAAGCTGCGGTGGCTCTATTTTGGTCGGTGAAATTTTAAATAAAGAGACAAAAGAAAATCGTCTTTATTCAAGAGACAGGTCGTTTGTGGCAATTCATATCAAAAGTGGCTCTATCTCGGTCGTTCGCTGTTTTATGCAACCGTAATCTTGTAATTACTGCTAAAAGTGCTGTTCGGTGGTAGAGGAAAACGTCGTTCGAGGCATGCTTGAGTAATTTAAAATGCTAAACCTCAGCTGCATTAGCCTCTTTAATTTTTTAATCAGTTCTATGGTCAGCTGTATCATTATATGACTTTATCACATTGGCCACAAGTTGCCCTCTGATTTCACTGTCTTTAAAATCTATGTTCAAACGTGGTCTACGCTAGAATGTCCTGGAAACTGAACTCTTTTGAAATAGTGGTTCAGATAAATAAAACTAGTTAACGGATCTAATCGCGAGTTTTTGTTTTAATTATCTCCTGACGTTTGGAATACTTTTTTATAGTTCTTGGTCACGGATGGACTAAGATCATTGTTGTCCTTAATTAACTTCAAAAATGAGTGTCCTATTTGGAAAAAATGAGTTGCCCATGTCCGGCTAAGCTTTATTGATTACTGAATCAGGTTTAAATCTGTAAATTACTGTATTACAGTGCATTACTTCTGTATTGGAATATTTGTTATGAATATTAACGTTGACATCTTTCTCTATATTTCAGGGCTTTGGTCAATAGGCCGTTTATATGATTTTAACTCAGTAGCCACAAGCCGCCCTTTCGTTTTACTCTGTACAAGTCTTTTGTTTTTTTTTTCTTAATATTAAGTATTTCTGTAATATGTTATTTTTTATTTATTTCCTTATTATTTATTGAAAAACCTCAAAAATGGGTTACAAACGACGGACTTAATGCATTTTAACATTCTCTACCAATCAACCGAGATTTATTTTTTTTTAATTTATTTATTTATTAAGTGAACAATACAACATAAAAAACTTTATTCGCCAAATTGTAAAAACAATTTATCGGCGACACAATGCACTCTTACATAATTGTCACTTAAATAACAAAATAAAATAATAACTAAGCAATACAAGAAAAAAATAAAATAAAAGAAAAAAGAAAAACTGGAACAATCTAAGTAATGCTACTATTATAATAATCTATATAAAAGGCCTTTAACTTTCTTTTGAAGATATTCTTGCTTATATACAATCATTTTCAGAAAAAATCTCATTAAATATTTTTGGTACTAAATACCTCTTTGTCCTCATCCCATAATAATTACACATAATAGGCTCCACATAAATTTTTCTGCTTTTATTTCTTAGGCAGTTATTATTATGTTTTAGATTTTTAAACTCTGGCTTATCATATTCCTCTAGGGCTAATAAAAATTTAACTTTTTCATGTATTGGTAATATATTACATTTTTTAAACAATAACCTATAATCACCGTTACAATCTGATTTACTGCGTTTAGTTGCAAGAAGCTTAATTAAACGCATTTGTAAATTTTTTATGTTATCTAGATATGTGTAAAAAGTGCGGCCATATGCAATCAATCCATAACTGAGTACACTATCAGCAAGAGTGTGATATAACAAATACATTGTTTTTTTATCAACTACATAATTAAGATATTTTAATTTGATTAATATCGTTCTTAATTTATCACAAACATTATTAATGTGCAAACTCCAATTAAACTTACAATCTACAGTTACTCCTAAATACTTATAGCTTTTAACAAACTCTAAACTATTGCATTTACAATTTATTATTTACAATTTATATTACCATAATGTAAGTATTTATAGGTGTGACCAATAATTTTTAAATTGTTGCCTCCACTAAATTTAATACTTTGTTGTAATAATAATAATTTGATTTTTTATAATTTTATTAACTGTTATGTTTTAACTCGTAACTTAAGACGTATGACTAATAACTTATTTAAAAACTTAACGGAATTTATATGAAGATTGACATCTCTGATTTTACCTCCTCAGGGATGTGACACTTTAATATTAATTTGTTTCGAAAAGGAAATTTTCATGTAAAATTTCATCTACTATTTGTACTTATGTACTTATGTATTCCTTAATGATAGTATTTTTAGCTGTTTGTTAGCCATAGTAAAATAAAATAAAGAAACGTAAGTAAATAAAAAACAACACGGAGAGAGTTTATACTAGAGACTATGTAATAGTATTTATTTAACAGTAAATATATTATATATGTATAAATAAATATATGTAATATATTTAACAGTATTTTGGGGCCGCTCTTATTCTTAGTCTACATTAATGATCTCCCAGTTGCGACTACGTATAAATGTATCTTGTATGCGGATGACACAACATTACTAATACAGTGCAAAAATAAAGATACTTATGAAAGACAAATAAATCAAACACTGCATAATATTACTGAATGGATGATTAAAAATAATTTAAATTTAAACGTTAGTAAAACCAACATTATTCAATTTCAAACATACAACAGTAACCCTATATCTATAAATGTTACAAATAATAATAAGATGCTAGAAAAAGTAGAATCAACAAAATTTTTGGGCATAACGATCGACATATATTGCAGCTGGAAGATACATATCAATAAAATTTGTTCCAAGTTAGAAAGTTACGTATACGTGTTAAACCGATTAAAACAAATTGCGACACCAAGCGCTGCTCTTTGTGCCTATCACGGATATGTTTCCTCCATTTTGCGTTATGGAATAATTATACGGGGTAATTCGGTCGATTTAATCAGAGCTTTCAGAGCGCAAAAAAAAATGTATCAGATCTATAAGTGGCGCAGAATACTTAGACAGTTGTGTACCACTATTTAAAAAACACCATATTCTGCCGCTACCTTGTTTATACATTTTCGAAATTAGCATATTTGCTCATAAACATCAGGCCTTCTTTAAAAGTAATTTAGAAATAAACAATCGAAATAGTATATTCTCGAACAAACTACACATGCCTCCCCATCGTACCATAATGTTCAGCAAAAACTGTTATTGTACACCACAATGTTCAGCAAAAACTGTTAGTGGCTATTAGAATATGTAATAAATTACCAAATAGATTAAAAACTTTGAATTTAAAATTGTTTAAGCGAAATCTGTTTAACTTTTTGTTAAGTAAATGTTACTATTCCACAGGGGATTATTTAAATGATAAAATTTTATAAAAACAGTTTTCCTAGATTATATTTACTTCTGTTTTTTTTTTTTTTGTATGTTTATAATGTAAAATGAAATATTTGTACACCAGAAATGGTAGAACATAAAGGATCCACAGCTTTTAAGACCTATATTGTACTATGTTCTAACAAATAAACGTATCTTACTTTCTTTCTACTTTCTTTTTATGTTAATAAACACTACGCTGTCAGGGACCTGTGCAATATTCATACTTATCGCAACCCGTGCATGTGGCGCGTGCATTGCGCATGCGATATTCGCCATTATAAGCTCATTTTGTTGGCTAACAGTGTGATGTGAGCTTAATTAAAATTCAGCGCCATCCATCACCGGTTTATTGATTTTGTGTCACATGCATTTGGCGCACCGCCGCTTGCCCGTTATCAATTAGCCGCGATCGCTTGACACCGGTATCCTTTAGATAACGAGCCGAGGAAATCTTCTACAGCTTTCTTAAGTTGCATCTTGTAATGACTTTATCTACAAAGCTCAAAATGTCTAGCATTAGACATTTTGAGCTTTGCAGATTTCTAGCATTTTTCTGGCGCAATCCCGTGTTTGACATTTCCAGTTACCACGTAGATATTTGCGAACGACTTTTTTTTCTGCCCTAAAATCGGCCAATAGTTGTCGATTACTATCACATCTGATGGTAAGTAATGATAGATATATGTCTTTAAAAATAATTTAAAGTCGAAGTAAGGCTCAACTTTTTCACTCCTCACTACAACTTATTTTTTATGTTTTTCTAAATTTCTACAGATACAAATAGTTTGGCTACTAAGAATTTACAAAATTAAATCGAACCACTCTACCAGATCTCAATATATTATGGTAAGCGTCTTTGGCATGTTCAAAACGAAAGTACATGTTAAAAAATATTCAGTAGCACGGTTTAATATTATGGTAGTAGGATGTCGAAGGCATTTCGTCTGTTGACCATCGTTGTTCCTGTGAAAAATGACAGAAATTTAAAACAAATTACAATGGATAAAATCCTTAAGAGTTAGGTGTATTTATATTTTATCTTGTGTTTAATCTCTTGTTGTTTCATGATTAAAACAATCTTTCCATGATTATTTCACAATAAAATGAGATGCCGCATAGTAATATTTATCTGTTTTAATGTTGTTAGATTATTTAAAAAATGAAACATTAATCAACATTCAACTGGAAGATAACATAATAAACGGGCACCGTTTTAATGCGATAAACGGCTCAGTCCCAATAAAGCTAAACAAGTTAAACGACATAAAGCCAATAAATCTCCCGCCCCATGGAGATAGTTGCATCAGCAATGATCCCAGAGTTGCTTACTTCTTATTGTTGTAAGACAAAGTGGGCACATTACGCGGATGAGTAATGTTGATCCGGCCGATGTATCTGTAATTTCGAGTAATTGACAAGTGCTTGTAAGCAATATGTCATTGCTATCATGCCTTTCGTCGTCTCATGTTGCGGCGTATTACTTTAATCTGATGGCAACATTAAATCGCAAGTGGCCAGTTTCAATTTTAAAGGCACCGGCTGTATGTCCGCCGCAGCGGGTAATGGAACGTTTTATTTTCTAATTTTGAATTTTAACGCTTTTTATGCGCCTGCACGCAACCTCCAAGTTTAAAATTCAAAATCGAATTGCCATACACGTGTAGATACATACCATTTTGCTACATAAGCTGACGCTATCTCGTTAAGACACAGGTTTCGTAGAGCCGACGGCGCAGTTTTCTATACAATCTGCAAAACTGGAGAGGGGCCAGCGAAAATGCAGCAGTTATTGCTGCATTGCGTAGTTATGTGTATTGTTTCATTTTAGTTTATTTCACAATAGTTTTATCTAAATAAAACGTAAAAAACAAAGAAATGAATTAAACACTGGTATGGCTACACAGCACCTTCTACTATAGCACGAATGGATATGACACATTCAGGGAAGTACAATGCCTTATAGACCGACGTGAAGTGGACTCTCAGGATACCTCTGGTAGCATTCGGGGTTTCTATTTTTGCATTTCGTCAGCTGAGTGTGGTAACCAAAGCTCCCTCTCTAAAAGCTTGGCAACGCCACAGATGTTGCAGATGTTCATGGCGGCGATAATCACTTCACATTAGAAGGACCGCCTATTCGTTCACATTCTATAAAAAAAGCGTTCAATTAACAACACCATGCTGTTCGAAGGCGATTAGGCATTTCGTTTGTTATTTAAACGTTTCTTCGATTACAAAGCGACGACCGTTACCGGTTTCCTCATCGAATTGGCAACGGTAAAGTTGGAAAGATAGTTGTTCCCGTCAAGTGTACAGTGCCCATTATTCGGGGGCAGAGGTCGGGAGGCATATCATGGATACAGCGTGGGCGGGTTTTACTGCACATTTTAGTGGCGGCACTAAAATAAACTCGGGCCCGAATGTCCTGGGAAGTCCCGCGTCATTGTTGGACTCCTCAAACTCTCCTTTATAGGCCATTCCGTCGGACTGTCTTAACGCTTCAGTTTTATTAAGTGACGGTTATGAGGATGCATGCGATGGCACCGGAGCGTTTTGAATGATAATATTTCTCGTCGAGTTTTATAGATTTCGAACGTTATTTTTACGTTTAATTTAACAGTTACTTATGAAAGAGTTTTAAATTGAAGCCTTATCTGTTTATATTATATAACTTTACGTGATAGAAAAACTTTGAAACTATTTCCTAGTTATAGCTCCGTGCATTTGAAGTCTTTGGATGCTACCTTTTGATGCTATATTTAACGTTTCCGTGGATTTGTGTTAAAAACTGTGTTGAAAATATAAAATGTTGCACGAATCAGTTAAAAAAGTATTCGGTTTACTCTTTCACCTTTAAAATAAAACAAGTCGTGAGTTTGATTCCAAAAAGCTTTCCGTTTCTACGATTGTATCTCGTCCTGCCAGTGTCAGAAGACTGCGAAATTTTAATATTTTAATCAGTTTGTATTCATACTCAGATTGCCAATTTGCACACTACCACTGCTGTTAATTACAATTAGTCATCTTCGCCTTTAAGCTGTGATAGTAAACCCAATGTAAAACTTAATTCGTCATCACAAAGTGACTTGTAGTCCTGCACGTCTCAATAAGATGTAAATTTGGACGTTAATTAACTAATTGTGATGTTTCTGGGTTCACTGTTGTGTTAAGTTTTTATCCAATTTTTGCTATTCGTATGCCAGCCCATGTTACCGCATTTAATATTAGGGGACACCGGATCTGCGGGTAGAAGAACGGAGATGATTATCTTGTATCATAATTTATACCATGGGGATTCCCGCAACTTTATTATGGTTATTGGATACGTTTGGATTTTTTTCCCGACTACTGAAATCGATGCCCACGGAACACTATAGAATGTACCATATCATATGTACGTACGGCAAAGCAAAAATGTCAACCTGTTCCTATTTACGATGCTTACGACCACGTTCCAATGGTTTTGTTTAGTATTTCTATATATTATTTTTATTTATATCTATATTTATTGAAATTTGCGCATATCGTTTTGTCGTGTTTACTTCAGGATCTTGATTTTTACCTAACGAATTTGTTTCATTTTTTAATTATTTTTTAATACAACTTATAACTTGAAACATTTAAAATGTCTTTTTGATATTTTACAATTGTTTTAATACTTTTAAAGTCATTTTTATATTAATATAGTGCATATGTATGTTTAAAATATAAAAATCAGGAATCGTAAATATGTTTCATTAATAAAAGAGTATTTATTACATTAAAAGCGATACATCTAAACATTTAAGCTATCATAGACCCGATATGATCTTTACGACGTTTAATTACGGTAAATGGAGTTTAAGGGAATTATTTTGTCACGTGCTTTCGAATATGACGATCGTGCGCATAATTTAAATGCAAAGATAATTAGCATGTCAAGAATAATTGCTATACGATTAGTCCATCACGCAGCGTTAATGGCGGGAGGACGCCGTAAGAACAATGGCGTAGTGGGATACAGATAATTAATATAATTACGGCGGCTGCGTACGCCCGCATACTCCCCGTTCAAAGGTTCAAGTTATGAAACCTTTGCCCGTTTCGGCGAGCCGCGGTGAATTTTACGATTTATTGTTTACAGATGAGGGTAATAAAGGGCACGCTATGTTGTTATATTTTTGTCTTTTTTCCTTTTAGATATGATATAGATATCGTAACATCTTATTATTTAAATGTAATTTTTTGTGACTCATAAAAATTAAGTATGAATATGATAGTTTATTATTCATATTTGAGATTATAACTTACTAGCGACAGCCCCGGCTTTGCACTGGTTTTATACTATGTAGTGATTAGCTTTACCCAGCATGCGTTGCAGTGCCATGTCCAAAAAAAAAGGTTTACATTACGTTACAGCCAACATTTACATCAAATTTCTTTTTTACAGGTTGTCCGGGGTTAGTGGCAATATGATTGATAATATGTCAATCCCCAAATACGCATATAGTATTGTGAAGCCTTGATAAAAAGTTTGTTGATTGATATTAAGTCTGTAAACAGTTTATTGCTATTAACGCCCGGTTTCTGAAACACTGATCATCGTAGATGTCAACTAATCAGCTGTCAAATGGATTTCAAATTACAATTTAGGTACCATAATGATGTTTAAACTCTCTGAATTGACCAGAATGATCTTCTTTAATGATCAGAATGATCAATTCAAAGAGTTTAAACATACTTTTGGCAACTCAAATGACATTTGAAATCATTTGACAGCTGATTAGTTGACATGTACGTTGATCAGTGTTTCAGAAACCAGGCGTAAGTGTTTCAATTAGTGGACCTGCATTACTAATGTGTATAGTGTTTGTATTGTCAAGTTAAGAATCAAGATAATATGTTTATATGCACTTATTAGGGGTATGAATGGAAATTTTAAAACCATGATTTTTTTGATTCCATAACTGAATTGGCGAAAATAGAATCATCATAAGAACACTTTGATGTTCGTCTGTCTGAGTTGAAAATTTGTTTAAAGTATGTACGAATTGAAAAAAAAAAGAAGTGAAAGAGTCAAAACGGACATTTATGTCATATTTTCTTATATTCGCAAAACGACGCATTAAAAACTATTCGGCAAGAAGCAAAGTTGGGTACACATTATATTATGTAAGTGAAAAAAAATTAAAAATAAGCTAAACATGTTTTATTTTTATTCTACGGGCATATGCAAATTTGGTAAATATATTTTAGACTTAACTATACATTGCTTGAAAAATAAAACTGTTTTAATTTATTGGGTATATTTACAGCTAAGTTAAAAGT
The DNA here is from genome assembly GCA_933534255.1 of Iphiclides podalirius. Taxonomy (NCBI): domain Eukaryota; kingdom Metazoa; phylum Arthropoda; class Insecta; order Lepidoptera; family Papilionidae; genus Iphiclides; species Iphiclides podalirius. The sequence goes on along the minus strand of OW152824.1, from coordinate 8,775,672 downwards.
TTTTGTTCGTTTTTGTCCGTTGTCGCACATTCTATTAACGATTTGAAAAGTTGTTTTCAACGTCATTATTCTCATATGAAATCCGATATACTGTACGCCCCTTGTTTTCTGGTTTTCGAAATCCATCAGGCGAGTCCCTTTGGTTTTCGCCAAATAATACGTGGGCAATGTAACGGAGGGTCGGAATGAAACTTACCGAGTATCGGAACTAAGCGCGGTAGTGAACCGTGGGGAATAAGTGAGTGTACAAATTTCTATGTAGCGATTTATATTGACGCACATATACTTACATTATACTTTTAACGATAGCGATGATATATACCCGTCAATGCGTCAACACATTCAGAATACAGACATTAAACAATCGTCAATTTTGCTGACCTTATATAAATCTAGAATGCAAGCATATGGTCGAGGTGTAATAAAAATGTTTGTATAAATTATCAAATATCACTACATTAATCGCAAATGACGGTCTTAATCATACATATTATTTTTTATTGTAAGGTTTTATTTAAGTTTCTATAACTATTCTGAGTACTTCAGTTTCATGGGTCGTAGAAGCCATCGGTCGTACAATAAATCAGTAGGTTAACGACTGCAAAATACATTTATTGTTGGTACACACAACCGTCGGTCCAATTAAGTGGTAGATAAAATTAAAATTATTATAGGTACCAGTTTCTGCATGACGTGCATTATCATTCTCTATACTATACTGAAGTAGTAGGCAGCCTAAGTTCGATCAGATTATGAAGACCTTAGTATACGCTTGTAGGCGATACAAGATAAAATTGTGGCGTATCGTCGTAACACGACAATGGGTTAATTTTTGCTCGCTGATTAGATTCCTTGCGAAGCTAGTGTTGTGGTGTTGTGTGTGTGCGTTAGGGGCAGATGTGTGGACCGGTGAGTCACGGCTCAATTACACATTCGACGGTTTTTGTTCGGTCCCGTGTCGATTCGAGAACTACTAGTTTACGAGGCCGTTGAACCGTCGCTGTGATGCATTTCGTCAGCTGTTCGGCATGATTATTATAATATGTAATTCGAGTATTTATGCTTATATTGAAGGTTTGATCGATGTCGAGTTAGTGATTTTCTTTTTAAACGAACGTTAGCGCGATTTAATTGTATTTAAATTCCCAACGTTCGGAACACTAGCATTACAGCGGTGTCGATAAAATACAAAAAATAGTTTTACGTCTTTATGTGTTTTTTTTTTAATTTATGCCTAGGTTCTTTTGCTATCGAGAATTTATTACATTAACGAGAGCAAGATGAAGCATTTATTTTTTAATCGAGAACTCAAGGCACTTGTTTCTGACCCAGTGTTGCTATTTATAGGTATGTACATAGCCACATGTACATACCTATAAATAGAAACACAGGGACACACAATGAATAGCCACTTTATTTCCCTAATAGTTGTTACAAAAATTCACATCCCATTTAAGTTCTAATAAATATTTTTTTAAAACTTAATACTTATTTTACAGTATGGATCATTTATGTAAATATATTACGAGTAAATTACAACCAAGGAAACAAACTAATTGTTCTTTCGCGACATGGGTAAGGATTATCTAATTCCATCTTTGAAACCTGTGACTGTCTACTCTATATCCGGTGGATATCGTCGCTATTACCATAATATACCACTTCTTGTCACTGACGCACAACACTTATCTAGAGATTCCTTGTTTTGTCTTACACCGTCGCATCGCTAAAAGGAAATGCTTGTATAAATAAATAAACGGCGCTTTTAAACGCACGTCATTGTCAATCCGTGCGTTGATCCGTTCTTTTTATAGCTCAATTTCTGTAGTGATGTGCGTTTGACTATTTTTTTTGGTACGTACCTAAACGTGTTGTAAAGCATCTATATACATATATTTGCAGAATTACCTGCTCATTCGTTGATATTAATGTTCAGCACTAAATTATACAAGTGATTTTAGAGCAGACTGATTATTTTATTTGCATTAATACATATTATTGTAGTATAAATTCTTATAAATTTTTAATGAACTGCTTTCGATTTTAAGCCAGAGCTGAACGCTGTGCCCTCATTTTTGAAGGTATCATTTATATTTATTGATATATCTTTTAAAACCATTTCTCGATTTCTTTCAATAAATTGATATGAAGATCCGACGCCCACTGATCAAAATTATTATCGTTCGAAGTTTTCTGAATTCAAAATTTAATATAAAAGAGAAACAAAATTTGCGTTCCAAAAGTAGAGTATACAATATCTCGTTGTTCGATCGAAGACATTTGCCGTCACTAAACATGCTCAGCGCCAGGCGCGTTCTCGAAACTGACCCTTATCTTGAGATTTTTTCTCGTCGCACATGTTTCGGATTAGCACTTCAGGGAACGCAGTGACACGTTGTGCGACCTACCGCACCGCCGCGCAATAACTTTCAACTTAATCCAGACTTATTCATTGACGCTTTAAAGTTGCGGTCGAATCAGTGATGTTTAAAAGTAATCCGGGCACTCGAAAATCTTTGTACTATATTAGTTTCGTGCGCAATATCTCAGCAACTTTTAACAGCGATTTATGCTTGCGTACAAAAATGGTGCGTATTTCGATATTTGAGTAAGATATGGTACTTAAGCTTTAAGTTGACCGCATAAGTGAAGATTGCAACTTTTTAAGAATTAAAATATAGATAGCGCCTTTCAATAGAGGCGAGCTGAATCTTCACTACATAGTATAAAACAAAGTCGTCCCGCTGTCTGTCTTTCCCTATGTATGTTTACATCTTTAAATGTACGCAACGGATCTTGATGCAGTTTTTTTTACTAGATAGAGTGATTCAAGAGGAAGGTTTATTATATGTATAATACATTGCACCCGTGCGAAGCCGGGGCGGGTCGCTAGTATGATAATGATAATACTTCTTCTTCTTCTTTCTCCTGACCTTATCCCACTTAAGTGGGGTCGGCACAGCAAGTGAATCATATTGTTAATCGTATTGGCTTTTTACAACCGACCTATTGCTCAATGTCAACCCTTTTTGGTAATACTCGTAAACATCCAGATCCGGAATAGTTATCCGAGAAGGGAGATCTGAAAGCAATACCTTAGCAATTGCAACACCATATTTATCCCAAATGCATATATATGTATCTGGGATGAATACATACTTGTTTATTGGCTAGGTCGGATGGACTTGAGGCCGCAGTTACCTGATATAATGTTAATGTTATAGTCAATTTGCATATTACACTTCTCTATTATGTATTGAGTAGGTCTTCGTATCGTCGTGCAAAGCTCGTCGACAGGTGTACCAGTTGAAGAATTTTCTTGAGCTTCAACAGTCCAAACATGTTATAAGCTCAAAACAAATGGACGGCGCATACATTGCGGTACCCGTGGAACGTTAGTCCGAGTTGATAGAGCGTTTGGCCGCCCGCCTCTATTGTTTATTTAATTGGTATTTGTTTCTGTTTAAACAATGCTTCAAATATACATTAGCGTGTCTCGCGCCCCACGTCCTGGTGGCGACAAACGCTCCGTGGAATTTTTATAGCATAGTTTCTCTGAACGTAACAGTTGCCCCGCGCTCAAAATGGTGATTTTGGGAACCATAGACATACCTGCTTGGCCTAATTTTTTTTTAAGCGACCGTAAACTGTAAATACAGCACTTGTGTTCGAAATATGAACGCGCGTCTACGCTTTCATAGTTTATTTTTATATCATTTATCGGTACGAAATTTTATTGTAAGTCAACCATGAACGCGAATAATATTATTATAGAATTGTAGTAAATAATTTGATTTTCAGGGAAAATAAGTATGTGTATTCTACTTATTACTCACAATAGTGTAGAGGTATCTTATATATATATATGTATCTTTTAAACGCTATAAATCAATGTGCTTTCAAAAACTTTTTTAAATTTGTGAAGGTAGACTGAATAAAAATAATAACCATAAATATTTAATGTTTCGACTTAAAATTTTCGAGGATATTCATTATATTTAAAATAATTTTTACCTATTGCAATAACATTGTCATACAAAAATATTGTTTATTTTAGTTCACTGTCAACGAAGTTAAAAAAGTTCAACGAAGTTCTTTTCGGCTAAGATATTAAAATAGATCGACTGCATGATGCAGGTTATTTCATATTCCAGTCCAGTAACGCTTGCCGAGATTGTCTATATTAATACGGTTTTAATCACATAAAATAATCTGGCACCATTGTTTTTTTATAAGTGGCAACATAAGGATATCAAAACATTCTGAACCACAAAATCTCATTTAAACCAACCGCCCCAAAAAATGTTTACACAAGAACAAAACAAACTACAATATTCTTTCTGTTTGGGTTCGTTTAAACACCGCCCGTCGCCCTTACATTTGTTTGCACAATGATCGTATATATTTTGTATATTTCTCCTCTTTTAATCTGTGACGGCGTGCAGCTGGCTGTCAAAGCCAGTGTTGCAACTTTTCAAAACGTAAATGTTGCACCATTTGAACGGTGCTTTGAATGCACAAATTAAATGTATTTTGAATGGCTTATTATTTGTATATTTTCATTTCACTTATTATAAAGTGTCATTGATTACGACATCTGTTAATTAACACGTTTTAGCGTCAGCGTATCTTGTGTTTTTACACTTTTCTACCCTTTTCATGCAGTCCTATGTATAGTTCTAGTAATTCTTATGTGTACACTGCATACCTAATGCATAGGGATACAATTGTAGAACGGGAAATAGCATGGCAACACTCCTTGCTGCATTCTGCCGCGTCTGTAGCAGCTGCTAGACGAGAGCTCTCAAGGCTCTTGAGTTTGTAAAGCACCGGCGTTATTGAAGCTGCGATGCTTATGCAAACTTCAAGTTTCTCAGCATTTAGTACTTTGACAAATAAAATTGTTTTCGAATTGAAATTGTGCGAGATCTTTAGTGAACGCTTAAGTTTTCACAGGCCTAACCTGCCAACGCTTTTGTTTTCTGTCAAGTAAAATTTTGGCAAAATAAATTCGTAGAATTACTTATATATTTCAGTGTTCATACTTAATACACTTCCTAAAATAAGTCGTTGAATATCGATAATTAACCGAAATCGTTTTTTATATTTATTTGAAATAACATTGAATTAAAATATAAAATTATTTCATATGCAATTGTTTTAACTTACGATTTTATTCACATGGAAAGTTGATGACATGTTAAGTAGTATAATTAATTTGTCCCATAAAATTCTGAAAATTTATATACACACATGACATGATGATTTCTTGTGTTTAAGCTAGTACTACACATTGTTATACATAAATTAAGCTTTTTAAAAGGTTTCTTTATATTTTAGGTAGCTGTACTGTGAACGCTTATGGTGCAAAAAGTATATGTATACTAAAATAAGAGTGCATATATTTAAATTTTCCATTAAATCACCTGAATAAAATCCGTTCTGGTGTCTGAAAAATTGACAACCTAATTTAAAAAGTATGTCAATTATATATTATTGTAATACTTATTACGTTAGTTACAAAAAATTCTCGGTAAAATACATAGACTCAGTTATATATATTCAGTTTAAATGGGCTTTCTCCGTCCACCACGATATGATTTGATTACTTGAGAGCATGTCGAATTGTAATATAATTGTAATTTGTTTATTTTTTGTAAATTAATGATGTACAAGTTTATAATTTTGCATTACGTACTAAAAGTTTCGAAAAGTAACATTCCGGAAGAGAATAAGGAGTTAAAAATCTCAGACGTTAACTCTTATCGTTGTCAATTCGCTTGTTTAACGATAATGTTATAAGATAGCACCCACACGAAATCGTGGAAATATTATGAAGTCGTCGGGCATTTCCAAAAATCACAAGATTGATGATTATGGTTGATTCTACTCGAACTTTCCTTGTATTATATCTGATTAAAATGTAAATGAAGGAAATGAGCAACGGCAAATATATAAAAGTTGAAGATGTTAACTATGGTGGATGGGATCTTTCCTATAATCAGATTTAGTACGCAGTAGATAATGAACCTGTCTCTTGTTTGCCAGAGGGTGTAGGTCCGATTCTAACTACTGGTAAAATATTGTATGATGCACAGTGTTTTGTAATGTGTGGGCTTTTTTAATCTATAATGTGTTACGTATTTACCAAAACAAAATATGTTTTCACTTTATGTATTTTCTTATGTTAAAGGTTATCAAGCGAGTAGGAGGTTCACCTGATGTACAGTCAGTTCACCTAGTGTTCCCGAAGCGTCGGGAGACGTTATGCAGGTTACTTTGATACCACCTCGCACAGATCAGGCACTCTCCCTATCTTCTGAAACCGAAGTGGAGTCGCGAAGGAAGAGGAGCGGTCGAAGAAGCGGTCGAAGAGTGGTGAGCGGCGGAGCCACAGACCAGCCGTCTTACTCTCAAATTCGATTCGAATTTGTTTCTCTTTTCGATTCGAACTCACTCTTGATTCGAACTCGATTTGAAAATCTTACTCCCGAACCGAATCGAAACTAGAAACAGGATCGTGCGTTATCAAATCCGTTAACTAAATCCGGCCTATTACGACACAGACGTACGTTCCATGCTTACGTTTATAACATATTTTTTAGATAAAATGTTAATCGCTTAATTTTTTCCGAAAATTATTCGATGTTAGTTAGTTCCAAATAGAGCCACCACTCGATTGTGCTCTGGCGTCGGATTCAGTGGTACGAACTGTCACGAATTCGAGTCAAACTCGATTGATTCAGAACTCAAATCTGTCGGGAGGAGGCCTGCTGGTCCGCCGCTCGGATCTGGGAAGCTTGCTGCTTAAAAAAGAACTCCTTTTCTTCTGCTGAGTGTGTTAGCCGGGGCCTACCTTGTTAAAAGGTGCCAACGTTTTTGCAACCTTACTTGTGTTGCCAATGTCTATGGACGGCGGTTATTACTCAAAATCAGATGAACTGTCAGCTCGCTTGCCATCTTCTTACATAAAGAAACCGAGAAAAAGGACATAGGTATGTAGGTACAACATAATAGACCCACACAGTGCTAACACACATCAAAATAAATTAGAATTAGAAATAGTTTTCCCCTTCGACGGCGAAACCAGGAACAACGCGGCGACCTATCTCACGCGTAGGCCCGTATCATGTTCGTACGTTCTGTCTAGCCCATTAGTTCTGCATTGGACGGAGCTTCAATAGTCTACGTAAAAAAGTTTTGCATAGGTTTGGAATTGTGTGGAAGCGAGGTTTCTGCGGAATGTATTGCAATTCCTTGCCTCCAATGTATCGCAAATGTATTTATAAGATCTTAGTACCTGGAGGACCGAGCTTCGCTCGGTTTTTTTTGGTAAATTATGTATTTTGGAAATAAAAAAAATAAAGAAAATTATCTGGTATAGAAAAAAAATAAGTGTGATCGTGATACGAACCACGGCCGTCTGTTTTGGGGCCGCCCGATTACCGACTGAGCTATTATAACATTTTATTTTGCGGCGAAATTTACTGTCATATTCGAATGATATTTTTCATCCCCTGAAAACAGGGATAAAAGGACATTTTCTAAAAATGAAACCAATCTACGCACATACTAAATTTCATGAAAATCGCTGGAGCCGATTCCGAGATTCCGATTTTATTATATATATATATATATATATATATATATACAAGAATTGCTCGTTTAAATGATAAGATATAAATGTTATATAAGGATCGTCATTATTTAATTAGGAGACATATTCGTATTCCGTCCAATCATATATGCCTGCGGGTTGATAAGCTACTTTCATTTAATGGATACTATCTTCACGGGGAATTATTTTTAATGCGTTCCTTAATTAAATTTAACGACACTTAATTGCCTCGTAAGATTATATGTTTATTGAATGATAACCATATTACCTTGTTTTTGTGCAGACATACTGGATTTAGTCTCAGGAATAACGAGGAGGTAAATATTTTTGATGGCCCATTATACCTGATTAATTGCATATATTCTGACACTTCCATCATTTATAAATTATTCGCATATTGTATTTAATAACAAAAAAGATAGAAACATAAGATTTTCAATTAAATTTCGCCGAAAATAATCATTGTGTTTTTTTATTTAAAATTTTAATAAAAATCACTTTTTACCTAAAGGCAGAATACAAAGCTTCCGCATAGCAAACTTTCGATGAATGTCCATTTTTAAATAAAAGTAATATTTTTCCACATTTACAATTACATGGCAGACATACTTACAAATACCAATATTTATAAGCATCATTAATTGATAATTAAAATTAATAACAAAATAAAAAGTGTATTCATGCTATTTTTAGTAAACTATAAGTATGCGTAGCAGTTTCATAGTAAGTATTTGTAGCGACCATCCAACCTGCTGGCGGCTGTATAACCTCCTTCGACTGAAATCTGGCTGGTCCATAAGGCTTGTTCTTTGAGCGAAGACATATAATAAACATACATTAACTAAAAAGTTCATCATACAAAGTTCAACGGTAATAGAATCGAGTACCTTTAGTAGAAAAAAACAATTCTCTAACTTCCTTAAATTCTTCACGGAATAGTAAAAAAAGCTTTATACAAATGAGTAAGTAAGTACAGCAATAAAGAAAGAGAAAAACAGAGAGTTATTAATCGCGCCCATTTTTTATTGCCTACAGCAGTTGCGATAGCGGTTGTTATCATAATTGAGTTCATTTTTTGTTTAAATCTCCCCGTTCCAGCTAATTGGACGAATAAGTTGAGCGAGTGTTTACGAAACAGAGCTGACAAATTTTATTAAAAAGTCAATTTTATTGTGTTTTAGGCGATCTTTAAGAATTAGTTTTTAATATTTGAATTGGCAGGCTACTCTTTTTTCTTTTTTTTTTTTACGTGGGAAAAATCCTTTATGGATCCCCCATCGCCTCGTGGGTAGGCATCAGGGGTATGTGGGAGTTACGGGGTACCCACTAAAAACCCACGTTGCACCTGCGCTGTCGCTTTGCCGGGGCCGGGAACACAAAAACGCAATCTTCCGCGAACCCCGGCGCGACTTTGGCCTTCTCAGGCCTCCTCCCCCCGGGTGCTTAGACACTCGATCCAGCCAAATGGTGCCGTGTCGGTGCAATGAGCACGGCACCCCTCTCAAGCCCTCCGCGGGGCAGCAGTTAGTCCCACATCTGCCGCCCCGGGGCTTGCTATCAGGTGGGAACGTTGCGCACGTAGGCCAGCTTCCTGCACCCTGCGGATTTCCAGGGTGGCAGTTGCCTCCCTTTCTCTCTCCGCGGCCTCCTTCCGGGTGATTACGTCCTCGCAGAATGCAAGGACGGCACCCCACGACCTCTCGCTGTCCACCATAGCGCGGACCACGGCGGGTAGCGAGAGATCGTGCCCCACGATAGCCATCAGCTCCCAGCGCTGCTCCCGCCAGGCTGGGCACTCCAGGCTACCCTAACCTAACCTAACCTAACCTTTTTATACCCTAAACTTCATTAACGCACTATATCGTCCTCATCTTAGCTGTGGTAGGGCCACTGTTATCTTCACTGTATTCACTGTTGCACGAATGGGCAGGTCCGTTCGAGGAAGTACCAAGACCTCACAGAAGTGGGTGGAAGTGAAATATTTCTGCGTTTCGTCTAGTCAGCGGTCATCATTTAGCAGGTTAAAGAAAAAAGAAAGCTTTTTCACAATGGCTTGTACAGGGCTTTTTGGATATTGGTTCTATTGCCGCTCGAGACGAACGATTATCACCTACACATAATAATTGACACTTTCTGTGTGCATCTTGTATATAAAGCAGGTTTACTTATGATAATTCTATAAGGCTGTCAGAGAAAAAACAATGATATTTAAGGTTTAATTAATTCAAAATGTTATGTCTTTCGAGAACATTTAATTTATATTTGGTGCTTATAAACTTTTCCTTATACAATTTCTTTAAAGGTTTAAGTGTAGATCTACGTGCTACGCTAGATTATTTTCTTATAACGTCAAATGGCTTTTTATTGGTGCTAAAAGTGGTGGTTGGTGTTGGATAGGACTAGATTATCTCTCAAAATCACTAAACGCTGAAATCAAATAATTAGGCATTTTTTTTATTTAAATTATTAAAATGTTCATAAGGCATTATTAACTAAATATTTAAAAAGGATAGACTCAGATGAGTGCGAGACGGGGCGCAACCACAAACTAATCCCACTCACCCTAATGGAGGATCTTCGATATGTCCAAAACTAGACGGTATCCATACTGGTTGATGGTGAGTTAAATTAATTAATATCAGAGTGTAATTATTTAAAACTTTTCTTAAACAGAGCTTTGATGGTAAAATTATAATAGCGAAGCTATTGCAATATGGTTGCTATCTTCAAAATTTTGCCAGTCAAGTCACTATACGTAGATAGTAAATAAGTTATTAAAACCTTACGCGTAAAAAAGCATACACATCATAGGCTGTTTATTTAACACTTACATCAAGACAAATAGATATAAATAACAAATCTATCAAAGAAAACTTTTAAGTAACAAGCACGCTGGGATCGTATTAAATGTTCTCACACTAAATGGCAGCTGAATACAATGCATCATGTCGATTCGATTCATATCTCGGATTTCATCCACTTGTGCCGAGCGCGGTAACAGAGCCGACGTATCAATACCAATTCAGATGACGTATTACCCTCGTGCCAAACAAAACTCGCTCGCCAATCGCCATTATCTGCTGCGTATAATCTTTCAATACGCCTGTTTTTGTGATCTGTATTGTTTTGATGTGAAATATTTATTCATTGTAATTAAATAATACGATAGATTAATATTTGAGAAGTATAACGATCATTATAGAAGTTCTTCTCTGAGTGTGCAATGTTGCTGAAGTACTATTGATTGATTTTATTTTTTTTTTTTGTTATTTAAAAACAATCATATTTATTATTATATGCCAATAGTTATTTGCTAATGTTTCTCCTTTTTAACGAGAAAGTAATTTTGATCTAAGCTACACTGTAATAATTCAATATGATATTATTGATAATGGATTGCTTCTTGGATGACATGTATGAATTAATAATATTTGCTGTAGTAATTTAAATATAAATATATAAGGTCAAATTAACATAGACTTAAAACAACATAAAGAAAATAATTGGACACTATAGCAATGTTAGAACATCAGTGGTGAATAATCAACAGAGTCTAATCCGTAAATTTTTATAGAATTTAGATATTTGTAAACAATCCTGTATACATAAATAGACACGTGTCAATTTATATAACTAAGATTTGGTCCGGTTTTTAGATAATATAAATAAGTAACTTTTCTTTCATGACTTCAGATATGAAATATTTCAACATGTCCGCCTTTAAAATATATTAACAAAAAAATCTATATTCATTTTAAGCATTTTCGTTTCGATGATAAAGGAAAAGCAGTAATTACTTTATAAGCTTAAAGAGCTTTTGTACAATAAAATGTATTGATACGAATACCACACATGAGAGGATTTTTGTTGCGTTTAATTTCGGCTTAGTTATGTTATTATAACGTGAAGCATCTCAATATTTAAACGTCGTTAATTATATCTAACGTAAGCATAACATAACGAATCGAAAGATTTTCAAACTTCACCTATTGCATTAAAGTGCGTATCAGCATTTATTCGTATGATTAGTTGATTGACGTCATCGACTGTCCGATACCCTAATTTGTTAATGGTAACGCGACGAAGAGGACATTATCGTAATTTTGCTAGAGGGGTCGGGGTTTCGGGTTCGTTTTCGAGTGTGTCCCCCCCCCCCCAGCCGCGGCTCCACGCTCCGTGAACTTTAACGAGCAATTACCGACCCCTGTGCCGTGCGACCACTTTAATGTTTCTGGTCTCCTGGTGACAGAACTCGTGCTGGGGTTAACAGCTTTCGCGGTTAGTTGCCACATTAATTGACACTTTGGCTCCGGGTTTAAGCTGATACACTGAATCATCAAGTACATCATATATGAAACATCATAATGATGTTGTTTGATTTCATGCTGGCTCTGTTAAATAAAAAAAAAATCGATTTTATTTTATTTCATACAAATTTTTTGAATACTTAGTTTATTACTTTAGCTTTCCTAAGCAAGGAAAACAAAAACATCTTTCATATGAACATAATTGTTCACATTGTCGTTATTATTTTTATAAGCGGGGGTTGGGTGGTTTGTCGATAAGTATACATACATAATTATAACGTTGTGTATACATAAAATATTCAGAAAGTAGTAAGTAATTAAACTTCATGGCATTAAGGACACCACGCAACTCCACTGTTTAAAAAAATTTTGAAAGTGTGTAGGATTCTTCCCGATGTTTTCCCTCATCCTTGAGTACGGAATAATTCAGAACTTAATATTTTAATTAACTACCGGGATTTGAACTAAGATGGCTCGAATATGTGTACTAAATTGAAAGCAAGCCCGGATTTGGAGCATCATTATCATGGTTTAGTGTTGATTCACTATCTGATCCCTCGTATTGAAATCTCAAGTGAGTACGATAAATCGATGTTGAGAGCTTCCTTGAACAAATAGCACAGTAAGATAATATCGTTCAAATAAAATGACGTAAGTATTTATCTCAAATAAATCCTATTAAGTCTACTTAAATCGCGGCTGTTCTAAAATCACGGGAAAGAAAAATATTTAAATATAAATTTGTTTTGTTACACAAAACATATCATAAAACATGCTTAAACCACCACGGATTACACGGAAAATATTTTACCGAAGGCACATAAGGTAGGTACTCCCAAAATTCTGAGCGTATTGAGTTATTTTATTGCTTAATAGGGATTAAAAACGGCCAGGCTTTAGGGAAATTTCGGAAGTCCCGCGCCGGGTCCGCACCGCAAGGGTGTTGCCATGGCAACGAATTTTGATACCGAAGGTAAGCGCGCAAATTGCTGCACCGTCCGATACAATGCCGCGAAAACTTTGCCAAAAATCCAAACTATGGTTAACGAATACCGCCAACGCCATCGTTATTAAGTTTAAAATTTTAATATCGTAGCGGAATATTAAATTTTGTGGCGGTTTTCTTTCCATATTTATGACATTAAAATTATAGGTTCTGTTTACAAACAAAAGAATGTGGTGAAAATCAATTTTAAAAAATGTCTGCGTGAAGAGATATTATTTTACATTCGCATTTGATCTGGTGAGTGAGATAGCCAGCTTTTTTAATGCAAGGCATCTGCAATTCATCAAGTCTTGTAGATGTCATAGACGGTGGTAATCACTTGTAATTAGGTAAACTTCGCTTACCAATTTTTGACTAAAAATTTGTTTTGACATTTGACGCAAAAAAATAACTCCAAATATGCTGGAGCTACAAATAGGTCGACTAATATCATCATGTCTAATGAAGATATATTTTGGATTAATAATGTATTGATTAATTTTTAAATGAGATATTGCCATATTTTTTTTTAACATTTTCCAAATATATGACTTTAGATAAAAAATATAAGAACAGTTTCGCCTTCAGTTGTGTTTCTATATCAATTTAAAAAAGGGTTCTCAAGACGACGTAACCGCGTTATCTTTAATGCAACATCGAACTGTATAGATTGGGGTAAACGGACGCGTTTCTAATTAAAAAACTTGTGGAAACGATCATGCATATTTATTTCCATTAATAAAGATGATCACTCGCGGCCATACCCCGGCAGATCCGTCAAAAATTCTGAGCGTTAACGTAGGTACCCATTCGTCAAAGCGCCGGAGAGCGGGTAATATATAAAGCCCCCGTACGTATGCAGTACGTCACTCGAACGGGCGTGTGGGCTAACTTATGGCCCTTATTTCAAATTTTATATTCCGCCTCAAAATGTGCTCCACGCTCGCCCCGGGGCCTCGGCGTCCATTTAGCGAATGCGTCGGACAAATTGCGAAAAATCATCATTATTTTTGCTAACCCACGAGAATATCATATGCGTGCTCACAGTGTACGTTGCATTACTTTGGCTGATGTTTTTGTTCTCAGTCCTTAGACTTTTAAAGCTTCTTCGACTGTAGAACTCGTGAGATAGCTATCTTACTAGCTTTATACGGTTCTTTCGTTGGGTGAGGTCGCGCACGTTCTCTTGCCTGCGCTATGGGGAAGAGTGCCGCCTATCCATCGAGGTTCGGTACAGACCGACAAAATGTCACATTTTAAGTTTCACATAAAATAAAATTAAACATAAAAAGTTCTTTAAACGATTCAACACATTTAATACAAATTCAAATCAAAAGATCTCCGAACTACTGTTACATTTAAACTTTCGAATTTAATCGAAGAAACAAACAATATCAACTCTAGTTCAGTTTAGGTAGGATACCGCAATGTTATAATAGTGGTTTTATCGTGCAAGTGCAAGTGAACCTTACCTTTCAGCCCTCGCTATAACGGCTTCGGAAAAAGAGGGAAACTTTTAAATAGGGGAAGTGAGTGCAGTAAGAAGATAGTGGAAAAAAAGAAGCGAGCAATTTAAACTTTTATACGAACCCGTGGGGAGGGCAGTGAGTTTTATAAGTTAGCCTGAAGGAAATTACATGATGGGGCATCTTTTACCTTTCTGCCCAGTACGCGATGAATAGTGAAATACTTCGCAAGTTAAAACTTTTACATGCACGCTTTGTGTATAGGATTGATTTTGATTTTAAAACTTATCGCTTAAGTTACAATTTTGAAGCATCTTAAAATTTGCAAAAGTCGCATATGTATAACATGTTATTTAATATTTACACGTATATAATTTTAGGTAAGTGGATAAATTAATTTGGCTGCAAATATAAATAATTTATTTATTAATATACAATTTAATTAATAAATAATTTTTTTTTCATCCGTTACTGTGAAGAAACAGTCAAATTTAGAAAACGCAAAGGCGTTTGTTGCAACTTTACGTGTTAGTTGGGACATGTTTGTAACTTTTAATGCTACATTATTATCTTTTATATCTGGATTTATTGATAGAAGAAATAAGAAAAAGCTAACCTTGTTATAAGTTTATCGGTTCACGTAAGGCAAAAAATACTATCTCAGGATTTATTATTGTAAAAATATCTATTTTTACCCCAGTGCAATTACTTTTAAGACGTAAAGCTCCGAGCAGGCGTTATGTATCATTCGATACTTATTTTAAGCAGTAATAATTATCGACTATAACGATGCTTTACAATTTTTAGGCCTGTGCTAGGGATAAATAAGGAAGCGTATGAAAAGATCGGACGTTAACTGGGAACAAAAGTCCAATATGCAAGGCGCGCAAGCGTAAACAATGCCGAGTTTTAATTTTCCACATGCTTCCTTAACAATGGGCGCCACAATGGGTCCGTGTAGATGAGACAGCAACCCCACAGCTTTGTTCATCCACTGGCAACACTAAACAATACCTGGGCCACGATGAACTTGCATTATCGCCCGCCTAATGGGTTTTGTCTGTTCGTGTACGATTGTGAAATGAAAACTTTTAGCCGCGGTCCATGATAGACGGTCCTGTTTCTCTCACGCCATTTAACCCGGTGACAAATGTTTTTTTAGTAACTGAAAATTATACTTAAATCGTGTTTTTTTTTTGAAAATCGGCAGCGCTGCGGGATTCCAAAGTTTCTCTTTCGGGTGTGTTACTGTTATATTTCAATTAGTGCCGAGGTTAGCCTTTAAAATAAAAATTAACAATGTACTGAAATTGAAGTTAATATATTTTGTGTAGTTTGCAAGCAAGCATGATAAAATTAAAACGTACTATTTGATCAGCTAATATACTATTTTATAGCCGTGATAACTCAGTGTACAGGCGCCCACCTTTAATTCAATTTACTCGAGAAACTTGAGTTCGAACCCCGGTGCCAGTGAAACCAATGAAATTGTTAATTTTAAGTGCTGACTTATCACGTTCTCATCGGTGATCGAAAACATCGTGAGGAAACCTGCATATTTTCGACGTATAACAACCCTTTTTAGGAGGTGGCCTTTACCCAACATCGGGACATAATAGACCGCTACTTTTACTTTAATTATTATTTGATGAACTGGCAATGACTTGTGTGACAGTCAAAATCCAGTTGCAGCAGGTGCAAGTTTGGACTATGCAACCTTTGCTGTTGCATAGTCCACGGCACGATTGGGCCGGCTTGTTCCTGGAAGTATCACGGCCTCACAGAAATACGGCGTGAAGTGCCGTGAAGTATTATACTTCTCCGATTCGTCTGGCGAGTGAGTTAGCTATTACCCACTTTTAAAAAAGGTGGTAACGCATCTGCAACCCTAAATATGTTGTAAATATCCGGGTAATCATCACTCAACATCGTGTGAACTATAATAAAATAATAATAAATATTTTAGGAAATAAATAATAAATATTTTAGGACACATTTTTACACAACATTGTCTAGTCCCAAACTAAGCAAAGGTTGTACTATGGGTACTAGAAAACTGATAAACACACTTAAACATACTTTTCTTTTGTAAATAAATACATATTATACATATATTAACACCTAGACACTAGAAAAATACTATGTTCATCACACAATATTTATCCAGTAGTGGGGATCGAACCCACACCCTCTGGCGCAGGAGGCAGGTACACTACCCACAACGCCATTCGGGTCGTTAAACTATTGGCTAACTCGCCAAATTCTAAAAAGAAGGAATGTTTGTGAAATTATCTCAGTACTTTCAAAATAAGCCTTCGATTTAGGGCTTGTTCAAGCGCGCTTATCCGTCGCTGGCCTATTTAAAACGGACCGTTTCATCTCATATATCTATCGTTATCTTCATTCCATAGCTTTTACGCTGAGTACGACCACTTGTGCTTATCGTCGTTGATTCGGCCCCGACTTTCACGCGTAGCGATTACGCAAAATGTTTTCACGTCGACTTGTTATTTGGGTAAACACTCATGTATCCATGGGCTGGGTCTTACAGTCTTTGTAGAAGCGTGCCGGTCTTCAGATTTTCGGAGTAGTTAATCATATTATTTGTTTAATTTTAAAGATATTTTTATGTATAATTCATTATAATTATGTTATCGATTATGGACTATTTAAAGCATTCTCTTTGCGCTTTTCGTCGGAAAACTTGCAGATTATTTAAAGAATAGAAAATTGTTTGTATCTTCGAGGCTTCTTTTTCTTTCGGGTAATTTTTTTAGTAAAATTGATGGGCAACAATAATCTAGTACTTGATGACCAATAATTCTCTCTCATTGCCTCGACCATTAAGATCTTGCCAAACTCATCCCTCATTACATTGCATTTTATAAGCAATATTGAAAATGACAATAAAGGGGAAATCTAATTCAAAATTTAACGATTTATCGTATTATAATTCAAGTATTTCCCTATTAAAAGTTTTTTTATCAAAAATTTATTTCACTGTTTTTCGTTTTTGGTCTTTATGAATATATTTTTATACACAGTCAAGACAGGGCCTCGCCCATCACTAGGAATCCTCTCACTAATGTCCCAGACTAGAAAGGCCATTAACTCCGCGTTGCTTAAAGTAAATATATTAATGCGTTACATATTACATTAATGTGTCCTCTGTGGCGTCTAGAAATTAATTTTAAGCCCGCTAGTGAGCGGTAAGCATATTGATTTAATAATCGTTACAAAACAAACTGTGAAATAAATCGATATAATTTTTCGATGCAACGGTTATGCTGCATAATCATTTATGGTTGCCTATTTGTTTGCTACAAAAGTTTGGGTTTAAATCAACATCCGGGCGCTCCCTTTTATTTGAATTTACATAAACAAACTGAGCTCAGATTGCGATTCCGGCAGCAATAAGATTGTTAATTGCAATAATTGATAAGTCGTATCAGGTGAATAACGGCGAGGGAAACGTCGCGAACGTGAATATTTTAAAATATAGTACAACGCGATACAATTTAAAAACATAATAAATCCGTAATGGTTTTGTTTCACGAAATATTGAGAGCTATCAAAATAAATTTGTAAGATAGTTAAAATTAATTAAAAAAAAAACAAGTTTGTATTAGTTTTTAAAAAAGCAAGCTGTTACAAAATAGATACCCATATCATAAGGGTAATGTGGAAATTATAAATCACCATTTTACGGCGGCTCCCATATTGGATTTAGAAAAACTTAACTTACAGTATTTTGGTCATCAAGCTCTTTTATTTGATATCGTTATCATAGAGGTTAATGTCGAAATTATAATTTCTCATTTTGAGACTGTCGTTTTTGAGACGGTTACGAGGAAAGAGTAAAGTAATTTAAACTTAAATTTTTGCGTTCTCATATTAATATTCCTAAGGAAATACATAACAAAAATAAAAACAACAAAGCGATATATTTTCAAAGGCTGTTTGGCAGGTGTAAATAGAGTGGAGAAGACCACAAGCGGATAGGGGATTATGAAAGACTAAAAACATGGAAAGAATAAAAACACGACGCGAGCACGGAAGAGCCGCGCGAAATAGCGTCCCTGTAATTGTATTTCCGACTGTGTACTTAGGCGAAACCGATTGTACTCGCACTGTCTGCTCTTAATGGTCAGAACATTTTAATTTCACCGTAAGCACAACACGCGTGAGAAGTATGAAACGACGAGGATTCCTTTCCAACGCAACGTCGTCTCTTTTCCATTTATATTCAGTTTGTTTGTTCAGTACGAGCAAATTGACGTTTTGAACTGCAACACAAGGCAAGATTTGTATCTCGGCGAAATATCCCAGCTGTAGTATTTATAGGTACATTATATTTCATTTAACTGTCGGAGACTTCGGAATTAAGATCGATAAAAATTGAGAATTTTGTATAAATTTGTTTAGATATTTTTTAGAAATTTAAATTGTTTATAGTGCTAATCTTTGCACTTAAGATTGAACATTGATAATATTTTTTGTTTGTTGTATTTTTATTAAAATGAACATCAGATATCTTTAATCTATTGATCGTCACAGGTGATGCACCTTCTCCTCCTACACCTGGCATATGTGACTGTAATTGTTGCACGTAATAATCAAAAAAAATGCTCGCAATTACGACGACCACAACTATTTTGCCGCTGACCCCAATTAATGTTCTTATTATTGATAAATATTTATCGACCCTCTGCGTCATAACAAAACAAGTGCTCTGGTAGAGCCATGCAGCAATCTTAGCTGTTGCGCGAATGGGCAGGTAAGTCCGGGGAAGTACCACGACCTCGCAGAAGACCGATGTGAAGTTGAAGTGCTAAATGTCTGATAAGTGAGGTAACCGGGGCCCACTTTAATGAAAGTTGACAACGCATTTGTCACCCTACACTGGGTGTTGAAAATGTCTATTTAGGTTATCACTTAATATCTGGTGAACCGTCAGTTCGCTTGCTATCTTCTTACATAAAAAAGTGCACGTCTACAAAACTGTTATGTTTCCGAAACTAGTAGTACCTAGACAATACGGACAAACCATAAATTCACAATCGTTATCATCTTCTAAATCGTTGTTAAAATACGAAAAGATAAAGCTATTTACGACATTCCATATTTAAACTGTAAACACTGATAAAGTACTTTATCATGGGCGCCGACACAAAACCTCTTTGTTTAAATATAAATGAAATAAATTTACTCATGCCGATAATGACTTTCCAAAGATAGTTATCGGGCTGCGTGTTGTCTGAACAGTAGTTCATTGAAAAATTAACTGAACCAAACAATAAATCACTTACCTCCTGCTTCCTCTATTACTTCGTTTATCGGGCTTAAAAAAACAGAGGGCATCGGCCAACGATAACGTTAATAAATCACTACATAACGGCGTTTTTTTGTTCATTTGAATGGAGGCAATTACATCGTTGCTTCTGCGTTTACTTTGAAAATCGGAGTATCCTTCTGTAAATGACTTTTTCATCGTTCGAAAATTCATTTAGGAATATCCAAAGTTCAGTTGTATTGTAGAACTTCAGTAACGGTTCTCGTCGGCTAGAATAAGGAACCTGACTGACGTATTGGGATATTAGTAATACATACATAAGCTTGTTTAAATTATGTTTTGCCGAATATTAGCTAAAATACACCGTCACCGTGATGCTGCATGCATCTGACATAGATGAAAAGGCCTGTATATACATATATATATAGTCTAGATTATGCAAACCTAATTATAATGCACCCCCATTATAGATTAGATGTGAGATGAATGAAAGAAATATAAATTATCATAACTGTTTACTTATCTTCATAT
Organism: Iphiclides podalirius; assembly: GCA_933534255.1. Classification (NCBI taxonomy): domain Eukaryota; kingdom Metazoa; phylum Arthropoda; class Insecta; order Lepidoptera; family Papilionidae; genus Iphiclides; species Iphiclides podalirius. The sequence goes on along the minus strand of OW152824.1, from coordinate 8,755,472 downwards.
ATGTAAGCTAGAGTTTGTTGCGTTAAAATGCGGTGCATCATAGATCGCATGACATAGTTTTCTTATTAATTTAAATGTCCTCCACATTGTTTTCAATAAATAAATAAATATTTAGGACACATTTGTATTTTTGTGTGTTTCACAACATTTTCTAGTCCCAAACTAAGCAAAGCTTTACCATGGGTACTAGAAAACTGATAAACATACTTAAACATACTTTTCTTTTGTAAATAAATACATATTATACATATAGAAACACCCAGACACTAGAAAAACACCATGTTCATCACACAATATTTTTCCAGTAGTGGGGATCGAACCCCTCTGGCGATCGAACCTCTGGCGCAGGAGGCAGGTACACTACCCACTACGCCATTCGGGTCGTCAATAGGTGAGACAATCGGCGAAGGTTTTTTTTTACATATTCATAGTTGGCCATCTCCTCTCCGTCCTGCGTAGTTTGTGTGAGACTTAAAGATAACGAGAACAGATAAACGTAAATGAATGGCGATAGTTTCGTCTCGCCCATTAACGACGACAAGTCTTAGTACTTAGCTCTCTCCTAACGTAAACCACTTCGCGAGCCTGAGTGTCTTGGAACTTAAAATTATGGAAGAAAGAAATCGAACATTACCTTCTTCGCGATATGTGGAGGATGGAAAAGTTTCCTGCGAAAATTATGTTCCTATTTTAAGAGTTTAGTCTACTTTTTTTATCGGTAAGTAGTGTTATAATGTTGTAGTTTTTTTTGGTTCCTTCCACATTAAAGGGTACTAATTAGTATTAAAATTGGATTAACTCTTTATTAATATCGTTAAAAATTAATTTAAATTCCCACGTTATGAATAGTTATCAGTTTTTATGTACACGGGACGGACTGTTTTATCAGAATATGAACATTTGGTTTAAAGTATCCTTGATGTCAAGGATAAAAAAATCAACATAGTAAAGTTTTTTTATTGTATTAGATGCCCAATATAATAAACATGTAGGTTCATGGATTTAATAGTTTTAATGCGTGTAGAATTTTGAACGTGCGTTTCAAAGTTAGATCTAAGAAGCTATCAAAATAATTGTGTTAACTAGACTTTGGCAATTAACGCAAGTTAATGCTCGAAATGATAAGCAATAATTTACAGTCTTAGTAGATTAAGTTTGTTATCTTTGACCACTCACAGCCATTTGTACAAATTGTTTTGACAGTTGTTAATGCTGCTTTAATTGGAATATTACATATTGATAATTAATCTTAAACATTTTGCGATTTACTTTTAACTTTCGCAAAAATATGTAAACGCAAAATATTTACTTTAAAACATTTTGTGTATGCTTATATAGTTATAACATCATCATTATACATGTCTTGTTCATAAAACTAAGAAAACTATGTATTATATGCTGTAGATATTATAAAGTTATAGTGTTTCATGTTATTTGTGAGCGTTGTTAAAAGTTAAAATTTTCAATTTATGATTCAAAATATTTTAATAACCGACTTTATTTATAGTTTTCTTCTTTTCTTTATAAATAAAAATGAATAAAAAAAGTTTAGTGTAATAACGCTCAAAAAAGTTAAAAGTCGTGATAACATAATGACGATTGTTTTACCAATGATTGCAAATTAAAAAAAAATATAAACAGTAGTAAATTGAACTTGAGAATTGCGCTAAGAAATGCGTGTAAATAAGCACTTTTGAATTCTATTGACGAATACTTTGCACGCAATTATCTTCGTCAAGAATTATACAGATCAAAGAAAACAGCAATCGCAATGGAACAAGTTAGACATGCAATTAATTCACCGTCTGGAAGCAATCAAGGTGCCGTAGAACACGCAAATTTGCATTTGACGGGGAACATTTCCAGAGCTGTCTTCCTTATAATTGTAGACCAGGATACCGCAATTCCTAGCGTTTAAATAGTCACAACCATCGATTTTAATATCTACGATAGGGAAACAAAATGTTGTATAAATTTCTTTTCCTTTCATAAACATATTCGTCATTTTAAAGGCGCAGTATTCATTAAAGTCGTTGAATCGTTTTAGTAATGGTTGGTTTTGTGGCTGTGTTGGTTAATGGCTGTTATTCTATTTTCATACATTAATTTGTAATTTTAAACACTAAACCTTGGATTCGATTATATTTTCATAAAACATAGATCAGCGTCACATATGACGAATCATCAAATTTTCTCGTTCGTGAAATATGGAATGACGGGTTCTATAAAAGTAAGCCGTCTACAATTTTAATCATTAACCATAAAGATGAGGGACGACCCCAAAAGATGTTCTAGGTCGCAGTGGTCGGTGGGACTTACTGCCTAATCATATCATAATGATGATACATATTTTCCTTTATAACTAATATTACACAAAAGTAAATAACGAACGTAACATTTGATAAAAAAAACTCATTGCTTGATAAAATAGCTACTGAATGTTGCATGATAAAGTCATAATTAAAATAATTATAAATTAAACTTAACTACAACAGTGAATATAAAGATTTTATTATTTTCAATTCGATACGAAATTGGATCGGTGCAAGCAATTTTCACTCGTGTAATATAATTTCGGCGTCACAATCTGGATGTCTGAAAACATTCGCGCAGGCTTATAGATGTATATCGAACCTGCTTCCTTCGTGCAGGGGTACGTAATTGGATTTAGATTGGATCGAATTAGAACTTTCCTTCGCGGCTTTTGTTTTCCGTGGAAATGACTTTTTGATGGGACGCATCAAAATCGAATTTTTGGTGTAAGTGCTAGAATATCCTTGCCGGTCTCCCGAGGAAGAAATTCACGGAATGAATTGGAAAAGTTTCCCCCTTTACGGGGGCAGCTTTTACAAAATCTTTAAGATATTCCTTGTCAATGTTTGTGTTTGTTATTGTTTAGCAAAATTCAAAGGATAGGTTGCTTGTTGTATGATTTTCGATGTTTTAGGCTTTTTATATTTGTGATATAATCTGTAAATAAAACCAAGTTTGTTATTCGTTTTTGTTTAATAAGGTATCAGGGCATATGTAATGGTAAAGGATTCCATTTCACAAGTAATGATAACTTTGATATTATATACCTAACATTATTTTTATTTTATATAAGAAGCACTTTTCAATAGAGTGGGCCCTGGTACTTTACGCAACAGACGAAATGCGGAAGTATAAAACTTCCACTTCACACCGGTCTTCTGTAAGGCACGACCTTACTTCCCCGAATGGACCTGCCCATTTATGCAACAGCAAAGACTGCTTCGTGTGCTTACCATAGTAAGCCGATGCTAATATATTTCAACTTTTAATCTCTTGCGACACGTTACATTTTAATTTCAAAAGATATTGTCAGCGAAGAATAGTAAATAAAAATGGTATGAACATGTAAGGGAAGACGGTTAAGAGAAAGGACATAAATTCAACGATCAACCCTTTGGGTAAATCGTGAAGGCTTTCGATGTAACATTCGCAGAACTATTGTATCGCAATATTCCTACGTATTGTTTACGTCCTTCCCTCCCATTTATCCGGGGAATTTATTATTTCGCCGGCCGATTGTTCCGCGCTCGTTTGGTTGTTAACAGGGGTATCTCGCTGTTCTGTGCCACGTAGCTTAGGAATCGTGACGAAACATTAACCGGAGCACACCTACAAAAAGGGGGGGGGGCAACAAAAACATTCAACGTTAATGACGGTGATTCATTCACGTAGCGAATTAAATTAGACGATTCTCACATTATCTGTTTAGTTGGATTTGTAGCGAAAGGGGGTTCCGTTTCGGTTGAATGACCCAATTAGATTGCTGTCGTTCCATTTTTTATGAGTTTTCATGTACGGAAACATATATTTAATAATTACAACGTTTTCTGCAATCAATAATATCTTGTGTGCCAGTCTCTGCACTTAAGATGGAAGTTTAAATGTGATATCTCTCTAATTATCAAATAGTCATTGTAAAATTTCGTTAGTGTTAGAGTGTTTTCTGAAAAAGAAGCATATTAGAAAGCGCCAATCATTACTGAAAAGGCAATAAAAAACAAGGAAGATAAGACTTGGACATTTTCGCCTGGGGACATTACCCACAAGACAGGTTCGAATCATGGTAGCGACGAAACAGTTTTCGACAATTTATCTACTCGTTCTAAGTTTTAAAAATTTTTATATGTATTTACAATATTTCCTCTGGTTTGAGCTCATTTAGAAAAGTGACTTGTATTATAAACTAAAGTTTTGTAGTAATTGTCTACAGTGCAACTTATGTAATTAACGCTGTCAAGTTAAACAAGCAGTTTCTTATGTTTTTCGGATGGACCAGCTCGTACAAAGGTACAAAAACCTCGCGGAACACCTTCGTATTTGTATTTTGGAATTTGGTTAGGTGAGTGTGGCAATCGATAGCCGTGTTAAAAACAAATGTAAAATGTCACATTTGTTCATGTAAACGGAAACGACCCATACGCTCTAGATGGACAGTAAAAGCTTTTGTGGAAAATGCGGTTCGTGAAAGGGCTCTAACCGTGATTCATCAGTGCTTCTATGCAAATTGTATGCGATTCTACATTCGTACAACTAACAGGAGCTAAAGGAAACACGTATTGTCATTTACATTCACCCGCGTGCGACTCGCCTATGAAATATGGAACCAGCTCGCCGTAATTTACGAAACCCGTCTTAATACGTAAGCGAATATAAAGATGTGTGTATATACCATATTATATTGTTGTCTTCTTCAAGAGACGCTTTATTTTACGTGCTCGTAGATTACATTTTTATTACTCAAGCGTCGGTTTCGTGTGTTTTACGTTTCCTGAAGGAGTGTATGAAACACATTGTAGGACAATATATTTGACTTGCGAAGCCATTTACTTCTTTACATATGATCTTATCAAAATAAACATAGCGTATTATAATATATAATACTTTATGTAGAGGTTTAAATATTAATTTGTAATGTTCTTTTTAAATACACATTATTTTTGTTATGCGTAGTCATCATCATCATCATCATTTCAGCCTGTTTGAATCCACTGCTGAACATAGGCCTCCCCACAGACTGCCATGAAGTACGATCCTGAGCCACCTGCATCCATCGACTTCCCGCACATTTGCACAGGTCGTCACTTCATCTAGTGGGGGGTCGTCCTACACTGCGATGGCCTGTACGAGGCTGCCACTCTAGAACCTTTCTTCCCCAACGGTTATCGGTTCTACGAGCTATATGGCCGGGCCATCGCCACTTCAGCTTGCTAATCCTCTGACGGTAATGTTTTACTTTTACATTCGCTTCGTGCTTCCACACGGAACGGACGTTAATCTGAGCCGGAGGGCCCATGCCAACCGACCCGGAAGCCATTTTGCAACCGTTGTTGCTATATATATTATCTCCTTTACATCTCGGTGTGCACTGCTTGCCTCATCGTTGTCGTGTTTCGCGGTCTACGGTTAGGGAAGTCTCAAGCAAGAAGAGTGAAGAATAATTATAGAAGATAGAAGAAAAGTTACAGAAGAAAGAAGAAACTTTGACCGACTTCCGAGCGGATAGTGTTAGTGTAGTGTTGTGCTCGTAGGCAGGTTCCTGTCCGTAAGTAGAATTCTACACACATTTCTCGTCTCAGAGGCGGCATTGTAATTTTTATCTGTGTGCTTGTTGCATTAGGCGACAGCTAGGTACTCACCCTAGCGCACCTAAAGCGCAGGCGATTAAAGGTCAATTTTAGGCACACACCTCCCTGCCGCAAGGTGGGGAGGCCTATTTAGAAAAACACACGCCGGCGGGGCGCAAGCCCCAAAGGCACAAGCGTCGCAATGGGTTCCCTCTTAGAGGAGTTCCTGCGGGAGGAATGCCCCGAAATATGGGCAAAGTTCCTCAAATTCGCGAGTGAACGGCGCCTAGCCGTCGAATTTACTAGCGACAGTCCGGCTTCACCGGCTGCCGTCTCGCCGCCATCTCCGGTGCCCTCCGCACCAGTTATTGTGTCGCCCTCTGCGACAATTAACACGCCCGTCGCGTCGACCTCCGCCGCCGCGATCGACCTCAACGCGCCTTCCGCGCAATCCAACTCGGCCCCCTTCTGCGCTGTCGTTCCCGACTCAAAATCGGACGGCGGCTCAGACATGGAGGTCGAAACGACCCCCGCTAATAACGCGAACGCCGACGGCTTCACCGTCGTCAAATCGCGGAAAAAGGGCAAGAAACGCCCCGCCACCGACAGCGACCCCGAAAGCGAGGCCGCTCCGTCAAACCGTCCCACCGCGACGCCCGCCAAAAAGGCAGCCGCGTCTGCCCAGTCGGAACCGACTTTCGCCTCCGAGCGAAAAATTAAGCCACCGCCACCTATTATAATACAAGATAAGGCAAAGTGGCACCAAGTTTGTTCGTGGTTTGAACGCCACAACATCCGAGACCCCCGGTCCAAGAATACGCATATGGGTATCCGCGTATACCTCAATTCTTCGGACGACTTCCGTCGCGCAACTAAATACTTGCGCGAAGCTAAGGTAGGTTTCCACACCTACTCTCTACCCGAAGAGCGCAAACTTCGGGTCGTAATAAAGGGCGTCCCAAAAGAGTCGGATGTCGATATGGCTAAGGTCGACATCCGCACTCAGGGATACCCTGTACACGCCGTGCGCCGTCTCAGGCACCCTCGCACCCGTGTCCCTATGGACATGGTCATGGTGGAACTTGACCCTACCCCGGAAGGTAAGGCCATTTTCAACCTCAAGAGGGTCTGTGGGCTCAGTGACTTAGTCATCGAGCCCCCACGAAAATCGGGTGTTGTGGCACAGTGCCACAACTGCCAACATTTTGGCCACACGGCCAATAACTGCTTCGCTCACCCAAGGTGCGTCAAATGCACCGGTGACCACGGCACAACCGAGTGCACGAGGGCGAAAGATTGCGCAGATCCACCGGACTGCGTAAATTGCCACACTACCGGTCATCCGGCTAGTTACAGAGGCTGCGCTAAGGCCCCGAAAACTCCCGCGAGGAAATCTCCCGCGAAATCGACGTTGCCCAAACCCGCGCCCGTTAAATTCATTCCCGCGCCCGTTCCCGTCGTAAACGCCTGGGCGAAACCCCAGGTGGCCGCGCAGGTAACCGCGCCCGTAATCCCGGTCGCCTCACGACCGATCGCGAAACAGCTGCCCGCCTCTCAAACGGCGCCGCGGCCGCAGGTGCAGCCAATTCCGTCAGTTTTCGCGGAAAACAAAGACGACCCATTCGCGCAATTAGCGAACATTTGCAGTTTATTGGACACAATAAATAGACAGGAACTCGCCGTATTGTCCGCTAAATTAGCGGCCGCCACATCTGGCCACGAGCGTCTTAGGGCAATTAGCCAGCACAAAACGCTTGTGGAAGCCCTTTGGGCTTTTACGAGCCAACCATAAAGATCAATAGTCCGCGCAATAAAACCGCGCTCCGCCGCGTCGTTAAATTAGACCCATAAAGGCACCTTTAATGGGAAGTACAACCGCAGGTAAAACAAAACCTCGGGCTCTGGTTGTTTCGTATTTCAACGCAAACGGCATAAAGGGTCAAAGGGATGAAATCGCGGAATTCCTTCGCGATTATAATGTAGACATTTTTCTAGTGCAAGAGACATTCTTGAAGCCTAGCGTACGCGATCCCAGAATCGCAAATTACAATATTGTCCGCCACGATCGGTTAGCAAACCGTCTGGGAGGCACACTAATTTATTATAAACGGTCCTTGCACTGTTGCCCGCTCGACATTCCAGAGCTAAGTCAAATAGAGGCATCCGCGTGTAGGTTAGCGCTCACCGGCCACAGGCCGCTTGTACTAGTCTCAGCCTACCTCTCGGGGAATAGAACCCTCCTCCAAAGCGACCTAGATACGCTTCTAAACTTAGGCCCTTCCGTGATAATTGCAGGAGATCTAAACTGCAAACACGGCTCATGGGACATTAACAGCATCCCAAACAACAACGGAAAGCATCTCTTTAGCTTATCCGATAACCTAAATTTCAGCATAGTCGCTCCCGCGACTCCCACTAGGTATCCTACGGTGGACAACTACCAGCACGCGTCACCGAGTGTCCTAGACATAATGTTATTCAGGGAGGTCTCGCTCGACATCGAGTCGATAGAGACAATCCATGAACTAGACTCAGACCACAGGCCCGTCCTGTGTAAACTGGGCCAGAACGCCGGCGCGGTCCCTCCGACCAAATCCGTAGTGGACTGGCATCGTCTTGAGGTCAAACTCAAGGCCTTGGACCCCCAGAACTTAGTAGACTTACCCGAGACGATAGCTACGTTCGATGACGCAAATCGAGCGATAGCGAGTCTCCGTGAAACCATTACTTCCGCAGTCACAGACTCGGAACGGACGGTGAAACTGTCGGGCGACCGACGGTTTAACTTTCCGCCCGACCTACGACTGCTAATTAGACAAAAAATGCAGCTAAACGCGCCTTCGACCGATACCGATCGGAATCGAACCGTACTCTACTTCGACGCCTTCAGCTAGAAGTCAAAGATCGTGTATCGGAACACCGACATAAAACGTGGGACACTCTCCTAGAGGACATCGAGCCATCGCACACCGCCTACTGGCGGTTGGCCCGCAGTCTGAAAGCAGACCCCCGCGAATCTCTACCGCCGTTAGTTAGTTCTAATAGCGCTTCAGTAGCCCTAGATGACTCCGAAAAAGCCGAATGCCTTGCGGACAACCTAGAGCAGCAATGTACGCCATCGCGCGAACACACCGATTCGGCCCACCTAACGGAGGTGGACCGCTTAATCGAGACTAGGGCTGCGCTTCCACCGGAAGGCGAACCTCTAAATTCAGTGACCCCCGAAGAGGTCCAAGATATAATTAAAAATTTAAAACCGAAATCCGCCCCGGGCCCAGATAATATAAGTAATAAGATTCTAAAAGCTCTCCCTGGGCCGCTTATCTGTTTACTGGCGACAATTTTCAATACGCTTCTCTCCAGTTGCTCCTTTCCGGACGACTGGAAGCAAGCCACGGTTATCGGCATTCGCAAGCCGAATAAACCAGCCAATAAGCCCTCTAGCTATCGTCCCATCAGCCTCCTCAGTTGTCTGGGGAAGCTCTACGAGCGGCTATTGTTAAACAGGCTCAAAGAGCACGTATTTTCCAACGGCCTTCTGCCGACGGAACAATTCGGCTTTCGAGCTAGACACTCCTGTCCAGATCAGTTATACCGCCTAACGGAGCACATCCTAAAAGGCCTAAACCACCCGAAACATCTCAGTACAGGGGCTCTTTTCTTCGATGTCGCAAAGGCATTCGACAAGGTCTGGCACAACGGCTTGCTTTACAAGCTGTACACACTCAAAGTGCCAGATAGGCTCGTACACACCATCCGGGCCTTTTTGTTGAACCGCTCTTCTTTTCGATATCGAGTCGAGGGCACCCTCTCCACAAGCCGCCGCCTCACGGCCGGCGTACCACAAGGCTCCTGCCTCTCACCCCTGTTATTTACGCTCTACACGAGCGACATACCCAGAGACCCCCACGTCAATCTCGCGCTTTTCGCGGATGACACGGCGCTCTTTTACTCAGATCGCAACCTCAGCCAATTAACGACTCGACTCCAAAGCGCCGCCGACCGCCTCGGCGATTGGTTCCGCAAATGGAGAATCGATATTAACCCAGAGAAAAGTGTGGCGATTCACTTCACCCGTAGCACCCCCCAACCCCCATCCGCCACACCGTTACAAAGGTCCTCGCCAGTACAGAAAGTTGGGGCAAATATCACTATACGGCCAAACTCTCCCCTGGGAGAAAACGGTCAAATATCTAGGAGTCACTTTCGACTCGCGTATGACTTTCACTACGCACATCAATCAAGTCCGAAACAAAGCCGCGTTCGTCTCCGGCCGGCTACACAATTTAACGAATAAACATAGTAAAATGCCCTTAAGGCACAAATTATTGTTATATAAAGCTTGCGTAAGGCCAATCATGTCCTACGCATGCATGATCTTCGCACACATAAATCCTACGCGCATTGACGAATTGCAAGTAGTCCAAAGTAAGTTTATCCGCCGCGCAACCGGTGCGCAATGGTATCAGCGCAACGTCGACCTGCACAGCGATTGCAGACTCCCGACGATTCGCGCTCATTTTAAAGATTTGACAAAACGGTTCTTCGATAGAGCCCAGCATCATCCCAACCCTCTGGTGGTAAGCGCAGCAAACTACCTACCGGACACTAACGCGAACGTTAACAAGCGTCGCCCGCGAAACGTCCTCATCGACCCGGTCGACGAAGAGGACTTAGACACGATGGACCCACCGCCGGGGGTCCCGCCGGATAACACTACACCCACAGTTAGTGTAACAACAATCACACCAGTTCGCCCTCGCCTCCGAGCACGGCGAGACCCACACAACGCGTACACAAGGTACACCCGCGTTCCGGGGCGGTTCTCACCGCTCCCAGCCACCGATTAGCTAAATGCACAGTCGACGGCCGTCGGGGTCTCGGTCCGAACCGGCGACCTCGACGGCCCTCAGATGACACACCATAGTAGTTAAACGCACGCATGAGCACATGCGCGACCCTACCCATAGCGGAGGGTCCAAACCCGTGGGTTCTGGCTAGCCCACCGGTTCTGCGTCCGATGAAGCTTTAATAGTCTCGGGACTGAAAGCAAAAACATCAGTTAATACAAGGTACAAGTGGTAGATCATGCCAAAAAAATGAGAAGATGGCTAGGTGCCATCAGCTTGGGATACTATAATCTAAAAATATCAAGCATACTAATTAGTTATTTAGACCAAATTAATTAGTGAGACCAAATATTTTGCAATAAAAAAAGAACATTAACCACACCATGTATTTGACGTACAAACGCATTTATTATATTCCTTTGTATATACAATAGTTCAGACTTATCATATAAATTGATTATGGTTGTATTCGACCACTGTGCGGCCACTACTATAAATAAATTTATCTTTTGATATTTGTTACGGACAGTGCACAAAGCATTTGTTACGTAGCGTAGAAAATGAATTTATAAAACCACGCATGCGGTTTTATGCTAACAAATTTTAAAGCAACCCTTTCAACTTCACGAAAAATATCAAAGCTCATACTGCATGTCTAACTAGAGATATTTTTAACAGTCAGTGAAATAAATAATAATATTTCATACTGTTTCCGAGTGGAACAGTCGAAATGTTGGTAGCCCGTAGCAGTTTTAGGCGCCCTACAAATTTTCGCATACAAGAATTATATTACTTTCTCGTTACATATCCGATGTTATGTTTAAAATTGTTATTATTTGTCACCATGCTCAGTTGCTATATCTATGAAATAAAGATGAAGTGAATATAAATAAAAATAGAATGATTTATTGAAATAATTATTGATGCTAAAGTGGATGCCACAAGCAGTAGTGGAGAGGTATCCAAAAAAAGAAGAAAATAATTTCCGGCCTACGAGCTAGCCTATCTCTGGAAAAGCTTTGGCAACCGGAACCTATCCTATTTAATATATTACTTCTTGTCTGACTAGTGCCTCCCTCGTACCTATAAGGAGTTTGGATATTCGTAGGCAAAACTTTTTGCGATACCATGTCCTCTTTAAATATGAATAGCTTTATCGACTCCAAAAATAATTCAACTACAAATGTCCATTACACAACATAAATGTATGTAACATGTAAATGTAACAATTCTTTATTAGATTTTTTAAAATTTTGTATCTTAAAAATGTTTAAATTAAACTAGACACGATCAAGGAAGCAAACAAAATTAAACACCGGTGACAACCCTTCGTGTGTTGTAAATGTCCATAGGGGGGTTAATGACATAAGCATAAAAAAAAGAAAAAAAAATAGTTAAGGAGAACGCACAGAAACCTTTAAATATTGTTTCTAACGCACGTGTGGAAGAGCCCTTACTCCGAATGTGTATTACCGACTAGAGTCCATGTTTTATTTATTCGCATACGTCTACCGTGGAAGTGGTTGCATTAGGTCCGAAAACTCCTTTTTGACTTTTACACTCGCCCGAGATACGTCGCGCTATGAACGTGATTTCCAAATATAATCTTGCTACAGATGTTGCACGGCATTTTATATATCTGCGGGTTTTCATTTGCTTTTCTGTGCAAAATTGCATTTTGATCGAAAATTGTTTTAATAGCCCATGGACTGAAACAGTTTCCATTGTATCAAAAAGTCGCGTACAGTTCCTAATATATTATCGATTCACATTGGGGAAATGGATTTCAAATGAATGCTTTAATAAGAAAACTCTAGAATTATTGAGATCCCTTTCGTGGTACATTCCTTCCTTCCACATTACGGAGAAAACTATTCTATTTACTGCGTACACCATGCACTAAGAGCTATCACCGTTGACAGCCGACCTCAATGTCACCGTCCTCATACCGACGTTTCCCTGCTCGTGAGGATTGCCAACTTTTTGGAAAAATGAGCTTGTGACTTTTTTATTCTTTTAAATCACATTTTTGAGCGGTTTTATCAGTTAATAATTTATTTACATCTTTGAAAGTCTTTTAGTTTCACTTCAATTGCATTACCGAAATAACTCTCTCAATTGAAACAGTAACAGCGGTACCTGAAAGTGAATCATTATCTCAAGTAAACTGATATATGAAGATAAAGAAAGTAAAAAATCTCTAACAGGATTGAAAACTACTGTTGCACCAATTATATCGATAAACTAAATTCAAGCATAAATTAATTTTGAGCAAATTTCTTCTAGTTAAATGATTCGGTGTATTTTTTAAACGCAGGAGATGAATAATTAGTCTCATTTATATTTTGCTTAATTCGGAACAAATAGAAAGCCACCAACGTAGATAAATTAAATTATCCAGGTAGTGCATTTGAGTAATTCGATGAAATTGTAATAAGCGCATACTTTTTGATCCCCGGATAAAATGTAAAAGGCGAGAGGCGCCCCACCGGACGATACAAAGAACTAAGTTTACTAGAACGTACAATGCAGTTTTCTTATAAATTTTGCTCATTTACTATTATATTTTACTGAACTAACGGTTTATGGGTTTCAGCATTTTCATTTTATTCATTAGAATTGATAAATTATTCTGAATATCTATTACATTTAGAAATAATTCCTCCATGATGCTTGCAGGCGAGTACGCATCAACGTCGACGGAGGCATGGTGAATAGGTCAAAAGAATATTTCTCCTAAAGGAAAAATAAGCAAAAGCTTAAATAAAAGCTTCCATAGAGACATGTTTTACTGCATTTTATTGCAATATAAGATAATTATTATATAATAAGTAATTTAATGTTTTTAGTCGACTGGTACTTACTACTACTTTAACAGGGGTGGGGTTAAAAATTAAATATTTTCGTCCCGTGACAGAGACAGTGAATCTTCTAATGAACTTTAAGTATTTTGCGTAACTTTAAATGGAATAATGAAACAATTTCAAGGTGGCCATTTCCAGATTGGCTCTAAGTCGACGTCTCCCATCTCCGGGGCGCCCTGGTCGCAGGCTTAAACTAATTAGGCCCCCTGGACTGTGTCAATGTTGTCGCAGCACGCGGCTCGGTTTAATGCGTGCGTCTCCATTAGCTCCACCCTCGGCCGAACGTGTACACTGACAATTCGCTAAAATTGATTTGTATGTTTGCAGTGAGGGCGCCTCTTTGTAGCCCGGCCGAAGCACGTGCCCGGAGGATCGCAATTTGTACCAACGTACTCACGAAAATCGCGTTAGCGCACTCGATCTTGTTAAATTAACGATCGTTTATTGGCGCCCAAATGAAGTGTGTGTCGTTCATTAATGGGATGTTTATGATTCTTATCTTAAGGTGTATTTTTTTATGATATTTTTTCTATGTTTAAAATATTGTTCTTACTGTAGACTTACATACATTTCACGTCGACAAAACCCAGATCCTAAGCAAGTGCAAAACGCAATTACTTTGTTTTACTATTGTGAGTCACACAAATAGTAAGGTACGTTTGGGAACCGAAACCACAACCCCCAGCGCCATAGCCAATACTTTGGCAACTGCGCCACGGAGACATCATATCTTAATCTTACATACACAGTGATAATCTTCATCAATCATCATAGCATATCCATGTTCGTGATATATTTAAAGACTTCATGGTGACGCTATTTATAGAAATGGAATTAAGTCTAGAAAGTGGTGACATATATCTTAATGATCATTAAACAATCGAAGTAAAGTAATATGGCCTCGTTAATGTGTGAGAACGTTTATGTTCTAGTAATTAATCTATCAAGCTGCGTTAAACATCTGTTATCCTGGATATGCAATCTCAATGTGCTCCATACGACATTCCAATGCATCCTCAACTGTTTTGTTGAAATATGCATTTAGAATCTGGATTAATTTAGAGCAGGTATTTGCTGTAAAATTATTTAATGGTATAGCATCACATAGTAATTATAAAAATAAAAATATTACTTATAATGTTTTGCTAGAAAAATGTCATGTACAGATTTATAAAAAGAGTATAAGCGTTCACAATGCGTTCAAGAACGCGTACATCGGAGATATATTTAAGTATAAAATCAACTGTTCTTCGTGAATATTAAAACTAAGTAGTTCAGCCCCTTGCCGCGTTCGCTTTGAAAGTGTATGGTGACGCTGTTGAAGCCGACGCCGCCCTCCGTGACCGTGGCGCTTGCGTCCGTACGCGAAAGGTCGCGTGCGATTATGCCCTGTAATTACAAAGGAGCAATTCATTTGAATTTCGAATGGGGTAGCTTTAATTTTTTAAGTTTTGTTTTTTAAAATTTCATAGCCATTCCTTGTGCCAGTAATAATATGCTGGATAACTATTTTTGAGTATTTTTTTCTTTTATTTCGTTGAATAGATAACAATATTGAACGCGATTATGCTCTGTTATTGCAAAGGAGTTTATTTGAATTGAATTTGTTATGTTACATGTGATTTTAATTTTAGAGGTGTATTTTAACAAATTTATATTGACACGATATTATAAATAAAAGATAACGAGTAAGAGATCGTCTTCTGTATATGTTAGTGTAAAATCTTATATTTTGTAAAAACACAATCTGACCATGATTTTCAATTCAACGAAATAATTATTTTATGTACGTTTAGCGATAACCTTTACAATGTTGTCCACTATCATCGATTACTTGATTAAAATGGGATGCTTCGCGTGAGTTCCCAAATTTTTACATCAAATTTGGATCGATGCGAAACTTATTAAATTCTTCACTTCTGGACAAAGGAACGGCATTGGGACGAATATCTTTACCCGAATAACTTCAACAGGGGTAATGATTATTTTTAGAATTTCATATAACTGTTGTTAGAACCTCATCATCCATGAGAAATGTCGGAACTTTCGATTCTTATAAGCACATTCATAAATTCATAATTTTATATTCTATTTTTTTTAACCTTCATCAAATAATTATTCGATGCTCTAACAAGGGATAATTTATTTTTGAAGACGGCTTTTAATTATTTTATTAAAATGTACGTGTTTGCTACGATCAAGTAAGGGTAAGTTTAATGATAGTAAACTCTATTAACATTGATCGTTGCGATTTACAGAGTTTCTATTCATAACAAAAGTTGGTAGTACTATCAGAAACATTAATCAACGGGTTGATATAAGTGTTCTATTAATATTTGTTTATATCTTGCAGCTAATAACCACTTACGGACTTTTGGCACGCACTCTTTCATTCAGAGAATGGGTATAGTGTCAAATGAAGCGTGAGACATGCTATTAGATATTCATTCGTTATTCATTTGTCATGTCATCATTTAATTGCTCGTTGTCTAATATTTGTCTGGTTTCCTGTTAAAACAGGATCCACCTTTTAAAGGGTTCTCAATGCATCTATAGGTGTTGCAGATATCGATTTATGGCTAATAATTTAAAACCAGGATAACCGCCTGCTCGCTTCACAATTTGTCACATTAAAAAAACAGATTTTTTGTTTCTATATTCATTTTTTGTTTCTATAGACAGCGAAAAGTATATCGTCCAGTTTTTGAACTACAAATTACATAGCGACCACCAAATGTTTATTAACATTTCGAGTTTACGTGATTATTTTATAAACTTTTGTAATAATAAATATGCATTTATTATTATCGAACGATTTCGAAATATCTTAAAAGAAGTCTAGTTTCTATGTTTAAATATCTTGTGTTTCTCATATTTTTTTAGTTAAATCTATGACGTATTGTTATTGTCATTTTCTAATAGTTTTTCTAATTCCGAATCATTATCGCAATTTAGATTTCTCACTTGAAACAAGACAAGTCTTCAACTGTCTACTTGTCATTTTGTTGTAAATCTTTCAGAAGTCCTTTCATCACTGTCATCCTTTTGGCCACTCAAATGCACATTTGAGAAGCCATTTAACAGCGGATTAGTTAATTTCTACGATGATCAGTGGTTCAGAAACCGGACGTTAGTTTTTTCAAATCCTAATGTTAGATTTAGCCCAGGCTACCGTCAATTATTTTATTATATTCATATACATTGTTAATATAGGTTTAAGTTAAGAATTGTAAATGAATATATACAAAATTCAAAAACTATTATCAGCATGGTCTCTGGTATGACTCATTTGTTGAAGAAATTCCCAGCACAATCACTGACTGTCAATGTAATAGTCGATATACTCGGATGAGAGCGTTATTTATAATATTTAAATTACTCACCTTTATAATCCTGCGAAGGGGATCTTTGTAAGTATAATCTTTATCGCGCCTTAACAACGGTAAAGCGTTGTAAACAACTTTCTCCGTCGATATCAACAGATTATTCACTCTCGTGCCGACCACAAGGTCTTTAGCTTCGAATAAACTTACGAAAAAAGCCAAAAGAAGCAGCGTATAGATTAAAAGTCTCATTTTACTAGAGTGCACTTAAAGCATTTTAGGTTATACGTCAGTTTTATACGGATATGTGTATCGAACTGAGACTCTAAAGGAAAACGTTATGTTAATGCTAAACATAGTTTGACCTTGCCGCCTTAGTGTCGTTGTGTTGATTATTTAATATTGGCTTGCGGCCGCGCAACGCGATGTCGTGTTTGTTTACAAAACATCTCGTCCAAAGCTCTTAGTTTGAATCAAAACTCTTAGCTATAATCGGAATTAATAATATCTGGATGCTTAATATCAGACTGACGAGTACTCTTATGTATTGCTTGCCTTTGAAGCGTCTAAAGTCTAAAATCAACATTGGCGTTTTATTTTCTAATAGGGTATTAAAATGATAGATAGATATTTGACAACAAAGAGATAAGTATTTTATACCTTTTATTGAAGACTGCAGTTCAATAGCAGGTATATAAAATCTGATTTGCTCTATGTATTCCCTATAAATAAATAAACGGGCCAACTTGCTTGCGCACGTATAAAGCTATTTAATTTCTTCACAGTTTGGAATCCTCGCCGCGGGGAGAAACTTTAATAAGGCCGATAATTGCGAGCGATATTACATCTAAAACGTTATTAATCACGGACAAATAGGATTTATTTCACTTAAACACTTTCCGAGCGTGTTTTAAATGGCAAAGCGTCAGTTACGGTAATTGAAACAAATGCGAATTCGCGAAGTGGCTTGTGTAGTTTACTAATTTCTTTTAGTTGCATACAAAAATGAACAAAAAACACTTTCTTGTAGATGTACGGATACATCACGTCTTTTAATATTTTGTAGAATATAATATCATGTTTAATATGCATCTTTAATATAGAGAAAGAGCCACTTTCCATGTCCTCTGTAACCGAGGTGGGGTCTCGGGGTTAGAGGAGTATTGGTGTTACGTTTGGCCGCTCTCCCTTTCCTCCGAAAGTCGGCGTGGCAACACCGCTGATGCAGTCGTGGTGGGGCCCGTGGGGTGAGAGGAGGAGGGTCGAAACATAGTGAGCGTTGGAGCCATACACCAGGTTGGGAGGTTTTCTGCTTATTAGCACTGGCTCTACTGATTCTCATGACCTTTCCTCCATGCTAACAAAAAAAGGTGGTTCCCTTAATGATTGCTGACGCCCAAGTTAATCTAAAACAACAAATTTAGATTAACTTCAGTTATGGATGCGTCGCCAACCTTTAAAAAAGATTTAATTATTCTACTTCACGTTTGTTCTCTGTGAGGCAGTGGTAGAAGAACAGCAGGATATACAATGAAAATAATGATGTTTCTATTAAACTGAAGAGACATTCTTTTTGTACGGTTATTAAAAATATATTTTGAAGTCTCAATCCGATTTACTACGGACAAAATAATTTGAGCATATTCGTCTCCGTCGCCGGATAACTGTATAATTCCGGCACGGGAAGATTAACTGCCGGCCAGCCAGATTTCCTTGCAGCGCGTTTAAAATAATTACCAGTTATACACCTACGGGATAGCAGTGCGGCGAGCTGCTTTGTGCATAAATAATGGAGCGCCCCGGGCGACACGAGGACGTACGGTCCAGCTACTGTGGAGATTCGGCTCGGTACAGATAATGTAGATGCGGTAACAACAAAATCGACATCGATCTACGCGCAATTTCGTACCGGTAACAACAGAACATCGATATCGATAATGTTCAAGTCGCCAACAAACTATCGACATCGGTGTACGTGCGATGTTGTACCGGTAATGACAGGACGATATCGATAATGCTCTACTGTTGGTCGTAAACGTGTGTCCGTTTGCAGCCTCAGAGTGTAGAAGGCGGGAAAGTGATGCATGAAGTTGAGTAAGGTACTGTGAAGGATTAATGCACCGTGAAGATTTATTAAATGAAGCGTAACCGCTGCTGAGAATCGATAGAAATGAGGTAAATTTAACTTTCTTATGGTAGACAGTACCCAGAAAAGTTATAAATAGTTAGTATCTATTGAAATGTTATAATGTTTTTATGAACGTGTTGTATACAGCTGATTTTCAAACATTTAACTCATCGTAAGTCTGGGGGTTTTGGATTGGCAGTTGTGTTGCCTATAATGTGATTAAGCTATGCAATATTTTCTGATATCGCAAAAAAAGACTGGGTCGCCTGAAGACATGCCACGGGTTTCGTCTATTCTCAGGATTCCCATAAAGAAGAGTATAGGTTCTGGGTACCGAAATCTCTTGTTGGAATCCAGTAATTTTTTTATGTGAGAAAGTGGCAAATGACCTGGCGGTTCATCTGATGTTAAGTGATAACCGCCGCCCATGGACATTTGCCACACCCGCAGGGTTGCAAATGCGTTGCCACCTTCAAATAATGTGGGCCCCGGCTACTTCACCAGACGAAACGCAGAAGTGTAATACTTCTACGGATACTAGAGGTCGTGATACTTACCCGGACGGACCTGCCCATTCGTGCAACAGTGAACAATGTTGCATGGTCCTACCACAGTAGACTTATAAATTAGGTCAAACTTCTAAAACGCCATGACATTTCTCCTGATGACGTGTCTTATTGGTCTATCAGAAATTGTAACGTAAACCGTTATTGTTCTGCCTTGTAAAAAGTTTTAACGTTAAATTTCAAAATTCATTGCATAACATAGAGTCGGATTCACAACTGTGACAATTTAAGAGAGCCTCATCAACAGATTCATTCCCGTAATGCCAAACTTTCAAAGCCGTAAAGATGAAGCCGTAATGATGAATAGGTGCTCTGTATGAGGACTCATTTAAACTAGGTTTTCAGGGTTTCATAGTTATATGAAATAATTCAAACCTTATACGCGCGCGGTAAGACTGAAAATTGCATGGAGCTCAATTAATCGAGTAATAACAGGCTAGAAGTCACGGCATTCCATTTAAGCTTTGAATTAGCGACTAAAAAAATGTTGAAAAATATACTTTCCAAGAGAAAGACTTTTGAATTTCTCTTTATGAAAATAATGTAGAGTAAAAATTTAGAGCTCAATTTTAAAGAATTTAAAAATATGGGTACGCAAATTCCGTTTAGGATAAGGTTACTTCATTATTTAAAATTTTGTTTTTCTTTGATCTACAAAGAAGATAAATTACCTCGGATAAAAAAATGGATAAATTGCGTAATGAAATAGACACCTTAAAATTTAAAGTATTTACATCCAAAAAATAATTAAAATTACCACTCAAACAGTTCAATGTAATTGTTTAAAAAAAATGATAAAAGTAAATGCAGATTATTTGTGGTACAAATAAGAATGTGCGTAACCTGACAGAGCGTTTTATGGACGTGCTGTTTATTTAATCTATCCCCCACATTTACTGCTTATTAAGGCGTAAATAAAATCAAGACAAGAGAAATATGTATACCACTGTGTACTTAAACACTTTCTCGTCCTTTGATATGGCAACGCATACATTTACTACAATACAGTGACAGTAAGTGCTTTATCCGTGCGTTTGAAATGCATTAGCGAACGAAAGTACAGCATTGTTGAAGTAGTAGGTTTACACGGACGCTTCGGCGGGGAGAATTATTTAAATAACCCACCGGGAGAGCAGTGTATATGGAGCAGTGAGATGAGCCGAACTGGATGGATAACTTTGTTTCGCCGGCCGGTGACAAGTGCATTTGGCTATTTCAGTCCCGACGCGTCGCATCATACGCTTTGATGTTGCGGGGACTTTTTGCCGGGCGAGGGCTTAAAGCGAAGACATATAACTCAAACAGGAACGCGTTACTCTTTTTGATTTTATCGAAACGCGAAACAGACCCTTAGGCAAAAGCGTTGTCTGACTTTTTGTATGCGCGTTCATCATTAGTGATGTCACCAGCTGAGCTCTCGCGTTCGTGATGTTGGTACGGATTACGTTAGGAGAACTCTTTGAAAAAGCCTTTCATGGAAATTGAAAAGCTTTGCGCGAAAATGCGGCGTGGAATGTAATGCCAAAATCGTACCGAATGAGACGGTCCTTTTAAAAGAATATTCAATTACTTTATCACATCTACTCTAATTACTCGACACTGAGGATCTTTGCAGATTCATATTAAAATTGTTACTTTAATATTATATGTGTTTGTGTTTGTATCCAGTTTATTAAAATTATTTATTACATATTGTTAGATATTAACCTCTAGTTTCACTTTTATAAAAAGCCAAGTCCTTTATTAGTACAATTAGAATGTACTGAATTCGAAAAAGAAGTAACCTGCAACAGATAACATTTTTATTGTTTGTAAATATAACCCGGCTTTATTTCTTCATTCAGCTTTTATTGGTTCATTGTATACTAGATTTAAATGTGTATCAACTCAACATACATGTAACAGAAGCATTTCTATTTTAAAATTTCATTCGAAGCGCCCGTAGGAATGTTAAATCGAATAAAAGGCATGCGCCGAGAGTTCCATTTAGCTTGATTGAGCCAGGAATACAATAGAGCTAGGCCGGTCGATATTGTTGTCGGAGATTTTGGGATGAATTGTTGTAAGTCGAGCGAGCATTGTTGGATAAACGCGGATGTATTTCAAATATTGGTCATAACTTGTTCTGATAGCAGTCGTCTATGACGCAGAAGAGGTAGAGATAACGAGTTACTTTCGTATTTTTTCGTGCATAAAGCGAAAATGTCGTCGTATAAATTTATTTAAACTGTATTGGTGTACTTATCATCAGCTGATTAAGTTCTATATTTTATATCAAACATTGTTTACAATGTTTTAGATAGTAAATACAATAAAAAATTATCTAGCCAACCTACTCTACGTGTCTTGATAAAAATTCTGGCTGTATTTATTCGCTGACATATCTTTTAATCATCAAATCAATCGGAAAGATGCACAACAATGGTCTATTGAAATCATACAGATTTCTGTTTAACAAAAGGAAATTGTTCTAATTCCAGTTTTAGCAGAATAAACGTACAAAATGTGAAAAGATGCTAGTAACCTCGCTGTGGAGACCTAAAATTCCCTCATAGAAACTGTGGTGACATACAGATGACATACCGAAGAATTTTCATATGCGTTTCATTGGAATTAAGCAAAGCATCACTCCATAAATAATTAAAAACCCATGTGGTGCGTTGAAACATTGTCCGTTCGGGAATCCATCGCTTGAAATAATAAACGTCGCGTGGACGGGCGTAGCGCGAGCTTAAAATATCGCTGCTCATATAATATGGGCATAATTGAGTCAATCGACTCCGAGCGTCCGAAATGGACGTATCGGTCCGTCCCCTCTCGTGGGCGAATTGATATTTCCTCTTTCCAACGAATAGGTACATAGTTAATTGCGTTTCCGGACGCGGCTCATTGTTTGAGTGGCGGCCTGTGACTGATGCATTAGCGTCTCATTATTAAATTACCGAACAGGATAACCGTATGACATAATATTCGTGATTTCATCCGGTGCCTTGCGATTTCCCATTATAGATATGGGATGATTTCGTATTCACACGATTGATTTCAATCCTTGACAGCTCTTGAATTATTTGATTCCAAGAGCAGACGATACACAGTGTGACAGTGCGATATGGAACTGACACTTTCCCGCCTGTCAAATTATATTCAGAGGGCTTGAGGGATGAAATTGTTAAGCGATTTTGATACGTAATATCTAATTAAGAATTAGATAATTAAGAGAAGATTAATTAAGAATTAGATATTCGAATGTTAGGAAAACGATAATTTGCACAAAGATAAATTAGACAATAGCAGTAAATCAGTAAAAAGCAATCAGCACAATTGCATAACAAAAATGAGATATTATATATTTTTACCTTACCATCAACGGCTGCATCGCCACTTACCATCAGGTGGGATGGCAGTCAAGTGCAGGCCAGTTTTTAATTAAAAAATAATAATTATATATCTATCCTTTTTGGTTTATATATATCTTAGATTAAAATACGTCATTATTACATAAATAACAGAATTCAAAAATATAACATTTATTGATATTGTAATGTTTCATCATAATAATAAAGTAAATCTGTATTTTTTTATGTTTTTGACGTCATCTATTTAATATAACCTTAAGCAGGTACAATGAAACGGTGGCAAATACTTTTAATATCAACAATAAAGAACATTTAGTTTAAGATTTACTAAATTCTATCTTTTTGTAACATTAGTACAGATGCACAAATTAAATGCTTATTATTAACCAGAGACAATGATTGGCATGTGAGTCAGCGGACACACATAAAATTGTCTGTTGGCAATGCAGGCTAAAATTCGAACAGTATGAGCGACAGTTTTTAGTAAAATGAACCTTATGTGAAATGCATAAAGCTTAATATTAATATTTAACATTCGTGTACATTGGCATCTATTCCGGCATATGTCAACTGCTAATTGTTTATCAATAAATTTATTCTTGCGTACGTTTTGATATTTGTTTGATATAATTCAAAGTTATTTTATAACGTTTGTTTGTATAATATAACATTATATTATTGAGTTAATTTTTATGTTGAACGTCATATAGTACTTTTTTTCATATTACCTACGTGACTATGCTAGGAATATAAGTCTCGGTAAGCTTTAAGCGATCTTTGAGTTTTTCTACTTCGTTGCAGATATTTTTTTCATTTTAAGGGGATGGGGATGGACTGAGCGAGCAATCAAGAGACCTTACCTTCACCTTATAATAATTGAGGACCGCAGGTCACGGCCATTCGTTACAGCTAGCATGTTTTAAAATAATAAAAAAAATATTATGTGATGTCCGTCAATCCACAGTGGAACACAGTGAAACAGCAGTGGGATATATTTAGGCTGGTTCTTTTCTCTTTACGACGATCTTCTGTGAGCACTTTTCCGGTTGATATAGTCGGATATAGTGTTCTACGATACTGCGGGTCCCTCCGCGTTTTTTGAGTGGTTACCATTTTTGACATAATCTACATGTTTTATTTTCTACTTCTCTTAATAATCGCACTGCACAATACATTTTACATTTTTGTCTCGTAAAATTGTTTATAATTACTATTAAAATTGTTTATAATTTTTAATTACTATTTTAGGGCCAAATTTATCTATTTTATTTTGTTTCTTTACTAATAACTTTTTTATTCGTAAATTTGTGTAACATCGTGTAACATGTTTCTATTTAAAATTTGTTTTGGAAACGTGATGTGTTTTGATTTTAATTTTCAATTTGTCATCTATATTTCATTTATTGTGCTGTTTGTTTTACACCGACTTCAAAAAGGAGAAAATTCCCTATTCGATTGGCATTTTCTTTTGTATGTACTTGTCAAAATAGTTAATGTTTTCGTCTATGTCTAAGAAACCTACTGCTATTCTGTTGTCCATCAATCATACAGTACGCGCTGGTCGGAAAGTTAAGGCCCATTTACACGGTGCCAGTTTCTTGCCTGTTGTATACAATTAAATTGAAGCAATAAATAAGTTGCATGGTCTAAACAACAAATGGTCTAACCAATTATTGCGCGCAATTTATTGCATTCAATTATTGCTCTTGCATGTACAAGAAAATGGCATCGTGTAAATGGGCCTTTATGCGCGGCTCGCAATAAATCGCGTGCGAAGCGGAACCGTCACGACATTGATTCGGTCTATCGTCGCTTTGACATATTGGTTTTGAATTCATTAAAATTGGCACCAGTCCGTAGGGCGGTTGGCTTCGCATTCAGGGACGTGTCATCATTCAGTGCCAGCGGTAACGCATCCGTGGGTCAATGAATGTGTGTTTTGGCCGCCAAATTACCAGTATTCCTCCATGACGCCACGCGTGACTTTGCACCTCAGTGGAAGTTTCTGTGATTTTATTGCGTTCATTATTACTTATCACTACATAATAATAATAATAAATAATAAAAAACTATATTTCTCACCACATCGGTTTGTACAATTTATAGAATATACAACTAAATTTAAAGTTCAAAGCAATGTGGGAGACTGATGCCTAAACTAAGTAAAGCCTGAATTTTAGGCCATCAGGTCCCCCTCCCAGTTATAAATATGTATCTACTGTAATTGAATTACAATTTGCCGAATACAATACATTCAATTTCAATAGAAATGTGCGCGTGTGTGTGTGTGTGTGTGTGTGTGTGTGTGTGTGTGTGTGTGTGTGTGTGTGTGTGTGTGCGTGCGTGCGTGCGTGCGTGCGTGCGTGTGTGTGTGTGTGTCTGCGTATGTATGTGTAGATAATTATGAGGTATAGGAAATAATACAAATTCTATGTCATTACACAAAGTAGGTCTTAACATAGTATATAACAAAGTCGTCCCGTCTGTCTGTCCCTATGTATGCTTAGATCTTTAAAACTGCGCAACAGATCTTGATGCGGTTTTTTTTACTAGATAGAGTGATTCAAGAGGAAGGTTTATATGTATAATACATTGCATCCGTGCGAAGCCGGGGCGGGTCGGTAGTACTTTATACTTTTATGCATGTGGTGTACAGTTGAGTATATCTACTGTGGTAGGCTCACGGCTACTGTAAATGGGTGGAGCCTCACGAAAGACCAGTTACATTGAAGTTGCCCTTTTCGCCTGGTGGGCAACGTAACGTAGACTTACTGTTTCAAATCATTGGCTACCCCACAGGTGATGTGGATGTCTTTTGGCGGCGGTAATCATTTAACATCAGTGAACTGCCTGCTCGGTTGGCAATTTTAATATGTTGCATAAAAGTTTGTTAAGACCGCGAAATGACGTTGCACTTGCAATGTAAGGGCCACGGATTAAACACTAGTTCCGTGAAGCAATGAGTTCTATTTTAGGGTTTTTCTTTTGTAATAGGAAGACAAACAATTAAGATCTTAAGATCGCGCTCACTGAACATGATATATAGATTTTGCTTTGCCTATAAGCAATAACAATTTGTTCAGAGCAGTAATGTAAAAGGTTTCAGAGGCTTTTGATCCGACCAGATCCCACGATCCGGCAAAAATTTTTGAATTCGCAATTGCCATTTCATTATCTATAAACAAGATGCACGACGGGTTGCTATCTGCCGTTTCGCATCTATTATAATGCGTAGGGCAAAGGATGGCAATAATTCTCCTGCATCTGTCTTTCCGATAGCATACAACGTGGGCGTCTTGACTAATAGGTAATAACAATTGTACTGTTATTAGTCAACGTTCGTGTTATTTGAAATTCTGCATAATATAAAAACAGTCTTAACTTCCGCACTCGAAAATCATTGTATACGAAGGGTTTTTGATAAATTACAAGGACGTAACATACGCGTAACAATAAAGATTACGGCTTAACGCGTCGCGTGGCGAATGTTGATGCGGTAAACTAATTTCATTTTCAGTGGAGCAACGTGTTTGTGATATGAGACCGGCGGTAAATTATAACCCCTAATTATGTCGTAACACCGCTGTTTTGTTTTAACGAGAGCGATAAAACGGTCAGCTTGTGGGAATCAATACGCTGCGGACACAACGTGTTGTTCGGGTTATTCGTAATTTCACGTGGAGAATGTTTGTTATTAATAACTATCACAAAGAACCCTAATAGCTCAGTGTCTGGGACGCTCGTTTTTAATTCAATGTACTCGAAGAACCTAAGTTCAAAACCCGACGCCGCGCCGGCACAAATGAAAATGTTAAGTTCAATTGTAAGAGCTGACTTAAGACGTGAAAAATATATTTCTAAGATGTTTGAAGTCCGCCATTTTGCAGTGGGGTCATGTGGTGGACTATACCTTATACCCTTTGTACAAAGGAGGCCTTTGTTCAACAGTGGGACATACATATCTACACATGTTTTTTCACTTTACTTACTTTTCCCTATGCGTAACTAACATACTCAACCGAACTGTGCTACATGTCGTCTTGGTGCAGATACTATGAGGTACAAAATTTTATATGTCCATGATATTATCTGAAAATATAAAAAATACGACAATATTTACGACGGTACGCACGGGCACGGTTTAGCGAATATGTTAATGTAGTAATTTGTTACACCGAAATTCAGTTTACATTTCAGTCGGATTGGGCCTATTGTAAAGGGATTATGGTTTTCTAAACAGCATTACAATGGCATACACGCGAAGCTTTGATACTCTGGAAACGCGAGGGGCGGGCACGCGAGCCGGGGAAATTATATTTTCGGTTAATTTAATCGAATGTCCGGATAATTCCGTTTTAATATTCTGTATCGTGATTAGGCCCATTTAATTACGGTTCGCCGTACCTCGACTTTCTTTTTACGAATTTGCCTTTTTTTATTACTTTATGAAGAAAATGTATCATAATCACCGGTAATAAGTGTCAACCCTACGAAAAAGGCACAAAGCTTTAAATATGTTTTTTTTATTCATTTGTGTTTTTTATTAAAAATATTTTAAAATTTCACAGCGTTTCTGACAAGAAGTTAAGATAAGGTTTAATTTAAGACCTAGAATACACTTAAAATGAAATTTCTTTATTGTTATTTTTTTTTAATATATAGTAAATAAAATAATGCAGTAGCCCTGAAATAGCATCATATTGAATAGATAAAAGTTGATTCACCAAAGCAAACTTTAACCACTGAAATCAAATCGCAAATACATTCTTATTTACATAGACGCTTGCGCGTTCTTATGAAACGTCAAAATTTTACATAAAAATTAACACGTTCGTAAGTTACCGGTTCGGAAAGTTTCTAAATAACGTATTTGTAATTTATCGGGTGTACTGGAAGCGTACTGGAGACTAGACTCATCATCCTGCTACCCTTTATAAGATCGGCCGCCTGCCCGACGTCAACCCACCTAGGGAAATAATTACCGAAATCCGGAACACTTATCTGTGGGTCACACAAATACTTGTCCCGTGTGCAAATCAAAACCACCACCCCCGACGCAGAAAGCAATAGCTTCGCAACTAGACTGTTCGGAGTTACGCAACCGAACAGCGACATTGTCACTTTGAGCACCATAGGCACATTACACTAACGGACATATGTACGTTTCATGCCTAATTTAAGGCAGTACGCGACTCGCCACCGTCCAACCATAACCATACCATTTATTTATACCATTTACCATACAAGTGTTATTAAACCATTTACCAGAATATTTATAAACTCTCTCCTTGTACAACCTTCTTCATAGACTATACGGAATAATTTATCATTTTTTATATTATACTAGCTATTCGCCCGCGGCTCCGCCCGCGTTAAAGATATGTATACAATGTTTCATGATAATCGGTTGAGTATTACTTTTGGCGGACATTAATAATATTAGTAGGGATTTTTCTATTTGCCTCTCTAGTCTTCATTCAAGACGAAACTTAAAATTTAAGATTAATAGATTAATTATCGAAAAATTGCGGCAGTGCGTATTAGTACCTGCGTCGTACGGGTAAGGCGTCCAGGGGCACCAACGACTGAGCCAATATCCCATTACAGACGATATTCTTTAATCATGGCAATCTCTCTTCTCTTGAGTGCAGAGACTAGCTCTAAAACATGAATGATAAAAAAAATCGTAGATTTTAACATTTATTCAAGTAATCATTACTTCAGGTTTCATGTATATTTATTATTGTTCAGATATTATTATTTTACGTCGGTTCTTGTTAGTACTTGACGGCAAGGAATCTAAAAATTCATTAAAAGTATACTTTAGTGACAGGAAGTGGTTTAAAAGTTAAAAACGTTATCATTTCATAAATTTCTGTGTAGTTTTTAAGCCAATCGTGATTTAAGCATGAATTAAATACGCTTTTTATATATTCGTAATCAGAAAGACCATTGTTAAAAAGTCATCAACTTTTATTCCCTTCGTTCTCGTGGTCGACCCACATAGCGGTTTGTTGTTTCATGGGTTGAATAGATCGGACAACGAGAGACGTTACAAAATTTCGACGTGAGTGGATTTTCGTAGCTTTTCGTTTCGTTCGCTGAGGGAGTTAAACTGAGTGCCTCACATTTAAAATTGGACCAACACTTGAATTTCGGATGAACTCATCGGAGGTGTTTCAACTTCACCGTTTCTCATTTACTCCAATCGAAGAAAAAAGAATCTAAAGATTCTTGTGCATAAGCATTTAAAAAATCTGTTAACATTTTAGACACTAATTTATTTATAATTGTGGTATTGATAGTTACGAGTGTTACAAAAAAACCGGCCATCAATAAAAACGGCACAAAAATATAATATAAATCATGTCTGTTTTTATTTTTTATTCTGTTTTTTAGTATTTTTTGTTATATGTATTATGCGGCAACAGAAATACGTCATCTGTGAAAATTTCAACTGTAACTTTCACGGTTCATGAGATACAGCCTAGTGACAGACAGACAGTGGTGTCTTAGTAATAGTGTCCTATGTTACGGAACCCTAAAAAGGGAAATATAGATTTTTTTTATGCAGCAAACGAAGAAACTCATCTATAGATAAGCGACCGCGCCTGTGGAGAATTCCAATACCTATTTTTCACTGTAGGTTACGCAACAGCTTTTGTTGTTACACGAAAGGGCTTCCTCATCCTAGGACGTACCGCGGCCTCACAGAAGTCCGACGTGCAGTCGAAGTATAATACCTTCGCTGGAGAGTGAGATAACCGAGACCCAGTTTTTCGAAGGTTCTCAACGCATCTCAGGCGTTGTGGATGTCCATTGTCGGGTAGCTCAACAACAGGTGGACCGCCGGGCAACTTCCATACATAAAAAGCCTAAAAGGAGTTGCAAAATTGCTTACTCGTGTGCCACCTGCTATTTTAAAATAACATCCACAGCGGCCTGCATTATGGGTACCGACCACACCTCGCTGAGCTCACCGCGGGGTGCGCTGGCTCCGAATTAGCGAGTCACTGTTCTGTTTACATTTACACGTCAGCAAACGGCGGGCGCGTGGAATTTGTTTTTATTGGCCGCGTGTTTAACTGGGTGCCAGTTCCTAACGGTCACGATACTTTTTGTGTTATAATGTTCTTCAGAGCATTCTTTAAACCGTCGGCGAAATTATATTTCGTTCAAAATTGTTGTTTAGAGTCAAATGGATGTATTGGTAAATCCGCTGTTAAATCAATCAAGTCTAGTATTTAATACTTTACATGGTAATTATTTTTTATACAAAATCAGCTATTTTCAAACTAAGCTATACAAGCCGAGGTAAACATACATGAACTGACTAAAGTAGAAAAACACTATTTTTATACACAAAACTATTTAACAAATGAAACTAATTAAACGATTTGAATTTTTTTTAGGAACTGGCAACTGTGTCATTATGCTTTTTAAACTGATTAATATAATCTAAAAGGATCAAGGAAAAGGTCATAGGTTTTTAGGTTTATGATTTTAGTTTCGTATTTTAATCTAGCTAGACTCTATCTACATTCCAATAGACTTGTTTGAGGATAACATAAACATAATAATAATGAAAAGGGTAATAAATAACATGCGGATGGCACAAAGGATATAAATGTTAAACCCTATGAAGTGCTTGTATCATATATTCGTTTACATTATTAAGAAATTAGAAATTTCAACTAGTAATCACTATTCTTGTTTAACGCAGAAAACATGTAACATAAATGGCAGTATTATATATAAAACATGAGGAATATTCCTTAAATTATAATAAAATTATGTACACAAAGTAACATTAAACATATAAAAGATAAATAAATGAATTGACATAAATAAATTTTGCTTACGTTAAGGGAACTAATAGCTACATTTTGCCACACTTTGGAGTATATCTAACGCCTAATGGATTATTATGGAGATCAATAATTCAATGGAATGGACTTGAGTGCCGATATTGAGGAAAAGGTATATATTACGCGATCGCCTGCCGAAAGTGCCAATATGATATAGTGGAACCTTTTATCGTTGCTTTTGGGGTAGTGTTGCTGTGATACAAACGAGGGTAGATAAGAGGAATCCGTATTCTCATATTATAAAGGGTGCGTGAAATTTTGCAGATACGTTGCACCCAATGGGCATGGGATGATCCGGTGATATTAAGGCTCCTTTGTGACCTTTCGGGGAACCCTTATCCAAATACGTTTCTTATGTACCTCGAAAAGGCACGGCGTATCTAGTAAAATAGTGTATTACTTCTTTTTAAACTTTCAACGTGGTTCTATGTTATGTTATTTATGTAAGAAATATTTTGTTAAGAGTGAAATTATATTTTAACTGATAGTATTTTACGCTTTGTAATGATTTTTTAATTTAATAGTCCAATACGGTAACTGTATTTGAATATGTTAGAAATTTCCTGATATAAATCTAGAATAATTCTACGATAGAGTTCTAGATAAAAATATATACGTAAAAACAAATCTCCGTTTGCAAAACAACATGGCATTAACAAATTTACAAATTTGCAAAAAACGAATTTACAACCTCACAGAAGACCGACGTGATGTAGAAATTTTACACTTGTGCGTTTCGTCTGGTGAGTGAGGTAGCCGGAGCCCACTTTATTTAAAGGTGGCAACGTACATGCAAACCTACGGGTATTGCAAATGTGCATGGGCGGCGGTTATCACTTAACATCAGGTGAACCCCCTGATGTTAAGTGCTGTGCAATTTGTCACACAAAAAAAAACGCTGCTATATTGCTGTATTTAATTATCCATATATGGTAAATGAACATTTTTGAAGCGTCGTTACGGATACAAATGACGTATTCATTACTTTGAAATAAAGTGACAGTGAAAAAGCCCTGTTTATGTCCCCTCGGGACGGTTGGGGTTTCACCGTGTACCCCAAACGCACCAATTAGTGGTAAAGTAAAATTGTGCAGTGGCGGAACCAAGCGTTAGCTGGCCCCAGGAGATTGGGGATCTGTGGTCCCACGTGACATCTAATGGTGTTTCTTTGCTCAGAGGGTGGCGAGTTTTAGTTGCAGATGTACGGCATGTTAAATCAATAAGCGGGGTGTGGGTCTGGCTCAAAAATCGTGAATCTCACTGTTTAAGAACGCACGGTACTAATATAAAATGAAGTGATATGAACTAACCATATGTTTGTAATTTATTAACCAATATATTGGTGAATTGAAACCTTTTTATTTAATCGGCATATGAATTATAAAACTTAAAAAAAAAACATCAAGTGTTCGAAAGTTGTTACAATTTCATTGACCAGATTGAAGCTTTGAATTTATTGCTTTGACAAACGTGTTAATTCAAATAAAGGCGACTATGTAGTCCGTTCAGAATAAAACAATATTGTTCCGTTGGCATAAATCCCCGCGCCATGTCGTTCCATTCAATTTGTCAACAGATTATCTACATCGTGTGAAAGTTTAATCGTTGAAATAAAGAGAAATGTAACGTGTTTTTAAGATAAATCGGCATTAGGGCTAGATTACATTTCACGGTGTCGGTACTTAAGTATATAAATTTCGTATTCGTCATTAATCTCCCGAATTTATTGGATGGTTGGTAGTAAGTAAAACATTTTACCGCACACACCGAAGGCGGCGGACATATTTATTGCCACTAAAGATAAAAAGGAAACCGTAGTGTTGCCAGTTTTTAACATTTTCGGAAAGTTATCCAAATGCTAAGAGCGGTTATGGTTCTTTTCTTAAGTAAGCGTTGAATGAGATGTCCATTATTTTGTTTACAAAGAAATAGTGAGACGTAGAATTTTTGAAATAGATAACCTATTCTTAGAAACTTGAATTTGTGTATAAAAATAACTGCGTAAGTTTTTAGGATTTATTTAGTTTTTTTTTATTTTAGTGTGAAGGATGGATAGAAAGGTTTTTATTTTATCTTTCATTACATGTTATTTATTCCGTTAAAGTTATGGCATATAATAATTGCTTTCGCTAACGCATAATTAATTGATGTAATTAAAATGCGTTAAAATTTAAAGTATTAAATTTATTTAAGTTATTAAAATT
The DNA here is from genome assembly GCA_933534255.1 of Iphiclides podalirius. NCBI lineage: Eukaryota > Metazoa > Arthropoda > Insecta > Lepidoptera > Papilionidae > Iphiclides > Iphiclides podalirius. The sequence continues at coordinate 8,722,716 of OW152824.1, read as the reverse complement.
TAGTATGGGCGTAGATTCGGGGGCAAAAAATGGATCTAGCTAGGTTTCATTTTTAGAAAATGCCCTTTTATCCCTGTTTTCAGGGAATGAAAAATATAATTCGAATATGACGGTAAATTTCGCCGCTAGAGAAAAAAATGTCATAATAGCTCGGTCGGTAATCGGGCGGCCCCAAAACAGACGGTCGTGGTTCGCGTCACGATCATTTACACATTTATTTTTTTACTTTTTTTTTCGATTCCAGATCATTGCTTTCTTTATTTTAAATTTTTTGTCGATTTGTTATTTTTTTCCCTTTTTTTTTAAAGTTCTTTCTTTTGTGAAAAACATCAATTCATATTTTCTTATTATTACGTCGGTAAGATCAAAAAATATTATGCATATTTCATTACTCAATAATTTGTATCTAAATGTAATTTCCAAAATACACGATTTACCAAAAAAAAAACAAACCGAGGAAAGCTCGGTCCTCCGGTTACTTATAATTAATTGAGTAGGTACCTAATAATGTTTCATTATATATGCGCAATAAACTTTTTACGGCAGTACAATGTTATATGGTAGATTACGAGGAAAGCTTAATGATTTCGACACACTTACAATTTTTCTTAATTATAATTTTTCAAATAATTAATCCTAAAAAGTTTTATTGAGACAACTAGAGGGGACAGTAATCGTGTATGATGAGTCTTCTTATGTACGATAGATTACGAATTTTAATGCTTGCGTAACTTATGTTAAGCATACTTACGACGTGAGAAATTGTTGTTGTATGTATTAACGTATAATCATTTTGAAGACTTATCTCAAACAGACCTGTATCTTATCGTACGTATCATCTTTAATATAAAATAGAATAAATTGAAAAAATAGGCAAATACATTTATTAATAAGATCGTAAGTGACAATAAAGATTCTGCATGTGAATAGTTTGTACGGCAGTTTGCAAAGAGACCTATTTTTATGTGATAAGTTGCCAAGCGAGCAGACGGTTCACCTGATGTTAACATCTACTGCACCCGAAGGTTCCAGATGCGTTGACGACCTTTTGAAAATTGGGCTCCGGCCACGTCAGTCACCAGACGAAACGCGAAAGTATTATACTTCCACTTTACGCCGATCTTCTGTGAGGTCGTGGTACTTACCCGGACGAGCCTGTCCATTCGTGCAACAGCCGAGGCTGCTGCCCTACCTCCGTGGATACCTCACGATTTTTTCCTTCACCGCCGAGTACGTGATGAGCTAACACTTAAAATTAACAAATTCATTGGTGCCAGCAACGGGTATCGAACTTAGGTCACTCGAGTTAAAACTCTCGAGTTAAAAGTCACTTGAGTTAAAAGCGAGCGCCCGGACAGTGAGCTATCACGGCTCCAATATGCAAAACAATACATAAATATATTTGTGCCGTCATAATTGGTCTTATAGCGTGCGGATTAAGTATTTTATTCGTAACTCTATGTAAATTAAACATTAAGTATTCGAAAACGTGACATGTATTGAGTTATCTTTCAGAACCACCTTTGAAAAAGAAAAAAAAAACAATAATAAGTTGGTGTATAGTTTGTGAAAAACTTAAGTTCCTTTTAAGTTCACAAAACAGAAGCAATCTCCTATTAGATTGCTTCTGTTTTGTGAATTCTTCAGTTAAAATTTAAAAATTGCTAGACTATTGGGTGTGAAAAGTTTAGGTGAAATTGCGTCATTCTAACTCAATATACAATATCTGATTACAAATCATGCATATTTGAATAAATTGAAGTCCCTCCCAAAAGATGTTAAGAAAATGGGACTTATAAAAATGAGGAGATGTCATCATCCTAATGAAATGCGAAAACTTTGGGTGCGAAGGAATTGCTATCACTGCGACTTTCCTTATTAGTCACTTTCCTAGTTGAGCGGGAGGGGAAGCCCCTTAATACTGGGATGCCATCAGAAAGGGGGAACACTCCGGTTGTAAAGTAAAAAGATTCCACGGGCGTAATGAGAGCGTTCCGAAACGCCTCAGTGTACCCGGGCCCCGTTTTACGAGGGAAAAGAAAAACTGGCGTAACACCGACCGGTAATATTCGACGTGTTGTTCTTACCGATTCGTAGTTCCTGTGCTCGAAAAATTCCCGACGAGCGATGTACTCATTCCGCTACACAGGTTCAAAATAGTGATGTCTTCGTAACCTATACGATTTCAATCCGATATAGGTTACGACATCAGACATCACTATCAAGATAGTGATGTCTGATGTCGTAACCGATACGATTATGCGACGCGTGCTCGAGGTAGTGACGTCCAATACGTCCGAGTCAGAACAGAAATGTCGATCCGGCTACGGATGCATGGCACTCGGGGGAAATCCAGTGATTCCGGTCGTAAAGCGTGTTCGTATCGCATCGGAAGGCAACGACGCACTCGTTTCGCGGACCGACACGGCGTCGCCGGCGACTGTGATGCAGTTAAGTGCTTTCTGTCCACCCGACTCTGGTGTAAGCAACGTCAGCTGCGACGTCGTAAAGCGCGCAACGAATGGCCGCCCATACGGCGTAAGCACCGTTCCGTCTCCCGATGGTCTATTTTAACGTACCTTTTTTTATCGCGGCCCTATCTGAATCGATTTGAAATTTAATTTGACGGCTCGCCTCCGCTGTATGGAGATGGAATTGCCTTTGGTGTAGGGCGCGTAAAGTCAGATCGGTATGAATGTAACAATACTGCCTTCGTTCTTAACGTACAGGATCCAGTTTAGATATATTGTTTTTTTTAATGGCTTCGGGAAGGAGGATTTCGACGAATTTTGAAAAATTCGTTAGGATAATTTGAACGTTGTAAGTTCACCGATAAGTCTTTATCATATTGTCCAATTTTAATGATTTTTTTTGTCGCAACTTAATTTTAAAGTCTTTGTAACTAGTGGACTTAAATGGTTGTCCTTTACTGTAATGAAATGTTTCAGATTTGATTATATGGAATCAATGGAAAGAAAACTCATTAAGAACCGTAAGCATCGTAATTTTATTAGCAGCGTTTTTTGCAGCTTTTTTAAAAATTCTTTTTGTTTTAGATAAACATGAACTAAAATTGTCCATCTATGATCACATAAATAATAAAAATATGTTAACTTATTTAAAAATGTGTTAAATCATCTTTTTATTATTATATTATTGAAAAATATAATAATACCAATAAAAGCGGGAAAGGACTTGTATCCTTGGTAAAGTAATTCCCTTTATTGTCCGTTTCCGGCAAAAGAAAGCAAAAGAAAAAGAATATCCAAAATCATTCAAATATGGAACTGAATGAAAATGCACGGGCGTACACGCGAGTGCATAAACAATCTTTATTCGTCCTTAGATTCCCGACGCCCGGCGGGAGTTTACGCCGCCATTGTATTTATTTCCCGGTCCAAATTCAATCCAGCCAGTGTTCGTATGCACCGCATGTGGTTCATTGGATAACTGAATTATATCTGTGCGGACGAAAGAGGTCGGGTGCGTTGCGCCTGACCGAAAACTCGTATTTATGTTCGCCCGAACGCGGTGTTACGTTTACAAAACGAAATTTACGTTTTTCTTTGTTCCGTGCGTGCTCGCTTAATGTTTCAAACGTACCGATTTGATGTACTTTCGATTGTTAGTAAAGATGTATCTTTTTGATGTTCCGCAATCATTATTAGCTGAAAACGGAGCGAGACTCTCACGTTGTTTTTAATTTACAATTTTTCAAGTTATACTTTTTTTGGTGCGTTAGGGAAAAATTATGAAAATAAATTTTTACAATGCGCGCGCACACCGTCACGAAAAACCGACACCCTGAAGTTAGCTAGACATCTACGTATGTTTGCGTGAGAACTGACAACTGTATTCACGATCTTTATTTTTTGATTTAAATAAACTTTATTTAACTAGATAATGCGTTACAATCAAACTTTCAATGTATTAAATATACCTTTTTTTTATTGTTACTGTCGTTTTATCTACAAACGTAGAATAAGGCGAAACATAAAATTTTTGAAAAGATTTTTATCTCCTTACGCCAAAGAATTATCTTACGTGCTTTCTGAATATTTCAATCATTCGATAGTTAGACTTTAAAACATTTAAAGATGTCTAAAATTAATTTAATTAATTCTAATTCCTGTACACAAGATGAAACATAAAATTTTCAAAAAATTTACGTCACTACGGGATTTCAAGCTACATCTTCCGAATAACGCCTCCAGAAGTTAAACACAAAATTCACATTTTGTATTAAAAATGTGCTACTTTAAATGAAAAGTTACGTTTTATATTGAACATAGTGCTACTTTAAATGTATGTTTTCACCAACTGGTTTGTGGTTTTATACGAAATTAATATTCAAAAATCTGCTATGCATTACCGTTAGTCGCATTAAATTAATTAATTTCGGATAAAACAATTAATACCGGTATAGTATCAAACGTTACGTATCTTAGAATGATTCAATGATTATTGGGTGAAGTATGACAGCGGTTGATTATTTTTATGTATTTTTACATTTAGAGCCATGTTTAAAAATGAATTATTGTCCATGTAATTATTTCGTTAAGGAAAAGCGTTTAATCACGAGTCGGCGGGGCTCCGTTGTGAGGTCAGTGTCGGCGCCCCGTAGCGTCATATTGGAGTTTTCTTTATGATATGCAATTTATTAACAACTTCATCACCGTAATATTCATTTAGAAACTGATAAATGAGGTCCATTGTTATCGTAGCCGTACCGTTTGTACCTTTATTTCTTGGTAGTTGATGAATGGATAAGACTATCTCTACAAAAATGAAAAAAAATAAATTCCTATAGAGCATCATAATTGTAACTGGTAAATTATGTATTCATGCGGTTTTCATAACTTTTAATTTTTGTTTTGATACTTCGATCAATTGTCCGAAACGTTGGTACTTGCTTATTAAAAAATAAAAGCGACTAAAACCTAAGCGATTAACAGTTTGTCTGCTATGTTAAAATGACTACTATTATTTCCTAGGCGTTTTTATATGATTTATTCCAATTTTATGTCAAAGTTTGTAATTGATAAAATATAAATAAGACACTGAACTGGTCACATTCTCCAGAGTAGAGGTTCGTAAGATACTACATCAAAGGAGTTGAACAGTTTTCAAGCGTCAGTTTTCCCGTCCGTATTATGCAAGTGTCTTCAAGAAAAGAATGAATAGGCGTTTCTGAGATATTGCATTTACCATCTAAGATTACATCTTGGCTTACCACCAGAGAAGGCAATCGAAAACTGGCCGTTTGGGTTAAAAAAATCCATTCAAAGGCCCAGGGCGTTTACTATTAAGACTAAATCGTAACTTAGCCTCAGACAAGTATGGGCCGGTTGATGATATATTTATTTTTGTTTTGAAGGAAAGGCAATTACCTCAAGTGACGCTCTCCAATTGACAGGTGCGACAGCGAATATGTTGTAGGCACGTTCAATGTGGATCTTCGGTAATCTCTCCCACTAGTTTTAGGGCCTCGCGGGTGACAAGTTGTACTCAAACTTCAATAAGCTCAAGCCCTTGGTCCGAGATGATTTAATTTTTCACTAAAGAGTGCATGGTCCTAAATGGCATGCTGTAAGTCAGATGCCTAATACTTTTAATGGGAGAACCTATAAAAAATGAGTTCTACCTTTTTCGTGTAAAACCACTACGACCATTCTTAGGTATTAGTTATATTAAAAATCATACAAGATTAAGTAAAGCCTGACTATAAAATCACTCTCCAAAAGCGCCAATATAGACATTAATTTATTTACATCCATAGAGTCGAAATGTTCATAACACAAATATTTTTAACTATGATATAATGATGTGGCAAGGTTTTAATGTTTAGATTACAACATTAATAATATACGCATGTGTTTTTAAGTTTACCAACCGGTCCTATCGTCTACAGTTATATGTGTGTAATTCTCATTAGCTGCAATTAAGGAACTTTGATAATTTATCACGACAATTAAAGTAGGTAGAAATGATAATGACTGTTATATATCATAAATAAGATATTTATTTCTCTTTAAAATTTATTCAATAGAATAAATAATATTAAAACATTTTTATTAAGCCCTTTTTTTGGAATGCAAACGTTTTATAGTTTATTTGTATATATTTGTAATACTGTGCTGCTTTTAGAACGCGTAAATGCACATTTTTTTTTAAATAAAGTATCCTGTGAGCGGAAATAACAAGAATAAAGCAAAGCTTTGTCAACGTTTTCCACACGCTCATTTCTATTCGGAGCTTTATCAGTATGAGACGCTCTTTGAATGTATGCAATGTACGGATTATTCTCGAAAAACATGTTAATTTAAAAATATCATCTATTGTAATTAAGTAATTTATTCATTGAACAATATATTTGATAACTAAAATAATATATAATATATGTAATTTTAAGAAGTAGACCTATAAAAAAGTAAAGTTCTATTAAATTTATTAGCAATCTATTGATTTTATTTATTTACTCATTAAAGGGTTTGCCTTTAAAAAGAATCTTCCTCTGTCTCCCTCTTCTGCTGTCTCACTCTCTCCTTGAGTTGGTCTATATGATTAAAAACATTAATCAGAGCTTGTTAAATAAAAGAATAGACAAGATTAATAGGTGAAGCAGCAAGAACCGGCGCACGAAATTCAAATGTTCCAGTATTCTACAAAGTTACGAAAAAAGGCTGGCGTCGTCTCTGTCGGCGGTGGTAGCGAGATGAATTCAAGAAGTCACCCAATTTTCTCTTTATGACGCGCCATGGAGAGAGCGCATATTAGGTGAGTGGGGTGTCCACGTTTCCGTATTCAAGATTGCCAGTGATCGTTTTGTCTTCTTTGGTCATTACTTTATGGCCACCCCATGCGTCAAATGTAAGACATTTTATCTGACCTTATTTACTTTGAAATATGTTTAGTTAAAAGTATGTAGAATTTTTAAAAAGGAAGGACTATTATTACGGCACCACGCTGCTTTGGATGCATATAATTTTTTTGTTTATATAAGTTAAGAAATTACTATATTCGTAACCAATACAAATATTTAAATTTATATAAATAATAACATATCAATTTTAGATAGTCTTGGGTTAACAGAAATCATTGTCACATCAAGGACGAAAGATTAAATGTTTTCCTTCTGAATTTTTGTTTTGCTAAGATATGGAAGAATTATATGTAAAATTTACATAAACAGTCTTACAGAAGAAATATTGTGTAACATTGCTCTGACCTCACTTTGTACACTCTCTTCATTGAATTTTCTTCATTCATTTTTTCTGTTTTAAGAAATACATTCAGTTTCAATCTAATACCGCTAACAGTTGCCGCGTGTTTATGACGTAAGTACCTCGTTTCCAGTGCTGCTTTAAGTAATAGTCAAATTTTGGGAAAATGTAGTCGGGAGCAAATTTTAGTGACGTTTTGAAAAACGTAAATTAAATTAAGACTATTTAAAGCGACACTTTAGAATTCAAACACAACACCGCAACCTTCAGAAGCTATTTTTATATATGTACTCTCCCCAACTAAATCTAAAAACTCGCTTCGGCTAATTTTCATTTTTAGAGGGGTGGTTTTACAAAATTTTCTTATACATTCCGTGATTAAAAAAACCCGAACGACGCAATAAACGCCCCTTGAAACTGACAGTCTATATATTGCCTTTCCGAAAGGAAAAGAAAGCAGGAAAAGATGATAATCCGCCATCGCGAGAATTTAATGCAACGTCGCAAGCATATTGTAGTCTGCGTACATTCCGCCCCCTTTTAATATTATTTCCCAGGTGTCTTTATAGCTCTCTTTTATAGCGAGTCTTGTTTAATCTTCCTTAACGTTCTGTCTACAAAGGAGTTCAGATAATACGTGATACCCGGACACAGGGCAGCTTTAAATTTCCTGATTGTGGGTATAGATTTTTAACATTCGACCATTGAATTTTAAGTTCAAGTCAAGTACCTACGTTACACCCATTTTTTTGAAGTTAAGCTTGCGTATTGAAGTATACATACATTCGCATGCAATATTGCTATTAATTTCATATTATACCATTGAATTCTACATGGCCTAGTGTAATAGTGTTTATATTAAAAATTCAAATATATTTGACTGTGTAGACCATCGGAAAATCAATAGCAGATTAATTATTTTGGAGTATGTGTTCGTATATTTAGTATTGTCGCGTAATGATGAAATTTCATTCGTTTTCCCTTTGATATTATCGCGAAATCAAATTTCTTGATTCAGGTGAAGAAAAAGTATGCCTTTGTAGATAACTGTCAATATTTGTGAATTAACTGGTCACATTATTTGATTAAAACAAAAGTGCTAAAGGTGAGTTGTTGTTAAAAATGCAATCATCTTACATTATTGATTTAGTTAACATTAAATCTCGTATTTACAAGGCGTTCACATAAACAGGCGATTGACCTATATTCGGATAGAGCGGGAAACTCATCGTTCCTCCTATCGTGTTGTCAGCAAAAACTTCCAGAGGGCGCCTTCGCGGGCGCAAAGCTTTCCCGGGGCCCCTTTTGACAAATAGACGAGATTCGCTTTCATTACGCGAGGCGTACGTATTACCTGATATTGCTGCCCGGGTAGTAACAATAAGGCGAAACAAAGGTCCGGGCGAGGGGGGCTCTTTAAGTGAATTGTGGGCAGCCCCGGACCTCTCGCCCCAGTTATTAACCGGGAGACGTTTGAACCGACTTAGACTTAGTGGCCATGACTTGTGACGTCGATATTAATTTCCAAGGTATTTGGGGGTGAAGTTTTTTTTTTCTTCTTAGAGAAAATTGTTGTGGTCGTTTTTAAGTAACATGTATTTCCGTGTCACTATCGCGGTAAAGTTGAATGCGAACTCTTGGAAATAAAACTTTTCGCATTTGACAACCCTTTTGTACTCCGTCCATTATTCCTCTCCTATGACATAAACTGTGTAGGACAAATTGTTTCGTTTGTAAGTTAAGCTTATCAAAAATATATTATATTTATAAAATAATTATTATATATATTAAAAAAAAAAACATAAATAAGAACTCACTGCTGCACCGTTACCAGCCCGGTTGATGTACGCGGCGGTGACAACACATAAAGAAAAAAAAAATGCTAATCAAAAAAGAGTACGGACCACGAGTCTGTAGAGGAAGTTTGTTAAAATAAAAAAATTAAAAACCCTTTAGTACTAAATGACTAGATGACTAGGCAATAAAATGAGCAGTTTATATCTTTTCCTTTTAAAACGTTCCTTATAAAGGCGTCTTTAGTTTATTTTATTTGTATTATTTGAGCACTAAACAATATTATTAATATTAAGTGGAATATTTTACGAAGTGGCTATAACTAGTGGCTAATGCATGACTTATCTGATCTGATGATAAGTGGTAAGTAATGTTTTGGTGTTAAAATCATCAGTTCATTTAGATTTTATTATCGGTGTTATAATGATTATGATTTTAAATAATTACTTCATTTTGCTTAACCGATGTAATTTACCGCTCAGTATTATTTTACAATCCCCACTTCCATCTATAAGCATTTCGTTTATGTTAATATTTCTTCGTTTTAATCTACCACTGTCTCCATTTTAGTCATTCCATTTTGTCTGGAAGAATTCCATATATGTAAAGTGTACCGACGCGGAGAACCGACGTCTAGTCCTGTTTCTGTCTAGTTATATTCGAAAAGGCGGACCGCAAATGAAACGTCTGGCTCAATGCTTACCTTTGGCATCCAATATGTTTTGCTACGAAACACATTAGTGGTCGGGGGCGTTAATGCTCTGCTTACGGCCAGTATTTATCTGAGTACATTATGCCGCTGTGAAGAAGTTTTTATTGGCGTTAGGGCAATAAAGACTTTTACGGTGTTATCAATGGCAAATAATGTGCTCGCGTATCTTGTCTCGAAATGTAGCTTTTGTCCTTTAGTTTAATAGTTGAATTAACGTCGTGAGAAACAACAGAGTATTAAGTATAGCAGTTAAGAGTCTCGGCACATTCTATACTTTTGTACAATGTCGTAGGTCTTAATTGTATTTGAATAACCTTTCATGTTTATTAAAAATAACGTATTTTGTATTGGAGTGACAGAATCAATAGACATCATGCGATAAGCAAAATCTTAACAAACCGTTACTTTTGGAAGGTTGGTTTCATCACATCAGTTATGCTTTGTACAACTCTCTTCGATACCTTGGTAACGGTATTCTTATCAGAACTGGGAAAAAATAAATTCGCGTTAAGAACATAACGGGGGACGGGAAAAAAAAACAATGGGACGGCGGCAAGGGTGAGGCGTACGGGCAATAAAATTAGCAATAAATTCAGACGTTCAAGCGTGTCCGGTCCCACACCTGCGGTGCGGGTAGCATGGGGATGACCGGCCCGTAACTCAACCGGATTGCCCCCAAAGGCTGCACGTAAACATAACACTCTTATTAATATCACACAGACTAATAATTCCGCGGTCGTTTTAATGTATGGCCCGTGTAACGGTTATAATATTCGGTCTGCGGGCACTTAGTTAAAGTTTTCTAAAGTCTAAAAGTTTCCTCCGGCTTCTAACTCCAAAGAATCGTGAAGAGGGTTCCAAATATGAAATTGCGTCGTCATTACTTTTTTTGTTAACTCAAGACTCTTTTCACTCGCTTGTAAGCAAAACTGTTCCATACTAAGAAATTGTTTCTATACGTCATTCTCGTTTAAGATCGTTGTAACTAGCTACTGTGTACTGTTTAACATGTGGCGGGATTCCGCTTCGTGCTCTCGTACGGAACGGACGTCTCTCTAAGACGGAGGGCACATGCCACCCGAATTAGTCGCCACTCGCAACCTCGGTTGCAATTTAAATCTTGTGCAAATAGTGCAGTAGTTTAGTGTTAGTGTAGTGTTGTGCTCGTAGGCAGGTTCCTGTTTTGTAAGTAGAATCCTACACACACTTCTCGCCTCAGATGCGGCATTGTTTCATTTATTATCTGTGTGCTTGTTGCAATAGGCGACAGCTAGGTACCCACCCTAGCGCACCTAAAGCACAGGCAAATTAGTTGTTATTTTTAGGCACACACCTCCCTGCCGCAAGATGGGCAGGCTTATTTAGCTCACACATGCCGGCGGGGCTACAAGCCCCAAAGGCACTTACGCCGCGATGGGCTCCCTTTTCGAGGAGTTCGTACGCAAGGAATGCCCCGCTATGTGGGAACGTTTTCTTGCCTATAAAGCCGAGCATAGGCAAGTAGCTGATCTCGCGTCGCCGCCATTGCCCGCGCCGTCTGCGCCCGTTACCCCGTCGCCCTCCGCGACCTTAGAAGCCCCCGTCGCGTCGGCATCCGCTAACGCGAACTCGCCCGTAGCGCCTTCCGTGCAACCAAACCCGACCTCTTTTCGCTCCGTCGTACCCGACTCACAATCGGACGGCGGCTCAGACATGGAGGCCGAAACGACCCCCGCGAACAACGCGAACGCCGACGGCTTCACCGTCGTCAAATCGCGCAAAAAGGGCAAGAAACGCCCCGCTACTGACAGCGACCCCGAAAGCGAGGCCGCCCCGTCAAACCGTCCCACCGCGACGCCCGCCAAAAAGGCAGCCGCGACTGCCCAGTCGGAACCGACATTCGCCTCCGAGCGAAAAATCAAGCCACCGCCGCCAATAATAATTCAAGAAAAGGCAAAGTGGCACCAGGTGTGTTCGTGGTTTGAACGCCACAACATCCGAGACCCCCGGTCCAAAAATACTAATATGGGTATCCGCGTATACCTAGACTCCACGGACGATTTCCGCCGCGTAACAAAATACTTGCGCGAAGCCAAGGTAGGTTTCCACACCTACTCACTACCCGAAGAGCGTAAAATTCGGGTCGTTATCAAGGGCGTCCCGAAAGAATCGGATGTCGATAGAGCTAAGGTCGACATCCGCACACAGGGATACCCTGTACACGCCGTACGTCGGCTTAGACACCCTCGCACCCGTGTCCCTATGGACATGGTAATGGTTGAACTTGACCCTACCCCGGAAGGTAAGGCCATCTTCAACCTAAAGAGGGTCTGTGGGCTCAGTGACTTAGTCATCGAGCCCCCGCGTAAATCAGGAGTTGTGGCACAGTGGCACAACTGTCAACATTTTGGCCACACGGCAAACAACTGCTTCGCTCACCCTAGGTGCGTCAAATGCACCGGTGACCACGGCACATCCCAGTGCACGAGGCCTAAAGATTGCGCAGATCCACCGGACTGCGTAAACTGTCACGCTACCGGCCAACCGGCTAGTTTTAGAGGCTGCGCCAAGGCCCCGAAAACTCCCGCGAGAAAATCTCCCGCGAAATCTACGTTGCCCAAACCCGCGCCCGTTAAATTCATTCCCGCGCCCGTACTCGTCATAAACGCCTGGGCGAAACCCCAGGTGGCCGCGAAGGTAACCACGCCGGTAATCCCGGTCGCCTCACGACCGATCGCACAATCGCTGCCCGCCTATCAAACGGCGCCGCGGCCGCAGGTGCAGCCAACTCCGTCGGTTTTCGCGGAAAATAAAGACGACCCATTCGCGCAAATCGCAAACATCTGCAGCCTATTAGACACGATCAAAAGGCAGGAACTCGCCGTATTGTCCGCTAAAATAGCGGCCGCCACATCTGGCAACGAGCGTCTTAGGGCAATTAGCCAACATAAAACGCTTGTGGAAGCCCTTTGGGCTTTTACGAGCCAACCGTAAAAGACAATAGTCCACGCAATAAAACCGCGCTCCGCCGCGTCGTTAATTAGACCCATAAAAACACCTTAATGGGAAGTACAACCGCAGGTAGAACAAAACCTCGGGCTCTGGTTATTTCGTATTTCAACGCAAACGGCATAAAGGTTCAAAGGGACGAAATCGCGGAATTCCTAAGCGATTATAACGTAGATATTTTTCTAGTGCAAGAGACATTCTTGAAGCCTAGTGTACGCGATCCCAGAATCGCAAATTACAGCATTGTCCGCCACGACCGGTTAGCAAACCGTCAGGGAGGCACATTAATTTATTATAAACGGTCCTTGCACTGTTGCCCGCTCGACATTCCAGAGCTAAGTCAAATAGAGGCATCCGCGTGTAGGTTAGCGCTCACCGGCCACAGGCCGCTTGTACTAGTCTCAGCCTACCTCTCGGGAATAGAACCTTACTTCAAAGCGACCTAGATACGCTACTTAACTTAGGCCCTTCCGTGATAATTGCAGGAGATCTAAACTGCAAACACGGCTCATGGGACACCAACAGCATCCCAAATAACAACGGAAAGCATCTCTTTAGCTTATCTGATACCTAAACTTTAGCATAGTCGCTCCCGCGACTCCCACTAGACTCCCGCGACTCCCGAGTGTCCTAGACATCATGTTATTCAGGGAGGTCTCGTCCGACATCGAGTCGATAGAGACAATCCATGAACTAGACTCAGATCACAGGCCCGTCCTGTGTAAACTGGGCCAGAACGCCGGCGCGGTCCCTCCGACCAAATCCGTAGTGGACTGGCATCGTCTTGAGGTCAAACTCAAGGCCTTGGACCCCCAGGACTTAGTAGACCTACCCTACGTTAGCATAGCTACGTTCGATGACGCAAATCGAGCGATAGCGAGTCTCCGAGAAACAATTACTTCCGCAGTCACAGACTCGGAACGGACGGTGAAACTGTCGGGCGACCGATGGTTTAACTTTCCGCCTGACCTAAGACTGCTAATTAGACCGAAAAATGCAGCCAAACGCGCCTTCGACCGATACCGATCGGAATCGAACCGAACCCTACTTCGACGCCTTCAGCTAGAAGTCAAAGATCGTGTATCGGAACACCGACATACAACGTGGGACAATCTCCTAGAGGACATCGAGCCATCGCACACCGCCTACTGGCGGTTGGCCCGCAGTCTGAAAGCAGACCCCCGCGAATCTCTACCGCCGTTAGTTAGACCTAATAGCGCTTAGGTAGCCCTGATGACTCCGAAAAAGCCGAATGCCTTGCGGACAACCTAGAGCAGCAATGTACGCCATCGCGCGAACACACCGATACAGTCCACCTAACGGAGGTGGACCGCGTAATCGAGACTAGGGCTGCGCTTCCACCGGAAGGCGAACCTTTAAATTCAGTGACCCCCGAAGAGGTCCAAGATATCATTAAAAATCTAAAACCGAAATCCGCCCCGGGCCCAGATAATATCAGTAACAAAATTCTTAAAGCTCTCCCTGGCCGCTTATCTGTTTACTGGCGACCATTTACAACACTTTACTCTCCAGTTGCTTCTTTCCCGACGACTGGAAAGAAGCCACGGTTATCGGCATTCGCAAGCCGAATAAACCAGCCAACCAGCCCTCTAGTTATCGTCCCATCAGCCTCCTCAGTTGCCTGGGGAAGCTCTACGAGCGGCTTTTATTAAACAGGCTCAATGAACACGTGTTTACCATCGGCCTTCTGCCGGCGGAACAATTCGGCTTTCGAGCTAGACATTCCTGTCCCGATCAACTATTCCGCCTAACGGAACATATCCTAAAAGGCCTAAATCACCCTAAACATATTAGTACAGGGGCTCTTTTCTTCGATGTCGCAAAAGCATTCGACAAGGTCTGGCACAACGGCTTGCTTTACAAGCTGTACACACTCAAAGTGCCAGATAGGCTCGTACACACCATCCGGGCCTTCCTGTCAAACCGCTCTTTTCGATATCGAGTTGAAGGCACCCTCTCCACAAGCCGCGGCCTCACGGCCGGCGTACCACAAGGCTCCTGCCTCTCACCTTTGCTCTTTACCCTCTACACGAGCGACATACCTAAAGACCCCCACGTCAATCTCGCGCTTTTCGCGGATGACACGGCGCTCTTTTATTCAGACCGCAAGCTGGTTCCGCAAATGGAGAATAGAAATAAATCCCGAAAAGAGTGTAGCGATTCACTTCACACGAAGTACTTACCCGTCACATCTTTATAATGGTCCTCGCCAATGCAGAAAGTTGGGGCAAATATCCCGTTATGGCCAACCGCTCCCCTGGGAGAAAAAGGTCAAATACTTAGGAATCACTTTCGACTCGCGTATGTCATTTACTACGCACATTAATAACGTTCGTAATAGAGCCGCGTTCGTCTCCGGCCGGCTACACAATTTAACTAACGCTAAAAGTAAAATGCCCTTAAGGCACAAATTATTATTATATAAGACCTGCGTACGACCTATTATGTCCTACGCATGCATGATCTTCGCCCACACGCACCCTACTCGCTTGTACAAGCTGCAAATAGTACAAAATAAGTTCATCCGCCGTGCAACTGGTGCGCAGTGGTATCAACGCAACGTCGATCTGCACAGCGATTTCAGACTCCCGACGATTCGCGAATATTTTAAAGACCTGACCAAACGGTTCTTCGATAGAGCCGAACATCATCCCAACCATCTGGTGGTAAGCGCAGCAAATTACCAACCCGACACAAACGCGAACGTCAACAAGCGTCGCCCGCGAAACGTCCTCATCGACCCGGTCGAGGAAGGGGACTTAGATACGCCGGACCCACCGCCGGGGGTCCCGCCGGACAACAACAACAAACACACTAGTTCGCCCTCGCCTCCGAGCACGGCGAGACCAACACAACGCGTACACAAGGTACACCCGCGTTCCAGGGCGGTTCTCACCGCCCCCAGCCACCGATTAGCTAAAAACACAGTCGACGGCCATCGGGGTCTCGGTCCGCACCGCAACTTCGATGGCCCTTAGATGACATGTCGTAGTTAAACGCACGCATGAGCACATGCGCGGCCCTACCCACAGCGGAGGGCCCAAACCCGTGGGTTCTGGCTAGCCCACCGGTTCTGCGTCAGATGAAGCTTTAATAGTCTTGGGACTGAAAGCAAAAACATCAGTTAATACAAGAAGACATGTGGCGGCCGATAAGTCAAGGGCCTAATGTGTTTTGGCTAATCATCTCGTTAAAGGTACTACGAGTTAAACATGAATGTACCAATAGTAGTATAATTAATACCCCTATTTCAAATTTGTTTCATTACTACTTGATCGCTGGAAAGAATAACATCATCATGTCAAAAGAGGAGAAACTCAAAGAAATTTTAAAAGATAAATATTCGGTTCAACAGGTTTCTGGGCCTTGATACATTATTGTTAAAAACTGGTTCGGGTGATACATGTGAAGACGCCCAGAACGTTCGCTAAATTAGTATCGGCCGATCGCGGCACACAGATAGCAGAGGAGCTATATATTAGCAAAAAACGAATCGGCGAAATTTTACAAGAACATTGGCATATAAAAAAATAGTGCGCGTTATCGCCAATGCTCACACCGCTTGACAGGCAGCGATGATTGGGAAAGGCTTTTTGCAATTGTTTTCGCCAAAATTTGTAGCTGAATAGTAACATCACGCAGTTCTGCGGTAACAAATATATTTTTTTTATGCCAGAAAGTGGTAAGCGAGGTGGCAGTTCACTTGGCATTAAGTGATAACCGCTGCCCATGGCACATTTGCAACAGCCTAAGTTGCATATGCGTTACCGCTTTTTGATAAAGTGGGCCCAGGCTACCACACTCACTAGACAAAACGCAAATGTATATATTTAACACACTTCCACTTCACGCCGGCCTTCTGTGAGGTCGTGTTACTGACCATTCGTGCAACAGCGAAGACTTTTGCGTGGCCCTACCACGGAGAGACATTAAACAAATACGGCCGAATTTAGTATCTCCTCATTTTTGAAGTGCGAAAAGTTGTCAAACGAGCAGACGGTTCACCTGATGTTAAGTGAATACCGCCGCCCATGGACATCTGCCACACCCGAGGGTTACAGATGCGTTGACAAGCTTTTGAAAATTGGGCTCCGGCTACCTCACTCACCAGACTAAACGCGAAAGTATTTGTCATACTTCCACTTTACGCTGGTCCTCTGTGAGGTCGTGGTACTTACCCGGACGGGCCTGCCCATTCGTGCAACAGCCGAGGCTGCAGCGTGGCCCTACCACCGTATAAAGAGTCCGTATAAGACTGTATAAGACTGAGTCGATAAGTATAAACTAAACTAAAACGCCGGCAAACACAGAGCGGAATACTACCCTGTTTTATTGTTTATGGAGAAGGTGGCCGATCTCCCTGGAAAGGTGTCGAGACGGCGTCGGCCCGACAATATGTCCGAACGGGACGATAACTGCCACCCGATACCGGCGACTCGCTTTACAATCGATAAGTCTGCAGGTTCCATCTAAAAATCGACTGTATTTTATGCAGTGCGCGAAAAACTGTAAGCGGACTGAAGTTTGGTGAATTTAAAATAATTGCATTTTATAAGCGTATTTTTTGGACACTTGTGTTGGTTTTATGTGGAGAAAAATAATTTCAAATGGTTTATTTTATGTATACACTTAACTTATAGTGTATAAGGAATTTCTGAACGACAACTCGTTAACACCCCTCGGGTTTCAAGTGATGCTTCAAAAATACGGTATTTGTAGAAACTGACCACCCACCCGATAGAGTGTAAAGATTCGATTTGCAATAATTTAGCTCCTTATAACAATTTCTTTGGAACAAGCCGTGATAGCTCAGTTAGCCTTGGCAACTCAGTCTCCATGCGCTCGGTTCTACTTCAATATATTCGAGCATCGTTAGTTCAAATCCCAGCGCAGGCAACAATGAAATTGTTCATTGCAATTTTAGGTGCTATCAAGTAGAAACCTGAAAGTTTTCAAAAAAAATTATGAAAGAAATATTTCACAGATAAGACCGCCAATCCGCAGTAGTGTCGCGTGGTGGACTACTAACCCTCTGTATAGAAGAGGCCTTTGCTCTGCAGTGGGTTTTGGGCGAGAACGAGTTTTTGAAAAATTAAACAAAATACCGTTTGTATCTCGTAAAATACCGTACCAGTGTATATTCTAATAAATGAAATAGGTAATTTTTTCCTACAAAACCAAACGGGCTACGGGGTCTATATATTTATTGTTTCAAACCGTGCCATGGGCACGGCCTCTAATCTCAATTAAGTAGCGAATCAGAATAAAAGACTTCATTTTTTAAATTAATTTATGGCAAACTAGCAAGCGCCCTACTTGATGATAAGTGATTTACGATATCGAGGGAACTTTGATGCGTTGCCGGCATTTCAAAAAATTTATGCACATTAATATTTACTTATAAAGCTACAAATTTACAGAAATAAGCAAACAATTAAGTAAAACATTAAATGACTGTACCGGCGGAAGATCCTAAATATAAATTAGACGAAAAAGCGCTGGCTGCATAGGGATTTCCTTAGAGCGGCGAATGCTAATAAACTAGCATGGAAAATCGGTTCATTTGGAATTAATCCCGGGGGCAGAGCCCGTAATAAATACGAAGCAGTAAGTGACCGCAGCCTGCATTTTCCACTGCTTACTAACTAGCTTAAACGCCCTCGTAAAATCGGTGATTTGTGGACGTTGAGCGTTGTGCAACTTCTCTGTTGTGACGTGAAACGTGATTAAAATAGCCGTATAAAATAGCCTCATCAACTGCACTGCGTGCGGTGACCTACGGAGTGTGATCGAATGACATTTCTCATTTCGAGCCGAGACAGTTATGTTTCTGCTGTGTAACTGTGTCTTAGCGTGCGACACAGAGTAGAAGGAACGTAGAGGCTTCTAAAGCGATTCCAGCAAATGCTCATATATACAGACATATTTGTAGAATATTCTGCAGTCGTTTGAAAAAAGGTTGACGGTTGAGTTTTCAACACTCAAGTATATTTTATTAACTAAAATAACACCCACTTCAAATATCTCACACACTATACATTTTCTATTTGATTTTGAATAGTTCCCGATTTGTCTACGGAGGTCAATGTCCAATGCAAATCAAATTAATATGGAGCCCTAGAAGCTCAACCAAAACGAGCGAAAGAAGAATCTTTAAAATAGGTTCATAAGTGGCGGAGTCGACTAGGGAAAAAAATTAAATATATTGAAAAACTAAAAAGGTCCGTCTAAAACTAAAATAACTTCAGGTAAAATTTTAAACAACTCTTTTAGAATAGACTATCCAACTATTTACTTACAAATGGTAATCGAGGGTGAGATTTCTTATCACAAAGTTATTCGTGAATTGTGATACGAACCATAAAAATCTCTGTAAGCAGTGAGAGTTTTTAAGTGAGTTGTACCTCAAAGCTGTCCCACGTCTTCAAGTTATAAACAGTTAGACGATTTGAATAAATTACTTAGTAATAAAGCTCAACAAGCTGTTAACCCAAACGCCGCTCGAGTAATTCAAAACTTACTTAAATAACGCATTAATATTATTGCTTGGATGTAATAAAAATACTATTAAATTGCACTTTCGACACCTCGGGCTACCGGTAGAGGGCGATAGGAGATATTTATGACTCCAGATAAAAGACGAAAACTTGTTCATTGGTTCTCCATTATCCTTAATAAGTATGGATTAGTAAGGGTAAGGCATCGCAGCCCATGTCGTAAATTAGCCAAAGTCGGTCTTTTATAATGGGTCTTTACTATCTCATTTTATGGTGCAGGTTTCGCTTGTGTGCTCTGATAAGTGTGGTTTACGACGCATATATTTAAGGACGGTTAATTAGAGGCACCTACGCCATCTTTAAATTTAAGAGCTCCTATAAATACTGATATCTTTTTCGTCTAGGCGACAAATTATGGTGGTGTTACGCTGAAAAGTTTTTTTTATTGTAATAATAATAATTTTATTTTATTAAGAAATAAACGATAATATAAGTAATTAACACCTTTAAATTAATTGACAATTCGATTATGATTTTTTTGAGACGGAAACAACGGAAACGGAAATAATTTGAACTTACTTCAAAATCTTTGTTATCGGTCTGCCCATGTATAAGTTCGTAAATTAAAAGACAGATTAAAGTATGGGGAATCTGGTACGAAGCTTCCTGGCGCCTAAATGGTCTATTATTTTTTTTGTATTACTACTAATAAGCTTCTTCTGCCTGACCTTGCCAGAATCTGCTGGTAGGTCACACTCTTATCTTCCTCTGTCATGCGACGCACAGCACTGATGTTACGTACATCATCACTGAGATTGCTACGCCAAGGCTTAAACTCATTAAACCAATTGTAAACAGTGACACGGTATGGGGTTTCAGTGATAGATGGCAATCGAAGTCTATCATAGCTTTGTCAACGATAAGACAAGTCAAATGTAAGATAACAACGAATGTCGTAATAAATCATGGACTGAAAATTTTATCGCATTAAATTCGTGTAGGTGTAACAAGACTTGGAATTGCCGCCAATTGTCAAAAACAAATTACAAATATATCACATTACGTTGCCAAAGAATTCTATATTCAAGATTTAAAAGAAGTTTTGATTGGCAATGTTTCCTACTGGCCAGTTCTAAAAACTTTAAGTGTCACCCTGGTATACTGAACATATAGAGAGAACAACTATATTTTTAGTAATATTGACAAAAACAAAACCGACTTCACTGACGTAACGTAACTATATAATTATATGATATATAAATATATAATTATACATTTTCTATTTGATTTTGAAGGTTTCCCTGATGTATATCCAGAGTCCAGCGTCCAATGCCAAGAAAATTTATATGGGACCACATAGAAGCTAAAATCGTTTCGTAAATGACGGAGTTCCGAGGTAATAAGACTAAAAAAATCAAACAACCGAATAAATCTATTCCCTCCCTCACTGACGAACATAATATACTTACTTTTATTTACGCGAATACTACTACTTAAATTATTTGATGCACTTATGCCCGGTTCTTCTATTTAACGATCGGCCGTTAGTTACAACTTAACTTTCATAACGACTTGTAGATTAAAGGAACGCTAGTAACTCACTTTTACGTAGGTAATGCAACGGCTCGTAAGTAAAACACCTCGTTTTGTTAATATAGGAACCGGGCGGACAGTTTAATATGTAATGTGTAATCGCGTAAATACAATAAATTATCATAAAAATTAACGCCTTAAAATCCGTAACATAGTTTTATTAAAAAATATACTTAAGTCTTAACTTAAGATGGCAGATGGAACTGAGCGAATTCGCATTGATGTAACACAACTAATAAATATAAAGTCAAATAAAATCCATACTTGCTGACATTTTATATTTATTATGACAACGGTAATGTAATAATTAATAACGGTTAACGTAATAATTGCACCTACCACGATTTCGCACCACGCCCTGGGGACTGGGAGAGAATGCCTAAAGGCATTAAGTTCGCCCTTTGTAATCCTTTTTATTTAAAGGTTGCAATAAAGTATAAATAAAAAAAAACGGTGGAACGAGATATCTCCTATAAGAAGTTAATCGTACAGAAGAGCCATTTGAGTAAAACTGTTATCTAATTTATTGAAGCTCAAATAGCTATTTAATAATCCGAAAGGCTTGGAAGGCAATTGAATAAGATAGCGACTAGTAACCAGACATACACATATATTCGTTTATACTGATACAACACTTAATACTGCTCGCTGCATGCGAATGTTCTGTCAACTTAAATCTTATTACAGTCACCGATGTCAGCAGATATGGGATTTTTGCGGCGCGATGTGCGAGGAGACGTGAAATATCTAAGAACTTCTTAATTCGATCGGACTATAATCCAATTTTCCTTCCCCCTATCCTACGTCGTGTTACTGTAATGTGATACGCGTTCATATATTTCCTTAGATCTTATTTATTCCATTAGTCCATGTCATATACCTATACAACTATTTGTCTATTTTTGTTACTTTTAATGGAAATGGAGGATTTATATTTATTATATCAATTTTCGTACTAATTTTGCCGCATTTATAAATTAAATTGGAACAGAAGCCATTGTAAACCGACGTTTCCAAAAAATTTTATTGACTTTGTCTTACAAAAACACGTGACCTAGCTTTAATAATAAATCAATTGGCAATTTCATTTTCATTTTTAATGGAACATACATAGTTGTTCGTAACTTTGGGACGTTAAACACAAACATTAAAACGCAACAAAACTCCTCTTTACAGATGGTATAAGGACGTATTTCACCAAGCGACCCAATTGTATATTGACGGACTTCATATATATTCGAAATAGTTTTTTTATTATTATTTCGAAAATATGCTGTTTGCCTCCCGATGTTTTCCTTCACTGGTGAGCACGAGATAAGTCAGCATTTAAAATTGCAATTAACAATTTTCATCAGCCCCGGTGGTGGTAAGCACCGGGATTAGACCGATGAGACGGCACCGGATTGAGACGGCCACTCAGGTTGCTCGCGTATATTGAATTAAAAAAACACAGACCACCACCGGAGAAAAATAAGTTTAGTCAGACACCTCAAAGAGAATATCGCTTTCAATGTAAAATAGTTACAAATCGATCGCTGTCGTTCGGGACCTACCTGAGTCGGGATACGTATACAGTGGCCGCTTGAAAAGTTATGTGTATAATTTATCACTCTCTCATATTTATAGCGAAACCGCTATCAAAGCAATATGTCAAACGCATCCGCCAGGGAAACCGCGCACCCGTCACCTGCACGTATTTGTCAAAACTCGCGTTACGCAAACAGTGTATTTGCGACCGATAATGCGTAGGACACCGGCAATTTGAGCTTTATCGTCTGGTAATAAAAATACCGTTAGAAGTTCACCGGCGGCAAAGTGCTGGTGTTACTCGAGTTCTCCGAATATTGTATCAAAATGTATTAGGCTGTCAGCCGTGGTCGCGTACGGACGTCGGAAGCTGTAGATTTATTGTTGAACTTAAATACGAAAACACATCATACGTCGCTTTCGAAAAGTTATAAAAGTTGTGTACTGATATCGAACTTGAAGATTGTCTAACATATTATTATTGAAATGTCGAACATTTTAAATATCCTGTCAAATGAATCTCACCACAATATGGTTATCACAATATGGGTGGGTGGTTTAAAACATGACATTCAGAGTGTAGAATACGTCAGATATGGTAATTTCTTCAGAAATCTACTACAAAGGGGGGAGGAAAAGTTTTAAGTACTTTGGTTCTTGTTTGGACAGTACGGATAAAAAAAAAACAAAAAGTGCAAATGTGATAAAACAAAAACTTTCAAATGGAAATGAAAATATACATATAAATCTAAGTATAGAACTTCCAAATAATTCGGAACTTTCCCGCAAGAGACATAAGATATAGGTTAATAAAGTATGATTATTAACTTATTATAATATAATGTTTTTTGAAAAGATCATTACTTATAATAAGTCACTTATTCAGTATATGTTGTCTATACTTTTATTGTAACTGTATTTACATTAGGATATAGTTCTTTAACGTAATTCTTGTACCTAATGCATTTCATAAATAGAAATGTTTGGTTTATTCTATATAATGTTTATATTTTACTTGTTATGTTATTTAAATCCTTTAAGCTAAAGATAGTTTTAAAAAGCGTTGAATATCAAACTTATAGAAAGAAAAGAAGCGAAATGGAATTTAGTGCAGAGGCGACCGAAGGATCTGGAGGTCTCTCGTTAATGGAATATCTTTAGACTAATGTCGCGTGACTCCGACGAACTCGAATTATAAATCGAGTGCACCTTAAATCGCAATTGGATCACGTAGTCAGTTCATTTCCCGGAATCTCCATAGCGTTTCGAAGTATCCAAGGGGGGCGGGCACCTACCTGCGCCCGGAGGGTGTCTGCGTAATTTATGACCCGAGATAACGAGGTCTCACAGTGGTCTTATCGACTTCCCCTCCACTTTTTTCCTCGCTCTCCAGTGCCTTTTTTCACTAGCAAATCGTCTATTACACTGGCGCGATATCGAACGTAGACCATCGCGTTGATACTCATATCTACGGACTCGATCATTTCTTGGCGTCTTTATGTTATTCTGTCGTTTCTATGGTGCTTTAGCGCTGGCTGTCGCACCCCAGTCCGATTTTAGATAGCGGATGACAATTCGTTTTTCTTTGCCGCCTTATCTTGTGCTTTGATTGTTTCACCGTGACAGGACCTTTAGAAGCTGTGTACGGTGCAAATGATACCGATAAATTTTATTATTTTTATAATTCAAAATATTATTGTACCTCCATATCAGCATCTTCAACGATAAATCGCGAGGAAATTTACATGTTAATTTTATGCTAGGAGGTGGCAAGCGAGACGACTGTTCACCTGATGTTAAGTCACAAGATGTTTGTAACACCAGTAGAGTTGCAGATGCGTTGCTACCTCGGGTAATCGGTACCTCACTCACCAGCCGAAACGCAGAAGTGTAACACTTCTACTTCACCCCGGTCTTCTGTCAGGTGGTCTGGACCTGCCAAGTCATGCAACAGCGAAGACTTTTGCATTGTCCTACCACAGCAAGAAGTTACATTTTGAAATATTTTTTTGAAATCCCTTCGTAAATGTCTTTGTTCTGAGGTAACAAATGTAAAAAAATAGAACCGAACTGAAAATCTAATCTAACAAAATAAACAGAAGACATGTCAAGTTTGTCAATCTGCAGTGGGGACGCGTGGTGGAATATGCCTATGACCTCTGTAGAGAAGAGGCCTTTGCCCAGTTGTGGGACGTAGGTATATAGGCTGTGGCTTTACTTACTTTACTATACCAAATTTGCTGAACAATTAATTTACGAACAAAAAGTTTTCCACCAAAGAAAAATCTCTTGGCCTAGTGAACCAATGTCGAGGACAAAACGATTATGACATTTTTTTGTAAAAGAGACCCCATTAACAAGCCCTTGTGTTCTACCATAGCTTTAGTTTATTCATTGTTACTTGTAAATAACAAACTTTACACGCACACAATCTTGACTGACCTACTTAAAAAGCGTACCTAATTAAAATCGTGAAACAATAGCCTAAGAAAATAGCTAATTGTTTTGCAGCACAATACGGTGCATAACGACCTTCTCCATCATTCTGTTCGCAATTCCTTTAAAATTAACAAACCAGCAAGCGGTACGTAGACAAAAACACAACAATGAAACAGAAACAAGCTCAGAAATAACGTGAAGTAAGAAATACATTCAAAGCTTCCTAGAAGCTCCGATGTAATTTTCGGCGGAGCGCCGTGTCTGGTAAATTTTACAGCGTGTGCTTTGAAATTCATCGCCACGAGGAGTGTCTTAAAGGCAAAAGGTAAACGTACGCTCTCAAGTTTCCACGTATGTTTCCTTATTACACTTCTTTAGATGCGGAGGTGACGAGAATTTTAAAATGAACTTTTCTCACAAAGAAAACGATTCGTAAATATGTATAAGACTTACGGAAATATACATGACACAGACTTGGCTGTCTAAAATAACTTTTTTAAATATATAATTTGACGCACTGTATAATACACGTATAAGGAAATTACACAGTAAACGGATTAGAACCATAATTTTACAAGTTCACTTCTTGATTCTGTACTGCTGAGGTATTTCATTAACCCCAAGTTCTCACGTTTTTAATTCTAACGGGCCATATACAAGGGTTGCTAACGCCATTCAAAACTTTCCGAGTGTATTTTTTAATCTACTCGTGTATATAGTAAAAATTAACATTTGTAAAAATAAATAGACGGGAAGATTTTAATGTTTCATCTTGAACTTAATATTAGATATAATTATAGAATTAATCATCGTGGACCTGTCTTTCTGTATACCAATGTAGGGTGTAAGTTATTTTTTGTAAGTTATTGTTTGATATTTTTGTAAGTGATCACCTACCGCTAACTTTAGACTTCTGTACATGGATATTTTCAATACAAATGTTTGGCCTGTTTTTTCGGAAAGAATGGACTCTATTATTATGGTTATTAATTTTATTTTGCCTTATTTTTTTTTAATCCAATAGATATCATGTAAGACATGGTGGTCACACAAAATCAGAAATATATACGTTTTGCCAACCACTTAGAGAGTGGTTTCCGACTACCACACTCAAAAAATAAAACGCAAAAATATGAATACTATTACTTACAAATTGAATAACAAAATCTTATGTTCGTAAGCTTTTGTTATTCAAGCAAATAAAAACGATAATAAATGCAACGTTTATACATCTAATACTTTGTTCGAAGACCGTAAGGAAGCCCTAAAGTATAGAGCGAATCAAAGATATATTTAGGGCAAAGAAAAAGATGGAGAATGGAGATGGAGATGAATCTAATATGACATTCTACGAGTCCGTAAACTAACGGCATTCATATTGACTTTTTCCCATCATTTCCAGCAATATTCCATCGCCAATCAGCTTTCGTCGCGCGAAGAATGGTCTACATTTCCTGACCCGTTTCCTCGCTTCCGTACGAATATTGTAGCTAACTCGGTAATTTATTTATCTTAGAAGCTTTACCGTTTTATTCCGTTCCGTGTTTTCATCATGCAAGATTAATGTGTCCGTTATAGATTGTAGAAAACCAAATTTGATGAGGCTCAAAGAGATGGCTTAAGTCTATCGTAGCTTCGCATCTAAGAATGGGAAGTGAATTTGTTGTGTACAAAGTGAACTTATGTGCCCGGTGTATTGTGAATACTTCACATCATGGTTTATCATCATCATGGTTTATGATTTATAAGCATCGGTGAACTGAAGGCAACACTGTAAAGGGGGAGCTTGTTGAAAGCGTTATTTAAACCGAAACCATGAAAACCATGTACATACATACATGGGTTATGGCATCAGTTGAATCGCTGAAAAGTTACCATGTAAAAAACCATTTCAAGGTATACAAAAGTATTTCATATGTAACTAGTTGTTAGTATTAATTATTTTGTTTTTAATTTTTGTATACTTTTATTTAGATCATGAATGTTGTGTATATATATAATAGGATATAAGAACAAAACCTGTAACTATAATATTTACTGGTGTAACCCAGTAAATATATAAAGTAATTATGTTTGGAAATGTATTTACGAGTAATAATGGGTGACTTTCAATAAGCATAAAGAGTTTTCTATACCAAATAACAAGTAATCCCTTCTACTCTACAATATGGATCGTTAAAGGCAATTGAAGGTTATAAACCCATCAGATGTGTTTATAATGTTCAACTGGCCTTCATTCGATTTACGATCGATGCAGGTAGACCTATTAAAGGCGTCGCGTCCTTATTGAAATTCGAGATATCGTTTTAAAACTCCGGGATGAGAATGGTACCCCACGGACATAATTAAGGTGCTCCCGCGAGCCGGCAGCTGGGAGGCGTCGGCCGATCGACGATCCGTCGAACGATTACGAAGAAAAAGACGTTTGATAAACAGGCCACTTATCAATTCGCCTGAGGCCTGATTGCGCGGGGGTCATATAAATTTTATTAGCCCCACGCCTTGAGTGAAATGTCCGTCGCGCTTAGCGGAATAGCAAACTGCGCAGCCGAAGAAGGCGGGCATTGTGATTTGTATTCATTCATCAAATCGCTTGTCGCAGCGGATGAGTGATTTATTTATTGACTTTGCCAATGTAACGGCTATTATGACATCAAGCGCAAACTTCTTGAATAATGGCTCGCAGTTTATTATTTATAAGCACGTTGTATTTGCTGTATCCGTCACAAATTGATAACACAATTTCCATTCCACACAAACGAAGTTAATTTGATATTGAGCATGAGACATCTTATTTGTGTGATATATTTAATTTGTGAATATATATAGTAGATTTAAAGTAAAACCTTAATCTTAATTTTATTCAATCGGAAAAATTACACAAAGCAACTAATGAGGGAGCACGGAATATTTACGCAACAAAGACATATCCGTTTTTAATTTAAAGCAGATCGCGGACGCATTGAGTACGTACGTTATTAAAAACACAACTAAACACTTTCTTCACAGTCATTTACGTTACACCAGTCCCAAAATTATGCCAAGCGGTATACTGTTTCCCTTCTCTATATTTTGATGTAAATAGTGGGGCGAGGATGATTGTGCCCAAAGGTGTTGGTATCTCGCGATTGATAGGATACAACTTTGAGAGCGGTTTCCAAAAACACTTTAAAATGAAAAAAATTGCGCGTGCACCGCACACGTAATAGAAGTGAGACTTCTGGAAAAACGTAAACAATAAGGAAACACAATAGTAAATACTAATTGTACAAAGTTTGGTATCTCAGTTGTTCATAGCGTCTGCCTTATAAGTTTTATATTAAGTTTGTATAGTGTTAATCTCTGCACCTAAGATAAAAACATTTAAACTAGTATATCAATTATCGTAGGAGAAAAATAAGGGATAGAATAGATAGAGAATAAGAGAACCTATCTTATATTGAGTGTTTTCAGCGCTCGCTCTCTACGTAATATTTTTCTTCTCTTTCATGTAACGAAATGTGCGTAAACGTGACGTACCATTAAAATATGAATCTGGGGCATTAATCGAACCGTTACTTTAAAACTGGTCAAGTGCGAGTCGACCTGGGGAACAAAGGGCTCGAACTATTATCTATAAAAACGGCAAAAAATGTCATGCATTTCAGTTGCATAGGCGTCCCACTTGAATATTTTTACTGTGTTTTTTTATATTTGTTGTTATAGCGGCAACAGAAATACGTCATCTGTGAAAATATCAACTGTCTAACTATTACGGTTCATAAAATAGAGCCTAGTAATAGGGTCCCGTTTTACCCTTTTTGCACGGAACCCTAAAAATTGTCACTACAACAATTACATCGTTGCGCTTTAAATTAAAAACCGGACTCAAATTACAAACACTGTATACTTGAACCTAGTTAAACATAATGTATTTGGGATCCAATTAGATATTAAGTCTAAACGCGCCGTAGCATAAATTGCTGCGCGTAGTAACAAAATGCGACGTCCACGTTTCCACCGGAACGCTATCTAATTGGAATTGGATTTTGAAATATGCGCGAAATTCATGCGACGCGTGGGTATTATTTTGCGAACCGATCAATTACCGTGCCTGATATAAATCGTTTGTGCTTCCCCGTAGAATACGCATAAATAACTTTATAGTCTTAAAATGTACTACTGTTTAAGTTTAAATGTACTTTCGTATTTGTTCACTTACATATTGCGGTGTAGTTTCAATAAAAATGTCTGTGCTTTTTAACTATCATCAAAAATTCCGTATCTATTCGACTGCATGCATTTTATTTATATTTCCCCCGATTCCTCCGTCAATTTTGGTACTATTTTGAAATTTCTATTTGAAAGGGTATACTCTGGAGAGTACTAGTTTCATTGGTATTGGAATTTGGACTCCAGAGATACATCAGGGAACTCCTGAAATGAAATAAAAAACGTACAGTGAGTGAGATATTTAAACATGGTTCTGTTTTTTTTTATTAGTAACAATGTTTTAATTAATAATAAAAAGCTTGTGTTTTAAAATTCAAGTCAAGAAATACTTTGGGAGAATAGTTGCTTTCTTCTAGAGTACGCTTAGCTAATTTATTATGAAAAATAGCTTAATGGTTACTTCAGCAATGTTTATCTTGTGACTGTTGCCTCAAATAAGTACTAAATTCATGTTTAATCGCCTGAAAAATTCATATATAATTGCTTTCGTGTCATAGAATGTGTGTACACACAGTAACCAATACTTGAGCGTTCGGGCTTTCATAATACTAGCGTGCATCAGGTAAAATAGACCTTATTACCGAAAGAAATAGCATCATATTCATATGTGTACAGAAAACAAACATGTAAATGTTGAATGAGTGTTACAATGGGGGCTTATTAAATGTTTACAATGATCGATAAAACCTTTTCAGGCCATAATCCACCTTGGATTACGTCGTGTATGTTTCGGCACTGAATAAAGCTTAGTAACTACTGCAATTAATTAGTTAGCTGTTGTTGTAACGACCGTCCTTTAATAAGGCTACGATGAAAACTTTTTCATCGCAATTTTTAATTATAATGAGCTTTTTATGAACACGCATGTAATTGTAATGTAAATTTCATTTAGTTATTTAGGTTATTAGGTAAGCCATTCTACATCTACTAGGCGCGATCGCCCAGTGATCGCGCGCTTGCTTTTAATTCAGTGCACAAATAATATACTGAGTTCAAATCCTTAAGAAAGGCTTTAAGAAAAGTTAAAAATTTATAACCGCAACGATTAGTATAGTTAAAAATATAATTCGAACACATGTAAATGCCAATTAAGAATACCCTACACAGAAAACGACTATTCTCAGCAGTGAGATATGTAACGTATAACTTTTTACTTTGCAATTTTCTCGTTTTGTTGCTAAAGAAAAAGTTTAATAATAAGTAAATTTATTTCTTGAGGCGCAGTAATAAGTAGTCATAATTAGAAATATTATTCTGTAGATTGTAGTTTGTATAACTTTTTGAATGTGGAAATTAAAAAAGTATATTTAAATATTATTAATAAAATATAATTTAAAACTAGTATATCTTATAAGTTTTCTTCCTTATTTAATTACTGCGTAAGATAACACACACAGTTACTATGTTTTAAAATTAAATCAAGTACACCCAACGATATATATTATTTTAGCATAATAATGTTTACTTAGAAGTCTTAGTTACATTGTTACTAATTATGAAACAAATATAGAAAAATCTATATAGGATACTTATATAAAGATATCATTATGATAAATTTCTTAAACAGTTAAATAAACCACACATAGTATATTAGTATACTATATATCTGAGCGCATAAAATGTTATGTCTACGAAGTACTTTAGAGGTATTTTATGAGCACGTGAGTTTTAAATAAAGATTTGTACTATTTGTATGCCAATTGAATATTAGATTGCATCTCACCTCTGTCTGTTGGAGAAAATATTAAGATTTGTACAACACGGCGATTAGATACCGTACAGAGCTGTAAATTAAAGTCTCCCGGGCACCATAAATACTGTTACGCAGCCCATAGGGTGTTTTAGTTCCGCTCCTTTTGTGGTTGCTATAAATTAATTTGTCCCGGGGGAATATTAAAACACAATATCGATAATATGCGACCGCAGTTCCATTGTCTCGTTCTCCAAAACACGGGTAAAGCATTTCTGTGAATAATGTTTCTTTGTGGATATTTTTATTTAATCAAAAAGCGTAAAAAATCTGCTGGCTTATAATATGACAAGTATAATTTTTAACAAAAAATCCGACTTCAATCAGAAAATCAAAAAAACATTGTTTATACCTATAACACTCAATGATGGCCCTCGATTTCTCTGGGATGCCATCGTCAGATCTGGGTTTCCACTCCTTGGGATATCTCCTTTCTAACAAAAAAAGAATCATCAAAATCGGCTCATAAACCGATCCTTATCCGCGAACACACATAAAAAAAATAAAAATATATAGGTTCGAATTGAGAAACCTCCTCCTTTTTTGAAGTCGGTTAAAAAATAAACGGTAATTTACGGTTAATAAACCCGTGAGAAATTTATGCGATGATGAAAATCTAAAAAAAATTCCACTTCACTTTTTTTTACTTTTTTGTCTTCAATGGCGCCAAACATAAATTTTAAAATTGTGTTTCAATCATTAAATTGAATTATGGATGATGATGATTGATGAAGAATTATGGAAGTTATGGCGTCCAGACAAAAAAAAACTTTGAGAAATAATATAGAGAGATGTGACGTTCAATATAATAAATCAGGAGAAAGTTATTAGTATTATATTAAGGGATTTTAGGACAAGCTTTAGTAAATTGGATTGCTTAAGTCACCAAAATGCGTCTTATTATCTGATATTCTTAGAATCTAGAATAATACGAAAATTTTATTGAATGCAATAAAAATAACGTTAACTTGGTTTAAATTAATCTTAAACAAATATTTATATGACAATAAATTCATAGTTGAATTTATTTCCACCTAGTAATTTCTTTCTTAATATAATATCCTTATATACTACTTTTAGTCTTTGTTAGTATTTTTTATCTGTATATATCATGTGCAACTCTTTCAAATGTGCGACTCTTTGCGAATAAATACCAAAATAATTATTGCGGAACAAAAATATGATTGTGGAATGCCATATGAATAACCATTAACGAACCAGCAACTACATTCATAGTCGATCGCAGTCGTGAATTTTCATATCACAACACTTGTCAAGTACCCACTCACTAGCTGTGGTACTCGTGGCATTCCCCTCTATGGGGGACCGAATAATCAATAAGACTGTAGGTACCTTTGGCTGTTGAGAGGCCCAGTCATTACTTTTTTCTGTTGCCCAATTACTACATTTAGCATAATATTACTTCAACTGAAACAAAAGTGAATATGACATATCTAAATTTAAATAAGTAGTTATTAAAATAATTGTTTAATTAATCGATAATATTTGTTACTAGTTAATTTATGTGTACCTTTCAGGTAACTTATGTTTATATGTAAAACATATGAGGGCATTCAATATTAAAAAATAACACTAATGTTTCCTTTAAATCTTAATATTATAACTTACCATACTTACTATACCATACTTAATATTATAAATGCGAAAGTAACTTTGTCAGTCTGTCTCGCTTTCACGCGAAAAACTACTGAACCAATTTAAATGAAATTTGGTACACAGATAGTCTAGAGTCTGAGAATGGACATGGCTATTTTTTAATTGGAAAAAGGTTTATAAAGATTTCTTAAAGGGGAGAGATATTTATTTAAGGGCTTAAACGCGAGCGAAGCGTCGGGCAAAAAGTTAGTAGTAAAATAAAAGCTTGTAAAATACACATTTCACACATATAAAAAATATATGTTAAAACCAAGTGGTATACTGCTTGCATTTTCATAAGCTTGTTGTGGAAAAGTTTTCTAGAAAAGATGTGTCCTCTCAATCGGTTCATAATAAGAGTATCTTCGAGGGGAGAATGAATAGTAAATATTGAGGTATTTACTGATGCTATTGCTTCTAATCTCTATGGACTTTATTTCATTAAAAAAATTATCATTTTTCAACAGTGCATATTGGCCTGGGAACAGTTTAAAATTGTCTATAATAAGTTTGGAGCGAATCCAAGTTTGAACGTTACCAAATATCCGCCCTAAATTTCAAAATACTTCTTCAATGCAAATTAAACATCTATATGTTTTTTAAATATATATATAATATACCTGATTGTATTTTAACAAACAAGATAACAGCTTGTTGTGTGTGTGTGTGTGTAAATTAAGATGAAATGCAATTCTCTTACGTGTTTGAAATGTATAGTTTTTTGAAACATAATTATATATATTACATACATACTATCATACATTATATATACGATAATATTTAAGATATCTCTTGAGCTTTCTTGAGCGTCTACTCGTAGGTTAAGAACAAAAATTTCCAATAATATAATATAACTAATATACTATAACCAATAATATAATATAATATAACTGACAATTGTATTCACGATATTTATTTTGTGATATTTAAAGAAACTTAATTTAACTAGAAAACAAATACTAGAAATTATGATATAAATTTTAGTTTAATATCATTCTCTTTTAAAAACCGTACATAATTATCTGCGAAAAATAATTATTTATTGTAAAATTATGGTATAAAACAGTGTTATTCGTTTTACTTGTACTTAATTTTCAACATATTAGATATTAATTATTACAATTATGTCTTTACGTCGGTTGAAACAAGCCCAATATTACCTTTTTTTATTATGAACCTTACGAAGCCAATAATAGTATTATAATATTTAAATGAATTTTACAATGACTTGGATTCACTTTGAACACAGCATAAAAGTATTTTCACTCATGTATACAAAACATACTGTAAACTTAAATTATTAACGCCATAAGAGTATCTAAGCGAAAAATTTTTCATTTCTCATCGCATACCATTAATCTCGTTTAACTGTAGTCCATCAAACTGGCGGAGATTTGCTGCGATCAACTCCGCTCACATATTTCAGCGATTTTTCACATCCTTATTTGCCCGCCTTGAAAACGTGCGAAAGATTTGTATTTCTGATTTATCCACAGTTACCCGAACCGAAGCTCGTTTTGAATTGTTGAATTATACCTTTTAACTAAAAAATATTTATTTAAATCGGATATCGATTCCATGAGCGGATAGTCTGTGAACTTTTTAAGCGTTTTCACTAATGATGTGAACTTGCAAAAATACCGTACGTACGTCGCCTGGAAAGCGTAGGTCCGGTAATAGGAAACCAATTCATTAAAAGATTCCGTTAAGGAAGGAAATAGCCATCGGGAAAGTGATGAATATTACTTGAATGCCAATGAGGCAAAACGAAACCTATATTAATAACATAACAGTACCAATATATGTTACCAGAACCTGTAGGTGTCAGAATCAAATTAATAATTAATGAGATATGACACTGTGTTGTCCTAGGTCAGTGTCCAGGCGCTCGCTTTTAATTCATTATACTCTAGCAATCTGAGTTCAAGTCCATCGGTCATCGAATGGCTCCAATAAAATGGTTAATTTTCATGTAATCAACGGTGAAGGAAAATACTGTGAAGAAACCTGGATATTTTCGAAATGATAACAAAAAATATATTTCGAAAATATGTAAGTCAGCCAATCCGCAGTAGGGTTGCGTGGTGGACTATGCCCTAAAGTATAGGCTGTATCTGTTCTTTACTTTTTACTACTAAGGAATCGTACAGTTAAGACAAGTCCGTTACTAACGCGAAACAGAATACATTGTTGAGACGTATGTACAGATGCATTCGATAACCAAGTTTCGACCAAAGAAAACTTTTAGTCAACGAAAAGTTATTTTGGTTAATATATTCATAACCTTCATAATGAGTTCACATAGAGTTCAACAAAATCCAGTATTTTTTTATATAGAGGTAGGTAAGAGAAATATGCATCGACTTACTACAAAGGCACTGTGCTTTTATCAAAAACAAAAAGTAACTTTTCAGCCCATAAGCCTATATATATAAGCCTATACTGCCAATGTTACTGAGCTGTTGTATGATTAATGGGTAGTCACACTTTCGCACTTTATTCTATGATATTCTTTTGTGTAGAGGGACTACAGACAAGGCACTAAGGATTTGGGTCTAAGGACTAGGCATAATACAAGGAGCTACGATTTGGGGATTTGAGGTGAATGTAAAATATTCACAGCCGATTGGTTTCAAATGTTGAATCATATTAGGATATGTACAGTCGACATGTTTCGTATACAGAGTTATTAATTAAAATTTTAGTATATACATACCCTGGTGACTGTATAATTCAATCGCTATACGCTGTACTGCCGAATCCGGCACAAGCTGTTTGACTCAAAGGAGAACATTTTCCGGTGTTTACTTTTACGACGGGTGGGACATTATCGTGGAAGGTGCAGGACACTCGAGTGTAGGGGCCATCTTGTCCAAATT
The DNA here is from genome assembly GCA_933534255.1 of Iphiclides podalirius. Lineage (NCBI taxonomy): Eukaryota > Metazoa > Arthropoda > Insecta > Lepidoptera > Papilionidae > Iphiclides > Iphiclides podalirius. The sequence goes on along the minus strand of OW152824.1, from coordinate 8,687,425 downwards.
GCGGTCCGGTGCGAGATCCCCTTTGTCCGTGACGGAGTAGATCATAAACGTCGTCGTTATGCGATAAGGCTTACCAACATTTGTTTGCGTGTTATTTAGTCTGTGGAATTGTATTTTCTTTTTAATTCAGGACATAAAATGTAAAAGATATACAGTAAATTGGTTTCTAGACATAATCATTTACTAGCATCACGCTAGTTTAAGAAAAGAAAAAATATTAGAAAAGTGATATTCATCATCACAAATATTTTTTTTAAGCGAAAAGTTTTAATATTTAAATAAAACTACCATACATTTTCACTGATTCAGTGTTAAAACGTTAAGAACTGGATCATTAATATAAAACTGTACAGTACTGTGTCTTGAAATTGGTACTGTATTAAACCAACAAGACTAGGCATTATTACTTTGCAACGATAATTTTCCATTTCCAGCTTCATTATGATAAAACTTTGAACTAACAAATAAAGTGACTTCCGAGAACTCGCTCGAAATTATTTCTTAAGAGCTTTTGTTTTATCGTACTAAAATATTAAACATTTTAAAAGGGGCTTTTGTGTTAATGAATTATTTGAGAAAAGAATCTTTCTTCCAAAAGTATCGACTATAAAATAGGCCTCGGGGAAAATCATAAAAAAAATGTAAGAGGCGGAATAAAAAACTTTCTAACAGTGTCCATAAAGATGACTTTATTTTAAAATCTCCGGTTTCCATAAAATGTTTTTAATTAAAAAGATAAGTAGATGCCTACAGAGGGGTTTCAAATCCGCCTTGGCTTACATCAGTGAATATTGCCGATTGAAAGTTTCCCGTATAAAACCCACGTTTACATAGTCATACTTGTATTCACTTCCAGACCTTGTGTGAAATGAGAGTATTTAAAGGAAGAATTTTGAGCCTCTGGCATCTGGCATATAAATATGTAACGTGAAAGCATTTTGTTTTGTCTTTACACAAGGAATCCTAATTATTACTGACAAAGGATGATGACTATTTTTGTGAGTTTAGAAATATACCGAAAAACTAAATATTTAATATTTTAGGAACATAAGATTGGGGTAGGTACATTTTAGAATAAAAATTCTTGGTAAAGAAGTTCCTAGTGAGAAATTACAGTTAGAGATAATTAATTTAAATTAAATATATTTTTTTTATCAAAAACTTAAGTTTTAACTCATTATAATCCATAACTAATAATTAAGTTAATAAGGGCTACTTAAATATTGGTTTAATGGACATTTTAAGGTCAGAAACCCTTGTTATTATCTTTATTTGCCATCGAACTGGGTATTTAACAAGATGACAATAATGTAGTGTTTTGAACTCCAAGTTCAGCCATTACAAATAGCATGCAAATATTATCAGTTACAGACAGCTAATATCAAAGTAATAAAGTAATAACATACATATTTATGATAAAAATCATGTTATATTATTTGTTTATTATAAATCTATGTATTTATTAATTTGTTCTATTAATTAGTTCATATATACAATAGTACATATAGGTATGATTTTTCTGAACAATTTTATTTTACATCTCTATTTCCCTCGTTAGTCTGACTAGCAGCGATATCTCGGGCATTTTGCCGGTATCCATGTTTGAAACTTTAATTAAATAAATAAGTGAACAAACCCTACAGTGTTACACGTAATTGTTACAAATAAGTCATGAAAGAGAAATTATGGTCGCTTTAAATACTCAATCTTGTACATTTGACTGTATTTACGTTCGCCCCTCACGGCGTCGCTATTTACGCGTGCAATATTAAAACAAAAGTTCGTCTAGACTCGCGGAAGGCATCCATTCCTCAGCAGCAGCCTCTAATAAAAGTCTTAGCGTACCTTCTGCTTAGCGAGGCCCCATTGTTTCAACAGCGCTTTTGTTGGCAACGCCATATTTTACAAGGAGCGTTCCGGTGCGCGACGAGTTAAAATTTATGCGCGATTTTGGTCAGGATAGGGTGTGCATGTCTCCTTAATTCATTGTGAAATTATTCGTTCCCACCACTTGCTACACAATCTAGTGTATTTTACAAATACAGGGGAAGTAATATCAGTGGTCATATTACACAAGACTATTCGATAAGTTCCAAATGGGAGAGAGAAAGGTATCTTATACCAGTCGTCTTATGGGTTCACTATTATAAAAAGTACACATTTTTTACTATGCTAAAAAAAGAGAAATGGGTTTTTCGTAATACCATTATTTTTTTTTGCTGAAAAGGTTCTTCTCGGTTTTCAAAAGTCCAAGACTATGTTGTAAAAGAATTAATGTAATAATAAAACTCTTAAATGGTTTTCATTTCCAGAGTACTCTGATTGTCCGGGTGCTCGCCTTTTAATTGTATCAGGAGAAATTGTAGCAATTTTAGTGTTCTGCAGTGAATTGAAAATCATAATGAAACTTAAAAAAAGTTGCATACCGCCCTTAGCCATCTGAAAAGCGGTAGATCGGGTTAAAGCCCTTGATTGATGAAAGCTGTACTTAAATTTGTCGTAGACTAAATATAGTGCAGCCATCACTAGGTTGTCTAATGAGAGGAGACATTGCATCTGAGTGGAAGACACAAATATATTTCAGTTTTTATTCGAATTTTGAAACGAGAAACAAAATATTGCTGTTGTCTTATTTATGGATAGCTAAAAACTGTGTTGAACGCGTTGACGAAACGCCTTTTATAGATGAGCATGTCAAAACTAATGAACGTGTTACCCCATCATGGATCCATTAAATATTGCCCAATTCTCTTTGTTATATTTATACATTAATACGTGAATCAAAAACGAGAGGATGAATAAAGAAATAAAAAAAAAAAAAACTAAAAAAAACGAGAGGATGAATAAAGAAATAAAAAAAAAACTAAAAAAACACGATTAAATACTTGTAGATAACCATTAGCGACAAACATTGTAGATAATCGAACTTAAAAGTAGAAAATAATTTAGAATAAATTTAAATTATGAATAGTGTGATAAATAAAAAAATATTGTAGAGAAGTGCGGGGTGCTTGTAGTCAATTGTTATAATATTTTAATGATAGTATAGTATGTGGTAAAAGTAAAGTAGCACGCTTTTTTTATTAATCACACTATTTTTTATCAATCAAACTATTCATAATTGACGACCCGAATGGCGTAGTGGGTAGCGTACCTGCCTCCTGCGCCAGAGGTTGTGGGTTCGATCCCCACCATATTGTGTGATGAACATAGTGTTTTTCTAGTGTTTGGGTGTTTATATATGTATAATATGTATTATTTACAAAAAAATATATGTTTAAGTATGTTTATCATTTTTCTAGTACCCATAGTACAAGCGTTGCTTAGTTTGGGCTAGAAAATGTTGTGTAAAAATGTGTCCTAAAATATTTATTATTTATTATTCATAATTTAAATTTGTTGAAAATTATTTTCTGCTTTTTAGTTCGGTTATCCATAAAAGCGTGTTTTTTATTTTTTCTAGCCTATTATTTATTTTCGATTTTTTAGCTCTGCTATAAGCAGTATAAAAGCATATTTTTTATTTTTTAAACATTTTTATATGCGTACTTAGCACAAGGACTCTACCGGATATCAGATTTGGAAAATAGCTAATCCTGAAGGTCCTGAACAGGATAATGGGAAAAACTATTTTAATTATGGCATAGTCATGGGTCTTTGACGACTGTGAAAAGTTCGATTCGAATTTGATTGTTCAAAGTGTAATAAATACATATAGGTGAAACTAATATTGGTAAACTCATGCTTCCCTTTCCTATTTTTCCCGAAATCTTTAACTGTCTCATTGATGTATAAATGCCTTCAACCGATGTTTAAAAATGATTCATGTACACCTCCCTCTGCTCTCTTCTTTCAGAATCGGAAGAAATCGCTTTCTGAGCAATAATCCCTCCTATTGTACTTCCTTTTATATTCATTTATAATTTGCTTTTTATATATATATTTTTATTTTCGGTGTACAATAAAGTATAAATAAATAAATAATATAAGCGTGTTAAAAATAATTTTAAAATGTTCGTTTCAATGAGTCTATGAAAAATTATATTCATTTCCTTAATTTCGAATTAAATGATCCACGATCGAATTTTAACCAACAGATGATTAGAAGCCGTTATAGCTCAGTGTCCGGGCGCTCGCCTTTATTTTCATTTATCTACTCGAGCAACCCGAGTTCGATCCCCGGTGCCATCACTAATGAAATTGTTAATTTTAAGTGCTGACATATCACGTGCTCGGCGGTGAAGGAAAACATCGTGAGGAAACCTGCATATTTTCGAAATAATAATAAAAAAAAAAAAATTCGAAAATATGTGAAGTCCGCCAATCCACGATGGTGGACTATGCACTGATACCCTCTTTGCATAGGAGGCCTTTGCCCAGCAGTGGGACATTTATAGGCTATTACTTTACTTAGATGATTAAATATCTAGATAAATAAATAAAATAGACTTCTTATTAATTTAAAAGCGAAATTGAAAGTACCTTTCAAACCAAATGAAATAAAAAAAATCGTGTCCAACAAAAAACTTACAGCCATGTTTCCATTAGTTCATTATTCGCGAAGGTAAGTTTGAATTACTGAATTTTAAACTGTATCATTAGACTGGTGCCGTGAAAATCTTACCTCATTTCCTGTACAGACGACGCTCTAAACTTTTTTTATGGAAACTCGAAGCCAAGTGCGCGAAGAAAATTAAAATAAAGCTTAAAACTTGGCGAACAAGTTTTAGTATATCTACAAGAGCTGCTAGAGTCTCGTAAAAAGTGCTCCGAGCCCAGCGTATCGCCAGACGGTTTATTCCAATGAAATTTAAAAAGATGGAAGTTAGTGGGAAAGCCGTTATAGCTCAGTGTCCGGGCGCTCGCCTTTATTTTCATTTATCTACTCGAGCAACCCGAGTTCGATCCCCGGTGCCATCACTAATGAAATTGTTAATTTTAAGTGCTGACATATCACGTGCTCGGCGGTGAAGGAAAACATCGTGAGGAAACCTGCATATTTTCGAAATAATAATAAAAAAAAATTCGAAAATATGTGAAGTCCGCCAATCCACGATGGTGGACTATGCACTGATACCCTCTTTGCATAGGAGGCCTTTGCCCAGCAGTGGGACATTTATAGGCTATTACTTTACTTAGATGATTAAATATCTAGATAAATAAAATAGACTTCTTATTAATTTAAAAGCGAAATTGAAAGTACCTTTCAAACCAAATGAAATAAAAAAAATCGTGTCCAACAAAAAACTTACAGCCATGTTTCCATTAGTTCATTATTCGCGAAGGTAAGTTTGAATTACTGAATTTTAAACTGTATCATTAGACTGGTGCCGTGAAAATCTTACCTCATTTCCTGTACAGACGACGCTCTAAACTTTTTTTATGGAAACTCGAAGCCAAGTGCGCGAAGAAAATTAAAATAAAGCTTAAAACTTGGCGAACAAGTTTTAGTATATCTACAAGAGCTGCTAGAGTCTCGTAAAAAGTGCTCCGAGCCCAGCGTATCGCCAGACGGTTTATTCCAATGAAATTTAAAAAGATGGAAGTTAGTGGGAAACTTGCATGCGGGAGTGTTTCTTTATAAGGCAAACAAAAAACTGTAGCACGCCATGTCGCACGCCTTTAAAACTTATCGGCAACATGACGTTTACTTTGTAAGTAGATAAGTTATACAGTTTTTATCTTTATCTTTATCTTATCCTGAATGCAAATATGTAACTATTTATTTATGTATTATTGCAATTTTTCACATTTAATTCTATCTACGACGTTCGAATAACAAGGGAATTGCATCAATAATAATCGTGACCTAGTGTTTTTAATAATGTGAGCCATGATAGCTCAGTGTCCGGGTGCTCGCTTTTAATTACATATCCAGAAATCCGAGTTCAAATCCCGGCAGTACCAATTAATTTGTCAAATTTAAGTCCTGAATTATCGCGTGCTCGGCGGTGAAGGAAAACATCGTGAGGAAACCTGTATATTTTCGAAGTAATATGTCCTATGGCCTAATAGCCTCTGTATATAGGAGACCTTTGCCCAGCAGTAGGATTCGTATATGCTGTTTTCAATATTTTGATTTTTTTATTATTTCATGACGATCGCGTTTCGATTCCTAATTGTTCATGTTGAGAATAGTAATATAATAATAATGGTTGTATAATAATATTGGTGACAAAAAATTACAACACATGCTATCATTTAAATCCCTATAGCCTGCGTTAGTTTAGAACTGCGTTATATAGTGCCTTCATTGAAAATGAAATAAAAATGAGTCTAAACAAAAAAGCTATGATTGGATTACAAAATAATAATAATAATAAATAAGCAAGAAAATAATTAATTGTTAATATTACTCATTTTATTATTAAAATGACCTTTATAAACATATGATCTGTGGAAATGCATACTACTTACGCTTTTTTATATTACAGTGAAGTTTTAGTGAACAGTAAGTATTTGTGACTTATAAAAATATTAAAACTTTTCGAGATGAACCAATGAGTTTCAAGCCTTTTGATATGGCTAAATCTGCAAGAAGGCTGTCCATGGGCGGCGATAATCACTTAACATCAGGCGAACCACCTGCTCACTTGACAAATCATATAAATGGTAAATATTTAGAATTCTGTAAAAGTTAGATATTACCTTCACTTTTAGATACAGGCAGTTGTTAGGTTCCAACTACATTAGTCTTAACAGAAAACACTAATAAACAGTTGTGTTGCATTCTCGGAATTATCTCTGTAATGTGCGTCGCCGAGGTCAAATTGCACACTTTCCACTGAAGTCCGAAGGTCACCTTCTATGACAAATTAATTTATTGTATTATAGAACTCCGAAGATTAACGGTAAATGACGATTGTTTTTATATCGCTTCCAGAGCCTTTTCGCTTCTTTACAATTTATCTTAAAGGTTCACGGCTGATATGTTGATGAGTCGGTGCACTTGTGTGTTGAAGATTGGATACCTCATAGCACAGGTTTTTTGAGATTTGTTTTTGATAAGTTGTGCAGAGAATGTAATTTAAATGTTCCTCAGGTTTTTGAGGATTATATGTTGAGAACAAGATGCGTAATCTATTTTCATTTACCAGGACTGACGTTTATCCTTCCACTATGCTGCAAACGAATAAACCCTTTGCGTTTTCCGCACACTTTATTTCCTCCACACTTTTTAATACTTTGTTGTAATCAAAATCAAAATCAAATACTTTTATTCAATATAGAAGCATTACACTTACTCATTGATGGTCAAAAGGCTACCATCGGTTCGGAAAGAAAAGCCACTGACCTGAGAAGAACCGGCGAAAGAAACTCAGCGGGACTCTTTTTTCTCTATGATATGTTTTGAATTAAACAACACGGCGATCGGTTCAAGACTGGTTTAATTATTATAAGAAACATGTAGGTAGATGGTTACAGTTAGGTACACAGAAATAATTCAATCCACCCGCAACCACAATACATTACATTTCTCCCCTTAAATTTAAATTTAGCCTGTGCGGTGATTATAAAATCACTGTAAATTCTTATTGTGCCATCCCGCTTAATTATAGGTACAATAGGCGTTCCGTAGTCGGACCTATCCACTTTGTAAATAATGCCTTGTAAACGCTTGTAAACGTTCCAACTCTCGTTCGACAGGGAAACGCAACGCTAATGGTAAAGGACGGGCTTTGCAGAATATCGGCGATGAATCTTTTAAATGTAACTGAATTTTAGTTTTGAACGTGCCTACACCTTCTCCAAATACGTCCGGATATTCATCTTTTAAATTTAAAATTAAAGATTCACCCTTTTGCTCAATTTTATTAATTTTAATTGCATCTAAATTTAACTTTCGTAACCAAACGCGTCCCAGTAGTGGCGGTCCGCCTTTACCGATAATAAATAACGGTAACTCCGACCACCCGCTCCCACTCGACACGCGCACCATTATGTACCCATATGGGATAATTGCTTCCCCCGTGTACGATTGTAACTTAATTTTGTCTTTTATAATAGGTAAATAGTGAAAATGTTTATCATAAAATTCTTTCGACACCGCCGAGATCCTGCTACCCGTATCAATTTCGAATAAAATATTTGTACGTTCAACAAGTAACTTACAGTGATAGGGTTCATCCTTAACACTATTCTTAACCGCTAAAATGGAATCACTTTTTTCAATATAATTTTGAAACTTTGACCTATTGGCACTACCACTAGACACGTTTTTTGTGCACATTTGTGCCAAGTGTCCTTTTTGATTGCACTTGTTGCAAACGAACGCTTTATACCGGCACTTATTAGCTGCGTGACGCTCCTTCCCGCAACGCCAGCAAGCGGGCCGTCGCAAGCGCGCGGGCCCTGCACCAACGCGGTGCAGGCCGGCTGCGCCCTGCCCGAGTCCCGAGCCGTCCGGCGCTGGCACCCCGCCGTGGCTGCTGGCTCCGGCCGCCTCCGCATGCCGTTCCGCTGCCTCTAATGCGAGCGCCAACTCCACCGCCTTTTTGTAGTTCAAAGTGGGTTCCGCAAACAGACGAGAACGCATTTCTTCCTTTCGAAGCCCGGACACAAATTGGTCTCTGATATTTTCTTCGAGGGCAGCACCAAAATTTCAGTGTGTCGCTACATGTTTTAAACTTTGCAGAAAGGCGCCTATGGTTTCCGTTTCTGTTTGTCGTCTCTGTCTGAACAAATGCCTTTCGGCTATCTCCGATCTTCTGGGTTCTAGATGGTTGCTAACCAATTCGATCAACTCTTCAACTCTTCAATCTTCAGGATGTTGTGGGGCACATAGGTCGCACATCAATTCGTACGTCGCGGCCCCAACATGTGTGACTAACGTGGCAACGCGTAGTTCATCTTTGATTTCGTTCAGTAAAATAAATTGCTTTACAAGCCGAACATACGCGTTCCAGTTATTACGATCGTTTAACTGGAATTCGTGTAACTTTCCGAAAGGCATTATTACTATTTAGTTGCACAAATTACCAACACTCGTCGCCAATTGATATGTTTTGAATTAAACAACACGGCGATCGGTTCGAGACTGGTTTAATGATTATAAGAAACATGTAGGTAGATGGTTACAGTTAGGTACACAGAAATAATTCAATCCACCCGCAACCACAATACATTACACTCTACAATTATTAAAAGTGTGAATATGTTTAAATCCGTAGGAAGCGAAATATTTGCAAAACTTTGTGACCTTTGACGTTAATTAGATGCGGACAAGAGAATTTATCTAACAACTTTTGACTTGCCAAAATGAAGATTGATGAAATCCCGGAAATTGGACAAAAAAAAAACAGAGACTGTTTACGCTGATAAAATATATCCAATTTAATCTGTTTGTGCTAAGTTAACGTTACGTTAAGCCGATCATTTAAAAAAACGATCTAACTGACATAATGGATTGGGAACCTGACCAGTGCCAGAGGGTGGGGTTCGATCCCCACTACTGAAAAAAATGGTATTTTTTGAAGATTTATATGTTTATTACATGTATGTATTTATTAAAAATGTTTTCAGTAATAAACAAAAGATATTCAAGTAGATATGTTTATCGAAACCATTTGCATCTGCTTTGCGCAGTTCCAAATAACGCTGTGTAAAAGTATGTCTTCAAAATATTTATAAATTTATAATATATAATGTATTCATATTTTAAAATTGAATACTTACCATGCAATAATTTTATTGTATTAGTTATGAAATAATAGAAGTATAGCATGGTAATAACGAACTAACTAATCATTCCACGGAATGATTGAAATGCAGTAGTGTTGAAAAATACTAATATCTGCCAATGTTCAGTTGAACAATTTAACAATAACTTTATATGTAGGTATAGAAACTACAATAACTTTTTACAGACTATATTGTTCTAATGTATAACTTTGTGTGTACGTAGTACTAAGGGAATACACATATAAGTCTTTATTTGTCCTTTATATAGAATGTCTCAATTAACTGTAAAACAGATTAGGAGTTTTTCTTATTTCTTTATAACAATAACATTGGGCTTTCTATTGTAAGCACTAACTAGTCGTAAAGTTATCCGATTACTTTCATATATATACTGCTAGCTGAACCCGACCTTGCTTCGCTGTGGCATCGTTTAACGTTTTTTATAAAAACTTGAAATTGAAGGTATATACAAACACTCTCCTGTTCCAAAGCTATGTTGTTACAAATCAAGTCAGACAAACATACGGAAGCTATATTTTCCAATCCTTAAGACAATACATTTTACTTAGTAATAATTTTGATAGTATTTTACTTCTAATTTTCAAGATGTTATAAAACGGGAGGTGCAAGAATTAACAAATGATTTATATTATTACTGAATATTTACGCCAACGTTAATAAAACAGGCATTTCGATATTGAAGTTAAGAAGGCCTGTTATTAAACTTTATTGGAGCCCAAGCGTTTTCTATGATTCAATACAGAAACAAGTGAAATGCGGATGCAATAATATGTGTATTTAAATAAATGTCCTAATAGATCAGGAATTCAATATTAACATCTCGATTGAAATAATAAACGTAAAAACTATCCTACCACGTAAATTAAATTATAATATATGTTGTATAAATATTATAGTGATTTATTAAAAGTTAAAGAAAATGGGATACAATCCGTAAATTAATTTTATCCAAATACTTATTTAAAAATAAAATATGAACAAGGAAGAGAAATAAGATTCAAACTAGATCACCTTTTGAATAATATTTGTACATCGGTATTCTAAAAGTCTGTGGCTCATCCCCAGATAAGCCTACCATTGATGCAACAGTAAAAAGAGTAGAGTGACAGCCCATATTAGTCCCACACCTGGGCAAAAGCCTCCTCTGTACAGAAGGTATTAGGGCATAGCCCACCTCGCGACCGCACTGTGGATTGGCTGAATTCACATATTTTTATTTATTATTATTTCGAAAATGTGCAGATTTCGTCCCGGTATTTCCTTTTACCGCTGAGCACGTGATAAGTGAGCACATAAAATTACCAATTTCATTGGTGCGGACACCGAGATTTAAACTCAGGGCGCTCGAGTATATTCAATTAAAAGCGAGCATCCGGACAGTGAGCAGAACTTACAGCGACTTAAACTCTATCTGGGTTGAGTCTGACAAACTTATAAACAAGAATCCACTCGTCAATCAAGCGACCTTAATACCAGTTAATCGCTGATGGAAGTTTCTGAGTGCAGCGAAATATTTTGTGTACCTTTCGATAATTCACTCATCAATAGTACTTATTTACGTTTTAATTCAGAACGTGACGCTGTTCCGATACTTTCTTATAATTTACACCACCGGTGTAGTATACGGTTCCCAGATAGCTATTAGCAGGTTGCAAATTGTCTTCGTCTGTGGCATAGCCTAGCGTGGGCGGAGGCGCCTGTGCCTACGCGGCACGCCTTAGATCCGTTAAAACATAAATTGCAATTGGAAAGTTATTTTAGAACCGTGTAATTTACGCGTTGATTCATTATGGTTTTCGCACATGCTATTCCGAATAGCACTCTCTAACATCACTCTTACAACCGACAGAAGTTTACGTCATCATCATCAAACGTTATTATTCATAATATAACGGACGTCATTAATAATTGTGGTAGGTCCACGCAGCAGCCTTGGCTGTTGCATGAATGGGCAGGCTTATCCGGGTAAATACCACGCCCTCACAGAAGACCGGCGTAAAGTGGAAGTATAATACTTTCGCGTTTCGTTTGGTGAGTGAGGTGACCGGAGCCCAATTTTCCAAAGATTGTCAACGCATCTGGAACCCTCGGGTGTAGCAGATGTCCTTGGGCGTCGGAGTTCATTTAACATTTGGTGAACCGTCTGCTCGTTTGGCAATTTTTCACATAAAAAAATACACCTACCAAGAAACGATTACCTGGTTTTAGCTAGCCTGAACCTCGGTATTTCCAACGTGTCACACGACCGTGTATAGCGACTGGAGCGTTAAGGTGTTTATTTAACTAAACTTTAACTCCTCCACTATCTGTCTATCTGTCTGTCTGTCTGTCCGTCCGTCAGTTACCAGGCTGTATCTCATGAACCGTGATAGTTAGACAGTTGAAAATTTTACAAATAGTGTATTCATGTTGCCGCTATAATAAGAATTACTAAAAAAATTGAGTAAAAAAATTAAGGGTTCTCCCATACAATACGAGGCGTTTGCAAGGTAACGGTTGCTCGCATGTTACAACGGCAACATATAGGTTACTTACCAATTAGTTTAATATCGATAATAATGGTACGGAACCCATCGTGTACGAGTCCGACTCGCACTTGGTCGGTTTTTATATTCTACTCTTAATATTATTCAGTCACAAATCTGGTAGAAGCATTATTAAAGTTTCGTTCAACATCTCTACCGTTTTATTTCTACTTTAAGTAACTGAAATTACAATTTAAATAACAATCAAAGTTTCACAGTAAAACTTTTGCTATCTGAAGGGTTAACGCAGCCCGGGGGATGCTAATAATAGAAATAGTACGGTAGCTAGCTGGTACCGGCTGTATCTGAATTATAATTGCAGCTATCTAATTTATATCCGTAATCCTATTTTCGTTCAATATATGCTATTTATTCTTTTATTTAATCTTTATCGTACTTACTTTAAAAAAGAAGAAAACAAAAGGCAGATTTAATGCCTTGAGTCATTCTCTACCAATCAAGCTATGATGTGGTGAGTGAGACCTTTACAAGAGAGAGAGGTAAATTAACAAACAATAATAAATAACATCTTAAATATTTCATATATACATAAATATATAAATATATTCTAGTATGCATTTATAGTCTGACAGCATTACATTAGTATAAATGAAGACATGGCAAGACAGTCTCTAGTCTTATGTATATTTTGATTACGTTTCTAAACAATATTAATTTTATTTAATGTTGATTTATAACTTTAGTTCACTTGCCCATCATTTTTTTAAACTTTTTTATAAGCAAATATCTCGTGTATATCGCTACTCTATTCCTCCGTGTGTTTTCCATTCTTCGACCACTTCTTCCTAAAGACATTAGAGTAATATGCCACCTTTTCATGGAGTCGTTATTTAGTGTCCGAAAAAGCTGTTCAATTTCCGGAATCGCAATAAAACTTTGTACTCAACTTCATCACAATGCTCTACTTATTGATTATTCACGCGTGGACTATTTAAGCGCGAACACGCCTTTAAATCTTCCCCGCAGCCGCATTCTTGCGAAATGACAAATCGAAAAAATATAAACATCGTCCATCATGCAGTTTTTTTGTTTCCATTGAAAAAGCGTCACACGCTCGCTCGCGTTTCCTTTTCGTCGCAACGAGATCTGACTTAAACACCGCTTCCTAACCAAGCCATGCGCACATCCAGTCTTCAGCTCCTCGTAATAGGTGGCGCTAGGTGCCATTAATCAAGCGAGGCGGACGGGTTAAGCGGAGGAAATGCCCGTAAATAGCTGAATGCAAAACACGGGCAGTTGTTCGCTCATCAATCAATACGTGTCGTTTCGAGTTCGCTACGAAGGCGTTCCGATGCGAACGGGCGATTGGAACGCTGCGATTTCATATACGTTCCATATTTGAATTCGACTTTGTTAATTAAAAAAAAAAATAATTTGCTTTTTTTTTTGCAAATGTGTCAACATAGTGTCATCGCGTTAATAAAGACAGTTGGCCGAAAGCGCAACACATTGCGTTGACCGCGCTAATTGGCTGTGTAAGTTATCGAGGAATCCGATTTGAATATGACTAAGGCTTATTTCGGGATAACGTGGATTTCGTCTGGCTCCCGCATGACGGGCGCCGACGAATTCGACGAGTTGTTTATTGTTAGGAATGTGTTTGTGCAGTTATTGGTGTTGACGGCGACTCAACATGCGCCCATTATAAAATATATACGACTTCGAACGGCCCCCGTATTTGGTTAAGAGTTCGAGCGTTATTTACAGTGCTGCCAAAGCATCGACAATGGGGCAAGCTTTCCTGTAACATGCAATTATTGCTGTATTATGCTCTTATATATTTTATGCTTTTATACTCACACTCACTAGTTAACATCGTATGTAATTTTAGAAAGATTTAATCGTGTAAATTTTAGATAAATAAAAACTGACAAGGGAAAAAAAAACTTTAACCATGAACTAATGAATTTTAAAAACCTTGCCGTTTTTTTCTTTACAACTGTAAAAAACAAATTCGTAGGTAATATGAAACTTTACTAAAGAATTAAAAAAACATCTTCATCATCATCATCGAGTTTTACCTACGTATAATGAATACAGTTAGGGTATTTAATTACTTGGATTGATTAGGGAGGACATAATTAACAGAGGTCATCGACTTTGCCAACAAGTAAGCACGATGTATTTGGGACACGTCTGAAACGTCTCGTTGTATTGCCTGGTGACGACAACGTCTCCTCTCTCCTGCTCTATTTGTTTAATTAAATTTAGCTCAAGTTATTCATAATTCGCCAATAAACCATTTCCCCATTGACATTTTAAAATTTATGATCGTTTTACGCGATGATTAATTGTGCGAGATAATTGAATAATTTACGACATCGCATAAAACCGACGACACGGTGATGTCCGACCACCGTGGAATTCTAGCATTCTCGTAGTTCTTATTTTCGTGTGAGACGAGATATTCTTCCTTTATGGAAGCTTGCTTATTGCCTTCGCCGGAGTTTCCGAAGCGACAAAAAATTCAAAAGAATCTAAATTAAATCGTGCGTTTTGCGACAACTTTTTCTATCTTCTGGATAGAACGTCTTGTACAATTTATACTATTATACATTTATTTCAGACGACCCGAATGGCGTTGTGGGTAGTGTACCTGCGTCCTGCGCCAGAGGGTATGGGTTGGATCCCCACTACTGGATAAATATTGTGTGATGTACATAGTATTTTTCTAGTGTCTGGGTGTTAATATATGTATAATATGTATTTATTTGCAAAAGAAAAGTATGTTTAAGTATGTTTATCAGTTTCCTAGTACCCATAGTACAAGCTTTGCTTAGTTTGGGACTAGAGAATGTTGTGTAAAAATGTGTCCTAAAATATTTATTATTATTATTTATTTATTTGAACAATAATATGAATCACATCATATCGACTGTGTTCGGGGAACGGGATAAATTGTAAAAGCAAAATGAGTTGTGTATTTGACTAAAAATTATTCCTGGAAGCTATTTTGGACTGTATCATAGGAAAGACGCGCTGGTGGTGAAAACATGCGCTGGAAACAGTAAAGCGACTGTCCACATCACGCTGCATTAACGACTGACGGCAGGCCACCTTCAAACCTTCCCTGAATCGCTTTACCGAGAACACGTTGTCGTGTGTGTGTGAACAAGTTGCACAACAAAGTATATAAAAAGTACAAATAGAATACAGTTAAATTACTTTTGTTAATTCCGCTGTATTCTATTTGGAATGAGCAATATGATTAAAGTTAAAGCATATGTCAGATTAAGCACATAAGCTTCTTTACACATAATTAATTTTTATTTGTAGTAATTTTTTTCGACAAAATAATGATATTCATGTAGAAAGTGAGACTTGGCAAAATATTCTTGAATGTTAATTTTACATTTATCTGTAATATATAAATAACTCTTCAATATGACCTAACTTCGAATGATTATTTATTCTATAGATTCATTCTATAGCAAGTACAAATACAAATGTATATAAGAATACTATAATTTTGGTCACTAAGTAGGTACTCTTTTGAGAAGATCGTTGTTTATTGCCAAGAATGTTTTCGAATGATTTAAGTAGACGAGGATATATTATTCAGACTTGATTTAAAAGGTTGAATTTCGTTAAATTCTTTGTTCACGTTGTACAGAGTTACCAGTGTGTTATAGAAACATAGCACTGGTTCTATTTTTTGAAATACTGTACGATTTACATATTTATACGTTAGTTCACTTTATGGATATACCGATAAAACCCAATAAAACTTTATCAGCCAATTTAAATTGAACTCTAATTCTCTTGACTTGATAGAAATCTTGTTTAAAATAAAGATTCCAAAGACGACTGGTCTCCGATATATTTGTAGCATTGACACGTAGCAAGCAAGACATCCGTGGGACTACTGCATTTCCACGCTGATTACAAATGTTCTAAATTTATTTCTCAGTTAGTAAATAAACAAAGGAAATGAAGTAATGTTTTGAACTGTTCTAATTCTATTCTGAAGTATGTATGGGTGCTATTATGAAGGATTCGTTTTAATAGTTTCTGTAATAAGGTTGAATTCTTTAATATGTATCGTCTTATTTAATCTACGACTGCAGTCTTAAAATGAAACCTGTGTACATTATCTGTACGAGATAGCAAGCAGTTGTTGCAGGGACAGAATTTATGAGTTCGTACACTTAGTTGCAATACTAAAATAAACTATTTATAGGCGTGCTGTTTTGTTAATCTGCATACCGACATCGCATAAAAGTTCCACAGCAATTCGAACTTAATGCGGTCGGCATTTGTTAACTAAACCGATATTTTTAATTAAAAGGAAAATGTTAAGACGGGAAATGGTTTCATTAAGCGTGTTCAAGTCTGTGTTTTTATTTTTTTTCGATTGCTCGACTTTTAATGGTCTGCCAGCGTTGTCTGCTGGTATCCTTTGGTTTTTTGTAATTAAAATAATCAATTTATTCGATCGGATATGTACTGTAATATATAGAACGGACGTTTAAGTACGCATTTATTAACAAAAGATTTACGAAATCAATTATAAATAATTATGTAACAATAATAAAGGTGTTTGACAAGTTACTTCACAATGGAACATGTTAACACCTATAATAATACATATTGTGTTTAGATATAGAGTTTAGAATCAAAGGTTCAAATTCAAATTATAAAAATTAACAAAACTATATTCTAAATAAAATTATTGTATTCGAAATAAATAATTGTATTCGAAAAACTATTTTCCAAATACAATTTGAATTAAATACTCAACTGGAGTTTAAATCCCGTTCGTTTGAAGCAGAATGCATCGACAGTAATCCTAAGACAGTCTTGTTTCCAGCTGATGTGCCTCGTTTCATTCCGTCTGTCATTTGTGTTTATACTATGCAAAGCTAAAAGATAATTATTCATTTATTTGCATATGCGATTGAAGTCCCTTAGGGCTAATGCTCCACTTAACTGACTTGATTTTTTTATCAGAGAAGGTGAAAAGAATGGGGTTCAAATGATAATAAGTGATAACAGTCCAGATTTATTGGGGTCAAGCTATCAACCGGCTGAGCCTTTGCTACTTTGAGATAGCGCCCGAAAAATGCCAAAGTCTCACAACCCAAGAGTCCTAATGAAGGGTTTCAGGTGCGTTACCAACTTTTATACTATGGTCCACCGTATACCTCATTAACCAGAGAGGCGTAGCAAAATTTTACTTTTTCTTTTACATTTAGAAAACATTGCGCTTACTGTATCATACACATGATCCTGTGTTGTGAGGACGCTTTTACAAACACAATTTTATGTGGACAAACACCCAGATCCGATACAATTATCTGTGTGTCACACAAATAGTTGGCCCGTTTGGAAACGACCCCTGTCGCCGAAGCCAATACCTTGGTTTTAAGCTGCGCCATAGAGCCATCGTCTTTTGTCTCCGTATTTCCGTGACGCATTTATACTTCCTCGGTCGAGGCAGAATACTTGATTGCTACGAACTAAAGACGATCGGTTGATTGACTGTTTATTTGTGGTATTTCGTTGATAGCATTAGGAAAAACCTGCTCGGGGGCCGGTAGATTCCGAGTGTGCAAAGACAGCGTTTTACGAAAGCTTGAGTTAGGGTCTTTTAACATTTGATTATTATTAGAGGTAT
Organism: Iphiclides podalirius; assembly: GCA_933534255.1. Classification (NCBI taxonomy): domain Eukaryota; kingdom Metazoa; phylum Arthropoda; class Insecta; order Lepidoptera; family Papilionidae; genus Iphiclides; species Iphiclides podalirius. The sequence continues at coordinate 8,669,560 of OW152824.1, read as the reverse complement.
TGTAATACAAATATCGGAAAAATGTATACGTATGTACATACATATACATTATATATATCCTTACTACATATATATATATACATATCGTTACTAATCCTTACTAATATTATAAACGCGAAAGTTTGTATGTATGGATTGATGTTTGTTACTCTTTCACGCAAAGACTACTGAATGGATTTTAATGAAACTTTACAATAATATGGCTCAGAATAACACATAGGCATAACTTATATACATATTTTTATGAATATCTGTGTTTCTATCTGAATGTTACGGCTTCAACCTATTTTAAGCAGACATAGTCGCGGGCAGCAGCTAGTATATAATAAATTAGTATGTGTAGCAATCGAATCAATGATAAGTTGTGAAGCCAATCATAGAGTCACTACTAACAGAGGTACCTGGTGAAGGTTTGGTTATGCTCTTTTGTAAAGTACCAACTCGCTGACACTGACTGACATCCGACCTTTCGATATTATCTGTTAAACCTACATTGAATATGGAAAGGTAACGAGGAGTGTCTCTTTGTTTGCACGTTTAGTCAGTACATGCATACAATACATATCATTCAGTTAAAAATAACCAGTAACAATGTAACGATGATGCATATCATAGATTTCTAATAATGTTTTAAATTTTAACAAAGTAACACTTTAACAAAGCATATAGTATTAAAAAGCAATGCTGGTATAATCTGTTATTATACCAGCCTTGCTTAAGTTGTATGATAAACAAAATCTCATGTTTTTAACTTTAAGAGAAATGGAGAGTAAGAAAGTGATATTTGTGTTTTAATGAGGTTTTTTGACAGGTGTCAAGACTACCACCATATACCTGGGGGAAATGTAATACAGCGAAACAACTTTGTATACGGACATATTTAAACGGTTAATTTTATTAGTATAGTATTCACGTTTGAATGACGCTGTACAGACCTGCCTCAAACTCTATCTGCGTTGTGTTAACGCGCGGCTTCGGTTCAAAGCGCGTTGATTAGTAATGTATGCAGACGGGTGGGAATGGCGAGTCTCGCAATTGTTATCTTAGAAACAAATTACCCTTTATAAATATTTGAGCTGTTTTTACGGGGATGTTAATGCCTGGCTCACGCTCGCCCGTGAGTGGTCGTTAGCCTGGCCTTTGTGGCCCGAGAAGGAAATTTATGATTAAAAGGGTTTACAAGCCGGCCTACTCTATTAGCGATGGGCGATGTATGGGTGCTATTGTGCGAACTGTGAACGACCTCTTCGGCATAATAACGGGCGAGGGATGCGCAGGAGCGCGTGCGGCGGAGGGGCGACCGGTTTGAAATTAGAACGTTTTTTTTTTCGTTCATTTGAAAAAAGAGCTTTGTCGGCGCCCGCCCGGTGCGCATGCGCTAACTCGACAAATGCGTCAAATGAAATAAGCCGTATTTTGTTTCCTTTTCTTTTTTTCCCTTCGCTTATGAATGCCCTTTTGAGATTTTAAACTTGGAACGTTTTCCTTTCATATACGCTTTTGAGATTATAAGGGGCCGTTGCGTGTGGGGTGTAAACTGGGTTAGCACTCCATGGAGGTTGGTCTTAAAAGCGTTATGAACGCTTAAAATTTCCGATCAATCTGACCAAAATACATTTTACTTAATTAAACATTGCAAAATGGCAAACTAGCTTAGCATAATTACGTCCAGTGGTTTATTATATAACCTAAATATATTTAACTGAAATTTAAATTTTTGAAGTTATACATACTTCTTATGACGCATTTTGGAAAAAATGATGAGACTGAGTTGCGAGAAATCCGAAAGCTACACCATAGTTACCATAGTAACCAATAACGAATAACAAGTTGTAAACCATTATCAATAGTATTTTATTTTCACAAACAAATAGTACTGGCACAGGAGATAAAATTTTTAGTTTTTTTTCTTTTGTTACGTTAAAGAAGTATAACTTCTTACGTGCGTAAATACACTGTTTTTTTCTTATAGTATTAATGAAAATTATCATATATCAAATGAATCCTTCCTTAATATTATAAAGGCGAAAGTTTGTATATATGCATGGATGTTCGTTACTCTTTCACTGAAATATGGACATATCGGATTTTAATGAAACTTTACAATAATATAGCTTATACATCAGAATAACACATAGGTTATAATTTGTATACATATTTTTATGTACATCTGTCTGAATGTTATGCCTTTAGCCTATTCTACGCAGACGTGGTCGTCGCCAGCAGCTAGTAATACAATATATTTTCGTAATTTCATTACAAACAAATGACACTAAAATGTACAGAATATTGTCATGTTGCATACATGACAATATTTTGTACATTTTTTAATTGCAAACAAAAAGATAAGTCATTAAACTATGATCTTGATTTATTAAATATAACATGAACCGTGTAAATAATCGAGCTGTTACGAAAGCCATATTCAATTTCACGCCCGGAACTCAGAAGCGCAAGCTTAAAATATTCATTCCCCATGCATTTCATAACGGAGCCACGAAAATACGTGTTCGAGAATAATTATGTAGATGTTGCATGTACGGCTGAAAGGTCGCTTAGATCATTGACAATAGGTTAAGCAGTCTATTATATCCGAGGAGACCGGAGGCGGCCGGCTCTCGTTTCCCCCCATTTCGAAGAGTAAACATCTAGACGAGGGAGGGAGACGCGATAGTACGATTCGAGGCACCGAGGCGGGCGGACGTGTCCCTACTATGCCGCGCATGTGTACACAACTTCCGAACGCGAAAACTTGAGTTCGGAACATGGCTTTTTGAATTTGGAACGCCGGCGACGCCGCGGACGCTGACAGATCGGCCGCGGGCCTTCAGTGAAACGGCTATAATGTAAAACTTATCGAATGTGGGAGAAATAAGTGTAATCCGGTGGCAGTATGGTGGATGTCGGTGTGAATGAGTGTGATAACACAGTTAATGGGAGGAACCAATTTGTTTACTTCGTGTTCGTGCATCTCCTACTAATTGGACTGAACGGAACCAATGGTGAATAAACCTTGAATTACTTTTTTGTACTTTTTTTTGCGAACTTTATGCTGAAATATATTGGAAACTGCATAAAGCTTAAACATTATAGTCTTATTTAATATCGAAAAAAATCAACAGATTATATAAAATCATGTTATAAGTATAATTTCGTTGAAGAGTCAGCGAATAAAATGTTTTATAAATTATTTAACTTTCATAATAGTTGTAGTTGGCTTCACTATTTATTTTTGTTTGCCTAGTTTTTATTTTGTTAAAAAATTCAACACTGCGTTTGGGATATTGGCAATACGACGAAAACAAATTTTCCAAAGCACTAAAAGAGTAAAACAACGGGGCGTTTATCAGATCGTCTGGTCGAGTAATTAAAAGCATGAGGCCAATTAACGAAATGTAGTTACATAGCAACGTTTCGTTGTCAGAACAATGGAGCTTTTTTATATTTCAACTTCGGCTTAATTAGAGTTTACCGATCGGCGGCTAAGTGTACGCGTCGAAACTAATGTACATAAGTTCCTTACCGTCTTAACAATTATCATAGGATAATTAATTTCGTGTCAGTGATCAGTACTCTGAACAGGATTAGTAAACAGCTTGCGCTTGTTGTAATGGAGTTGGGCTAATGACTTACAAAAATCGATTTCATTCGAATAATCGATTGAGCACTTAATGAGAATACTGTCGGTATAATATTTTGGTCTTGTCTTCTCTTTTTGGCATTCTTGAAATCGTCTACTTTTTCTCTCTGACAACCCGATTGGCGTAGTGGATAGTGTGACCCTGCCCCTTGCGCCAGAGGGTGTGGGTTCGATCCCCACTACTGGAAAAATATTGTGTGATTAACATAGTGTTTTTCCAGTGTCTGGATCTTTATATATTTATAATATGTATTTATTTCCAAAAGAAAAATACGTTTAAGTATGTTTAACAGCTATCTAGTACCCACACTACAAGCATAGCTTAGTTTGGAACTAGAAAAACTGTGTAAAAGAAATGTGTCCTTAAAATCTCCCATGCTAGGAATTATGTTCTGCTAGGGTGGAATGAAGATCATGAAAAATTATGAATAAATAGTGCACAGACTCGGACAATTAATTTATGGAGCGTACCAAATTTTGTTCGGCGTCGGGATCGAATACACGGCATGCAATAACAGTGGGTAAGCAGACTATCTAGGCCACTACAACATCTGTGTTCTTAATATTTTCAATTGATTGTTTACTCAATTTAGGTAATGCATCGCCTTAAGAATATTAGTTCAGAACGGCCCTTGGATTAATGTTGTTGTTATAAATAATAGCTTGTGCCTGAATAACATATAATTGTAGTTATAATCTCGGATTAACATCGACGAATGTAATAATGCGTAGAGTTTAATATAATTAATATAAATAGGGCTTACACCCCAGCCTTATGGCTGAAGCCATAATAGCTCAGTGGTTGGGCTTTGCTCTACGGCTCGCTTGTAAATCTCTACTCGAGCAAAATAAGTTTAAATCCCAGTGTTAGCACCATTGAAATTATTAATTTTAAGGTCTGAATTATACATGCTCGGCGGTGAGATAAAACATCGTGAGGAAAGCGTTTTTCGAAATTATACCAAAAAGATATTTCAAAGATATGCGAAGCTTACAATCGGCGGGGTCGCGTGGTGGACTATAGCCTAGCACTCTCTATACAGATACTTTGCCCAGCAGTGGGAATTTCCATAATATAATTATATAGGCTGTTATTTTACTTTGCATTTAAAGATAGAGGAAGACGGATAAAGATTTGAATGGACTATGAAAATAATTATATTCAGTGAAAGAGATGAGTGTTGAGATGAAAGGACATGTTGTGCTGACCTCATCTAGTGTGGGACAAGGGCAGGAGAAAGTAGAAGAAGCTCGTATTATGACTTTATATCAAAAGTTTAGAGCGTAATAAACGTGACAGTATTAGAAGATCGTTTGAACTTCGGAACCTACAATGTCAATGATACTTGCTGGACACATTAAGCTCTCTATCGGTGCAAGATAGACCTGTTCTGATTGTAATTAAAATGGCAGCGGTCTACTGAAATAGATCAAAAAATAAAGATAAAACTAAGGGAATATTGCAGAAAATTTCTCTTTTTTCGATTTCAGACAAAATTTTAATAAAGATTTGTAAAATATATTACTCCATTAGTATGATCGTAATCGTTAAATATTTATTAGTCTTAATCATGGAGACTTCTGGTTATTTCTGAACGAAGTACATTTTAATATTTTCTTTCGGTATTTTTAAGTATAAAAAACATCCTGGCTTACAATTATTGAGTTGGTTAATGGAGATATTGGTACAGGAGTTTCAGTTAAATATAACAGATTTTCAGATTAATACATAACTTACGGATGATTAACACAATCGAGATATTTTTCTACTTAAAAATGTTTTAATACTGATTATCTAAAGACAATAAGCCGGTGGGTCTAGAAGTAGAATTTTTTCTGATTTTTTTGATTAAATAGAATAGAAGTACCTATAAGTGTTGAAATAGAAGGAGGACGATGAAATACGGTACCTAATTATAATTTTGTAGTATTGTTGAGTCACAATTTTTGCTTTATACTTCATGTTTTTTCCTCACGGAAGAATCATTTAACGATGTCTATTATTCCCGTTAACCGAGTTTTATCAATAAAAGAGCTAAGTCCTCGGCTATAAATATTTTTAACATTACCAACACAAGTCATTCCAAGCCGATTAAAAAATTATTCACCGTTCACTTGTTTTGTTATTTGTTTTAATATCTAATTATTCTTTTAACAATTAATATAATATTCAATATGGATAAAATTATTAGTCGTTCATATTCTGTTGTCATTTGCGTAGATAGAGACTTTGTTTTTAAATAATTTACTAAGTTTTTATAGTATTGAATAGTTGTGAGAGTAAGACCAACAAAAATTGTTTTATATTTTACATAAATAAATATTTCGGGTCACATTTTGACACAACGTTATTTAGTCTCAAAATAAGCAAATCTTGCATTATAGGTACTAGGTAACTGATAAACATACTTAAACGTACTTTTCTTTAGTCAATAATAAAAAAGAAAAACACTGTGTTCATCACACAATATATTTCCTGTAGTGAGGATCGAACCCACACCCTCTGTCGCAAGAGACAGCGTCAATATCCACTACGCCAGTGGTGTCGTCACACATTCTAAACGTCGTCTACAAATTTCACTTAGCACAAAGTTTTCAGAATGATGATATGGAAGCTCACTTATTATTTGTGCTTTGGAATGGGAACATCACAGATGTTAGCACTTGAAGCTTATCGGTCTTTCAGAACGTCTCCGTCTCTTATCTTAAAACTCAAGAGTTAGTTGGGACTTTTACATTGTTGAACTTAACGTACTTCGTTGCCAATTCTCGCTCTTTTACTAGAATCATTTTAGAATTATTTATAAAAATAAGTAAATTCAATGAAATGAAAAGGGAAACCCGTTTTAAAGTACATATATATATATATTTCTTTATTTTTTTATATAATTATTATTTTTTTAATTCTATTATTCAATGCCATTCTCTATCGATCATCGTAGATAAGAAATGCTGTGAAATATAGCGACACCTTTTAATAAGCTATTCGTGTTCTAAACATATTTAGGATGTTGAAGTATCGTGTTGAAAAATAACTTTATATTGTGAGAGTGTTACGTTTTAATTCAAAATACATTTTAGCTATATAGTAAAATGCTTAGTGGTTCGGACAAAATTTCTTTTTTCTAAATACTGTTATCGATGCCGCAAATTTCTCAACGCACAGATTTAAAAAAAACTTGTAAAAACTACAATAGCCTTAAATAATGTTAACGTAAATTATTTTCAATGATTTTTAATTTTTTTCTTGTGCAATAATTTTAGAACTCGCGGATTCGTTAGCAGTCGGTTGTTTCACGACAGGAGTATAAATATATTTATCTATATGGCGCGATTTCACAACACAAATCACATAATCGCGTCCATTTATCGGGTCCGATGAACCCGCACACGATACAACGTGCACAAAAAGACAAGCTCGTCAAGATAATGCGCAGTCGCTTTGTACGGCGGGTTATCAGTGACAGTGACAAGTATTAATAAAGGACAACTACCGCGCTTGACCGGCTGGCGGTGGAAAAAAGAATCAAATCAGAAATTATTACAATACGCGCCGTGTAGGTTTATCACGGCATCGATCTTAATGCAGCACGAACAAACGGAGGCCGGTTATAAAGACGTTCATAGATTCGACTTCAGATTTGTCACAGATTATTAATTCCAACCCCTCTAATATAATCGACTCAATTATTAATCTGTTATATTAATAAAGGGAAAATCATTCACCTTCTTTGTAAACGCATAAACAAATTTATCGTTTACACACATTATTCTAGTGCGATATGCCATTATCCAAAGTTGGGTGTTTCTTAATACTTTCTTTAATTATAGTTGACTCACGGTTTACAGTTTTTATATAACAGTATTATTATTTATTAATTGTGAAGAAGAAACTCGTTAGAACAGAGGTGACTAGATCACTTCTTTGCCAAATTCGGAAACATGAGGAAATAACTAAAAAGAAACGAGATACAATCTCCTAGGTTTTATAAGAAAAGAACTTGATGACGTTTTGATCTACTATTCGGCTATTGTTCTACTGAATCAATTCCCTGCATAAGAGTTTAAGCTCAGTTTGAGTGGTTAATGCATCGTGAGATCTTAATAGCTTTCCTGGCATTTCTTAAAAAAATCTCGGCTTTGTTTAATTTTTTAGCGCTCGAAAGTTGGCTATCGAATAGATAAGAAGTTAATAATACTTAAAAGAGAGCGGAGGATTGAGAAATAACAAAACGGATACAACGAATTGAAGACTGCCTATTAGACTTATTTACCTTTTGGTAATGAGATTGTTATGATATTTAAGTTATCGCAACTACCTCATTACATGTACATCATCGATATTGTAAATTGCTGAATAAACATTCATAATATCTTTTAAATGTTAAATAAAATTATTTTGACCGTCTGTCTGTCTCGTACCTACAGATTCGAAGTGTTCGAAAATCTAAATCAAATGATTAAAAAAAAAACAACCGTAAACTACTTTTTCTGTAGTATTAACCTAAACACAAAAAACGGACTGTTTTTGTGTTTTACATTAACCGTCTATATTTTAAATTTAATATTTTCACAGAAAATAACAATCGGCAAGGTCAACTTCTGTATGTACTTTTAGTGCATGATAGGAGCCCAAGTGTGAAATTTTATTTATGTAGTAAATTGTAATATGTAGTAATGCATCTGATAACTCCACAGTAAATTAGATTCGCTTCTTTTTGCAAAGTTTCCTCGATCTCATTACTTTAATGATTTTAAAAATTTCGTTATCCTACATCTTATTTTTGTTGAAAAGGCACATCAAGTAAATACATAGAAGGATTTTCATAGACAGATAAAAGGTTTTCACGGAGTTCTTTTGAAGTTTTTGAATTTTCTAATGCACCTCCAGCAAATTTCACGCAATTTCATCATTCATTTCATGTCAGTCATGTGAACCGTAAAAGTGCATTTGGAATTGAATGTAACAGCATAGTTCAATTAGTTTTTGTAGTAGTAGTAAATAAAAATGACAACATATATACATATTACGAAATATATATAAATACGAAAGTTTACAAAAAGTGTGTATGTTCTTTTATCGCGATGCAATGGCTGAAAGGATTTGTGGAAAAATTGCGACAGGCATAGCTTGTAAGCCGTATTCACAGGTTATTTTTCCCCGTATAGGTATCCTATGTGCTAACTATTTTATGCACGTATCGACCAAAACTGTTTAGTATTGATATATAGTAACATCAAGTTGAGTTTTTAACCGAAAAGTTAATTAATGTTTTAATTAGCGTTGGACTATAGGTTCAATTGCATGTGATATTGATCAAGGCAAATTAACGTTTTAATTAGTTTTCGGCTTTAGTTCCCATTACAATGTGATGTTCTACAAGGTATGAATGAAAAAGCGTTTACACGTCTAACCAACTAGACGCTTGGCTCGATTCCATCCTTCGTTGTTGACATTCACGTTCTTGAACCAAGCCTGCTTTACCATTAATTGTCACAGCAAATGAATAGAATAATTTTGTCGGCGTCTGTAGTTTACCCTCTATGGCTCCATCTCCACTTACCCACGGGTGAGATATCAGTCCATCGCTTGGCAGTCTAATAAAAAACCACGTGTGAAAACATCATTGTAGTGTAGTTTTTGTACTGTGGTTGACACACACAGCATCTCTCTTCTGTTATTGCTTTAATGGGCTAGTGCGTTCGGGGGCGTGCCACGATCTCACAGAAAGTTTAGCGTTTGCATTTCTGTAACCGAGATAATTTGAAACGAACCGTGTTCAATTTGGCAAAGCAACAATATCCTTCCTCATGTTATGGATATGTATCTCCCTCATTAAAACAGCATTTCGGAAATAAAACACACACATTGTTTAGGTATATTGTGTATAAAAAATTTTTGGTCCTAACTCGCTTACTTGTAATTTAATTTCATGTAACTCGTAATTTCGATCCAGATTCATCCCACGGGCTCTATACGAATTTCCCACATGAGCATTACTCCATGAGACACTCTGGGCCATAAAATGTCAAAATATTTGAATATATCACATCTATGGCGTCCTTTCGTGAAAGGAGAAAAATTTGTATAACCTCACTCTCATTTAAAAATAAAATAAACTTAATAGCAAAATAAATTTGTAAATTGTGGGTAATAAATAAAATTAAAAATTTCTAAACCGCTGTTTTATGAAAGAACAAAATAGTACATGCTATGTGTGGTAGTACCACGCAGTAGCTACGGCTGTTGCACTGATGGGTGGGCTAATGCGGGGAAGTACGACAGCCTACAGAAGACCAGCGTGAAGTGGGAGTATGGGTTACACTGAGGTAACCGAGGCCCACTTTTTTAATGTTGGCGACGCATTTGCAATCCGTCAGGTGCTGTAGATGTATAAGGAAGGAGGTTAATCACTTTATCATTAGGTGAACTGTCTGATCGCTCGACAACTTTTCACATAAAAACATACAAACTGAGATTCGAAAAGATTTTCATATTTGTCTCCAAAAATATCGTCGCCCTTCAGTGATTATATTTTAACACATGTTAAAAAAATTAAACTATAACATACTGCCAAATGAATTATATTAACCATAAACATATTATGTTATTAACATATTTATACGGTTATTACGTTTATTGGTAATTAAATAACGTACTATTAAAACATTTTACATTGACATTGGGGTAGGATTGTGCGTTCGTTGTGTGCAATCGTTATTACAAAGGCTTGATCTTTTGTACCAGAGCTAGTGCGTATCGAATCTCACGAGATTCATTCGAAATTCGTTATATCTAGCGCAAAATCGAGCGCCCCGGATCAAAGAGCATCCGTCGAACACGGTGTCGGGCCGCAGTGAGCCGGCCACGCTGAGATGCGTGGTCGAAGGTCGGCCGAAGCCAGCCGTGCAGTGGTTCAAGGACGGCGCGCCGCTGCCCTCAGCTGACGATGGCCACAGAGTACTTTTGGAGGACGGACTGCTGTTTTTAAGGTGAGAGAGCACAATACGACCCAATCAACATGAATCACTACATAGTCCTTACTAATATTATAAAGGCGAAAGTTTGTATGTATGGATGGATGTTTGTTACTCTTTGACGCAAAAATACTGAATAGAATTTAATGAAACTTTACAATAATATAGCTTATACATCAGAATAAGACATAGGCTATAATTTATTTATATGTTTTATGCATATCTGTCTTTCTGTCTGAATGTTACGCCTTCAGCTTATTCTACGCAGACGTAGTCGCGGGCAGCAGCTAATATAAAAATAAAACAAAGTCGTCCCGCTGTCTCTCTGTCCCTATGTATGCTTAGATCTTTAAAACTACGCAACGGATCTTGATGTGGGTTTTCTTTACTAGATAGCGTTCTATCGAATAGCATTCTATCTAGGAGGTGGTCGGGAAAAGTATGAAATAGCGTAGAAGTTAATTTAGAAATGTTATAAAAATACTTCTAGGGAGAAGTTTAAATAAATTAACTTGTTCGATTTACAAAATTAGTTTTATAATTTAAGACGCAAGCCGTGTTATTTGTTCATGTATTATTTATGATTTACTGATAAATTATGTTGTTATAGTGTTGAAATACGTTCAGTTTTTGAAAAAAAGGCGTATTGGTTTTAGGGTAAATCGGGGTAAGAAAGATAGCGATGAAGGCATTTACTGGTGCGTAGCTAAGAATATTGCCGGAGAAGCAGTAAGTCACAACGCATCTCTTAATGTCGCTGGTGAGTATTTACTAAATATATTAATATACACAAACACGTTTCAATTATATTTTTCGCTTATGAATTTCATTTGTAAACTATGGGATTGAGGGAAATAGAACAATTGTTTCAGTTCTACGCGATGAGTTCAAAGCCGAACCAAGAGATGTGCATGTGGCGGCGGGTGAACCCGCCATTCTAGAATGTTCTCCACCACGTGGCATTCCAGAACCTTCCGTGCATTGGCTTAAAGACGGACAAATGTACGACGTTGAAGTGAACGGAAGGTAAACTCCACAATCGTAATACAAAATTTAGAAATTGTATGAAAATAATTAAATTGTATGATTAAGTGCTTAATTAATTTCAGAGTGACGGTAACGGAGACTGGTAGTTTGAGGATTTTGGAAACCTTGCCTACTGACAGTGGACTGTTCAGGTGTGTGGCATCTAACGTCGCTGGTGAGAGACAATCTAGAGCCGCGGCCTTGATCGTATTGAGACGACCGCACTTTGTTGTTAAGCCCAGCAACGTTACAGCTTTAGTAGGTCAGGATGTTGAATTCAATTGTCAGGTGTGTATTTTGTTCACTGATTTTTTTACGTTTTTTAATAAAGCTCGATTTCGAATTGCTCGAAATTCATGTTAGGTACCGGTATGCGACTGCAGTTTACAACAGATATGTTTGGAACTTATTAAGCCCGATTAAATGCTAACGGATATTAAGTAATAACTAGGTTTTACCCCGTTATGGGTAAAAACATAAGAACTATTATGAACTATATGTGAAGTACGAATATAATTTAAACTATTTACAGCTCCGGAGTTTTAATAAATTGTTATAGTCATTTGACGTTGCGTCTTTGGTTATATTAGAATTAATATATTCTTACTTTCCATCGTTAATGTATTTCTCGATAAGTTTTATAACATTATATATAGAGAAAAATAAATTATATGGAAGGTAATTTCAAAACATAACGCAGTATGAAAACTAATTCTTCATTCTATATTCATTACTTAATGTTAACGATAATAATTACCTAATATATAAATGAATAAATTTGAAGGTATATTTGTCATAATTAAAATTTTAGAGCTACGACACTTCAGTGTCCATTACATGGGTCAAGGAGGACGGTGTACTGCCAAACCACGCGACAATAATACGCGGCCTATTGCGGCTAGAGCGCGTGTCCGCGACAGATGCGGGTGTTTACTCCTGCCGGGCCGACAGCGTTGCCGGATCGAGTGTGGCGAGCGCCTCCCTCACCGTGTACTGTGAGCTCGGTCAACGGTTAACATTTATAGCGTGGATGTTTCGATAACGGGACCACTTAACGTCGCCATCTGTTTCAGCGTTGCCGCACTTCACTCAGATACCGTCCAATTTGACCACATGGGAGGGCGATGTGGTGTCCATTCCTTGCGAGGCCAAAGGCCTGCCGACACCCACCACGTTTTGGATCCTGGAAGGCGTCGAGGACGTCCTTCTGTTTCCAGAATGCACGAAGAGCAACTCGAGCTTGTTGTATTTGGACGGCGCGAGAGCCGAACACGGCGGAAGGGTTATATGTGTCGCTGTGAACGCCGCCGGCAGCGTAATGCAGGAGGCCTACTTGAACGTGCTGAAGAAAGTAAACGCTTACAACCAACGCACGAGACAAGAATCGAGCGACAGCTACGAATACGAGGCACAAATGACCGAGTACGAACTTGTGCAGGCGCGCAAGTATTTGAAACAAAACGTTCTCAAACTGCGGAGGGTGGAAACTTTGTCGTCGACCTCGCTCAAAGTTGTCTGGGATGTGGGTATTGTCACGAAGTTTGATTGTTGCGGGGAAACGTGCCGGCGTTGATACGATGTACGTTTCAGGTTTTGACGGATTACAACGAATACTTGGAGGGCGTGAAGATATGGTACAACGGAACATCGCTGAACTGGCGTAATTCCTGCTCGGAAGATGTTACGATCAGCTCGCCGCGGACGGAGGTGCTTTGTTCGAACGGGTCGCTGACTAACGTCGGTAACAGCGGCTCGTCGAGCTACATACTCTCCGGACTGGCGGCGTACACCCAATACGACGTGTTCCTGATGCCGTTCTACAAAACGCTGTTGGGGAAACCGTCCAACTCTATGTCGGGGTACACCGATGAAGACGGTAAATATCCGTTGTTTCCCCGACATTCATTGGGGCGAGAGTGTCGGTTACGTCGTAAATTACGTTTCAGTGCCATCAATTCCGCCCCAAAGCGTGACTGCGAGTGTAATTAACGCGACCTCGGCCAGGATACGATGGGAACCGCCACCTGCTAACACTTGGAACGGCGAGCTCACCGGTTATTTGGTGAGTTTTCATTTTGCAGTAAGACATTATGGGCACTTCTTGGAAAGTAAACAATTGCCTGTCGGAACTGTCTTGACGTTTTGCACCATGCTCTTTGTTTGTTTATCATTAACAAGCTTGACGCGCCATACTCTGTTAGTTTATTAAACGTGCCGTTTGATATATAGACGGATTATTGTGGAGAGTAATCCAATGGGCTAAAGGGTGAATCATTTTCTAATTCAGTTGTGCAGTTCTATTAAATTCGTAACAAACTCTTCTTCAAATCGTATATGACGATGTTAAGATCAATAATAAACATTCGTATTTTTTCTGTCAGCTATGCTTTTGGCTCCTTACCGGGTTTGTTGTATTGCGATGACTGTTTAAAGTATGTGGTTTACAATTGGGCTTTAATATTTAAGTATTGATTTATAGTTTAATTATAGATCTGTCTATTTCTTAAGTAACAATTTTCTTACGTATTGCATGAATTTTGTTATTAAATTAACATTCTATTGAGTGTAATGATTCATAAGTTATTATTTACTAAGCAGTTAAACAGTGCTCACTTAAAAGTTTAAGCACACATCAGTTGCGAGTATCGTAATTTTTTTGCAATAGAATAGTCCTCATATGTTACATTGTGTTTTTTTGTGTTTAACTACATAAATGTATCATATATTATAAATTTTAATAATCTATTAACAAAAAATGAATATATAACATGCCAATATTATGTATTTAGTTCACATTTGGTTTTATATGCGCCGTATATGTCTTTTGGCTGGCGGTTTAACTGGCAATGTGACATTAAATAACGAGAAAAAAAGAAGATTTGCGCTCCCGTTCGAAATTTAAAGAAGGGTCGATCAATCGTTAAGATCGAGATCCGCGTGGGCGGGAACAGCGGCGGCCGAGTGGTTGGCCAGATGTCCCTCGGCGCGCGAACCCGGGCGGCGACGGCTAGCTCGCTGCGCGCCGGCGGGAAGTACAGCGCGCGCGCTGCGGCCGTCACGCGCAAGGGACACGGGCCCTTCAGCGCGCCGGCGCAAATCCATATGCTGCCTACGCAATCGCAGAGGCATTACGTGCAGTAAGTAAGGCTCATTTTTGCGTGATGAGACCCCCGATACGATTCTTTACTGTTTTCTGTCAAAACACACTGCGACAGAAATTAAAAGCATAATCCTTTATTCACAGTTGCTTTTAGGAAACCGCAATAGTTATACTAATGTTCATAGGTTTTATTAAAGTTTACTGCCTATTAAAAAAAAGCAAGTTCAGAACGATTGTCTATATACATAAGTCATAAAAGCAGTATGTGCCATATATGTGTATGTATTTGTGTATTGCGATACAAGGGACTAATGTATTATTAGTATCGATATAAATAGAGCCTTATCTAAATCAGATGTCGCTTTCATTCGTAGCACAATTTACAACTTGTTCGGTCGTGTACTCGAATTGCCGAAGAGATGCCGCTTGCTAGTAAGCGATAAACCTATATTGGCCTTACTTCACAATTATTTTAACATCTGTATTGGAAAATTTGTCCCAATATTATTGAGGAGCCAATTGGCGCAGTGGATGGTGTACTTGTCTCTCGTGCTAGAGAGTGTAGGTTCTATCTCCACTGCTGGAAAAATGTGGTTTTCTATATGTAATGATTTTTACAAAAAAAAAACTGGTTTATCCATTACTTGGTATAAATATAAAGTGTAAGAATAAGGTTGTGTAAGAATATCTCTTGAAATATTTATTTGTTTGAATAAAAATTATTAGCAGCTTTTGTTTCTTATCTGTGTCTCGCGTTAGATTTCATAGCGGACAAAACATTTTGGAGCGTAACTTTTGCAGGACGGAGCCGCCGAAGGACACGGGCATCCCCCATTTATTACAAGAGACGTGGCTGCTGGCTCTTTGTTTGACCTTATTCTCGATCATCATAATAGGACTGTTTACTGTGTACTACGTGAAACGGCGTAACACCGTCCAAAGGAAGAAATCAACTGGTAAGACGAATTGGCTCTTCATTTAGGCTCAATTGAAACCTAGATGGCGGCGTTCGCAGCGACACCTCCGCTCCTATGGCATGAACAACTAACGGTTCACATAAACTGCATTAAAACGAAGGAATGAAAGATTTCAAACAAAATATCGATTAAACAAAACTGTGTGATTTTTATCTTTTGCAATTGTAAGAATAAATTTCAAAAAATAAGCTGTTTACAGTTCATAATCTAACGTTATGTATAATAATTTTCAAGCTTAATGATCATTCTAGTTTTTTTTTCTTTATATTTAAATACCGGTTTTTAAAATCCCATTCAAATAAATAAATTCAAAGTTTATATCTTCGATAAATAATTTCGTTTGAGAGTCGTCATTTAAATAGATGCAGCTTATGCGTTCGTCAATTATTTGAGATACTACATAAATATTCTTACATATCTTGACCATATCAGAACAAAAATCAGTCGGTCTAATCGTTTCAATCTTTGTATCATGCTACGCTGCCCTCTCGGTGTGAATTGAGCCTTGGAGCGCGATGTCGCAAATGGAGCAGCGATTGAGACGTTGAACCCGATTGTAGGTCAGTCGATTGTCACCGCCCAGCAGTGCCTGTTGAATAAAGACACAATTTGGCTCCGCGAGAGGCCGGTGTTCGCGCCTCCAAGCGAGAGCGCCCTCGACATGGGCAACTGTCACCAGAGCCTCCTACAAGGTGATTTATTGGGTGGCGTGAGTCGCCGTTCGTTTATCTATTTAATTTATAATGAGCTTCGTTAAACACAATGCGTGTTACGTGTAGTAAATAATCGTTAATGTCGAGCTTACTCCAGTTTTCAAGCTACTTGAAAAAGGCAGGAGGTTTATATTTCGGTTGTATTTGTTTTATGTGTGTCAGCAACAAGCCTCAGAACTTTATGTAACTTAGTAGTCAATTCATGAACCGATTTTAAAAATTATTTTTGTATTGGGTTTGATTTAGAATATATTTTCATTGATATTGGACCTTGGAATCGTTTACGCGCCCACAACGAGAGCTAAAAAGCGACATGATAAAGTTGGTTGCAAAGCGACCAACATCGCAACCAATATTTTTTTTGACATTTAGCTATAATTCCAAGTTATTAAACTAATCAACTTAAACGTTATCAATTGCATTTTATTTCTCTTTCACAAACAGAGACTTTTGTTATGCTAAAAAAGTATAACTTCTTACGTGCGTACATAAGTACACACACGTGTTTTTTTGTTAATAAAAATGTTTTACTTCATAGTATACACAAGTAACGCTATTTCAAAAAACTTAAAAAATTCTTTAATTAATCAGTATTCTCAAATACTCTTTAAAAAATACTAGATTTTATATTAAAATAAATATATAGCTATGTTTTGTTAGTCATTGAAGGAGTACGTCAATCGTAAAGATTTTGCTGAGACGTTTAGTGTTTTTATTCAATTGTAATTTTATATTTAATTGCACCGTTTCAAACTAGTACTACTCCATACTAGGAGGTCAATCGACGAGCATTCTCAACGTGGAGCCCGAGTATTGCCTGCCGCAAAACTCCATCCAGGGCCTGGACGCGTCCAGCGTGGACCGGATAAAGCGCGGCCCGCCGGAGCCGTACGCGTCGAGCGCTATTTACACAGAACTCAATTTCAAGGTACCGCGCGATAAGCGTTATGAGAATTTCACTGTTGACACTCGATAAGATTGCGCCTGGGCGATTTGCGCAACCGTACACCGTGACGTTAGTACAGTACCCTAAAAAATTCCCGCGCAGGACAATGGCGACACCGGAGAGCTGAGAACGTGCGCAGAGAGGCGCTCCCACAACAACAGCATAGTGAGGTCGTGCAACGGCAGCGTGCAGTACTCGAATGGGGAGTGCTCGACGTGTTGCCACAGCACCTCCAGCAGGTCGACGAAGGACTACAGGGAGGTCAGGCACGAGCTGGCCCACGAGATCAGCGCGATAGAGGACGACTGCGCCTCTTGCCACACGAACCGCTCCGGTTCGAGGAGCAGACAGGACAAGAGCAAGGTGTGCCCAGCCAGCGAGCTGGAGTACGACTACCCGCAGTGGCACTGGCTCGGCAGGGAGAACAGCTTCAAAATCCCCATCCAGGCGAGGCACTCGAGTGTAGCGAAGAGCGAGCAGGGCTGTCAAATTAATCTGAGCGATATACTGCCCCCGCCGCCGTATGAGGTACGCGTATAACTTTTTGTTGGTCTCGTTTTAAATCCTTTTTACTGGTATTTATAATCTCTGCCCTTCCACAGAGTCCCGAGGGGAAAAAGTGAATGGAGACACACGTGGCGTTGAATCCGATGTAAGTTTGGCGTCGCTCGAGGAACTTAAAGCAATAATCAATATCATCGTTTAAAACTTGTAAACTTATTTAATATCTGTAATTAAATCACAATCTTTAGGTAATGAATGATGATACATCGTTAATATTATTGAACGATGAACACATTCAACACTTTGTAGAATAACTTTTTGCCGACTTTGAATTATCTGCATTTGATTTAAATACATACATATATTAAACAAATACGTACAGAAGTATTTGATAAAGCATCGCACATTTCTGTTTATCAATAAATATATACGGTTTTTAATAAATACCTAAAGATTGTAAGAAAAAAAGTAGTCGAATTCAATTGTAGTGTTCTAAGTGTAATCCTAGATACTGATTGATGTTTTGATATTTGTATAATGTAACTTATTCCTAATTCTAGTCACAGTATAGACTAGCTTCACTTTTGATAAACATTGTATGAGATACTTTCTCTTTTAAAAGCAAACACCGCTGTATGAGGTTGTTCAGTATTGTTTGTAAGACGATTACATCCCTGCATTCACTGCCCTTTACATTTAGTATTAGAGTGTTAGTTGTGTAATCTTTGACTGTGATATTTATATTAAATTCGTGTATTAGATGTTAATATAATCGTAGTGTAGGTAATAAATTCTTTCGAAAACTTCACATTTCCAGAACTTTGATTTCTTTCTAAAGCGTTCACATGTTTCGATTTTAGTCTGTAAAATAACGGGGTATTTTGGTTTTATATCAAAATATTTTCTGAGCCAGTTGTGTTGCCGAGAAGGAAAATATAGCAACTTTTTAAGGATACACTATGTTTCATTTTCACCCCTTATGACAATTTCTTTTAAATTATTTTTACTGCTAAAAATGTTCTATTTTTCTATTTCCATTTTAATTCCCGACGTTTAGTGTACAAAACGTAGGGAATTAAATAAAAAAATACACTCAATAAATCGGTAAATACAGTTTCATTCACCCCTTACGTTTATCTCATATTAAATCTATTGATTTGTGGGTGATTCAAAGCCATTGCTAGGAATCGGCTCATAAAAGCATCGTTTTATATTATTCTTGTTTCATATTCCTTTTATTGTTTTCGTTTGCATGTCGGGTGAGGTTTATGGCATCCCGCATATGAAAACGTATAAAAGGCGATGTAAATAATACACTACTTAGTAATGAAGCACGTCGTTACTTGAGGAAACATCCCTTTGAAGAGTCGTTAACTCGCGCATTCGATACGAACACGACAGAATTCTGTTCAAATTTTATTTTATTTGATTTTAAAAAAACTTGAGTGTAACTAGAAAAAACTTAAAGAATGTCATTTGATGGAGTAGCTAGACTATATTTTTTTTGCGTCTAAAATGTAATAAATACATAACTATATATAACAAACAATTATTAGTAATCGAAATGTAAAAGACTTTTTCATTTCTTGCTATCATTTAATTTTTTTTCATCAAGAGTGGGTTTTTTTGTATATCGCTACCATAAATAAATCCCTATCATTAATTCTTCCTCAAGGCCTTCTATATCTCACATCTTTGCAATTTTAGACCACTCTTATGAATATACCAATTTTATTAGACAGTAATATCGAATTACGGTATTATTGTATAATAAAACTGATACTAGCTAGAGGTTACGGCATGTTGTAACTATTTAAGATTAAGATTTTTATAGTACTTTTATTATTGTTTACTTTGATACAATAATAGCGTATCATTGACTAGATATATTTAATATTCAGATCAAATATAAGTTAAAGTTTTGCAAAATATTAGTACACACGACCTCGCCTTCAATTCAGATTCTTAAAAGCAATCGCGGTTTGGTTCACGGCGTTGTTGGGAACAAACGGATTATTTTTACTTAAATAAATACCATTTGGCGGAATTGATCGAATCTCTTCCAAATTGCTTTTAATTAATAACACCGTCTCGGCACGGAATGGAGATATTTTACCGAATCACGCGAAAGGGCAACTCCTTAAGAGCATTCGGTAATAAATCCCAATTCTCAATTTATTCCCGTCTTGTTTACTATCAGCTTTTATGGTATCCTTCCCGCTACGAGGTTTCCTTTATCAGGACATTTTATAAATGGAACAAAGGGCCATTCGAGTCGAAATACATCCGTGCCTCTCATAGAGCTTTCTAGCAAATATAAGTCTGAGCACATTTCTAATTATTTGGAAGCAGTTTAAGCTTTAGATCGTGCAATTTAGGAAACTACACAGTCGCCGAGTAAGGTAAGTGCACTTTAAATATTCGACTTAATCTGGCTTAAGTAAGCGGGGATTATCTTTGTCTTCCACTATTGCTATTTGCTGCTGCAAATCTCGGAACGTAGAACGCGTTAATGCTCTTAATTTTATTTTAATTTGTTTAAACATTATATAATAATTAAAATTTTGGAAAAAATCGATGATATTTATTTCGAATTCCTCACTTCACATATTTATTAAGTGAAACTGGTTTCACTCGATCTAGTTCACCTTGGTACGAATCTGAATTGCGCTTTTGTCTTCTTCTTTAATTGCCCTTTCGATCAGTGAAAGTTACTCCAACTTGTAATGTAATAAAATATATTCATGTATATTTATTGCCACATGTCGGCACATTCGTCATCTCTGCCACATGATTGAAGAAATATTTAAAAAAAGACACATAAAGAACATTAAAAAATATACCATACGATAAGTGTATCCTGTGTTGTAGACAGTTTTTTCATATACAGTTTGTGCGTGGACAAATATGTGGAACCGTAATATTTATTTGTATAAGATGTAAAAACGACCTCTAGAAATTTAGCTATGGCTCGCGGGACCGGAGTCTATCATTTAGGAACTACTTCAGCCCAATCATTAAAGTAAATTATATTCGGACATAAATTAATCAAAACTATTCTGAGATAAAATAGCTGTGTTTGACAAATTGACTAGGTGATGCAGTTGCTAAGGCTTCGGCTCCGGGGATCGTGGGTTCGATTCCCACACGGACAAGTGTTCGTGCGACCCACCGATAATAGACCAGAATAGGGTGTTTATTCAGAAGGGATGACGACTGGCAGGTGGTCCATCGTAAATACCTAATCAAAATCATACCAACCACAACGTGGTTCAGATGTTGTGTCGACCCCACTTAGGCGGAAGACGGGTAGGAAAAGGAAGAAATAGAGCGGTTTAGATTTTTATTCAGTTAATTATCTTTGTATTCTGCAACATTGTTAAGTAGCTTTTATAAAAAAAATATTTATGTCCGTTGAAGCGTCGCTCGATGTAAAATTGCTACTATCATTATGATAAAAGTCAATGTGTAGGGCAACGCAAAAGTCTTCGCTGTTAAACGAATGACCAGGTCCGCCCGAGAAAGTATTACGACCACACAGAATACCGGCGTGAAGTGGAAGTTTTATACATCTGCGTTACGTCTAGTGAGTGAGGTAACTGGGGAACACTTTATTAAAATTTGACAATCCATCTGCAACCCTGGGGGTGTCTCAAATGTCCATGGGTGGCGGTCATCACTTAACGTTAGGCGAACCGCCAGCTCGCTCGCCATATTCTTACATAAAAAAGACAAAGCTTTTTCGTTTCACGTTTCTTATGCCTTCATACGCCATTCATCGGCCACGTTTTAACGTTCTATAACTTTACTGGTTATCAAGAAGGCTAGAATTCCGAACGCCTTTATAACCACAATGCTTACAAAAGAGTTATGTGCATAATATAGAGGCGATCGTAAACATCGTAGTATTCCGGGAAAAGATCACGCTCTTCAAATGCGGGGCGTTTCGGAATGTCGTCGAATAAACAGTTCGATGGCGCCGAATTTGACGCCGCAGCTCGAATTGGTGGCAGCGCTGTGGATATCACGGCACAATTCGTTTATGGTGCATACGTGACCTCAGACGCCATTGCCGGCGCCTAAATGTTATGCGCGCATTTCATATTCAATTTTACACTTATCGGCGGAATGTAAATTGCTTTAGTAATATCTTTACTGGTTATATTTCCGCTTGCTCGAATATTCAATTAAATTGTACTATTTCGATATACGTCATCGAACGTCTTTTAAATAAAACTGAAATGCTGTATGTAGATAAGCGCATCACTTGAAAATAGCTGGACCGTTTTAGTCCTGTTTTATTGTTTGTTAGTGTTTCTATGAAATAATTTTGCTATAATTAGTTACAAATACTAGTTCGATAACTGACTTGTACACTAGTAACGAAAGCAACTTTCAAATACAACATGATTTCATTATGAAATATTATAAATAATGCATGTCCTCTGAACAAATAAACCCAATTGGATTTGTTGTGAACGCATTCATTAAGTATTAATGTATCACCGTGGCTGCGCTGGGAGCTTGGATATTTGAGATTAATCTGTGAGTAAAATTTTATGTTAATAAACATCGGCTCCCGGCCCATTTCCATCGAGAATACATTTATCATTTGATGGCGATCGAAAATAAGCCACGTTTGCAAATTGTACCGCGGTGCTGTGAGATCTGGTTTAGCCAACCCACTTACCTACATCTCATTTGAATATATTTCATCTAAATGCATTGCTTTTCAGCTGAATAATTTTAGCGTAGATCTTTTGTTATTTACATAAGAGGCCGTAACGTTTTCGTTCGCAGAACTAAGCGGACGGCTAGGTAAAGTCGCGATATTAATAAGCGAAATCGTGATAAACTCTTTCAATTATATTAAAGTACAAAATAGGCACGTGGTACGTGCCACGTGTCACGTGTAAGAAGAATAAATTCTCGCTTGCAGATAACTCATGACAATTACTAATCAACATGCTCTATTAATAGTATACATAAGAAGTGTAAGCGCAAAACATAATGGTGGATGGAGCTGCTCACTCTACTTTTACTGAGCTATATCTTTACTATCTTGCATCTACTTACGAGGTAAGATAGTGGTTAAATTCTGACCACATTATTTAAAAAAAAGACCACGACTTCACAAATGACCGACGCGAACGGCGAAGTAGAAGTTACACTTCTATTTTTGGTCTGACATGAGCCCACTTTGTTTGCATCTTTGTTTGCATTGCTAGCATCTGCAGCCCATCAAGGGTTGAAGATATAGGCGACATCAGGTGAACCACCCGTTCGCTTGCGAACATTTTTCATAAATAAATGTAACACACACATTATTAACACATGTGCGGCTCGTTGGTTCTATGAAGCTTCACTAGTCTACAGGCTGAAAGCAAAGACATCAGTTAATAGATAGATACATAGCATTCGATATAAGACAAAACAAAATAAGTGTTAATGTAGTAAACGTCATATACACCTGTAAATGTATGGTTATAATTTAATTATTATTTTTAGTGCTAGTTAGTGAGATTTCAACCCGAAACTGTAAAATGTTTAGCCAAATGGTCGAAAGATTCTTCGGATCATACCTGCGTCTTCCGGATTATGCTCTAGCCACTACGCTAAGCGGTCGATATCACACGGTGATAAAAATTCAACTCTTATCTGCCTTTTTATCAATACTTGGTGCCATCTAATGTACTCTTCAAGCAAACAGTGATAATATCATCGAAATCTTCATCATTGGCCGCAGGACGTCCACTGTTGAACAAAGGCATCATTGTGACCTTCTAAGCGGGAGGCTTTTAAGCGCCACAATAATAATATAACACTTAGAAATAACAGATAGTACTGATTTACGCTAATTGGGTGACGACCAGCATCGTTATCACAAATAAATGATAAAAAATTTAGTTACACAAACTACCAACAAATGATAAAGGTATGTACAATTAGTGGAGGCGGAATTGTTGTTGCATTGAGTTAGAACAAACGGCATAATAATAACTTTTCGACACAATTTAGTTAATTAGTCAAATAATTAATCAATATACGAAGAGACGTATTCAGTTGCAGCTCAACTTACCTGTCTAGCACGAAACGCTGGCTAGTTCTATAGTTGCACAAGAAATGCGGGCACAATTTCCCCAAAGACCCGGACTACGCTAATCCATTAGTGTAACATGGGAAGCAAATACAAAAGCGTCTATAAAAACAGCGAGACAGGTATTATAGAGCACTACCCTTGGGGTGCAACCCTGCACTTCCGTGCTTCGCTTATCGTGAAGGTTTTATATCTCGATGCTTATCTTTATAGCGTAGATGCTTTAAGGTAAATGATTCGGGGATATGTTTGTTTATCATCCAACAGAACCGCCTCTATTACCCAATCTACAAAAGTTAAATTGTTAAAATAAATTTATTCAAATAATATCAACCGTCGGATCTGAATGTTACAAACCAAAGATTTCAATAATCTTGTCAGTGAGATCTTGTTTTGTTTGAAAATGTAAGTGTTATGTAAACATATCGCAACATTTATGATAAGAGAATATTATTATTTCATATTACAATATTATTTCATAGTTATTAAAAATCTGTGTAATAAACGCGTTTCTTTTTTTGGAAATGATCAGATTGAATAATGATTTTAGTTTTCACGTCAAAACTTCCACTTTCACATGAACTCGTAGCTTTTAAAGCCGAGAGCAGGATGAGAATGCGAACATATCTCAAGTTATTGATGGGAAATCACGCAACTGGGACTCGCGTTCCAAATTTAATCATTGTTGACGTTAAGTCATTAATCTGGGCGAAAATCAAGCGGAAGCTATTTACATAAATGCCGCCATCGCAGGTTTTATTCCTTCCTGCCAATGATTTGTATTTATGACCGTGTGTTGTAACTGTTTAAACATAATCTCGATTACGACGCATTGCGATATCTTCCTGAATTACATTGTACAGCGTGCTGTGTCTTGCGTTCGGTCAAGATTTCGTTACTTTATTAATTTTAGGGAAGTAAAATTTTATGATTGATTTTTATGGCGTTGATAATCAATCATTTTAATTATTAATTTTAGGCATTAAAGACTGATAATATTTTATATACATATGTATTTACACTATATACATATCAAAGTATACCGCTAATGACTTATACTTAAAAAAAAAACTTGATATCCGATATAGTTATAAGAACATGGTAGTCAATCAAAGTTTAGAATATATATCGTAACTTTTCACCTGTAATGTAATTAAACCTACTCAGAGGAGACCGTCACTTATTTAGTAGCCTGTACCTTATTACTCGCTTAATAGGTATTCAATGTGACTAAATGGCTTCTGATCTAATCACGATAAGTTGTATCGGAACTGGCTTTTGGGATCCCTTGGGAAGTTATCGTAGTTTATGAGCTTCGTATACGATAGAACGTCAAAACTCTTTTCTAATCTTTCGGTCTGATAAAAAATATCTTTTTCAATATTCGTTAAGGATTATAAGGCTTAAGAAGGTTTCATATCTTTGCGTTAGACTGTATGTATAGGCAATGATGACATATGTCAGTTTTAACAAAGTAGATATTAATAAAGACAAGTAGTTTTGCCCCAAACGAATTTCTCATTTAGGTAATGCTTTTAGAAAAGCTGGCTGTGTAAATATAAAGGGAGGCCCATTACTTTTTACGGCGGGCACTATAACCGCGTAGACATAGGGATCAAAGTGAAGCGGAGCGTAATGGAAGTCTTTGTCGAAGGTCGCAATTAGACGAGGCGTTTAATTACAAAATTCACGGTACCAACGAGGCTTCACTTCCCCTACTCTTTCGTAGGTTTCCGCTCCAAAGGGGCGCCGTAGCAAGTTGGGAATAGCAGAATGTTTTGGGAGTGACCGCCTTTTGATTCTCTTTACTATCAAACACGAAATCAAGACGTCCCAGGCCATTTAATTAATGTTCGACACATGAATATATTTCCGAAAGCGTAATATGATCATTTTGTAACACGAAAAAGTGATAAATATAAAAAATGTCAAACGTAACACAACACCGAACGAGTATGTTTACATTTCAGACAAAGAACATTATAAATGACTGCGTCTAGTCGTAAATTAACATTAAATAGTTAGTATAGTTACGTCAAAATTTGAATATTCAAATACGCTTTTGCGTAAATTATGTCTCCATACGAAGCAACCTGTCTCTTCCTAGGGTTGCCTGCAACTTGATATTTCTCGGATACGTTAAATTGTAATTCGTCTTATGTTGAAGCTTAAGTGCTATCAAACAAGGGGTTTCGACAGGATAAGTTACGGTAATCTTATACGTCTGTGCATTTGAAATGGTATCTGTATCGACGCAGCTATTTACATACATGGGATAGTATAGTCCCGATATATATTGAGAGCTGCAGCGGTCAACTGTTTTACTTGATTTTATAAACGAACGTGGTTTATCGCTATCCATTTTCATTCCTTATTTTTGACATTTAGTAGGGATGATCATATCAGATTTTTGTTTCTCTTTGACTTGAAGAACACTTCCACAGAATTATAAATTCACAAAAATAAACACGTCTTATTGTAATCAGTTTTAATTCATACTCTAATATAGATCGTAACAAATAATTTACTTAATATTTATAACTTTAACTTGAAGTAAGGTTTTTAAAAGTTTACATATCAATCCTGTATATTATTAATTAAAATTGTTTATTTAAATCGTACGAGTAAAAGTTTATTTGTAAAAAAAAATGTTGCTAATAATTAAAAGTACTTCGAGCCATTTAAAGTAATTTTTATTTTCTTTTGTAAGTTTCAAAAGCGTTCGTACTTCTTTTGTAACAGAATCGAGCTGGTGGATGGTTCAATCAAGGAATCCATCTCATATAATCATAAAAGAAACACTCATAACTGCGCGAACTGTTCGTACTCTTTTCAAGTTCTCACAGACAGCTATTTCGTATTCCCATAAGTGTACAACAGATGATTTATTAAATGGAAGCGTTCTATAAAATTACGACGTTTCACGTCGGCCTTACAGACAGAAGAAGCGTCGCGTCGCGGCCGCGGCGATAAATCATCTACTTTTAATTTGGCCGAAGACATCGTTGTGCATTTAACGTCCTGACGGGACTTCCCCTTTTATTTTCATTCGCCCCTTGCGTCGTAAAACATAGGCGTGACGCCTCTCGCGTATCCAGCGGCAGTTTCACGGATCGGATGTTGCTGCTGGACGTTTTCGCCTTCCTTTTCAGTTTCAGTTTACGGAGCGCCCGCGTCAGAGGAATCGACGAGCGCCATCACTGTAATATTTTTAAAAAATATTTGTATACATTTTCACACAACGTTCTTTAGTCGCAAACTTAACAACGCTTGAGCTATGGGTACTAGATAATTGATAAACATACTTTTCTTTTGTAAATAAATACCTATTATACATGTATAAACACCCAGGCCCTGGAAAATCACTATGTTAATCGCACAATATCTTTCCAGTGGTGGGGACCGAACTCACACCCTCTGGCGCAATATGCAGCTTCACTACCCACTACACTATCTTTTCATGAAACATACCCTTTTCGTTGATACGTCTTTTTAACTTGGATGAGTTGGAATTTTATAAACTAAGGAATGCCTAAACAAGGTTTACTGTGATTTAGTTAAAGTTTATTCTGAATTTGGTACGATTTATGCCTATTTTTATGGTCGTAGTACGGCTATACCGTTCTTGAACTAATTTGATGATTGTAAAAATATAAGCTTGTAATGTTTCAATGAAAAGTGTTGGAGGAATTTATGGTTGTTATATTAATTCATTAAGTTTGCTGTAAATGTTTATGTGATATTTTTGAGTAAATACTGTCATAAACAATTTTTACGTCATTCTGAAATCAGTTATGCAAATAAGTGTATATTTGAAATTGCTCAAATATTGTTAATGAATCATATATCCTATTACGTTATTATTTTCACTATGCTCACAAACGTCAAGTAGTTTAACAATAACAATCAGAAACGTTATAGATAGTTAATTCGGTATACGGTATTTAAAATATTCTCTTTAACATAAACTCTTGCCGCGACGACAAGCCTGTCGTTTTATATTCCACTATCGAAGCAACTGACGTTGAAAGTCACAAATTACCTCTTTAGAACATTTCGCCGAAGCGGACTCGTTATATTCAAAACGCCTACGTCTTACCAAGTTTAACGGCGCATTATTATCTCTCCTCGCATTGGATCTGCTGAGAATAAGCGCCTTTGACAACCCTACGGCTGGCCTAGATTACGACGACCGGATTGAATTTGTTTAGCCCTATAAATATTATATTAAACTTTCCACTATATTAACTGTTATGTGCTCTACGAAGCATAACATTTCCTAAATAATATTTATTTTTGCCATCTTCAACTCATCCAATTATAATATTAGGATGATTCTAACCTAGTTCTTCCTTATAATTAATCAATTAATTATCGCCTGCCTGAGTTTTCTTTTACCTTCAGTTTTCAAGCTAGTCTTGGTTCGACGTCGCTCCAAGGTTGAGAATATTTTTCGAAATTGTTTCAGTTGGCATTGTTATTTTTTCAGATTTTAAATGTTTCTCCACATCGCGTATTGTGTAAAAAGTTATTTGATTCTATCTGCTGACAATGTCATATATCGGTTCAATGTGTTATACATATAAAGTTTCCTCTTGAATCATTCGTTGAGTAGTTTTAAAGATCTAAGCATACATAGAGATAGACAGACAGCGGGATGACTTTGTTTTATAACATGTAGTGATGATGCACAGCAAAGAGACGTTTACATTTCAAGTGACATTTTACCACAGTCACTCACTTGTTTGCCTTCCCGGAACCCCTTCACTAACACTTAAACTTTATATTGTACTGTATTGTATTAAAGTTCAAGATGATTTTTAAATATTATTACGAATCTTTTGTACGGAAATGTATAAAAGTGTTGTTTTTAGACTTTTTCAGGCAATTGTTTAATTTTTTTCTCGAGACTTGCGTTAGCAACACATTCAGATTATTCGATTCATTTTTATATATAGGAAATATAAATGCATATTTTTGAGATGATAATATAAATATTTGGAAGATACGCGAAGGTTGTTAATTCTCAGTAGGATCACGTTATGACTATGACTAAATATGTGAAAATATCTAACACCTTCTGGCCAGAGCTAGTACTTAAGTTACTTTCACTTAAGTTATTTTTCAATTTATCGTACATCAACTCTTATTTTAATAGGTAAAAACTGAACAGGCTTTAGCGAGTGCGGTTATAGTTAATGACATCGCTGCGTCCATCGAATATTTTACACGCGCGAAACTTTCAAGGAAGCACTAGCGAATTCGTTCGAGAGAAACGCAAAGGGGTGCATAAGACAGAAGCTTCCCGAAAATATTCCGTGCGATCGGACCGGCCGGTCTGAAATGCGCTACGCAAAAAGAGCCCGACTTCAAAGCGTCCAGGGCCCGGTCGACGTGACGGGAGTTGGAAATAGCCTCTGCCGTGGCCGGCACCGTCCTCTCGCCCACGGGGATGTTCGAGCCGAATCGCCCACCGTTTCCAACAAGTCCTAACCCGTCTTAGCGGATCGCTTAGAATTCCAGCTGATTGATCTCTTTTTAAGAGAGGAATCCAAACTAGAAAGCGGCCTTTATTTGTAAGTTGACTCGCTACTGGTGCCCGCATATTTGCCGACCGGATGACCAAATACATTGTTGTATTTACAATATGTTGCATGTTGTGTTCGCTCATACGTTTTAAGTTAATATTTTTTATTAATAACTCTACTATAAATGTACTGGCATTAATAACTAATTTGTTCACACACTTAATTAAGGGAACACCTTTAAATATCTACACACTTTACGTTAACTTTTTCTTTTAGTTTATCTTTTGTTCCTGTTTGTTTTCAATAATATATATAAAAATCCCTCTTTGACGTTCCTTTCTTAAAAGTTGAAGGTTCAAGTTGATTCGGATCTAAAGTACCGCTCGCGACAACTGATTTCACAGAACAATCATGATGACACGATTTGAGCTGAGTCGACTGCCCGCTTGCCCTTTGATTTAAGACCGAGTATTTTCCGTTTTGCCGCGTATCGAATCCTCGGTGAATTATACTTCGCACCCGACCGCGACGTCGGCTGGAACCGCGCTAATAATTCACGCGTCCCTGTCCCGTTGTCCGCGCGAATTCCTTCATTATTCTCGCCCACTTGATGTATGCCCTTTATTCTTAACGCCCGCGTGTTAATCTTCCACCGATGATTTATGCCGCCGGTCAATGACGCCATATTTAGATGTGTTAATTCTTAACACGACCGTAAAATATCAGTAGCCAATTGCTGCCACAGATCACATATGCTTATTTAGGTATATTGACCATTGTTGGACTAAAATGGAAGCTATTAAAGTAACTCTCTTATTAAGCTGTTACATCGCACAAAATTAAACACCCGACCGATCTGTTGTTAACAGTGCGAGCGGTCGCGACGGCGGCTATTCCGTTGACGCCTTTCATTAAATAATTATACGTTATGCGAGCACCGAAAATTATAGCAATCGCCACGGAACGGCGCAGGGCGTTGTAATGGCTCGTTAAAGTTGATGAGGCCTCGGCTCGTCGCGGACGCCTCGTCGGCCGCCCGGCCGCATCACTTCCTATTCGAACGGGTTTTGGCGTCCATTCGCAATGCTCGACGAAACCGATGTCCGTTTTATCGCGACGGGCGCTGAAAATAGCCGCCCACTCGTTAGCCCGAAGCCGGTGACATAATAAATGTCAGCGCGATCAAAATACGGCGGGCGGTGAGCGCGCAATGCAAGCGGCTTACCGATGCCTCTAATTATATCTAACGCTCTCTTTGCCGCTTACACCGAGACATTAAAATTAACTGCGCCGCGTTTGATCTTTCCATTAGGGCATCACTATAAATACGTCCGTTGTAAAAAGACGAGGCGGTGAGTCAATCTCGCGCCTTCAAAAAGGGAATCCGAAACAATGTAAGTAACACATCCTCTCGTGGTCGTGAACGCGCTAAATCAAAACTGTGGGGCGCTTTATGTGAGCATAGCTTCGCTCTTTGTCGGCGTGGTGTGTCGCGTGCGATTGAAATGTTCAGCGGGTCGGTAAAAGTAAACAGTAACAGACTATACTATCCCACGCTGGGCAAAGGCCTACTCTGTACAGGGGCATAGTCCACCCTACGTGACCCCACTGCGGATTGGCCGACTTCACGTATCTTCGAAAAATTGTTTTTAATTTATTATATCGAATACGTGAAAGTTTTTCCACGAAGATGATTATAAATTTCATTGGGGCTGCCACCGAGATTTGAACTCAAGTATATTGTATTAAAAGCGGGCACCCGGATACTGAGCCATCAGGGCCCGGTATCGATTCAGAATGCAGTCTTAATAAATTGGGGATAGAATTGCGAGCGCGAAATGTCGTCGCGAAAGCGAGCGAACAAAAAGCCCGACACGGTCTTCGTCTGTTTGCCGCGAGATAAAAGTCGCATTGTTCTGCAAACGGAGCAAAAACAATGGACGGCGGGGCGACGCGCCCGGAGCGACATCGGCAATAATTAATTACGAACGTTCGCAGAAATCGCTTGGATGGGGAGCGCGCGACGAAATTCCGCCCCACGCTCGGAGACGTAAAGTAACAGCGTATATGTCCCACAGCTGGGCAAGGGACTCCTTTGTACAGAGGATAGTAGGGCATAGTGGACCACGCGACCCCATGGTGGATTGGTAGACTTCTCATGTCTTCGAAACATTTTCTTTTGTCGTTGATCACGTGATAACTCAGCACTTAAAATTGACTGAAACTGGGTTTTGAACTCGGGTTACTCAAGTATATTGAGTTAAAAACCGGCCAAGAGCGAGTCGGACTAACGTACGAAGGGTTCCGTCCCATTATCTTTAAAAGCGGCAAAAAAAATCATATCTGTTGTATGGGAGCCCCATTTAAATATTTTTTTATTTGTTAGCGGTTTAGTTGTATAGCGGCAATAAAAATACATCATCTGTGAAAATTTCAACTGTCTAACTATTACGATTCATGAGATACAGTCTGGTGACAGACGGACATACAGACAGACAGACAGACAGACAGCGGAGTCTTAGTAATGCCGTTTTTCCCTATTGTTGTTCATATTGACGTTTTACCCTTTGGGTACGGAACCCTAAAAAGCGAGCGCCCGGACACTGAGCTATGACGCCGTATTAGTAATTTCAATACCAACGTAGGGCTTTACGGAAACGTCTTATTCGAGGGGACCGGCCCATTTCGAATGTCGCACTAAAGCTGCCATCGTCGAATCGTATGGCAGTACGTAGATAATTTCGCGACTGCGTTATTGCTTCTCGCAGTTAACAAGCTAAGCCGCTGTAAAGTGCTTATTTACGTTATACAAGGCTATAAACGTTTATTATCCAAATAATAGTTTTGCTTCGGGATGTTTGTTAAAATTATTGCTGTCAGTACATTTCATTGAAAACTATAATAATCGGAATTCAAAACCTGTATGGTTTCCTTTTGTATTTATCCTTTTATTAATATTTTTTTCCCTTATAATCACGTTCAAATATTAAACATATTTTTTTAGAAATAGCTTGGTTATTATCATTATTAATGTATTTATTTATTCTTCTTCTTGACCAGGACCGAGTCCTTCAATGCTGAGGATCGTGACCACATGATGAAATCATGCGGTTTTCTTGGGATAAATAGTGCAGTAGTTTCCTGTTGCTTTCTGCACCTGACTTTACCTGACCTGAGGTTATTTAAGCCTTAAGGCCGCTGAAGCCTCTTCCGATTGGTTGTCCTCCCAGGTTTATGGTTATACCGCCATGGCTCGGTCGCCAGAGCCTCGTCCGTTATTTAGCAGGGAGCATCACGATGGTTGTGAGGCCACCGTCGTCGGCTATTCTAATGAAACACCAACGCGAGCAGGAGAGGTTGACACTTGGGCTGGTTCAGATGGTTACCCAAAACTAATGACACTTTATATTTCTGAAAAAGATACAATGATAAAAAAAGAAGTCAGTTGTAATGCGGAATGAACGTTTAAAACCCAGTGCCATCGATATTGTTATTCCATGTTTTACGTTCACGAACGTACAATTAAAAGAATTATAAAGTACAAATAAAATAAGTAAAGGACAATTTCCCACCTGCCTTTATGGTTAGCCCGCGTGTGACCAATGCCTAATTTAAATTGACTCAGGCTTGGACTCATAGCGGAAACATTCTACTGTCAGAGACCTGCAACAGCTTGATGCCGGAAAAACATTCTTTTGATAACTGCAGGTCAGCCCTATTAAAACAACAACTCCCAACTGAGATCTGGCGTGGTGGATATCACGGGAATTGGTTATCTATAATAATATAATAAAGCTAAAGACTTAGTTGGTTTGGACGCGCTAAACTTGTATTTGAAAAAATCTTTTTGCATTAGCTAGCCAATTCTTAGGAAGGTTATAGGGTATTTAACATCACGCTACGAACTATACGGTCAAAGCAGAAATGTTTCTCGATGAAATCGCACGGAGCAGCTAGACACTTATAACCTTGTGAACGTGGTCTTTCAACAAACAGTCGACCATAAGTAAAGATTTAAATAAAACGTGTAAAAAGTTAAGCGCTAAGTTTAAGCGCAGAAAAAATATGCGATACGTCGGCTAAGGCTAGATATAAACCTAAAGACCTAAAGCCGAAACATTCTACGGATATTCTAGCTGCAAAAGAGTGTATTTCGGATGCTAAAGCTGCGCGAAGTAATTGAGCCAATAAAACACGGGTCTTACCAGCAGCCTTATCGGCTCTGGCGCCGGCTGCCCAATAAAAATCGCACTCCTATCGGTGAGACTTTAGTGTGAAAAGAATACACCTTTTTCTTCACCAAAGTTTTCTAGAATAAAGAGGAGAACAATTAAGGCTTACAAGAACTTTAATTTTCTTAAGAAACTTCACGTGTAAACGATGTACGGTTAAAATGATGAAGTGAATACCGCCGAAAAG
Source organism: Iphiclides podalirius (assembly GCA_933534255.1). Lineage (NCBI taxonomy): Eukaryota > Metazoa > Arthropoda > Insecta > Lepidoptera > Papilionidae > Iphiclides > Iphiclides podalirius. The sequence continues at coordinate 8,635,632 of OW152824.1, read as the reverse complement.
ACATCTTACAGCCCTAGGGTTTGCAGATGCGTTGAACCTTTTGAAAATTGGGCTTTCACTCACCATGTTAGATACGCGAGTATTATTTACGTAAATACATTTTGGATTGAGCGCAAAGAATCTTCGTGCAAAGCCGATATTTTCGATTTTCTTTTTCATTTTTTTCGTAAAAACAACATGTAAACATTATTTGCAATTGAACAGCAGTGAAGTAGCTCAAAATTCGGATTTGCACGTGTAAGGTTATTATTTACGTCTCCGAGAAATTTTGGATTGAGCGCATTCAATCTCCTACTTGGAATGTAGATTCGCTTTTTACGTTTTTCTCAATGCTTGCTTGCTTAAATTAACAGGAGAGAAGGAGGACATTTTGGAAGGAAGGAAGGAGGAGTTGCTTGCCTTGTTATACGTAACGACACGCTGTATAATATAAGTAATATTAAAACTATATTGTAGAACAAAATTATAGACAAAATTGTGAAACTTGCGCTGTAATCGATTGATTTTTTTATATCAGAAGATGGTAAGCGAGCTGGAGGTTCAACTATTAAAGATGTTAATTCATAACCGCCGCCTATGGATTGTGTTGCTATTAAAAAAGTGGACTCCGGTTACCTCACTCATCAGATGAAACGCAGAAGTGTAAGACTTCCACTTAACGCCTGTCTTATGTGAGGTAGTGGTACTTCCCGCCGTGACGGATGATGGCGAAGAAAAGTCTTGGTCCGCCAATGGGCCGTATTTGTGGTAATATTTAATTTACAAGATGTGATTAACCTAACACAGTACGGCGAATGTGTTGACGAATCACTAATAATTAGATTGGCAGTTCATAAACATCGATAAGTAAATACAGGTACACTGTTACCTGTCGTTTACCCTATTATGTATTCTATGAGAATTGCCGTACAAGGAGATCCATTTTTTTTATTTCCCCAGAGGAACCTGTCAAGAGCGGGCTGGCGCATAAAAACCAACAACCGGGCCCGGCCTTTATAGAAGGCAAATTAAATAGCTCTAAACGACCGCTAAACGATCTAAACTAGGCGTGTACCAGTTACACACGAGACCATTATTGGCACATTTTTTGCTGATACTAGAAGGGACATGCCTTGAGTTCAACTGTTTTATAAAAAATCGAAATAGTTTGTTCGGTTTCAAGTGAATTACCTTATTTTTTCTGAACACTAATTTCTTTACATGTCGAAATAAATTTAGTCGTTTGTTGAATTTGTTGTTTTTCACAAGCGCTCAGACACAAAGAGAATAAGACATCAAAATTTGCTTACATTGTAATGGATAGTCCATGAAATGTAAATAAATATCAGTTCAAATTGATAACATAATTTAAACTGACGCTATTTTGGAGAGTAGTCATGAAGTTATAACTACTCACTTAAGAAAGCAATTACTAATTGATATATGCAATACTGGTATTAATTAAAAAATAGATAAATATAATGACTGTACAAGTTTTTAATATCATTTGCTGTCCTACCTTTAACCTCAGTTTTTATTTAAAATACACAAATGGCGAGAAAAATTCTCCTGTAATGTACCCACTGTTTTTAATTTGATCCTATTCTGTGTTAATTTTTGTAAAAAATTTCCCTTAAGCGTCATAAATTACATGAATTTTCCTAAGGATTATTTTCATTGTGTCATTAGTCATTTGGTACTCGTTCTATCAATCACGTTTCCACAATGCCTGTCAGTTTCGTATCATATAGGGGGGTGTACGAAGAAGGTTTGGGCCGTTAAACCGCCAAAATGTTTGACATAATGGCGTAATGGAACTCTGCGACTTGCCTGGCACCGACGGTAACAGCCGCCAGATAGCTTTAATAGCTTCCGTTTAATATTTTATAACAAAATAGCGACCAGTGAAATATTAAACGGTGAACAAAAACGTTCGAAATCCTTAAGCGAAGTATTTACAATACAACAAAGAATACCTAACGATGTTTAGTTAGATCCATGTATAGAAAAGTTGTCGCTGTAGTTTTTAATTCAAAACTGTACTGGAATGGAAACCTTCATTCAAATACGAACATAAATTATGATGTTAATGTATCTCATCGATAGATATGAGCATCTTGATGAGTTAGTTGCTTTTAAATGAATCTCAAAGAAACATTTTAATTCTCATCGCAACCTATTTCGATCTATTGTCCCTGAATTTGCAAGGAACTTACGAATCGTTCGCGTCACGACCGCGACGGAAGGTTGAAAGGTGTGACGTGGAACGGCGTATTTTGTTATAGTGGGGTCGTCGCTCGGCGCTCGCAACATCTCAATTATACGCGCACCTAAAATAACAGCCGCTCAGTACCGTGGGTGGTCCGGTCCGGCAACCGGAATAGAAAGAGCGCCTAAAACGGCCGTAATGAGCACATCGCCTCTCTCTACGGCGGATGAAGAAGTAATGAAACCGACGGGCCTTATAGATTGCTCCCGACGGCGTAGAAGCATCGCGGTTTGTTTGGCCCGCTTAATGAAAAGTAGAGTATCAGAAAAAGGAAAATGGCCACTGCATACTGGCAACCCGTTCTGACATATCTTAGCGTGTAACTGTCGTATAAGGCCACGAATCCCCGATACGAAAAAGGAGATTTCAACTCTTTAAAATAATTTCTTTGGAGTTTCTTAGACTAGAACATATCCTCAAGATGTCTTCCTTCACCATTGTGGATATGGATGGATCAGCACAATTGTTCAGCTCAATTGTTGTATACGCTTATATAATTTAATTGGTGCCAACTCCAAGAATTGAACTTGAGTTGCTAATTGCTTAACTATATCGAGCTAGAACCAGCGACCAGAGACTGAGCTAAAAAAACATTATCATTACTTCCATGAACACAATCACTTTCTGTTTAGATTCAGGATAAAAGTTAGGTCAATATCAAAATAGCATATGTAGACGCAGACACCATACATAGACCCTATACATTTTTCACGTGAAAGCTATTACAGAGCGAGGGCACGGTATCGAGTGAGGTTTAAAGGGATTGAATCACAACTTTCCGTTAGACTGACGTAAAATGTAAGATTAAAACTTTTGCCTTCGTCAGGTGAGTAGAGGAGGCTTACCTTCTTTGGAGATGGCAGCGTGTCTGGACCGTAGTTTCGGTAGTATACTATTACCATCAGCTAATAACCACATGCCAATTACCATCTCCATTTGTTCAAGATACACTAGATACACCCGCGACACCAGATTCGCTCGCGTTCCAGGGCGGTTCTCACCGCCCCCAGCAACCGACTAACCAGGCACCTACGGTGCAACCTGCGGTGGTAGAGCCACGCAGCAGCCTCGGCTGTTGCACGGATGGGCAGGCCCGTCCGAGTAAGTACTACGACCTCACAGAAGACCAGCGTAAAGTGGAAGTATGACAAATACTTTCGCGTTTCGTCTGGTGAGTGAGGTAGCCGGAGCCCACTTTCCGAAAAGGTTGTCAACGCATCTGTAACCCTCGGGTGTAGCAGATGTCCATGGGCGGCGGTATTCACTTACCATCAGGTGAACCGTCTCGTTTGGTAACTTTTCACATAAAAAAAGCAAAGTCAATGGCCATCGGGGTCACGGTTCACACCGAACCTAATTACACACAAATAATTGACCAATTGAGGAGGGCCTCAAACCCGTGGGCTCTGGCTAGCCCACCGGTTCTGCGTTCGATGAAGCTTTAATAGTGTAAGGACTGAAAGCGTAACATCAGTTATACAAATACTAATACTTTTAAATTTGTACAAGATTTTGTATTTTCGTGAACCCTCAGTCTATTGATGTTTAACAGCAGAGGTTGACGTCGAAGTGACGTCAAAATTCCATCCGTATTAGGATTTAATTGAAAGTTACTAAGCACCAACAAAAATCATTCGTAATAAACCTTCTTTGTTTCATTTTATTAAGAGAGACGTAACAAATTGATTTCGGCGACGTTATACCAGCAACGAGAGACTTCAATCAATGTATGAAATATTTTTTGTGCCGAGTCCATAACATTTTACGAGTGGAGCGTCGTGAATGTTGAGACGCACTTCCTGTCGTCGACCTCTGGTGTTTGTTTAATATTCAAAATGTTTGTTTAGACGAAATAAGGCTCGGCGCAAACTGATGCAAGTCATGACGTCCGAGCGCTCGCCGTATTTTCATTGTAAACAACGAAAACGAGACAAGAATCACTTTCGATTACTTGTACCATAAGCGGAACATTTACAGAATCGATTATTATTTTTGCCTTTATAAAATTTATTGAAGTTGTTTTTTTGTTATTGTGTTATTTATAATTTGTCATTTATTTATTGAAGCCCATTCATGTGAGGGTTTTTATTTTAATAGTGAAAAAGTATTTTCTTTTCGATGTATTCAGCCTAAACATTGTTTTCTGGATTTATGCGGTTTCAGTTATTGGTAGGGCCACGCAATATTTTTCGCTGTTGCACAAATGGGCAGTTCTGTCCAAGTAAGAACCACCACCTCACAGAAGTCTGCGTTTCGTCTCGCGATTGAGGTAGTTGGGGCCCACTTTATTAAAAGGTGGCAACGCATCTCCAACCGTAAGGGTATTACAAATATCAATGGGCAGCGGTTTTCACTGCATACTTGCTCGCTTGCAGGTAGCAAGCGAGCAAGAAAAAAAGCTAAACACTGTGCGGGACTAAGCCATTTACTGCTTTTGCTACTTTTGGAATTATGAACTAATTTGATTGTCTCTCTCTGATTGTCTCACAAACGAACGAAATGTGATAAGTATCATTTCGCACGCTGATACTGTTCAATTAAAGCAAACAAATCAACAAGTTACACGTTATTGTAATAAAACAAAACGAGGCGATCGGATGAGACGGCGCGATGCTGTCGCTGAGGGGATTTATACGCCGCTGATTCATTCCGCCGTTGACAGTTATAGTCTCGGTCGCGGATATTGCACTTTGCTGCGCATTCCCACTGTTGAATTATGCGTTATAATAACCGGTGGGCCGCGCACAGCCTCTGCTCCAAAGCTGTTACGCAACAGCAATGAATGATGACCGCTGCTAAAGCTGTATACCTTTGAGGGACCGCTTCATATCTAATTTATAAAATTCTAGTGTCACGGTGTCTGTAATTGAACTCCTCCGAAACGGCTCGACTGATTTTCGTGAAATTTTGTGCCAGGGTTGAGAATCGGACAACATGTATTTTTCATCCCCCTAAATGTTAAGGGTGGTCCACGCCAAATATTTTTTTCTACCCTAAAAATAATTTATATGGCAAAACAACGTTTGCCGGGTCAGCTAGTAATGATATCTATTTTTATGCTATTAACATTTTATTTAAGCTTTTACACTTTTTCGTTATTAAAGGAACTTTAAAACATGTAGAAAAAGGAACTGTTAATATTTTTTATATTCCATCCGTTATTGCTATTCTTATTATATCTTAATCGACGTTTTACGAAACGAAAAAACAGAAGGTTATATATTATATAAGGTAAGTTTCTTATTAAAAAATTCAACGCTACTTACGTCTCGCCCAATTTTCATAAAACTTTTGACAAGTATCATCAGATATTTTTTTAACGTTGTAGCCAAACGCAACGGCTTTTGCTGAATGGGCTGGCAACAACCGTAGAAGTTTACCGAAACGACTCCACCCAAGATCGGCGATCCAGCCAAAACTATTTAAACTTTGCCTTTCTTCTGGTGGGTCGCTGGAGGTTGGATAGGCCTCCCCAAACATCGCAACCAGTATTTAAAAAGGTAAATAGTTCAAGGAAGTACCAACAAATTAGGAGACTTAATTAAGAAAACATTACCTATCCCTATGTCCGTAATTAGTCAACTCTGTAGTGTCAGACACAAGTACACACACACGTACATACACGCACAAACATAAACACACACACACACACATACACACACACGCAACCAAGTAAATTGATAATTATTTTATTTTATTCTAAAATACTATGAATTGATAAACTTATATATTATAGGTACTTATAATAAAGAAATTGTATTTAGATGATATATACATATTATACATAGATATTATACATAGGTGTCATATTAGTAAGGTTGAAGTACATCGATGTAACTATTCACGAGAACTGCTGCCGACAAACTGCATCACAGTTTGGCAGAGAATAATTTATGTTATTGTACTTTATTACTGGATTAAATAAATTAAAAAAAAACTGCATTATAATTTCCTTTAGAACATACTTCATTTAGGTGCTTTTCACTGGATGATCCCAAAGACATTGCTGATTCTATCTCCGATGTGGTCCTTCAGATAATGGATTTATATTACATCTTCTAGGGTTTTAGCGCTTGTTCGGTTTTTCCTCTAAAGTGCTATAGGCAGCAGTGAACACCTGTGGGGAATTCTCGAACAAATACATCTTCGCCCTTAGGTCCGTTCAAAGAGTTCTAGCCTCGAGTAAAATATGATGTCATCAGATATCATTGGTTAAATTGGCCAGAAATAAGAAATAGGGATTTTGGTGTCTCGAAACGTTTGGATTATTATTATCATTTGCTTGTTAAACAAAAACATTGCCAGCTCCTTAGGTTTTCTGAGGAGCACCAACTGACGTTATTTGTATACAATAGTACCTTATCGATTTTAAGCTCAAATTATCGAAAAAGTAACGATTTGTTACCGACTTCCAAAAAAGGAGGATGTTATGTATTCGGGGTGTTTCTTTATCGTATAAAATGTATGAACACCGATTTCTACAAGATTTCTTGGCCATTTTGCGAAATCATTTTTCGATTGATCCGATGTTAACGTATGGACAAAGACAATAAAACTCCTGAATTGTCATTATTAAATCAGCAGTGATTCAGGATTTTTGCTTCATATTGCTGCGACTTTGAAATAATTTCAACTTCATAAAACGTAAAGTTTATTCACGGGACCAAATCAAAGGTTTACGGCGCGTAGCTTAAATCTTGTAATTGCCCAGTTGGCTGTGTGGGATGAAAGGCAGTTTTCGCGGGAACAATAACAAACCCGGCGTTTTGCAAAACATGCGCCATGTACTTAACCCAGAATTCGGTGACTCAATTCCAGCATTGTTACCGATTCGTTATTTTACTCATGATAACTGGTTTATAAAGTAAATTATGTGTTACCATTACTAGAAGTGCCAGTAACAATAGACTTGTCTGAGTTATAATAGCCGAACTTTGCGGACTCTGATAACATACCAGAATTGTTAATTTTCTATTAGGTGTCTGGCGCCTACGAGTATAAAATTTTATGGATAGATAGATTGTCATGACATTATTCATTACTAAGCAATGCACAGATGAAAACGAATCACAAAAGACAAACGACCTTAAATTGTGTTCGCTGTGGTTATATGATTTGGGAAATTTTCAAACGTCGAGCCTAACTAATCGGTGCCCTAAGATTGGGCAGGAAAAAAATAAGGTTATCAAGACTTTCCTTTCAAACAGTAACTTTTTATTTTTTTCGAGGTCTCTCGTATCGGCATCGGTATGAAAAACTTGTGTTAAATATCAAAAGAATACTTATATCACATTGCGCATAAACAAATCCACAAACAAGTTTTACTTCAAATAATATTAATAAATATATTGTTAAGTTAATACTTCTGACCTAATCAATACTTTTTACAACGTTACAACGTTGGCTTAGTTATTTTAAGTTGTTCGTAAAAGTTGGTACTACAGAATTGCAGCTGGTGAAAAAACAATGTAGATAAAAGACGTTAAGATTTTCGTCGGTGTGGCAATCAGCCGTTTAGCTTAGTGGTTAAAGCGTCAGGCCGCGAATGCCAGAGACGTGGGTTCGATTCCCACAGCAGCGACAATGTTTGTATACTTTTTCTACATATTTTAATAACATTTTCCTTTTAAATCGGAGCGCATCCTTGAGTACTATTATTCAAACCTACTTAACAAAATAAAAAAGAAAAAAAATTCAGATTACTTCCAAACACAAAACGTTATTCAACATCCAAGTGCTCGTAACATTTTAAACGGACCCTGGCCCTTCGACGTTTTGTTGTAGTAATTACCGTCGAATGCAAAAAGAGCACTCCACAACAACAAAGTCACATTTTTACTTCACAGCACAGATAATAAACATTATTTACGGCCGTCTAGAGTTTTTATATTTATTTATTCTCCGTTTTGTTCTATGTAAGAACCATAAAAAGTTCCGTAAATTTCTATCGCATCGGACAGTTCTGGGACTGATCGCTCATCCTGGCTGTATTTATAGCTGTTTGATTTATTTTGTTATCTCTTTATTGCCCGGCTAACGACAAGCGTTCTGCTTCGAAGATTAATCACTCGCGTCAACGTGATTTAGCAGAGCAACCGATATTTAATGTGCGCTATTCAGATAGGATAACGATCCCCGTTTATATTTAGACGATCCTTAAAGTGGTTAAGTGTCTAATCAACAGTCCGAAGCGGGACGTAAAGCTCTCGACAATAATCGTGTCATCTCCTATTCTAATGTACACAGATGGATTACTAGTAAACTAATAAACATTTTCTTAGGCGTTTCTCACGCGTGCAACGATATAACTACGTCCATGTTTGACTACCCTTTTAAGAGCTACCAATGTTGCTTGGCTAAACGAAAGAAGAGTTTCATAGTTATTATTTTTCAATTATGTATTTAATGTCATTTATTTTTTTTAATATTTCGTCTGTTTCAAATACTCCACTTTCATAGCTAACCATGAATACTGTAAAACGTAAAAAAAAGGCCAGAAATGTAATAATTCTCCAATATTGGCATTTTTTTATGTATTACTAAAATATAATAATTGTATATTTAAAAAAAAACAAATTTTATAGATTTTATCGCAGATTATTTTTAGTTTTGAACTCTCCTGATGATAAGATCGTGGTCACGCACCGAGGTGAGATGTTTGACATTCTGATGTCATTGTTGACTCAGGCTATAAAAATTATTATTTTTATTCCAGTCCACGGTAACGCTAACTGTATCGTAACGTAAACGTAAGAAGCAACTTTAGCGGTTCCTAGCGCAGCTTATATGCCACCGTTGCCAAGTGAAAGCAGCTTCTGTTTTACCTGCTGTGTAGTACCTTCTGCTATTACAATATGTCAGATTAATCACATCTGAAGCGGTCTTTAATCATAATATTTTTATACTGAAGAAGATAATTTAATTTTTATACAATAAAAAAATAAAAGTTGACTCTGACCCACGAATTATAATGTAACTTTTACAGTTTCGTCCGCTTGAAACTTTTATGGCCGCTTCTAAACTTATAATTCTTAATTTTTTTTAGTTACAGCTGTGCAACGGTGAAAACTGCTTTGGGGACTGTTCTGGGTGGTCAAATCTATTTCCCTTAAGTATTTCTCCGATGCGCTGACGCAAAGCCTTTATGGGAACGTAAGGGCAAACACTCAAGAATCCCGCTTCCAGTGGCCAGACTCTACAAATTCTACATGGCATGTGATTGTTGTTGAAAATTTTTCGGACTCCGTAAACGGGTTTGTACCGAAACGGGCGAAAGTAAAAGTGTGTTTCCATTGTTAACTTAGAAAACACGAACTCGGCCGCGTTTACTTTAGTAAATCGTTTTCGGTACTTCTGTGTACGCAGCCAAAGAGGGCTTGGCGCCGACTTGAAAAATCTCGTTGTCGTGTATGCGGTAAGTTTAAAACAGTCTACCTATTTCATTTCGAACTAAATCAAAAATGTACTAAGCCATAGCACTCTCATAATATGTCCGGTATCCATAATACGTGAGGAATTACTATTGTAATTTATTATTTTCTTAATTTTGTAACGAGTAAAGGTAACAAACAAGCAGATTGTTGGTTCACATGATATTGAGTATATATGAATGGATATCGACCACACAATGGAGTGGCGCTTGCTTTGTCAATTGAGCAGGCAGGTCTTGCTAGCTTACGATTCACTTTGGTGTAAAGTGATAACCGCCATACATCGACATTTGCAACACCCGTAGGATTCCAGATGCGTTGCCACCTTTTAATAAAGTGGTGCTTCCTCGAACGGACTTGCCCATAAGTGCAACAGTGAAGACTGTTGCGTGGCTGTCAGATGAAACCCAAATATTGAATACTTTATGCTTGGCGGCTCTACAAATCAATAATATATTAATTCAATTTGTAATAATATCCATTTGTATTTGACTTCTTCGCAGTTGATCTTAATCAATTAAAATTATATCAAAAACATCTAAAAATTCACCCTTATTATTGTATACTCCGGTAGCATGTAAAACTTCTAACAAATTCAATTCAAACTTTATGCCAGGAATATAACATGTTCATGATTACAAAGGGGGAAAAATTTGTTCTAGTTCTTTTGCATACTCAGTGTCTCTCGCAACACCTACGTGTCGGCTTTGTAAAGTGAACTCTGTTATGGATTTAACCGCTTCGAATATATTATTCACAATTGTGTTGCCTTTCGTAAACGGCACAAGGTAAACGTTTTTTTTTATTTGTCTTTCAAAGGTATCTTGTCGAGATATGAGTCCTTAAGCCCTGGTCGATGTTTCAAAAACTCATTGAACGGTTATAAAAAAGCACTCATGGAAGGGACGAGGAGAAAATCTCAGGCAAATTTATGAGCGCTAACCGTGTATACTTGTCGTTTTAGCGATACTTTACACAGCGAAACGTCAAATTACAGCTTATTACAGTCATGTAGACTTCGAGAGTTGCGTGTTGAAAATAAAAGGCATTAAGTGTCTGCCCACGCGTTCTCCTCGGACGGGCCCGGCGCGAATTCCCAAGCCTTGTGAGTGGTGTTTTAGTTACCTCCGAAGAAAAATGTTCACTCTATCGCTTTGTACGTATCGTTCGAGATAACTTTACAAGTGCGGCTTTGTGGCACGCTTTGATGTTGCTCGAATGTGTCGCATCTGCAAACGACCGCTCTGTTTGAACTGTTTTTGTTTGAGTTATCTTCAAGATATTGTTTATTTGACAGTATGAAATGTGAATTAAAAATTAAATGTTAATAAAAGTAAAGGACGTACAAAGTAAACCAGGTGGTTCAGGAGCGTGCTTCTTGGCAGTCAGTGTGGAAGGCCTGTGGCCGGCTGCGGACTGAAATAGGCAGAAATGATCATGAATTAAATCAAGTTTATGACGCAGAAAACTTTCTACAGCTCCTTAACAATTTTTAACACAAAATTAATAAAAGCATAAAAGGGGCTGAAATAATGATGATGATGATGAATTAAATCAAAAAAGTTTATGACGCTGAAAACTTTCTACAGCTCCTTAACAACCATCAAGGATTTTTAACACAAAATTAATAAAGGCAATTTATATTAACAATACATTACTAATACCCATTTTACTATAAATTGTGTAAGTTCATTTATATATTACCTTCCTTTAAACTTTTATTGTTTTGATAAGCCCTTTTTAGTTTATTGCGAAACTGATAGTCTAGAAAAGGGAATACCTTGCAGCAAATGCTGGCAGGTCAGTTACAGTTTGCGATTGCGCGGGCTGAGACGTGGTCGTGTGGGCAGTGGCGCCGACCACGTTAATGCAGCCTCGTATTAGCCCTCCAACTTATCAACCATGGACGGTGATACGGACGTCCAATAATTACCGCGCCGACTGTACTTGTTTATACCAATTCCGTTGCGGCCGAGGGCAGATGAATGGCGTCACGATAAAATCCACAGGTGGTGACCGTATAAATCTGGTCGCAGCTCGGCGTTTCCTTTAAGTTTTCTATATTGTATAGTTTTTATATAGTATAGTATATATAGTATAGTATAGTATTTGTATCTGGTTCGTTTCTTCTAAGTGTCCACACTGGTGCGGCGCTTTCGAGACTGAAACTTTTAAATTAAGCCAACGCTTTGCGCTGGGAAAAGCGAATGCTTTTTCCACGAGTGCGTGTAGTCTGACATCTCGAGTCGAGCGATGTCACGGTGTGGCACTCGTAATGGAGTTACGTGACCCGATATAGGACGCTGTGAATATGACTTCATATTAGAGAAGGGATTAATTTGTTCAAATTGTTGATCGTTAGTGCAGACGGCTTAGATATGTATGTGTACCATTAAAATTAATTGAAATAGTTTGTTATAAAATTTATAATTTCTGTTTTATGTTCTTTATCACTTATAGATTTATTAAAATTTGTAGAAAATTACTTTAAGATTTATTTATTTGTTACAATAAAAAAAAATCGCATTATTTTTTTAAGTGCTGACGTTTTAATCATTTAACAATGCCAATTAATGATCATGAGACAGTGGCAGGTGTTTGGAGTAGTGATGTCAATTTTTAAATAGGGCCACTTTTAGTTTTAAACTATTAATTATTAATTTATGTCCCAGCTAAGCAAAATTTATCTACAACTTCGCGACAGTGGTGTACTCGGTTTTGAATTTAATTATGTCTTTTTAGTAAAAGACATAATTAAAACAACTACAGGTTTGAGGTGTAGTCACCTCAAACCTGTAGTTTTACACAGCCGTTTTGAATAGCATTAGACACCACAAAATTCGAAACAATGGTTAATTACCAATTTATTGTTAACAACACCTTTGAAAATAAATAGTAGAATATTTTTTATTAACATAACCTCTTTATGACAGACTTTTACTTAGACTTGATTCTGTTAATTTAGAAAGCTCATAATAATGGTTATTTTTATACTGAACTTGGAGTAATGTACATTGTTTGTTGAATCACATTGAAAGTAAGTTCATAAAGGTTAACCGACTGAGCGTATCAAATCGTTGAATGCGTGTATCTGTCGACGGCAATATTTACGCGGCTTTACCTCTTTTGTTCCCTGGTTCATTGAAATGGATATTTAATTTCCATGTGGGAAACGTTCCACGGAACATTGGATCCATCCGAAATTCGCATTACGCGGCGGATTGATTTAATGTGAACTAAGCCGATTGTAGGTAGGAATCATTGTGGTCTTTGCATTACTTAAAAAAGAATAAAAACATTTTTATTAATACGAAACAAAACCGATTTACAATCTCACTCAGCGTAAATTCTCTATTTGATTTTTAGGTTCTTGATGTATCTCCGAAGCCCAATGCGAATAAAATATATAAAATCAAATCATAAATGATAGGGTTCTGAGGCAACAAACATAAATAAAATATGATAACCTCTTCTTTTTTGAAGTCGATGTGTAGATTGATATGGATATTTATTTAGTTTCTTACCAAAAAATTAAGAGACATCGCCGTTGTAAAGAATATTGGTTCATATCAACGCAACATGAAATACGTGAAATAACCAATTGAAATTTGAGAAAGGTTTTAGCTCATTTTTATTTGCTACGCCAAAGATTTAAATCGATTTAAATATTTGTGTAATGCATTACCAAACTGCAGCAAAATCCGGAGTAAAATATCAAACGATACTATTCCCTTGCAAAAATAGCTTAAGGAGTGAATCAGTAGGTACTAATCGAAGATAATGAGATCCCATTCAACACGTTTCAGAGTATGATGGAGTCACGCCAGTCGATTCAAATTCGAATCGATCACGGTCGATAGCTTCCTACGCCCGTGGCTTAGAGCCGTCGCTGCGATATCTACAGGCGCCTTTCAGTACCAGTTTCGCAGCCTCCCACTCGAGCGCGGACCGGTGCCGTTTTTGCGTTTAAGGAGACATCGCCTTTCATATTCATCAATCCTGGGTCGGCAATTAAGGCGTCGGCAGACTTAGCATGAGACGCCCGCCCCAAACCACTATTTGCATAATAATTTTCACTTATGAATAGGTATTAAGGCGTTATTGCGCTTATAAATATTAACGGCTAACGCTGCCCGGGATATTTAGATTGGATGGGCGGTTCGAGAGTGTTTGACGATGATTTTCACGTCGGCTGCTGACAGGCAACGCTACGTTCGGTATCAGGAAGCGGGCAAGATGAATGATAGCTGTTAAATCGCTTTAACGAGTGTTTTGTGAGGTATCGAAACGGTTTCAATGCGGTCTGAGTGCCTTCGCCTCCTTCACGTTTAGTAAGACACACAACCCTTTAATTTCTCCTTTGATTTATTATCTTATAACTACCAATACCTGTCGAAACACCGTAGGAGTTACAATGTTTACAATAGTTATGATAATTGAATAAGTTTCTTCGTTTTCTTTCGTAATTAACCGAATACACATTGTTAAATAAAAGTATTTCATACATCATAAACACGTATTTTACACTCTAATAAAACGAAATTAGAAGGATGCTCGTAAACTTTTACTATACATTTTCGTATATGTATATATTAGATAAATCCCCTAAAAGCTACTTAACATAGATAACGTAGTTTTCATTTCGGCATTATAATAAATATACTATTTTCTTTGTGTGAGATCTCATACTTTTTTTTTATTTTATGGATGTACATCGTGATTATAGTCTGTATTGGAAGTGTGCCAATGTAGCCAATAGAATAATACGGGCATCGGTGTTTTGTCTCCAGCAACGATACGCTTCTTAGAAGGCTGCCTCGGGCGTTCAGTGTCCATGAGCGGCCTCCGACTTTATTATGGGCTCTCTGTGTCAGCGATTGTGTTATATGGAATATTTATGTGCGCAGCCGAAATATAAAGGTTGCTTCGGATATCCATAAAGGAGGTATTTCCATATAACGACAGTAACGGGAGCTATTTGCCGGGACTTATCGGTATCGACATTGTAACTACTCGTAGCTTGCTACCGAAACGGTTACGACCGTTTCTGACGTAGAGCTGATACGTAAAGTTAGAAGGGAATTTTTCGGACTTTCGCCTTATATTTGAATTGGTGAAACACATATGTTGCAAACTATAAACTTAAAAAATCTTTAAATATCTAAACAACTTTTAACGAACATATTTTATACATTAGAAGCCAATGTTATTTTCCTTGAGTATATCATCGACGAATTTCAAGCTTTATTTTTAGTTAGTTAACAGTTTATAGTTTATTTTAACCATTTCAATTGCGACTTACTTGTTCTAATTAGATATAATCTGTGAATTTTGTCAGTTTTATTTGCGTATTCTGCAGAAAACAAAGAAATCGTTAAACATGCAAAGGAGCCTTTGTACGCTTTGGTGCTGAAGCGACGTATACATAAAAAATTCAGGTCAGTCTCACACTAAGACTGAACTGTACGTGACAAGGTAGTGCTTAAAACTAGGGTCATACGGTTGCCTCCCCAATTTTTATTTTTAATAACTTTGTGTTAACTTTAACATTACTCCTGGGTTTTGAAAAATTATTGTTATTTATTTAAATTTATTATTTATATTTTAGCCTGCATCGTCGGGCGTTTATATGTAAAAACAAATATGAGATATAATTATATAATATGATACAAAATATAAAAATATGATTCAAACTTGGACCACGCAGTAGGTACATGAAATACTTTTACTTTAAATCGCTCTTCAAAAGACTTAGAAGAAGTAGTACTTCCCTGGATGATTCCCCTGCCTCACCCAGGCCTCACTGAAGAGCGATGTAAAGTATTTTACATTTACTTCTCCATTTCGACTGCAAAATGATGTAATTGGGGACCAAAATTATAAAGAAAAGGCGCAACGTGAAATTGACGCGTTATTAAATCAAGGCAAAATGTGTTGAATGTTAATGACTCGTATTCAGAACAAAAGATACAAATTTCCCGTAATACGAGATGAAAATTCCGAAAAACATTTTTGCATGACATCGGTTAGACACAGAGGGTCCGCTGCGGTAATTATTTGAAACACTGTTTTCGAATTTCACCACAACTCAGCATTGTTCCTACTCGTCCGAAATGGAGTGGAAATACGAGCGAAATGAGTAAAGTTTCTACACGAAATGGTTCGTTTTCGACCTTTGTTTCGAGTAAATGGCCGAATTGCGTCAGTAATGCGAAATCTGCCAAGGGGTAAAATGTGTGGTACAAAAGATATACCTGGCTCATACGATGGAAAAGGTCGTTAGACAAAGAAAAGCAATAAAAGGGGAGCTGAAAAGATAGCTCTTTAATGATGATAGAATTCGATTGAACTTACTACACTAGTTTCGTATATAACAATAGTACTCTTTCTGTACCATCCTGTACATTGATGAAAACTTTTACATTATAAAATAAATTTCATAAATCAACGTCGATAGCAAAATTTTTAATTCCTTATTTTTTTAACACTGCTTTTACTTTAGGAAAACATTATCCTTTAGTTTAAGGACGTTTTACATACAAAAATTTCACGTGGAAAAACAGCCAGACCCGAAACAATTATCTGTAGGTTACACAAATAGGTTTATCGTGTGGGAATAGAACCCACGACCCCGGGCACCGAAGACCCCGGCTACCACTACCTTGGCAACTGCGCACTGGACTCATCGTTCATTAGTCATTTCAGATAGGACTGTGAGATTCAAACGGTTCGTTGCAATATGAGTTTTTATCGCGAATATCCATCGCAATCGATGCTGGCCAGGTATCGAGTGACCCCAACGATAAAGTTGTAAAATCGTTTTCCGCTGCGTGACCGCACTGCCGAACGCTATAGTTGTCCCGGGGGGTGTTTTATTGAAAAAGTTCAATTCGTGATCCGAATACGCGGGGAATGCCCCCCGTAAAATATGAATAATAATGGTCATAGTGCACCTTAAATTCAGGAACGCCGGCAAGCTTTGGCTAGTAAAGCTTAAGGAAATATTAACCATTGGTAACACATACAAGGGTTAATATAGTACCGAAACTCAAACAAATTGAGAGATTTGGAGCGAAGAGCGTTCGGAGTTTCATAAAGTTGAATACTAAGTAATTGGTAGTTGAATCAGATATTTTACGACATATGAGGCAATGGTTAACGTTACTGAATTATTAAATTGATCTCTTTGAGAGCTCGACAGAAATTGGCAATAGATTTTTTACAAATATAGATTTTTTTATTGTTAAATTTTATTGAAATTGAGAGGTAAAAGTTTAAAGTTACTTTTTATACTTTAAAACATGCAATCCTCAGATATATCTCAATATTCTGCTGTCCAACAAAATCACTTTCAACGAAATGACATATGAAATGAAAGTTAGCTAAAGTCCCGAAGTTACGAACACTTTGCAGGATACACCATGGAATAGACCTAGTTTTTTCACATTCTTCCGTCGTAATGACATTATTTTATTGGTGTAATAAATAGCTGTATTATCCACATAAAACATAAGTCAATATATTATAGTCAATATTTTTATTATACAACAGTTTTATATTTCAATGTATTTATGTGTTGATTTTGTTTTGTTTTACTGTAGTAAGAGTATGCATTACTATATTTTTTTTAAATTTAGTTCTATGTTGTGTGGGTCCTTTTTTTTCCACCTTATTGACAGATCTACGCCGAGAAAAAACAAACATTTCGAATTTCAATTCCTAATCAGTCCGCGAGTTCGGCCGTACGTTTGGTCATTAAGCTTTTTTAACGACCAGTTATCACGTCAAATTAGCAGACCAAAACCTCCATGGTGAAAGCCGCGCTGGCTTCATTAATCACGTATTCATAACCTGCGTCAATCAGTGTCGCTCCCACACGTGGGTCGTATCATTTCGCCGACGCGCGTGGCTTGTTCGGAAACGAGTTTCTCGGCGCATGTATACGCGGAGTTATATTCATGTCTAAGCAAAATACTGCCTCCACAACAGCACAACTGTCGCACTGATGTCAACGACAAACAGACTTTCACTGTAATAGTGTTGTTGTTGACCAGTCAGGCATCAGACCTGGTCAGGCCGTTGTTGCTAAGATTTATAATAAGTGTTTTCTTTTTTAAATGTTTTGTTCGGTGTCTGGTTTCCATTTCAATGCCAATAAATAAAACATAATTAATGTAAGAATTGTAACAACAACAATGATATACGGGTGACATTAAGCGTCGCGATCTCTATTTATTTATTTATTTTAAAGCTTTTTGCGCATAAAACTTACAATGGCGGAACACTAGGTGTTCTCTACCAGTCAACGGACAAATAAGTAGAGAAGTTTGTTTTAACATAATATTTAAAAATCCATGTTGATTATAATGGAATAAGCACTGTGGTAAATCAATAAGATGTTTATATTGGCTATTTCGATATTTACTACCACTATGAACGTCACACTACCCATAATTATAACCAGAAACTTTAAATCCTTATATACTAAATTCAGATCAACGTGTTGTTTCAGTTAATAATAGACTTACGAGATCGCAGTCATAAATTCTTACATAATATTTAAATTAGGTTGCCTTCGATAGCATTCAAAAAGTTATATCCCCACGTCTAGGAATTTGAAAGTGTGTATTGTAGTTGTATTATATTGATTTCTCGATGTTTGAAACGTCGGTCAGTTCGAGCCAAACGCCACGCGTGGTCTGCGAGCGGGCAATTGTGCGGCCGGCCGTTTCGCGCCGTTTCCCCCCCGGACCTGTCTGCTCTGCGGTCATTTAGTTCTGGCTTTATTGGAATGATTATGTCGCTATTAGTTGAAGGGCCTATTTAACGCCTGGACGCTGTGCAGGTGGGCTCGGCGTGGCGGACGCCAATATACGAGTTGGCATAACTAGGCACATAGTATAAAACAAAGTCGTCCCGCTGTCTCTCTGTCCCTATGTATGCTTAGATCCTTAAAACTACGCAACGAATATTGATGAGGTTTTTTTTACTACAAGAGGAAGGTTTATGTGTATAATACATTGCACCCGTGCGGTATAAATGTGGCGATTGGGTAACACTGTCTAGCTAGATTGAACTCCACATGGGTATTTTTATAAATATCTGTCTCCCGTCTTACTTTTTATAAACGTTGTGAGTGATGAATCCAGTACAGATTAAGGATAATCTCAGATTTTATTCTCTTTTGTCCACAAAGAACAACATCTTGTTTCAAATCTATTGTCTAATTATGATTTTTTACTGTAGTATACTTTAATAACACTTTCAAATTTAAAAATAAAGTTTCACTCTATATTTGTATAGATGCTCGTTACGTTAGTGTACTTCTTGCATTAAACTTCAGAACAATACAAATAAGCGACTGTAATACTCAGAATTAATGTACTGCAAAGTAAATTTTCTAAAATTTACGACGACTCAAATCGCCATGTAATAAAAATAGCGCATTTCATTATAGGGTATTTACAATAGTTCCAACTCACGTAAGCTCACGTTTTTTCGCTCGTCGTCCATTGTTCGCGTGGAGCGTTGGAATAAAAAAATATCTTAATTGCACTCGTGATGGCGTGTTCTGTGATACAGTGCCTACCGCACATATACCACGGCGTTTGTAACCTGCAAACTGTGTTTACCATAATGAGCAAGATAAACTGCTCTGTATTTTATTCTTTAACGATTAGCTCAATTGAAAAAGCTTACGGAAATTTGTTACCGAGAATAAATTACTAAACTAATTGCATGAGTTAATCACGCGTTAGTTATACTGTTGAAATGATAAGAAATACCTGCTTTAGAGGTTGAATCGTGTATGTAGTATTTGATTTCACTTTATGACCTAACCTAAACTAACCTTTATATTTTTAACCAAAACTTAAATAACCTTTTTACTTTTCGAGGGGAAATCCTAGGGAGCAGACAGCTTATTTTTTGTTTCCTGGGGAACAGACAGCTTATGTCAGCTTCTTACCTTCTAAAACACCACAGTAGTCGCCATCAGCCCTGATGAGGGGTCGCTGGGTCTATAAAAGTACTGCGACCACGATATCTCCGACTAAGTAGACCAGTATCGGGACATAAATGCTCGCCAGCCCTAGAAGGTGCGCACTGACGATAACTAGGAATAAGTCTGAGGAATTTTTATCATGTTGAGGGCCGCTAAAGTATACGTAAACCTGCCCATTGTCGCATCCAAGCTTCGAAGAACAGCAGAACCTGACTTGCTCTAACAGTCTAACCTTACCTATAACGTGAAAGTTAATCTATCTTTCACACATTTTTCAACGGGTACATAAATTATGTTTTGTTACTAGCTAATTTCAATTTCATTAATTTCATTGTGCCCAGCGGATATTCCCGTAATGTTTGGTAGCGATCAGATCAACAGAATGTTTTTTAATAATTTTTGCTATCTGTTCAAAGCTGGGGTGAGGCGTTAGTTTTAATACAAACCTAAAAAGAAACACTCACCATCTGTTTTCAAGAAAAGAATGAAAAATAAATTATTTCACTCCATTTCAGTATTTAATGCCTGTTCTTACTTATAAAAATCACGCAAAAAGGGAAATGAGTTTGCAGTTCATTTCAGGTGCATGAGCATTACGGGGTTGTACTTGGATAAACAGAGCGTTGCGTCGTGATCCAATGAAATGAGACCGTTAAGAGGATTCTTTTAAAATAATTTGGACCCGAGCCAACGCTCGTGCGACCGGCAACTGGTGGTGGATTCCCTCTTAATACACACGAAATGAATGCCGCGGTGCAACTTTAATGTTTGTATTTAAATTTTAAACATATCCATGAAACTCATTCCGAGAACAGTACTAGAATATCACCCACAAGAAGAATACGCGAATATTAGAGACTGCAAAGTAATTTAAAGACGGCTGTGGAATTGTCATCGACAGCGGGTACTGCAAGGAATGTTATTTTTATTCGATACTAAAGATTTACGAATTCTATAGCTCAGAAATAGACGAATATCTACAAATTATTGTTCTTATATACTCGTATCACTTTGCTTTACTAAAAACTGTTGGTAGAAAGCTTTTTAACTAAATTATTACCCATTCAAAAAGCTTCGAACATTTCGAGCACCTGCACGTCGCGGGAAAAATTTGGAATAAACTAGGAAAACTTACAGCTTGAAGTTGGCGAAGTATTGGCGGCAAGCCGTCGGATCCCCATTTTATTACCCTTTCGCGTTCCGAACTGGTTTATTACCTACGAATTTTCCACGAAAAACGTAAACATTTTTTTCCCGCCGCGTTCGAACTCCGCGAGCCTTTTACGGAGAAAGATTATTGGCAATAATACGGCCAAGGGTTCCGTGGCAATTCATCCGCGCAAAAGGCGAATAAAAGTAAGGACCATGATAAAGTTTATGGTGTCCGTAAAAGTTGTTTATTTGAACATGCTAATGGAAATTGTCTGGCACTCTGTTGACGTTCCTTCCTCGCGATAATCAAATGTAGGGACACGCAACCGACATGTAACGTCATGTGGTTGGTACGTCTTTGAGGCAAGAGTGAACATGCTTCTACTGAGTTAGTACTTTTTTCATCAATGGCTTCATCACCAATTATCATCAGCTAGGATTACGATCAGTCAGTAGCCATATCCTTTGCCGTGAAACCTATCATAAACTTTTCTAGACAGTGACTAAAGCTGAGGTTTAACTGGATCTACGAGTATATATAATACATAGGGCTTTACTAGACTGTTAATAGGACTGAGCTTTCTTCTTCTTTCTTATCTTATTTATTAGGTATTTAATAATTAGAAAGTTGTATCAGTTTTCTCTTGTATCGTTTATCATAAGAACACCGTTTTTGCAATAATAATAATAACGAGCTGTGACCAATTAGAGACAAATTTATATTCCTACATCCAAATTTAGCTGTTAGTTTTATTGAAAGGTGACCGCCCATTTGCAATGCACGCCTAGGCAATGCAAGGTGTTCCAAATGTCACCTACCGTGCGACGTAGATCCTCTCGGGACATGGTTGTTTCGGGAGGTGTCTGTTTCGCGTGGCGAGGAGGGAGCCCACAGCGGAATGCCACCCCTGTGACGTATGTGCCGAGGAGACGGCCCAACACGCACTGGAGGAGTGCTCAGCCTGTGGACGGAGCAGCGCCGAGAGCTATGCGCTATCGTGTGGCACGACCTTTCGCTGCCAGCCGTGGTTCGAGCTATGGTTGACAGTGAGAGAGCGTGGGGTGCCGTCCTCGCATATTGCGAGGACGTTATCACTCGGAAGGAGGCCGCGGAGAGAGAAAGGGAGGCAACTGCCACCCTGGAAATCCGCCGCCGGAGACCAGGGCGCAGGAGGCTGACCTACGCGCGCAACCATCCCCCCTGATAGCGAGACCCTGAGCGGCAGACATGGGGTTGTCTGTCGCTCAATATGGGGCTCGTGACGTGTGCTGTGACAATTTCACAGGCACAGCACCATCTAGTAGAGGAGGCATAAAAAGGCCATCCACGTGTTCCTGTGTCCCCGGCCGATGCGACAGAGACAGATGCAACGTGGGTTTTTTAGTGGATACCCATTTCTCACCGGGACTCCCACATACCCCTGCCAGTCCCCCGATCCAGTGGCAGGGGATCCATAAAGGTTTTTCCCACGGAAAAAAAAGGTGTTGCAAATGTCCATGGGCGGCGATTATCGCTTAGCATCAGGCACGCTTGCCTTGCTTGACTCTCTCACGTAAAAAACAGGTTGTGGTAAAAAAAATTGCGTGTGTACAGAGTAAATTCATTAGAAGTGCAAGTGTTATTGTAAAAACACACACACACACAAATTAGTTATTTATAGTTTAAATCTATAATATTAATATAATAATACGAAAGAATAGATGTTAGAAAACTAGCCAGTCCATTATCATATTATCAATAAGTATTTATCTAAATTTTTTATTCACCAATAATATTTTGTCCTACCTAGCTGGTTTCTTACATATATCGTATATAATCTAAGCAATACCATGACGCATGACGGTTTTACGTGACGGTTTTTCATGACGCGACCTTGAATCTTTAAGGCCCATTTACACGGTGCCAGTTTCTTGCCTGTTGTATACAATTAAATTGAAGCAATAAATGAGTTGCATGGTCTAAACAACAAATGGTCTTAACAATTATTGCGCGCAATTTATTGCATTCAATTATTGCTCTTGTATGTACAAGAAAATGGCATCGTGTAAATGGGCCCTTACTCTCAAGCGCACAACAAAATTTTATTTCAATAATTTGTTTCTAATTAGAAGTATTGTTATGTACAGTATACATTCTCATGAAAACGTTACCAAAACAGACGAGTTTGCGGAGTTTATAACTTACATAACCATAGAAGAAATCTTTTTAATACCTCTTTGTGTGCAATTTTTTTAAATATAGGTATTCTTTATTTCTTTTCATTTTTTTAACGTTTTAGTTAAAATATCAAAACACGAAAAGTAGCAAATTTATTCGTTGTAAAATAAAAGTAAGCTTACGTAAGAAAAGTTACGGACTCGGAAATGTTTCTAGACACAGACACAAAGGCAACAGAATGAAAAAAAAAATAACAGAGGACAATCAAAAAGCAATACGGGAATTTGCCAATCTAGGTACAAAATCTCGATATCTCATCGGATGTTCGGCCTCGCAGCTATTCTCTTCGAAATATGGCATGCAATAAAATATCCGTGTTGGGGGAACGGAAAAGCAATCGACGGAGTCCCGACAATCGGTCGAGAGCGGTGTATGAATTCTGATCGGTTCCGAGCGGCATGTTTACCCCAAATTAGCGTGTTTTGCATACACGGATTCGGTTTCAAACAACCCTTCAGTTGGTTTTTAGATTAATCTTTCGATCTAATCTGATCGGTTAGGGTATTTCGGTTATTCTAATATTTGTTTATTAACCACATTTAAAATAACATGTTTAATTTTTGTTTTAATTAATCTCTTTAAGTCTTTATAAGACTCAATCTTTATAAACTGTTATACGTAAAGGATTTCATACATCAACAAAACAGCTAAACACACAAATCACAGTAAAGCCAAGATTTATTCGAGATACATTTAGATTTAGACGAAGCTAAGCTAGCAGCAAAAAGCTAACTTTTGAAAATAATGACATGAATCCCCATGCGCACAATCTATTGTGCAGATGAAGCGTATAACAAAATGTGTGTTCATTTGACTGGTTCATTTGGACGTAGACTGAAGCTCGCCCGATGTTAGACACGACTCGGTGAACTCATGCCCGCTCGTAAATAGGGGGAAGGCATCTATTATGTATTGGTAGTCCAAGCCGAACGAGAAAATATCGTACATGACTTGTTGACCAACAACGTTTGATTAAGGGCACACGTCGGAACTTTATGACAGTTTACTTGTATACGAGTACACATAAAGCGTTTGGGGCATTCGATTGTTCTATTATACTGAAAACATAATTGTTAATGCAATAAGTAAAGACTGCATCACTCGGTTGTTTGACTTTGCTAGACGTCAGGGTTGCTGTTATGCAATGTCAAACATTCATAAAATTACAAATCCTAAGTCGTATCGGGTAGTTCGAGTAGAATGTTTTAAATATTCACATTTATTAATAATTGTAAGATAATAATATTATAATAAATAATAAGATAATAATTGATTTGACTATTTTGAATTATAATTTTATTAATAGTATGATTAACAAGCTTTTTGCTAGTTAATAGTATGATTTACAAGGTTAAACACTTTTAAATAAAGTTGAGTTGGCCGTAATAAGTGCCTAAGAGAGTTATAAATAAGAAAATACAGTATGGACTGACAAATCAATGAATATAAATAAAAAGCAAAAATAAAAATAATAGTACATTATCTTGTACCAGTGAAGACAGAATCAAGCATAAGTGGAGCACTTGTGTTTTGTTATTACAATGCGTAAGTCTGTTCTTATGTACGTACCTTATAATTTAATCTGGTTGGTTTATCGAATTATTTTTCGGATCGCGTTCGCAAATTGTCGTACGATTTGCGAATACGTACTTCTACAACTAGTGAGCAGGCAATGGGAGGTTGAGTGAAATTGACAGATTTATTTGCGTTCGGATAAATCAGGATTGCGAACGGCTGCATTTTTTACAACCCCCGTCCCGAATCACGCAATCCTACTGAACGTAGGAAGTAATCGCATTTAAAATCTGGGATACTGTCTGATTTCTCTATTTACGTGATTCTTTTTACATGTTTCCACGTGGAAATAAACAAAGTTTATTTGGCTTCCGTCAATAATAAAAGGAAATTACTATAAAATAAATAATTTCAATCCCCATAAGAACAAATACATTTAGAAGATAAAAAGGATTCAATTTAATATACTTCGTTAACTAAGTTCACTACATTTTTATACATGACAGTAACATGTAAATATTTTGCTGATGTCTTAAAATCTCGAATTTTCGATCATCCGGTAACTGCCTGTCATCCGGTTCAGGATGCTTTTTCATATGATCTTCAGTGTTTGACAAAATAAAAAATATGCTGAAATATTGTTCGCCAGCTTGCAACTATGTCATTCAACATTTAGACGCGGTTGTACCTCCGAGCACCTGTACAACGTTAGGTTCGTGACAAATCAAGTTACTTATATCATCCCCGACTGCGGCAAGGAAGTGGTAATTTCCCAAGGGGAGAAGGTATCGACTGCGGGCTGATTCGCCCACGCTGCTTGTCACAACTCCAATAATGTATACAGTTTGACTCTGTAACGTGGACGCTAATCCGCAACTAAAACGTTATCTAAGCATATTTATGGGCCGTTTAGATACCTATTACACGGAACGAAAGAGGTGTGCTTGTACTGGTTTACTTTCTAGCGTGCAATTATTTATAAGGTGGGACGCTGGTTGAAATATTTGTTATTATGTTGTTAAAATATTTTACTTCTTAAGATTGATTCGTACAGTTCACTTCTTCTTTCTGCTGTCTTTATACCACATAGGCGGTGCAACATGTCAATTACGTTGTTATTGGTTAGGTTTTTTACGGCCATCTTTACCTTAACGCTCCTTGGGAGTGTTATCACGTTGCTATTGGAGTGTCTGTAACCCATAACTGGAACAATTTTCTTTGGGTCACACAAATTCTTGCCCCGCGTGGAAAGCGAGCCCACATCTCTCAACGCCGAAGTCACTAGCTTAGCAACTGCGCTGCCGAGTATTCGTACTTTCCGTACTCTTTAAGTTTAATTAAATACGTTTCCATCCATTTTTGTTATCACAGATAATTTCTGCATTAAAATGCACTCGTTCTAAGTATCTTTAAATCGCTTATATTTTCTCTACCGACTTTTGATCAAACTTTTTTTGTTTTAAATGACTTTTATTAAATTTACTCTATTTATTTGTACTGTACCTACATATTTTAGAAATTATTTTAATTAAAGTTTTAAAAAAATTCATTAAACTCTCAATATAGCGAAAAATAAAAAAAAAAAATTTAAATCTAAATAACTCATTTGTTATTGTCTATTAATTGAAATGAAATATGATCATGGTAATTGACGTTTATAAAAAACTTCAAACAAGCCAGAACAAAAGTATGCAAGAAACAAGTTTAATTTATTTTGACTTTAAATTAGTCTTTATGAATATGTCCTTTTCCCATAACGCAGAACGATAAACAACTTATTGTATGAAACGTAGGAGACATAGGACAATATAGAACTATAGACAGTAATACGTATCTTTTCAAAAGTGAACAGTTTTTATATTTTAGCTTTTTAACATTATTTGTTGCGGTTGTGTGTCGACCTGTCACATGTGACTTAAACCAGAGACTACAATCCTTACCTACCTACCACACCGCTGGATCAAATTCGGAATGGGGTGGTCCATCACAAAAGAGATGCAACTGTTTATTATTACAATAAGTTACGTATAACATGCGGGCTTAAGAGATCCTAAGCAAACAATTGAAACCCCGCTGTGCGTGGTACAGCTGGATAAAATTGTCCCGGTATTCTAAACATTTTCGGCCTAAAGAAGACGCCTACAATATTAACACAGGTGATGAATGACACTTTGATTTGAGACGCTAGGCGGGCTAAACTAAAAGTCCACGCTCATTAAGACTCTTGTATAGATTTTTATTTACCCGTCCTTGCATACTAAACACGCTAGTCGAAACTAAATAACGTTTATGTGACAATATTTAATGAGTCGCTCTATAAAGCTACCTTGCCATTATGATATTGTAGTCTCCCTTTCGAAAACATTGCCTCCTTTCTGTAGGATAGCATTATCCTGTGTTGTAAGGAATTTTTACGCACACAAATTTCACGTTGACCGACACCCGAATTCGTAACAATTATCTTTAGGTTACACAAATATTTCTCTCCTGTGGGAATAGAACCCACGACCCCCGTCGCCGAAGCCAATACCTTGACAACTGCACCAGGGAGTCATCAACAAAGCCTTATCTTACCAAAAAGCCTGTTTTTCGAATACAGGGACGTTACCTTAAAAGGTTATATTCACGAAATAAAAAATAAAAAAAAAATGGAAGGAGACGCGCGTTTCATACCTAATGTTTATCAATGCCGAGTTATAATGAAATTATGTTTTTATTATATTTGTTGCCCAATAAAAGTCTTAAATACTCGTTATATACTGAATTTAAATTATCAATCGAAATTAATAAATCTTTTCAAAAAAAAAAACTAGATGTGCTTTTACCTGAATTTTTATTTACCTAGAAAGAAGAAGTAGCCTAGTGCTGTTTTAGACGGTCTCAAATAAAATAATTTAGTGTTAAAAATATTTCAAAACGCTTTCGTAAAAATGTACTCCTTGCCTTGATAATTTAATTTAAACTAAGAGTTTATTTCAGACCAATTGTCGTTAAGCAGTAAAAACTATCAAGATTACACTGTCTGCATGCCTACTTAACTTTTACATGCGTGAACTCGATAATAGTCGTAGGATTAAGAAAAAGAACTGGGAAAAGGAATTCTTTCTTCGTATTCACTAGTATATTAAAACTGTAGCACGCTGATAGCGGCGATTAACTTAATTTAAATCTTCGTTAATTATAGCCATTATTACACATTGTGCTAGGTCGTTGGTTTTACGACATTAAAATCATTGGTTCGAAAACCGATAGCGTTTTTAAGCCGTCAAGCCGTTTGTGGACTTTTTTACTAGCAAAAACCACCATGTAGCTAACTGATCACATATCAACTAAAACTGTCCACGGGCGTTTAAATTTATATATTTTCTATCTTGTATTTATATTGAAACAAAAACCTTTACATTAAAATGGTTGAAATAAACAGGTACATACGTCAGTAAATGCAATAAATATGTACGTTCTCCAGAATTTAAATCGATATAGCCAGCCCAGTTTGTTTGTGCAACCGAAACTACTTTTGCATTGGAATTTAATCGGATCGAGCTGCGAGCCAAATTTGCTTTGTATTCGATCCGACCGGTCAAGTTTTGGGGAAAAATCGTTTTATATTTTTATTTCGTTACTTTTTGAAAATACAATTTTGAATTTGTGCAACGCTTCAGTAGGGACGTTCCATAAATTATATTGGACGAAACCATAACTTACAATACGTGACATTTGAATTTTTCTAAAATATCGTTACAATTTATTGCAGTGATATATTACTTGTATGGTTTTCGGTGAGAAAGCTATGCTATTGAATAAAAGTAATTATAAATCAAACTAAGAATCTTCCATGTTAGGTAACACTTCACATTTGATTATATTTTGGTACGTGAAAGTACTTTGGGAACGTGGTCAGTACTATCTTTGTCACTCTTTTGCTTTACGTTTAAATTAAATATCTGCAGATAATGACACCTTCGCGTAATTCTGTTGACCTACTCCCCTTGGTATGTCTGGCATGCGTGGGTTAGTTACATCGATGGGGCTTCTTGGGATTGCATACTGAGGAAATGCTGATAAACAAGTGCCGATGCTTCTTTATGCTAATAGGATCGTGTTTCTTATTGGCGTCGTAATTGTGGTCGGACATAAGCAACCGTGCTGAATGAATTCTCAATTAACATATATAACGTCCTAATTGCAGCAATTTGTATTAAGTGTGTCGCTCCTCTAAGCGTTTAGTTAAAGCTTTCCCCATAAACCGCGATGAGCGCCGACATTTCAGGGTCATTATCATAACTCGGGCCGAAATAAAATTCGACCGGGCCGGCTGAGAACACAACGAGCTCACAAATGTGGAGCGATCATTATTTAAGTCGACAGTGGCATAAACAATAGTAATTCCACAGATCCCGAGGCAAGAGGCGGCGCGTGGGGCAAATTAATGAGTTCCAGCCAGAACGCAGCCGCCGCCGTTACTCACACGGGATTATAATATGGGCTCGGTGTAAACTTACTTTATTGCGTAGCCAAGCAACAATATTTAGCTAACAGTAAATCGTACTAGTGTATTCGCTGTTAGCTATCGTTTAAATCCGTATTAAATTTCCTGCTAGACGTTTACTAAATTGCTTTGAGATTAGTCCCATCCACTTCTTCGATGTTTGCCGGGAAAAGGATTTTATAGGAATAAGCTTTGCATGCTACTGTTCCTGCAACAATAGAAGTGTAATTTATGAGCTTGGAATCGTTATAATCATTCATATTTTTGAGGGACAACGATTTGCGAAATTTAACGCTTCACAACTTTTTTTTCAGTTTTGAGTAAGTTTCTAATTACTAACGTGTGGAATATTTTACAGTGCCTATGGTTGAAAATCTAAAAGTAAATTAAGCGCCATTTTATTATATTAGTGAGTACATAATATTACATCAAAAACATGAATCGTCATGTTGCTCTATATAAATAGACGACAGGCGATATACCAAATAATGAATGAAGATAAGAATTATATATCGGTACATATCATATGTTAGATGCAAAAACAATATTTATGAGTCCAATATTAATATACAGACATACACAGACACACATATACATATACAGACAGTAGATAGGGGTTAGATAGTATCATTAAGACGTTGTTACTCAAAACTGGCTGAAAATGTTTCACAGAATCACAATCGATACTTTGTATTATACAAAATCGCACATACATTATTCCCCTATTATGTGCTAAAGACCGCGTTAAACTCCTATGTTACAATTTTAAATAGCATCGCCATCTTTAGAGCGAACTGGGCTCTATTGTTCCATACATGGATGTCGCGCCGTTTCCTTTTTGTTTGTTTAGGAATTCTCGGAATCCTACTTATAATAATTCCGTATAAATCGGGAATTGAATCACAATTAACAAAATACTAGACTATTCAAGGCGTTCATTTGACTAAAATTATTACTGTTCCGCAGAAAAAATTATAATGATTAATGATGCTAGGTTCCGCAACGTAAGTACGGATACAGACGCAGATAGCAAATCCGCGAATAGAAAATTTAGTAATAGTATTTGTCTTTGTTTGAGTCTTTGGCAGTGTTGCTAAGCTATTGGCTTTAGCGTCAGGAGTCGTAGGTTCAATTGTCACACAGGCCAAATATATTGTGACCCAAAGATAATATTCCTGGATGGTAGGCAGCTGTTGTCGTAAAAACCTAGCCAATATCATTAAAAAGATGATTGACATGTTCCGTGGACCCCACCTTAGTTGAAATACGGGCAGGATTAAGAAGTAGATATGTTTATGTCTGATAATCTTTTCGCTGCTAGTTTTAAGGAGTTACATAGGAATCCCGTTGAAAGGTCCATTACCACGAACTTGTATAGATATACCCCTAGATATATATATCTAGGGGTTCTAGGGTCTAAAGGTGTTTTCAAGGTATAAAGTAACAAATAGGAAAACACAATCTACGACTACATTCTATATCTAATAGTGTCATAGTGTAGAACAGACATCTATAGTATAGAAAGAAACTACTAATTCAGTTTAGGTAATTTTCAAAATCGTACTTAAATTCCTTAACTTTGAAAGGCAATCCGAATCCAGACTTGGAATATAATCTAGGAAATATGATAATAGGCCTTTTTGGCACAAATATTGATGCATTGAAAGTCGAGAACTTGGTTATTTATGCGACTATATCGACATGGGCTGACGTCGGCGGCCAAAACATTGTCAATGGCCACGATAAAATTTGATGGGCCCGCGCTGCCAGGCCCCGTCTGCTCCAAGCGAGGCTTTTACTCTCGTTACTGTCGGCGGCTTCAATCGAATTATCGGTGTTTCACGATCAGTTCGCCTTTTAAAAGCGAAGTTTAAAGAAAACGCGATAGGAGATAATAAGAATAGGCGGACGGTAAACAACCTTTGCGGGAACTGTGTATTCAAAAAGAGAGAAAAATTGACATGACTGTACTTTGAATAGAGAGAAAAATGTTTTTCCTCAGAAATTACTGTTACAATTTTCGCTGTTGCACGAATAGACAGGTCCCTCCGGGGAAGTATCACGACCTGACAGAAGACCAGCGAGAAGTGGAAGTGCGTACTTTTTCGGTTTCGTCTAGTGTCACACACTATAACCAGAATCCACTTTATTAAAAGGTGGCTTAGCATCTGCAACACTACGGGTGAAGCAAATGTCCATGGGTAGCGGTTATCACTGAACATCAGGTGGATTGACAGCTCGCTTGCCTTCTTCTCACATAAAAAAAACAGCTCCAAATAAGTAAATGTTCTAAAAATCAATTCGAGAATACTTGTTAAATCATTGACTTTGTATCACTAAGTCCATTTGTGTTTTTATTATCCGTATATGTATTTATTTCTATATATATATTTATATGTATAAATTTATATGTATGTATCTATATATTTATTTATGTACATATATGTTACATTTTATGGCACATTTATTAACTTAAATTTTTATAGTTTCATTTAGCACCTACCATCTACTTTTCACCATGACAAGGGTTGACTGGTAGAGAATGCCATTAGGCATAAAGTTCGCCCATTGTAGCCTTTAGCTTAAGGTTTAACAATGAAGCTTAAATAAATAAATAAATAATAAACTAATTCAGCAGTAAAAAATAATATCTCATATTTCTAATTCAATGTGGGTCCTCGCTGAATATTTGCTTTTGTTTTTGACGTAAAATCCTTGTAACTTATCCTAAACGTTTAATGTAAGCCTTGAAGAGTGCATGAGAATCAAATTGTGGGTATACAAAAATATTTTCTCAATTCCCACGTGTTTAATATCGAATACAGAGATGTTTATACGACTGCGCCGAAGTAACAAATGTTGACCGAGGACCCACGATGTTTGTTTAGGTAACTAAGTTTGGTTGTCGGGGCGCGGTTCACTGACCAAGTGCGTATTTAACTTTAGACAATAACCGACCGCCTCCAAAGGATGAGTAATGAAGTAAGCTTCCGTAAGTTTCTCAATAACACTTAAGCGATGCGTTATTTGAATTCCCCATGGTTTATCTCTATTATTATCAGTTAAATTGTTTTTTTAGTGTACTTTATTTGTTACTTACCTATATATTCGTATTAATGATTCTAATGATTAACTATCTGTCATGTATTAGACAAAATCAATGACTTTTTTTTTCAAAATATATACCAAGTATACGTGCTGATATCTTTTTTTGTCAGGCGTAGGTTTTTGTTAGCCCGGTGACTTTAACAGCTTCTGAGGAAGAGGACCGCACCGCGGACTCGGGAGAGCAACGTAGCTGGTGCACGACACGAAGATGCCATCCGCTCTACTCCCGCAACACCCTGCTAACGAAAGAGGGACACACGGCTAAAAGCAGGGATGGGGGCGGGCACGACACGATCCAAGAGCCCCCGAGCAGCAAGCATGGGGTGCCATTAAAAATGGGGCTCACAATGGGTGCTGTGCAAATTGCACTAGAGCAGCACCATTTGGCCGAACTAGGTGAACTACTATTTAGTGACGTAGCATCTGAAAAGGGGTAGCCCAGGAAGTCAATAGTCGCGCCGGGGTCGCGGAAGATTGCGTCTTCGTGTTCCTGCGTCCCCGGCCGATGCGACAGAGACAGGTTCAACGTGGGCTTTTTAGTGGATACCCGTTTCTGATTGGGACTCTCACATACCCCGAAACCGGTGACAGGTGATCCATAAAGTATTTTGCCCACGCTAAAAACAAGGCTCCTCCGGATAAGTACCACGCCCTCACAGAAGATCGGCGTAAAGCGAAAACATTTTACTTCAGGATTAGTGGAGGTATCCAGGTTAAATGTTGGAAACATTTAAAATTTGGGGCCCGGATACATGCACATTTACAACCCGTCGGTTATTATTTATATACAACGGCTGCTGTAATCACTTAACATTAGGTGAACCACATGCTCGTTTACTACCACGTTTCATAAATGAGAAACATCCACGTTTCAGTAGCGACATTTGGTGAGCTGTTAACAAGCATTCCAACACATCCATTTAATTGATATTATCTGTTGGTCATAGCAAAAGTAATATACTCATGCGCATTGGAAATTTACTGTTAATAGCGTCCGTACTTCAACGGCAGTCGATCAATCCACACGTGGGATGTCCGGCCAAGTCAGTTCGAGTGAGCTGCCAGTATATTCAAACGTCACTCTCGCCCGCATAAGCGATCGCTCATATTTACATAACACCATTAATAAATTTCGCAAGACGTCGACACAATCATCGCCGGTAAGCCCCAAGCCGGGGATGTGGCCCACGCAAGTGCCTTGCAACGCTCAACCTGAGCCTGCAGATAGATTGCAGACCCGACAATAACTCACCGCATTCTGCTGCCAATTTAAATTTGTTTATACGTTATAAGTTATCACTGTTGCATACCTCGCTTGCCATGTATTAATTCGAGATATCTGTAGGAGATAACTCATATGGTATGGAATTATACGGCAATTTATATTATCTTCTCATAAAAAAAATATTCATAAAGTTAACTCGTAACAGATCATAAATTTTCTATAAATTTTATTTTCTGAGTCTATAATATATGTGTGTGACGGTTAATTTCAATGGAAGATTGCAAAGTTATCAAATCAATTCAATTACATTGAATTGCATTGCGGAATGTTTTGTACTGCCGAGCTTCAAAACTGCAAAAATCTTTAAAAATTTAATAATAAATAAACATATTTGTATAATTGTGGTAATTATTCCGTTTGTTATATTGATGGAACGATTAATATTTTAACAACGATATTAATTTCATAGACTATTTATTTATTTATTTGGCACGGTTACAAAATACAAATTCTAACATGACTAAATTATTACAGACTAATATATATTACTAAACTTGCATTTCAATAACAACCGAGCACAACATGCAATTTAAATAATGTATGTAATAAATTATAGTTATAGTTACTAATTTACTTATAACAAAGAAGCAGACCAATGTTCTTAGAGGACTTAATAGTTTTTAAAAATAATGACAAGTTTTGATGAAATATATCTGTCTCTACATAAAATATTATACTGTCTACACATTCGAATTAAGGGATTGTTATGAGATACATTATTCCGGGTTAGCGGTATATGGAAAAGATGCTGTCTACGACTAGATTTAGGTGAACATCTCAATGAAACATGGCATAGGACGTCAGAATCAAGGGTGTGATTAACTATTTTATGCAATGTTAAGAGGTCACTAAGTTGTCGTCGCATAAGAAGAGAATCCAGATTAAACCTTGCAAGTCTGTCATTGTATGTTAGCAGAACTTTTCCCAGACCTAGCTTATAACTGAGGCTACGAACAAACCATTTTTGTATTGACTCTAGTCTATTTATATGATTATTATAGCATGGTGACCATATGGTGCAACAATATTCAAGATTGCTTCTTACCAGACAATTGTAGAGGATAATTAAGCTTTTGATTCTTTTGAAAGGCTTAGTGATTCGATTTATGAAACCTATGTTCTTTCTGGCTTTTAAGATGATCGAGTCGTAATGGGTTCTGAAAAAAAGTTTTGAGTCATACCAAACTCCCAGATCTCGCACTATGTTTACGCGTTCCAGGGGGACGTTTAAGATATTATATGAAAAAACTGTAAGATTCCTTTTATTAGAGAATGTGATGACTTGACATTTACTGATGTTTAGTGACATTTTGTTTTTAGCGCACTAGTCGACTATCGTATTGATGTCGGATTTAACTATAGCGCAGTCCGAAACGGATTGAATACTGTAAAATAGTTTTATGTCGTCAGAAAATGCCAAGCATTCAGAATTAAATATGTTAAGCAGGTCGTTTATAAAAATTAAAAACAATAAAAGCCCCAGATTTGATCCCTGAGGAACTCCTGAGTTTGCTGTGAAAGGTGAAGATGATCATGACCACCAATTGCTACTATTTGAGGACGATTTTGTAAATATGAACGCAGCCAACACAGGAGAGTGCCATGCAGCCCCAGATGTTCCGCTTTGATACATAATATAGAATGATCAACACGATCAAATGCTTTTGCAAAATCGGCGTAAATCGAATCCACTTTCCCTGACTAATCAAAGACTGTATTTAAGTAGTGCGAATAACTTAATAAGTTAGTAGTAGTGGATCTAGATTTGACAAATCCATGCTGATTGGGGCTTATGACTACTCTTAAATGAGCATAAAAATGTTCATACACCAAGCTTTCGAAAATCTTTGCAAAACAACTCAAAATGCTAATCGGTCTATAGTTCGATACGGACCTCCTGTCACCGGATTTGTATATTGGTACAATTTTTGTAATTTTCCATAAGTCAGGGAAGGTGCCACTGCTGAGGGATTTATTAAAAATAATACCCAAGGGTTTTATGAGAGCAACCGCACATCGACGTACAAAAATAGGCGATATTCCATCAGGGCCCGCGCCTTTACCTGTATCGATTGAGTTAATACAAGACTTAATATCTTTATCAGCAACATGAATAGAGGCTAAAGTGGAGGTACTTGGTTTGAAGTTTGGAGTGTATATAGAATGGTTTGGAGTGCTGTAGACAGTTGAAAAAAAATCCGAAAAGAGATTAGCGATGTTCATCACGCCCTCAGCTGATTGACCCTTATATAAAAACTTGTCGGGGTAGTTATTTGAGACCCTTTTGGGTTTAGTGTATCTCCAGAATGCCTTAATATCTAAGGTTCTCCTCAGTTCGACTAACATACAGTTTGAAAGAACTAGCTAACTCCACTTTGCATCTGGATCTTTGCATGGAAAATGTGTCAAAATCTCTCGGGTTCCTATATTTTTATACTTGTTATGGAAACGCTTCATCATCATTTAATTAAGCATGAACTAAACCAAGTAGGGTATTTCATATTTTTTGGCCTGCCTCTAGGAGTATATTTCTCAATGATTTCCCAAAGAGTATTGTAGAAATGCTGTACAAAATCGTTACAAGATAAATCACTAAATTGAGCCCAATCAACATTATTTAGCTCAGATATACAGGCATCATAATCAGTTTTTCGAAATATAAACCTAGATGATACGACCTCTTTCAGAGCACGAGCTCTCTCTGCTTTTATGGAAATTTCCAATGGGGGATGATGTTCATCTATTCGACTCATGCCTAAAGTTCCAGTGACCGAGCATATCAAACTTGAGCTCACCAAGACAAGATCTAAGATTCTACGATTGTGATTTAATACGGAATTTAATTGTACCACATCAGTAGTAACCATAAAATCAGTCAGCAATGCTGACTTAACTTCACCATCAAGCCGAGGAAATCCATTATGAGATTTACTAAAGAAGAGAAAAGAATTTCAGACTAAGAAGTTTCAAATACGTACATTTCATTATTAGCCTTTTGAAAGTCCTCCTTCAAGCAACTCAACTATAATTAAAAAGTAGGAAGTTGTTTACTTCGATTATTTTATATAAAAGACTATTTAACATTTTTTTTATTTTTACCTCTGCCTAAAATAATAAAAAATAAAAAAAAACTGGATTAAATTTTATAATTTCATGTATTTTCCCGATTAAACATTACTAAATGAAACTATGTTTACAGTTTTTTTTTTATTTTTTTGAGAGAAAAAAAATAAACGCGATAAATGTAAGCATAGTTTTAATTAGGATTAAATTTAATTCAAAATCAAGAAATGAATATATTTCAAAATTATTCTTAAAAAATATTTCACGTTCCGAATCTGTTGAATTAAGAGTGCACGGGTTAAAATTTGTGGCCAAATTTATTTTCTTGTCTCGTTTCATAAGATTAAAACACCCCGCCCACATGGTGCTTTCTATGTCTAGGAAAGTAACATTTAAATAATTTTTGTTATTATAATATGTATTAGTATTCGAAGAACGTGCATAAGTTAAACAAAAAATGTTGCGGGAGTAAAGTGGGCGTTACCATATAAGAAGCTGTTATTATGAAACGTCAGTGAAGGCAAATATAAAAACAAAGCCTTAAAGAATCAACTTTTATGAATTTTAAAAAATTCAACTTCCTTTTAAACATCATGATTGAATACAACTTGAAATTTAGGGGTCTATTTATAACTGATTAAAGATGCCAATATAGGCTGGAATTGTAATGCCGTGGCGCAGTTGGCAATGTAACAATACATATACAATACATAATCTTCGTCTTCTGAGGTCGCAGGTTCGATTCCCACATGGGACAACGATATGTATAACTCAAAAACGTTCTTGTAGCACAGGACAATGTTGTCCTCCAGTAAATAAAATATTAAGAAAAAAAAACAGAACAAAAGGAACGTGAACTCAGTTTATTTTATTTCATCATTTCTATGTAACAAAATAACGCGCAAACTGTTTTTACATCTGTGAAAGAAGTTTGTTCGATTATGTTTCAATAAAATATTTCTTTTACTATGAACGTTCTTTCAATTTGTATTTTTTGAAAATTTCCATGTAAATGTAATAATCTCGTTTAATTAATGCCGAACGCTTCACCTCCAATCTGGAATACCACTCCATGAACTAGGGTACGTCTCTCTTTCGTGCCTTTATTATTTTGACGCGCCTGAAAAATCATCTGGGTTGTGTTTTGAGCAGTTAAACAACTTCTGTAATATAACGACTTGTCGCTGTAATAAGGACATTCAAGTTCAAGTATATAACACATTACTATAAAGTAGTGTGGTATGTACTTTATAATGTTGTCTAAAGATATTAAGATAATATTAAACTAAGAACTGTTACATTAAGATTTTGGACTATATTTTTATTTATTATATAAGTGAATGCTTAAAATTATATCTTCCAGCGATAGTTGTCAAGCAGTGGCTAGTTTTTAAGTAAAAAAAAAGTAGTATTAATCATCTGCCCATTGTTTACGACTATTGATGAACTACTGTATAAAAATTTTACGCATTGGTTTGACATTATTAACTCATTTGGTTCCAACGAGGACAGTGCCGTGAATGCGTAAAAAGTGCTATCTAAATCGGCCCTGGGTAAGCTTAAAAAACATTCATTACAACGAACTTTCAAAAGGCATTATGAGGGGAGCTTGATATTCACAAAGCGAAAAACGACCAGGGATCACATCAAACACTTGAAACCGCTCGCGTTTCAAATACATCATGGCAGACAAAACAGCGATGGCTTTACGGTGCTAATACCTCAACGCCGGCGTAATTAAAACTAGAGCTTACACTCTACTTAATACTTCGTGCGACAAAGAACGGTATACGAGGAAAGAAAAGGGTGCACGATGACGAGGATTAAATTATATTTGCGCTCCGTCTCGGAGGAAACAAGACATACACGGTACGTCTACATTTTGTGTAATTTACACGGTGCGATGAGGACTTACATTTTCTTTGTGTCCCCGAGGGAAGTGGTAAAATGTTTTGTTTGTAGTGCGGTATAAATCTACATGTCCTGTTTTTGCACACTAATAACGATACAAGTCTGGTTATGATTTGGGAACTGAACATTTAAAATTGTGTGGGTATGTCGGTGTTAAACGAGCAGACCAACCTTTTTGGATTAAGGGTTTTTGTATAAATAAATTTGTACAAAGGGAAATATTTTTATGTATAAAACTAATCGCAAATTTAAAATGAACCTTTTCTAATGAAATCAAATACAGAAAGGACTTGGGACAGGCAAGTTTTACGAGAGGACGATCGCGTTATGTCGGACTCGCACCGACTAAAGCCCCCTTAATGGTCACCGCCATCTTAGAGAACAGTCATGGAATCTCAGACCACGGTGACTTAATTTTTTCACTTTTTGTTTATATACGTGAACCAGTGTGAAATAAAGGAGTCTGCAGTTTGTAAGTACATAATATAACAGCGAAAAATAATCAATGAGAATTGACAGAATGACCGACTACTATGGCTATGCTGTTGTTTCACTTTTTTCATCACAATTGAACCCAGACGAAGTTGTAAGTCATCATAGCCCACGTCTAGCAACATGCCCTTGATTTTTAACAGAAAGAAGCAAATAACCCAGCGGTTCTGTCGATGCTAAGTGATTTCTAGAATAGACTGCTGGTAAGGAAATTCTAAGTTATTTAGAATTTCCTTACCAGCAGTAGTTTATTACCGATTTAATTACCAAGACCCATTTGTTCATATTGCTTTTTTATTTTTAAATATTAGTGGATATTAAAGCTGAGATGATAATTTAAAAATCTAGATATCGTATCAAAATGTAAATAATTAATAATAAATTTTGGTCGCCATTATGGTGAAAATTATTCAATATTTATTTAGAAATCATACATGATCTTACTCGTGAATATTAATTTCAAAAACAATAAAACATCCTTTAATCGCTCTTTATTATACTTTAGTTTGGCGAATTATTAATTAGCCTGTTAATACTATCGACAGTACGCTCGAAAAGTTAAAGTTATGAGCGGTGTTGTCCCTTGGCTGGCGCAGTTAATTATCTGTAAATTTATTTTGCAGTTAGGAAACTCTAAGTTATTGCTTTGTCAGAATAATTACTACGAACTAAAGTTACGATGTACGGTAACTTAGTTTTAGTTACATTACAAAATCGACTCAGTCTTAATAATTCGAATTTGCATAACATGTTCATAACAGCAACTAGTAATAGTAAAATACTTTACGACATATCAAATTAATTTTTGCATTAAATAGAAACTGCATATTACTAAAATTCAAAATAATTTTACGGGTTCTTATTTTAATTTTGTCATAATTTTTTTTTCAATACGCGACGCAATGTCAATTAAAGGAATCTAAAGTTTGTAAATAAAAAATAAAAAGCTCCAAAAATTATGTAAAATTTGAGTAACTTAAAAACATCGCAAAAAAATTGCTTCCAAAAACAGTCATAACAAAAAAATATGAATTTCATCATTTCAGTCTGTTACAGTCCACTGCTGAACATAGACCTCTCCCCAGAGCACCACGAAGTACGATCCTGGGCTACCTCTATCCATGAACATCCCGCAAATTTGCACAGGTCGTCACTCCATCTAGTGGAGGGCCGATCTTCACTGCCCTGCTACCGAGACTGCCACTCGAAAAGGTTTCTTCCCCTTTCTACCTCAGACTTTCTCGTCTACACTTGATTTAATATTATATTGAGTTCGCTAAAACACAGTAAAAGTTTGTGTGATTAATAACTACTTATTCCGGCTTTATTTTGATTTCACGTTTGTAAAGTCCTTCTTCAATAATTCGTGGTTAGAGCGTAGGTTAGCGCTTTACCTGGAAAACCAGCGGCAAAAATGTTTCAATAATTTATCTACCCTTTTTAATTTCAGAATTTAAGCAAAATGTATCGTTTACAATGCCCTTAACAAGGTTGAAGTGCCTATATTAACTTGGACATAGGACATATTTTTTTAAACAACATTTTCTAGTCCCACACTAAGCAACACTTGCTCTATGGGTACTAGAAAACTGATAAACATACTTTTCTTTTGTAAATAAATACGTATCATACATAATTATATAAACACCCAGAGACTAGAAAACATTATGTTCAACTCAAAATAGTTTTCCAGTAGTGGGGATCGAACCCACACCCTCTGATTGAGAAGTTTGCGCATACTCTCAGTAGCTTCAATCTTTCTTTGGCCAAGTCAATGTAGACTTTTGAAGGAGTTGGAATGTCTGGGTTTGGCTATACATAAGCATTGATAAGATGCACATACTATTTCAATATTGTCGAAAACTTACAGTAAAAGCTTGATAAATTAAAATTGATATTTAGGTACATGTTTAAAAATGGGATTTAATATATTGAAAGTGGCTTCAATTTTGATACCCTCGTCACGCATTTATAAAATGTAACATCATTTAAGATTACCTAAGAATGTCAACGTCGCATTAAGTCCATTAATCTTTCTAAATCAATGAATCTGAAATTTTAATTCATTTACCGTGGACCCTTGGCGACTGCTCCTTTAAATTATGCTAATTAAATTATACTGTTGAAAGTCACTAATGGGAACATCAATTTGGATTATATGCCCTCTATCTCATGTTCCAGTCCATTAAAATGGATAATAACTGTTTAAGCCGACTGGACATTAGTGGAGTATCAATATTTATGGGCAGGTGTTAATTATTATGTGATGTATTAGACTAATCTTGTCATATGTGTTGTAATAACACTTTACGTCCAATTAAGCCTGTAATGCTCTCAGCGATATATGTTAGTATAGTGAATTATAAGCTTAAAGCTATCAGTAATCTTCTACATATTTAAAGGTATGGAGGTGGATGTGGATAATGTTCGATGTGGACTTTTTTAGTATCAGTTTGACTTGCACTTTGCATTAAATGTTAGTCTTACTTTTGTATTTTTAATGCCGCTATATAATAATAACGTAGTAATGAAAAAGAAGAAGCAGTAGTAGGGCTATGCAACAGTACGTTGTTGCACGAATGGGCAGGTCTGGGTAAGTACTGCGACTTTACAGATGGCCGATGTGAAGTGGAGGTGTACTTCTGCGTTTCGTCTGGTGAAGGTGAGGTAGCCGGGGCCCACTTTGTTAGAGGTGACAATGCTTCTGCAACCCTACGGGTGTTGCAATTGTTAATGGGCGGTGGTTATCACTTAACAGATGAACCGTCTGCTCACTTGCTCCTTCTCACATACAAAAGCACTGTAAGTGTTTTTGGGTTCTTTTATAAAAGAATAGCTCATTCTTTTTTACTAGTTCGATAAATGAAGGAGTAATGAAAAGGAAACAACGTCAAGGATATTCTGTTAATTACCGATTAATATTTGCGAAAATATAGAAAAAACACGAACCGTTTGTCGGCTTCCTCAACTTTAGCTTTTCGGAGAGCTAAAGCATATTTGCTCAACAATACAACAACAACCAGAAATAATTCTTTGAAATAGACGGACTCCAAACGATCTATTATTTTAAGTGAACATGCCGAAATGTGGCAAGAGAGCGGTGCAGTGGATTAACTTGACGGTAAAGTTTTAGTTCACGAAAACGGTTGGATCGGGAGTTCGCCTGACTTAGCGCCAGGTACCGAGCTAAGTTATCTAAGTTAGCTTCTGCTAAATTGCCGCACTAAGTTAGATGTTGCAATTTTCCCTGTCATTTCAATTCCGCTTGTTAACGTCGGTGCCGGTTATTAAAATAGTTTGATGAATTCTGTTCTGTTTAATCGGCATCGCTTAAAACTTTTTCGATTACTCAAATCAAAATCGCCTTAACAAATAATATAAACTTGACATTTATTACATTGTTTTACAAAATTTTGAGTTTGTTCAAATTGGGTTCAATTTTATAAAAACTCAATTGGAAAAGCCACGGTAGGCTTTCATTCAAAATTTTAATAACGAATTAATAACTACAGCGAATACTGTTACACGAATGGGCATGTCCATCCGGGAAAGTACCACGACCTAACAGAATACCGGAAGTGTTATATTTCTGCGTTTCGTCTAGTGATTGGGGAAGCCGGGGTCCACTTCATTAAAAGATGGCAACGTGGCAAGTTGGCGGTCATTACTTATCATCAGGTGAACCGCCAGCTCGGTTGATCTTCTTACATGAATAAAAAATAAATCAATAAAAAACATTGGGAACCTTTACGATCCATATTGGCAAAACGATAAATCAAATTACAAAAATAACCTGATAGCAGAAAGTACTTTACAATAACAATAAAATACAAGCAAATCAAATACTTCAGCGCAATATACGTGAAATTTAAATATGAAACACCAGCTTCCTCATATTCGTGATCGTATTCAAACTAGGGGCGAAAGCAATTTGCGTTGAAAGTCATAAAAGTCGTCTACGGCCGCCGACGGAGGCGCCGACGCCTCCTCAAAGCGCCTCTACACCTATTAAAAAGTTTAGGGCTTCTATTTTTGGCTCTTGACAACGCGGGCACACCGAACAAGAGTTATGTGACAACCCGTGGATGTAACTCGGCTTCATACGAGGAGGAGTCCGTAAAAATTTACAGCCCGAATACTTCTCCCTTGCGTCTCTATTCGTATTCTTAACTAATTGGTGTTTCTGTTCCCTCGTATTATGTTCTCCAAATTATTCAGTTGTTAAACTTTAAACGTTATTGCGTTCGCCACTTATAATTATAACTATTATTATTACCAACACATTTACACGTTTTCCTTTTCATTTTGCATTTATCCATGGAGTTTTACATTTAAGTTCTTTAGAAATTTAAATTTTTAAGATTAAACATTAAAGTTTTTCGTCGCTGTGAGAATCGAACCCACGTCTTTCGGAAAATTTAAGGTCTTTTTGTGAAGATTTTATTGCAAACATACATTTTTAATAGTATTAAGTGAGAGAGCCCAAAAAAGTTTGAAGAATTGAGCTAAGTAAACAATATTATACTGTAAATAGTGGGAAACGCTTCTTTCGAGTGCCGCAAATACTGAGTATAACAGGTCCAGTAAGTTTAAAATGTCCTACAGCTTACTAACTGAAATTTTTTTTACCGATTTGATGCTTTGTAAAATGGTCACGGGACGCACAGAGTCTGTGAAAGTAGTTTCATTTAGCAATGTTTAGTATTCCCGTATATGTAAGAAATTATCTTGTGCAACGTTTGTATGGAATATTTTTATAGAAAAGGATGAAAACGAGCAAGCGGATCACTGTCTAAGTGATCACCGGAGGAGACACAAATGCGTTGTCAGCATTTCAAGTAGAAACAGGCTCTCTTTTTGAACGTTTAACCGAAAACGTCGTTGGCGACAACTGATTCATTTATCATGAAATTGCTTAAAAACACACAGTAGTGCACTGCCAATCATCAAGGTATTTCATGGTTTAATGCCTTCTACAATTGTGAAACTTAGGAGCAGGTTTTAATTAGAACATTTCAATACTTTCTATAAATAATGAAAATAGATGAAACATATCCCTCCAAGGAATCTCCAAGCGCCTCGACAAGAG
Organism: Iphiclides podalirius; assembly: GCA_933534255.1. NCBI lineage: Eukaryota > Metazoa > Arthropoda > Insecta > Lepidoptera > Papilionidae > Iphiclides > Iphiclides podalirius. The sequence continues at coordinate 8,591,629 of OW152824.1, read as the reverse complement.
GGGCATTTGGAGAGAAGCTAGGCGTGGACGACTCAAGCACATTTACTTTGGATGCTGTCAAATGGACCTTGTAGTGGGTAATTCGGCCTAGGGATGGGAACGATAATACCAGTGCGGCCAAAATGCTGTCTTCCTGTTCTTAGAACACCGAGTTTCTTTTCTGTAAATAGGTTCAAAATCCGTGGTGGCAATGCCAAGAAAAGAAGCCAACCAGTGGACTATGTATTTTAACAATCAATGTGTTTATTTAATAACATAGGCCAGCTAGACAGTAAATTGACAACATGAGCGTGAGATACGTTAAAAACCAAAATATGTTTTTAATCATAATCATCGGGGAAAAGATTTGAGGGGTGAACTGCGTTAATTGAGACATCCTCTCATAAGTACTTTTTAATAATTAAGGGAAGCTTCACACAAAAATAGACAAATGACAGTTTGGGGTGGCAGTTTTTATTAAACATTATTTCCCATTCTATATGTTTTAGAGCAAGATAATTTTGTGTTTCAAATCGTTTTGTTGTTTCTGGGCGGTGCATCAAGTTTTTTAACGAACACGGCCTATAAATTGAGCCGAGACATTTAAGATATGCGACTACGAAGATAATGATGTCGCCGCGAGAAAAAAGTTAATGACGGTATAATACGCGTGACACTGACATATAGTTCTTGTTCAGCCGCATGTATTTGTATAGATGAAATCGATCCATTTTCATGTTTAAAGCAAATACAAAAATACATACAAGTGATTCACGCTCAAGTCTATCATTTTTAGGTGTGCAGTTAAGTCGGTTAAGTTGACTGTATACAGGTAGATGAAGATACATTGTTTTGTTAGAGGAGATAATTAATCCAATAACTTTAAACTTCTTATCCCTTCTGTTCTTTCATTTAAATAAACGGACTTGGCTAAATGTACCTATTTCACTATTTTAACACTTTTAATTAGTTTTTGAATGCGGAATGTTTTTAAATCGTTTGTATATGCTATAAAGTATTCTAAGATTTTAAAGACGTGGAAGATATTTTTTATAATATTTTTTGAGTATATAATTATTGGTTTTTGAGGTTAGTATTCTCAATAGTCGTTTATGTTTACATGATGTTTTTAGCCCCTTTGTTAGCCATGTCTTTGATACATCTTGCTTAATTTTTATGTGAGAATTTGGCAAGCGAGCTGGTGGTTCACCTGATGTTAAGTGATAGCCGTCAACCATTGCAATTTGCAACACTCGTAGGATCCAATTCATGCCGGTCTTTTGTGAGGTCGTGGCACGGACCTGCCCATTCGTGCAACAGCGAAGATTGGAACGTGGCCCATAGTGAAATACCATTAAATCCCCAAAACAGTATTATTTAAGCATGTGCAGTATTCTCATAAATACAAAAAGTCTAATATATAAAATTCCTGTGTCACGGTGTTTGTAATTAAACTCCTCCGAAACGGCTCGACCGATTTTTGTGACATTTTGTGTGCATAACGGCCAGGGTGGAGAATCAGACAACATCTATTTTCATCCCCCAAAATGTTAAGGGTGGTCCACCCCAAACATTTTTTTTCTACCCTACAAATAATTTATATGGCAAAACAACGTTTGCCGGGTCAGCTAGTTCACTTATAAAATATTAGGTTTACATTATAAACTATCTATATGTTATATACGAAACGGTAAATAAATTTACCTTATGTAATAACTGACACCAGGCTTACAAATATTTTTTTCTAAAGTTTCATGTTTAAACATACTCATTAATATATCGTTATGAAGAAGAAACATTTTCATCACATTTATTAACATGAAACCTAGTAAAAAGGGACGTAGTAAAGTTTTGAAACCGTTAAAGAATACGTGGCAAGTCTCAATAGTACGTTGAGACCTGTTAAAAGTGCAATCTTATGAATAACACTGCCGTGGAACGTTGCCCCGCGGAGCGATGCATAAACATCGCTAATGCGCAGTCGACAAGCAACTTTGGCTGTAAATCTCAATAGACCGCATACTCATAGGCCACAATTTCAGAATGTAACCGGCTTAAACTCGTTAAAGTTGGGCCAAGCCGACGCTTGTATGCCGCAGGCGCACAATAGGCGGTAGACATGCGAGTCGCTACCTATTTGCATTTACCGTCCGCGCCTGAAATGTACACTTAATATTTCCACTCAGCGCTGTTAGATGTTTTACTAAAACATAACCCGAATACAAATCCATCCCATAAACATCACGCTTTATCAATAACCACAAACTAGAATTCACATTTCGACTAAAAATCTGTTTCGAAACGGGCATTTACATAATAACTAAACTTAATCAAATGCTTTGAATGTTCAGAGTTTCATAAGATAGGATAGCGAATACTATTTAAACGTCATCGCTCTTTGCTTCCACTGCATAACGATGTCAAGGGCCTCCTGCAAATTCTGTAAAAGCTACGTAAGGACCTTCTTGGGGTCACGAGGTTTAATAGCGCAAGAAATCACTTTAGAAATGCAGAGTCGAGTTAAAGGAACATTTACAAGCGTCTCTTGACTGCGTGGCTCTCGTCGGCGCTAGACTACGACTACCTTCGTGAGAGTCGAAACATATTGCCAATTCTATTGCGTGAGTCTTTTAAACCGAGCAATTTTTACTTGGAATGAAACTTTATGTTTAAAAATGCGTTTTAATTTTATTATACATGTTTTCTAAAGTGCATTTAACAATTTATAGGCCTTACATGTCACGGCTGTTGATATCGCACCGATATTATTCTTTAAATTGTTTTTAAAATGAAAAAGGAGTTAGAACGAGAGAACATCGGCCAGGAACGAAGTTCGTCAGTTCTAAATGTAAGAACTGAAAAACTTTAAAGTTCTCATTATAAGATTTAAATCGCCGATGTGTGACGATTTCTAACAAGTATCTCTAACCGAAAGGAGCGTTAAGGATCTTCGTACTAAAAATAATGGGTATTCAACTGTAGCTTCTTATCGGTTCTTCCCTGGACTAGTCTAACTTTGCAATACAGCGAAAGGACGTCAAATCGTGCAATAGTAAAAAAAACAATAAAGAAATGTTTTTTTTTTTAAATCTGAAAAGGTAGCAAACGAGCTGGCGGTTCACCTGATCTTAAGTGAGAATCACCGTGCATTGAGCCGTAATTGCAACACCCGTAATGTTGTAGATGCGATGCTACCTTTTAATAAAGTGGGCCCCGGCTACCTCACTCACCAGATGAAACGTAGAATCGTAACACTTGCACATCCAGTATACTACTTTCACTTCACGCTGGTCTTCTGTGAGGTCGTGGTACTTCCCCGGATGGACTTGTCCATTGTTAACAGCGAGTATCGTTGCATGTTCCTACCACAGTTAACTTTTTGACTCGGATTTTGATTTCGATCAAATATTTACGATATTCAAGCACTCACAACTTTAACCTGAAATAAGCAGACGAAAAATGCTGGTACAATGCTGTGATGTATGAAAGTAATTTAATGTATCAATAATATTTTCCGTGAACATAAAACATTTTACAGACGCCGCAAAGTCTAAACTTTAATTAAAACGAACTCGCTTTAATGAGGGTTTTTCATCAGTTTTCAATATAGAAACCGCAAAGCAAGCGAGGTAACTTACTACCGGGAATTCTCACATTCGCGTGTCCACGGTCCGGCCCAACGGGACCGCGGCTTAATAAATAAAACACATTTTTTATCAAATTTAAATTAATTTCTTCATAGCGTTCTCTGCCTCGGCCCGTCGACGTCGCCGTCGCGAACTAAACGCATTAAAGCACGAACTCACGATAACACAATTATGTTTTAATTTATATACGCCATAGGCTTCGCACGCGACCCGCCTCGGCCGTTTACACGCACCTTTATCAAATCAACCGAGACTCGGCGAGCTTTTACTAATTATTAAGATAAATATTGTTTGAACAACACCTTGTTTTCGGACCGTGTGTCGTTAATTTAAATTTATTATCGGCGCGATTTTTAATCAAACTACGCGATTTGTTAAAGAGCTTTCTTGTTTAGATTCTTTGGAAATTACAATGAAATATATTTTAAAACAGTTGTTAAAACGAAGTGTAAGTAAAGACTGATTTAATATACCAATACATTATGGACTTCTCATATCCTTCAAACGTAGAGCAATTAACCAACCAATATAATGTTTAATTTTTTATAGGGGTGAGAGTTTCCTCGGTGTGGTTCTATCGGTTCCATCTGTCTTTTAGCTTAGTGTTTAAAGCGTCTGGCAATCTGATTGATCCGACGGGTTCGATTCCGTATCGGCGAAAGACTTTCATCTTTTTCCTGAAAATTTTAATTAATAGACGAATGTAATGAACAAATCCCTAATGACGTAATAATCTTCTTATATTATATACCTATATTGTTTTCGTCGATTTATCATATATTCAAGAATATGTGATAAACCGTATTCCAAAACTAGCTCATTAAATGTCGGTTGGAAAACATTAAATAATTAATCTCGTAACGGTTTTTAATAAAGTAAGTTTAAAATTTGGGTTACCGTCTCTAACCCCAATTTTATTTATTAAACACAATAGAAAATTGTAATATGGAACATATTATAATTCAAAATTGTGAATGATGGACATTGGGACCAGTTCAAAATTGTGATTATTTTAATTAAGTTATAATATTAAATGCATGCGTTTTTAAAAATAGATAAAAAAAATTCAGGAAGAAAATAAATCTTTTTCATTATTTGCACACACGAATAGAAATTAGACTGCCAACACTGAACTAATTTTGAGTGCGAACTTGCTGATATGACTCTACACGAGTAGGACGTCACTCCTACTTGATTTAATAGCTCAAATATTCTAAGAATGCGCTTTTAAATTTTCTAAAGAGGATTTCCATCTATCGCAATTGGAGCATAAATTTTTGTGAAAATTGCGAGAATTTCGTATTTTAATCGAATTAATGATGGTATTGCTTTGCATACAACTAAAACGTAAAAACGTATTACGATAATCGATCAGTAAATTACAATTTATAACCGATTTCTTAAAAGAGGTGATACACTTCGGATGTTTATATATATATATATATATATATATATATATATATATATATATATATATTATTTGTTTTGGAGTGGAGAGCTTCAATCTCTTGAATCTCTTGAACGCCCAGGCGCTTTAATCACTAAGCTAAACGACTGATTGCCACACCAATGAAAATCTCAAAGTATTACACATACATTGCTTTTCCGCATTTTAAGCAATGCTTGGCGCATCTATTTTTATGTCTTTTACAGTACAGAATCAATTTCAAATATGACTTTACAACGATAATTCGAACGAGAGATGTCACCATTGATATTTGAAATTTAAATTGTAATATTAAGAATAACAACATAAAAATGTTATTAATCTCAGCACAAAAATTTTAGACAAGGAAAATATTTTGTTATGTTTTTCTGTAAATTTTAATGTTAATCATTTTACATTTAACTACTGCTGATTTGCAAATGCTTTCAGTTGCAGGAATATAAGTAGAAATATATGTAGAATTAGAAACCTTCATATATTTGTTATTATTCTGTCACCAAGAACAAACACGTAAAAAAGAAACCAAACACAGCCATTAACTCGTGGTAGGAATCGTTTACGCAAGCGACATAAACTAAGCATCCCTCCGACCCCAACCGTTTTGAATCTATTGCAAGGGGAATAATATTATCTGTGTGGATAAAAGTAGAGGTCATGCATTCAGTGCAAGAACAACACAAATCGGTCTAAGGTACAAGCTGCAGCCGTTTTTAATTAAAAAAAAAGTTTATGTGTACTTATTAATACTTCTTGAGCGGTACATCAGAAAAATAACTAAAATTTTTACCCCCTGTGCCAGTGCTATTTGTTGTGTAAAAGACATTAAATGCGATTGATTGATAACGGTATAATTAAATAACTTGATGTTATTGGTAAATGTCGAATGTCTGTTTTTGGTTGCCATGGTAATACTGTGGAGTTGGTCGCCTTGCAACCAACTTCTCCATGTGGCTTTTTGTCTGTCGGTGTGCGCGCGCGTCGTAAACATTTTACTCTCATGTTTTTTTCAGGCCAAAAGACCTAAAACTCTAATAAAAATAATACTATTCTTTTAACTATCATTTATTTCAATTAAAAATAACTGTGAACAATTACAACTTCCGTGCATCGTATTTCTAACCGTATTTACCAGGATGTTTATTAATTGAAACTTCTACTAGTATATCACTATCACGTAATGGGAACTTTACCCGAATGTTTGTCTTAAGAAAAAAATCGTTTTTATGGAGTACGCATATTCAATATGCTCATATCAACCTACCTCCATAGCTCTTTTCAAACCCCTTCAGGCGATGCCACGTGATGTCAAAGTCAAATATCTTTGTTCAATATAGAAGCATTCACTTACTTATTGATAGTCAAAAAACTCTACCAACGGTTCGGAAGGAAAGCCTGACCTGGGAAGAACCGGCGTAAGAAACTCAACGGGACATTTTTTTTAATTGCCAAAAAAAATTACAAATATGTGTACAATTCTTAAATTCTACTTGAAAGAGCCTGGAGGGATCAATTCATTTCCAGATCAATCAATCTCCAGAGTGTGTTATCATTCAAATAATCACTAATACTATAATAGCCATTAACACACAAACGTTCCTTTACAAGTTTCTTGAATTTAGCAACGGATTCATTTTGAACGTTTTCTGGGATTTTGTTGTAAGAGCGTATACATTGTCCCATAAAAGATTTACTTATTCTACGCAATCTAGTTGAGGGTAGAACTAATTTATGCTTTTTCCTAGTATTTACATCATGCACATTACTAAATCTTGAAAAGTCATTTTTATTTTTGTGGACATACATGGGATGGGACAACAAACGCATATTCATACAAACTTTTGCATTAATACCAGTGAACTTTCATGAATATGATATTGAGCTCTATACTCTTAGTATGGTATTTTATTTAAAAGAATCATACTTTTGAGTTTACAACAAACATTGCCCTTACAGTAACAGGGTAACATTATCTATCCTATGCTGTAGGGACGATTTACAAACACAATTTTTGTGGAAAAACACCCAGATACGAAACAATTATCTTGGGGTCGCACAAATAAATTTCTCGTGTCGGAATCGAACCTACAACCCCCGTTGCCGAAGCCAATACCTTGGCAACAACGTCATAGAGCTATCGTGAGGGTGAATGAAAAATTAAGGGGAATGCTTTCACTTCGAAAACATTTCTAAGCAGGAAGTTTAGTTCAATTTGTTTAATGTTGGTTTGCGATCTTCTTTACGAATGATATATTCATGTCCTTTCCATTAAGTTTTCAGATTGTTGCAGTGTATTGGATGACTGTATCTTATGTTGCGTTACTCAAACTGAAATTTTTAAGAGGTTTTGCTTTTATTTTTTTTATAATCTAAGTGGAAGAACCCTAACAATTTAATGCATTCTTTATGGATGCAACGTAAGATGTTATAGGAAATAAACGACACTATATACTATAAGTCGCTTCAGCTTATGACTTTGGTCAGCCCCATGCAGTTCTGCTAATGTTTTGCGAGTAATTGGAGCAGCATCCCTGATTTTAGCTAATGGTCCCGCCTTGGTGTTTGTTGGGGTCGCGTGGCTACTATCTCTTTATTTGCCCTGACGTCTGTTCCAGTCGTACTGCGCAGTTTCCGTGCCATTAACAGATGTCACGTCACAAGCTTTCTTTATTTAGATATATTATATTCACGCTGATCGCGTGGCCCAGTTATGGTATTACATTACTAGCCAATCGTACAGTACCAGGGTCGATTCTCAGTTAGTTACATTTTTTTCAATGTGTGAACGGATGTTATATTTGAATAATACTTAAACTATTCTCTTTACTACGAATTAATTCATTCCTTCATTTTCCAAGTCAAGGGTGGATTTTATATGCGTTAACAGCACCTAATTTTTCGTGGAATGGCGGTCTTATAGTCGCGTTTTAAAATTTTAAGTAGATACATTTATATAGATAATATTATATTCATATATCAATGAACCTATTTAATTGAATATTTATAATATATTTCCTTTCAAAACGATAAGTAGTTAAGGCGGTAAAAATCTATGAGCAATAAAAAGGGATTCCACGTCTCAATCCATGGGTATTAACAAAATTACCATCTAATGATTTTATGGTCTCCGTGAACCCTAAGTGCGGAACCGCGGGCTCATTGTACCGGGTAACTAACGCAGCGTGCACGCGGCGATATTTAACAGGCGGGTCGATTCGACCCGTCCACCCTCGCTTGCGACCCTTTAGTCTTTCATTACGAAACCCTATGGCTAGACGTTTAGACGGAACGGGATAGTGTTATTTAAATGTCCCTTTTCACCCGCCTTTACGGGCCTGAGTATTCTGTGTTCCCGATACGTGCTAGTAGTAACCAGTATTACTTTACGCAACATAAAATTGGGCCTATAATTGGAGCAGCTAAGTTGTCATTTCTGCACGCTACCTAAAATTGTATCGTTGTTGAGATTCGTACGCCCCAAAGACACACTAGTGTCAATCCCCAATGACATTGACCATTGCATTATAAATTAAAAAAAATGGTGGCTAATGTAATTTTAAATATAGTAACATAATAAATATTTCATATGACTGTAATTTGCTATATATAAACAAAATTAAATATTGTGCCATAATAGTCATATTTATTTATTTTTACCTTGTTCACATTCATACATTCAGATGGGGAGATCTGTAATAAAATTGTTATTACAGATCTCCCCATCTGAATTCAATATAACTATTTTATAGTTGACAATTGGATACATGTTAATCATAAATGTTTTTATTTATTTGCGGGGCTATTATGAATGTTGAGCAGTAATATGTTATTAAAAAGAAATGTCCATGACACTAAAATTATTATTATAATGTCGACGTTATAACACTACCTTTATTAAGCAAGGCAAGATATACGTTGATTTACTATTTTCGTTTCCACTTGTAACTATAATTCATACGACCTATTTAAAGTCCATAAGATTTCAAGCCGCGACTCAATAAATCATTGAAATCCAGCAATTAATTTTATAAAACCGCTGCGGTTGAGTTGACTTAATATGAAAACAACTTGGCTTTATTGTATCAATTATTGGATTATGTGAGCAGGGTCTGTAATAACCACTGTAATAGGGCGCTAGCTACCCCACGCGAGTAGATGTTTTGGGGAATAAATAATAAATTAGATTTCTGGTTTAAATTATATGGCATTATTTTCATATCGTCATGTGATAATCAATAAGCTTTAAATTGTTTTTTAGAATATGTTTTATTATCTCACCTAATAAATTTATTCAGGTGATTTTGTTTTATATTACGGGTTTAAGACGAAACAAGTCCAATCTCCCAAAAACATAAGGACGATAGATTGACGCAGCCCAATTCCCGTGGAATTTTTCCTTACTTGTAGTTTCATTACCTTCATTCGAATTTTACTAATTTGCAACTAAAAACATCTTAATAAAATTCATCTAAGTTTAAAAATATTTCTAAGGGGGATGCCTATGTTCAACAGTGGACGTCTTGCGGCTGATGATGATGATGATGATAAAAATAGTCCTAATCACTAGGCACATCGATGAACGTCAGAGTAAATTTAACGTCCAATCAAAAGTTACTAGCAACAATTACTTATTCTTTCTTTGATATATTTTCTTTAAGTTACAAACAAAACCAGATATATTTCAGGCGTGCGCAAAAGATTAATCTTAATAATTCGTGGCTGAAGGTAACTTTTGATTTTTTGACTTCGAAGAAAGTCGCTTGCCAGCATCATGTCATAGTGGAGACAAAGGACAGAAGCCACCTGTAGCATGATGGAACATTTTTCTTCCTTAACCTTCTTAGGTTTAGAAAGAAAAAGAAGTTTCGCAGAAGTTTTGTATAGAAGCAATACTAATAGATTGATATAGATTATTGCTACCGAGTATTTATTTATTAACTAAAATTAAGCTTCTTCAACGAAGTTATCTATTATAACTTATTATTTTCAACTCCAATAAATGGTGTCCAATAAATCCAGCAACAGAACAATCTAGCACAGAATGCAACTATATTTCTCCGTTTTGATGTTCCGAGCTGAAAGAGGAATAATGAAAAGTAATTTACTAAAAATACTAATAAAATGGTGCGGGAAGTCGATAGATGCAGGTGCCTCAAGATCATGCTTCGTGGCAGTCTGTGGGGGAGGCCTACATTGAACAGTAGACTCAAACAGGCAGAAATGATGATGATACTAGAAATTAATGCAAAGGTATAAAAAATAGGACAACAATAGAGGGTCATTATTAGTAGTAGTAGTGGCAAAGAAAATTTTCGAGGTTTTTAAAATGTAATATTATTTTACCTATCACCATGTATTGATCATCTAATGTTATACAATATAACATAATGCATATGACTTACTGTCACGCTTTACTTGCCATCATACTCCCCCTTTAATTTCCGCCCATTATAAACCGAGCCAAGCGTTAATCGTATTATAATGTCGTTTGATAGCTCGTCCCTTAGGTTTTACCGATTTTAGTGTGGCAACATTGGTTTTGCAATTAAAAACAGGAAATTTAACGTCGCTGTTGCGATTGATAATTTTCTTTCCCTTTTACTTTGTTTTAATTTTTATTTAACCGTGTTTGTTAAACTGCACGAGATTAATATGCTTTTAATGATTTCGGATTGTCCAAATTTCTAAAAAGTTTTGAATTTAGTAATGGATAATTTAACGGTAAGGCCACCAAGATGAAAATAAAAAAAAACGTATATTCATACAAAAATCGGGTGAATGTCTAAGACTTCAGAGTAATGTTAACTAAACTGCAATGTTCTACTAGCCAAGACTTTGTCTCAGCTTTTTACCAATATATTATAATAAAAGCATGGTTAATAAATTGTGGAGACAATATAATATCATTAGTATCATATACCAGCTCCCATAAAACTATGTTCAAATGTCTATTATTTTATCATAAGTGTTTAGTATTTGCTGTGGTTATATTATTTGTGGAAGAAATAAATATGTTTTAATATTATTCTTAAAGTAATACTAGCAATAAAATAAACAAAATTAAATTTAAGAGCAATCTAGGAATCGATGCAAACATGCCTTATTTAAATGTCCAATTAATCCTGCACCTACAGTAAAACGTTAAGGACCACTATAATTTAATTTGAATCCATTTCATTCATTTCCCTTTAATAAAATATCTTCGTCGTGTCAAACAAAAATGAAGTCATCTGGATGACATGGAAACGCAATTCATGAAATTATGAATTGAAAGGACATTCCTCGCTCGAAATTCTATTTCGCTAGTTAAGGAGAAAAATTCGCTGAGCTCAAGAGATTTCCATGAAAGTTAAACGAGCCGTGATGTCATTGCATTAAGCGGAGAGGGCTTCGCCAACACTTAATTAAGTATTCCCCCCATTGGCCCCGCCTCCGACAGTGACAACAAAAGATTCTATGTGCTCCGCTGATAGCCCGCTATCTTCATTAAAATTAATTCAATTTTTAATATCCCCTTTGATGAACGGGACTTCCCAGTCGGAACACGTTCATCTCATTTGTCGCGAGCGAACGCCATCATTTCGTCTTTGGGTTTTTAAATGTCATCCTAGGCTGGAGTGATCTTTCCTTTGCATCGCTATGTCTGGATTCGACACACAAACGGCAAACTTTGCTTGTCTTATTGACAATGTTAACACATAGTTCACCTTTTTTTTTTTTTTTTTTTTTATGTGAAAAGCTGCCAAACGAGCAGACGGTTCACCTGATGGTAAGTGACTACCGCCGCCCATGGACATCTGCTACACCCGAGGGTTACAAATGTGTTGACAACCTGTTGAAAATTGGGCTCCGGCTACCTCACTCACCAAACGATACGCGAAAGTATTTGTCATTCTTCAACGCTGGTCTTCTGTGAGGTCGTGGTACTTACCCGGACGGGCCTGCCCATTCGTGCTACAGACGAGGCTGCTGCGTGGCCCTACCACCGTAAACCTGGCTATAGTTACGTTTTTTTTTGTTGTACCAAACACAAAATAGTTTGTCGCCAATTCGTTTCAAATTGTGTTAAAATACGCAAAATTTCAGTGTGCAAGTTGCCAAATGTTCTTCTAGAAATAAAACAAGACTAAGTATTTTCAAAATACTATGTAGATTTATGCAATCATAATAAAAAGACTTACAATTACTATTTTAAGGATTCTATCACTATTACTTAAACTTCGTATTCCCTATAGTACTTAGAAAACTCAATTCAATTTCAATCAATTTTCATATTATCTAGTAGTCTTAAATAAATCAACGCCATGCCAATATTCATATGAAATGTTTTTTATCCACAATTAATTAAAATAAATGTAGCGAAATACATGGCACATTTATCCGTTTCAATCAATACGAACATAGATTCACGGGTTAAATCTATCGGAAAAACCATTTGGTAAACCAGTCGAGCGCAAAAAGGATGACATCAAGCCAAATTATTGTAACGAGGCGTTGGAACTTTTGTTTGTTACCGTTTTTACTGTCTGCATATAATATAATCTGTATTTTACGGTATGCTTTTAAAAATCTTAAAAATTTGTAAAAAATATGTTTCATTAATAAATTGCTAAAAGTAACTTTTATAAGTATTTATAATCTTTTAGATTTTAAGGAAATATCCTCGTTTTCTTTTAGTTTAAACTTTTGTATCTTTATATTCAAGTTGGCCGAACTAATTTTTGAAATGACCAATGCCAATCCCAATTGGGAAAAATGATTCCGTATCATAATTATGTTCTCTATCATCTGTCACATTCACTTAGAAATTATGTCATATAATGTAATGCGGAAAAATTTTTAAACGCCGCGCTGTGTAGACATGCGTCATCTATAGGTCATTATTATTAAACATCATTGCATGAACGTACAAGTTTTTAATACTCCTTTTCGTTAATTGCAGAAAAGTCAGTGATTAGTCAGTAGTAGTCAGAAGTAACAAGAAAATTTTGCGAAACCATAAAATGATTCACAAATAAATGTTATAGAACTGAAACGATTGAAACAAAAACTTTTACATGTGATGTATTATTGAACTTTTGTGTAACTGAATTCCTTAATAATATTTTATTTGTCATTTTTGCCACAAAAGTTGAGTTATAGCGCACTGAGCTTATCATAAACATTCCAGCTTTCGACTTTGCCCAATAAAATAGTAAAGCGACTTTAAGCTTACTTTGCGAAATAAATCAGAAGTTATTTGTTTAACTTCTTACGGCCATTCTAATACAAAAAGTGGAATTTTTGGGGTATACAGCATCATTTCATTACATTGTGAGTAGAATATTATTTCTAAGAATTGTTTTATTTTCAAAAGTTGATATGTTTCTTATGAAGTAGTTATATATACTTTGATTTAATGAAAAGTTAATGCAATTCTTGTAAAATATTAATCATCTTAAAATCACCTAAAATGGAGGCTAACATGATAAAAAAAGTCTTCTTAAAGGAAGTCCTGAAAGTTTTTCGCCAAATTCCGCAATCTCCCCTCCTTGAGATAAAAATGAAGCATTATAATACGAAAACTTATTTAATAAAACACCGCCGTGAGAAATAATATTGGCAAAATTATTTTTTTAATATGACGAAGGAGTAAATGTTGTTAAGTCTAAATATTTGCTCATGAGATATAATATAAACTATATAAGTCGTTTGTAATCAATGACTCAATCTTGAAGACTCAGCAAAAGCACTATGGACATGTAAGTTAGGATGACAAGTCATTAATTTTGTCGTAATTACTTTTAATATTTTGATATAACAATTATTATAATTGAATTGTACACCCCTCTTCAAGGATACGTTTTTACTATTACGTGATATTTTTGAGGTGCAGCCCTCCATATCACGGTTATATTATAATTTCTGTGAACAATGTTCCCAACATTTCAACATATTTATTGATTGATTTTTCGTGTTAAAGAACTTCAAATAGTTAAAGAATCAATTTTAGTGGTACTTATATGGTTACATAATTCATTCTGAATTAAAAAAAATTAAATAAATATCAACCTTTACCTAGTTAAATCAAATTTTCACGGAAGGGTTCCAAACGTCGGGATTTTGAACATCGAATTAAACGCGATAAAATCTGTACAAGTCTCTAGAACTAGAAATCAATATGCGAACCTATACCTTAGTATATTTCATCTTGAATTTAGACTCAGTTTTATTAAAATTATACAAAACTATTAAAACAATACTACCCTTCAAATTTACTTAAATAAAACAATGGCAAATAATTAAATTCAGTACTATATGAGTTAAATTGATGACATCTCACACCAGGTCACAGACCAACAACTGTCAATACGACACGCATTTAAATTCCAACACCAACATCGGTCGTAAAATATTGAGTTACTACGATCATCGAAGTTCCGATTAAATGCATTTGCAAGTGAAATTAATTCAGCTATGTGCATATGACCGTTGACAACTCTATTATTTTTATTCGAACACATCGGTAGTAAGGACGTACAAATTACCATAAAACGTGCTCAACATTAATTTAGCTTATTGACGCATGGCCCACGATCTAAGAAGTTTTGGACACGGCACAATTTACTTTTTTACTGTGGCCATGCCGTGGCAAGGATGGGCAGGCTCCGAGGTAGTATCGGATTACATTACATTTCTAAGAAATGTGAACGATATGAAAATTTGCTACAACATACTCGTATATATTGAAACATATCTGTAAAAGAAGAAGAGATTAACTACTACTCCTCAACTCGTTAGCGTATATGGTCCTATCCTATGAGTCAACACATTTTCAATATAAACTTAAAACAAAAGATTTTAACAATTTAAAAATTATCAACAATTGTATTAAGTATGCCTATCAAAAAGTTATGGGATAGTAATTTGCTGACTGTAATGAGTTCTGTTATTTAAGTACCATATCCACGCAATATCCAAACATTTATGTTTTACTATTTCCGTCAACTGTCATAGGTATTCAAAAGGGACGATGTGAGTTATCGATTGTATATTGTGTGATGTTAATTAACGGTTAACGAAAATAATTTCGTCCGCTTCAATTTACAGTTTCGCTTCTATTGTTATTATTTAAACGCTAGTTGATAAGTCAATCATAACTATATGAAGAGAACTTAGTTTTCTCTCGCGGTTAAAACTTCTGCACAATGTAGACTGACGTGACAAAACCAATAAAGACTCCCATAAATTATTCGTGAGGAATGCACGGCAGTTCGAAGTTGGACTTTTATTTAATTCCTTTTTTTCGGTGCCCCGTCATAAATCAACATAACGAGCCAGCCTTCCGTTAGGTGCCCCCGTCGCAGCATTAAGCCACTGTAATATTTTCTCACTTACGACAAAATTTTCTGTCTCCTTATTTATGTCGAGCGAGTTTTCCCGCTGAAGCAAGCTGTCGACGCAAGCTGGGTGGTAAGATATGAAATTAAGGATTACGGGAGTTCCCGGAGTGTGAAAAGGTGTTATGGCCCCCAATTTCTTATATAATAAACGGGACGTTACCTGAAGACAATAGAAGAGAGTTATAGTCCACGTGTCTGTAGGTTTATACATGTTTCCCGTAGTCATAATCTTGTTCACATCATGTAAAATAAACTTACTGTAAATGTAGTTATGATGGAATTATTAAAGTAATGTAAGAAACTATATATGTCCCACTGTTGGTTAAAGGCCTCTGCACAGAGGGTAATACGGCGTATTCCACAACGCGACCACATTGCAGATTGGTAGACTTCATAAATCTTCGACATTAGGTTTTTTCTGCTATCATTTAGAAAGTGTGCAGGTATCCTCACGATGATAGCTCCTCATGATGATAGCTCAGTGGCCGGACGCTCGCCTTTAATTACATTTACCTGAGTTCGATCCCCGGTGCCAGCACCAATGAAATTGTTAATTTTAAGTGCTGAATTATCACGTGCTCGGTGGTGAAGGAAAACATCGTGAGGAAACCTGCATATTTTGAAACAATAATAAAAAACTGTTTCGAAAAATATGTGTAGTCCGCCAATCCGCAGTGGGGTCCGCTAGGGGAGGAGGCCTTTGCCCAGCAGTGGGACAGTAATAGGCTGTTACTTTACTTTTTACTTTTATCCTCACGATGTTTTCCTTCACCGCTAAACACGTGTTATGTAAACATTTAAAATCCTTTATGCCTATATCTGGATTGTATACCAGGCTGCTCGATTATGTTGAATTAAAGCAAATACCCTGACCTGGAGCTATCACCAATTGATTTTAAGCAAGGCTCACTTGCTTAAAATCAATTAGTTTGTACTTAAAAACATAACAGTGAACAAAGGCTTAAATTAACAAAAGCAGCTGGGATTTTTAAACGGTTTTCGAACTTTCAGTAGCGGAACTTTGCACCGTTCATTAACGTTGAGATTATTTAAGTGAATATAACGAAATGTTTGATCTTTACCGCCCCTGTTGTTAGAGCAAACGGTTTTTCACGGGGTTTTTATAGGCTAGTTCAAAGTCGAGACCACTCCGGCCGGCCGGATGCTCATTTAAAATCAATCGCTGCCATTTTGTCCGGGGGTGGCTGAGGAGACGAGATTTCAGAGGGAATTCTTAATTAAGCTGGTCTGGGATCCTCTTTAGTTAATGGAAGCGTACGAAACTCTAGAGGGACCCGTAAATAAGTGCCATGCCTGCAGAGGCATCAAAAAGCTTATCAGTAAAAGGAAATGAAAAGTTCCCGGTGATTAATTGAAAAAAGAAATATGTTATTTTTCACGCTCATAAAACGAGTAATATACCTTCTTTTGTGCGTACGTTTCTTCTTCGTATTTTTGCTTGTATATTAGTTGAAGTGAGTTTTGAATATTGATATATTTTAGTCTAATATTTTTGCTATCATATTGAGCCAATTAACTAAGTGGCAAAGTTAGGGTTACATTTCAAATCATACCGTCAAATGATCAAAGAATTAATTGAAGTGATTATTGTTTTTTATTATTAATTTGAGTACAATTGCTCATTTGTTAAAAGTATTGTTTATAGAGCTTACATTAAAGCCTCGAGGGTGGAAAGGAATTAAATTTTAAGTATATAAAGTATTACCCCATTAAAGCGAATAAATGAAACGGTTATATTTATATTCAAGGAGCCGGATTATTTACCACCCCGGTAATTTCTAAGCACGTCCCATAGAAATGGTTTTTGTTTGACACAAAAACCCTTATGGGCCCCCTGCGAGTTTTATTAATGAGAATTGAATCCAGCTAATTATACTTCCACTAATATTACCAAAGAGAAAGCACGATTTCTCTATCCAATTATTGTAAATGTTAAAATAATTTTAGGAGTAATTATGGTGTATTTATAAATTTAGCTGTTATGTATTTGGTAGTATTTCAAATAGGTTTTTACAATCCATTAAATAAACGGACAAGGAGTTTCAAACTGGTCGGTCATAGAGTATACCGCCAATATCTTGAAAATATTAATTCTAACAGACATTCAATATACTTTAGTGTTTGGTTTTCTTTAAAAATTGGTAATCTCATGCTTAGAACATTTTATGTTTTCAAGTTTTCTTGCTTTTTGTTTCCAACATATATGCTTTGTGACACCTACTCCGTAAAATATGTTATTAAAAGTTTAAATTTTCGTAGGATTCAAAATGAAAGGAGTGTGTACTGTAATGCTGAGGAGTAAGTAACGTGTATTTCTAGTATATTGTGATTGTGGACGTTGATTTGAATCGTTGACAACACAATTGAATATCTTTCGCACAACACAAGTTTCAAAATACCCCTGAAGATGCTGTTGAAGAGACCATCTAAGAATGAATTTGCACAGCGTTGGCAGCAAATTAAGACACCACCAAAGCCCACTGGTGGTAACCACAGCAAATATCGCCCAGAACCAAAAGCGATCGAATATAATAGTTGCTCGCATAGTTCCCTCATCAACCCGGTCGATGCAGGGTCAAAATTATTCCTTACCCACCGGGGGTGGGAACAGTAACACTACATACAGTTCTTTCTCAGCTTTGAGAAAGGTGAGACCAACACATAGCGTACAATAGGTATATCGCTTTCCGTGACCATCCTGACCGCTTCCAGAAAACGATTGCACACTCGTTAGCTGTCTAGATCATTATAATCGACAACCTCAATATTTCTAATGGTACGTAACAGTCAATATTAGGCGTTACAAGTCGTTTTTCCACAGGCTCTATGACCACCAAATCTCTATTCAGTGTCTGGATTAATAAAATAAATTTCATAAAATAATCCTTCAGAGCTTTTGTGGCCGTTTGGATTCGACCGCTTTACCGAAAGTAATACCACGGCCACACAGAAGTATTTATAATTTTGCGTTTTTTACGGTGAACAGTAAGAGGTCCACCGTCTTAAAGATTAGGAACCTGTGCTATGGATGTTACCTATGTTATGAAAAGATAAAGAGAAATGATTTATTTGCTTTGATTCTTTTGGGTAATTTTATTTTTAATTATATGTCCCTTCGCTCCCTTATTATAAAACGCATACTCATTGGAAGTTCATGTTATTATTGTGAAATATTCAAACTAAATTATTGATATATTACATTGTCACATTGCTGAGGTTTACATTAAAACGAACAATCGTACGGTGCCATGTTTTCATAGTATTATTCTCAGCAATATACATAGGATTACTCATGTGCTTTCCGTTACCCAAACATATTATATATTATTTAATTATTCTTTAAAACATTGCTCTTACTTTACTATTATTCTGTGTTGTAAAGACGTTTTACAAACAAAAATTTCACTTGGAAAAACACCCAAAAAACAACTGTCTATTAGTCACACAAATAGTTATCCCGTGTGGGAATCGAACCCACGAAGACGAAGCCCGACGTCGAAGCCAATACCTTGACAACTGCGCCACAAGGTCATCAAATATTTTCCTTTATAGCTAGTAGTAACGTAGATAGAACATACGCTTCGTTAACGAGCCGCTTTAATAGTTTGCACATCGTTCGCAGCTCTGGCGTTGAAGCGAAAGTCGGCGCCAACTTACTTTATGTACGCGAACCGATCGTTGAAGTCAATTGGCACTGCACTTTAATTCGCGGAAGCAAACTTTACCGGAAAAACAATGAAGTGAATTGTTTGTTGCATTTGTAATATTTTATTAATCCGGAATTGGATTAGTTGTCTTCTGAGCAAGAACACGCAATTGCTTTTGTTGTAATTGGTATAGCGAAATAAGTACGGTCTTTATTAAATCGACTGCAGGGTGAAACTGGTCACTGAAGTTAGAAAGATTTGAAATATACTTCGTGAAGTCTTCTTAATTGTTAACAATCGTCACTGACATTTATTCATCAATTTACAAAATACTATCAAATCAAAGCACTATTGATATCTAGATGTAATCTTTTTTTAATGTTATTTAGACTAGCGACAAGCCCCACCTTCGCACGGATAGCACTCATTATCAACAGACGGATGATGCATAGGGCAATTTTGGTCTGTATGTTAAAGATGACTATCCCATTTATTTCAATATTGATTAAAACTATGTCGGTTACAACTTCGAAAATATGGAATACTTTTAGATCAAGTTAGAAAATATAAACGTTTTATTTATTTATTACATATGCAGATTACCCAACGCTTATCGACTATACTACGCGTAGAAGTATGAATTTTATTAGATTGCTTCATTATCCTTATTTAAAAAGAACCAAGAACTAACACCATCTTATAATTTAATGTCTTTTTTATTCGAATTAGCTTCAATATTTCGACTTCCATAAAAGTGGTTAAGTTCTATTAGTTTCAATTCATGTGGTGAAAGACACTTTAATACTATCGACATTTTTCTTTTGCGTGGAGCGATCCGATGGTTTCCCGTCCCCACATCTGTGGAAGTAAGATTATGTGGGACTCACACAGACTAAAAACCCACGGTGGTCGCCATCGACTGTATATGGGATCACGGGATTTCCGTTTGGAACCGGTGCAATACCTTTTTCTCTCTTATCCGTATACTAATTTGCTTTCTTTTTTATAGCTATTGGCAAGCTTCAGTCTTATCAATAAAAATATGAAAATTGTGAATGAACTAATTTACGGATTTTTTTCGCGTTCAATTTTAACTCTCAACGTTACGAACATTAATGAGACCACGAGTAAACGCGTAAAAAATTTCAAAATAGTTTTGAATTTGAAAAAAATTACAAGTTTTTTTATTAAAATTTAAAGGTATTAAATGAAACTACTTTACGGACTTTATCGCGTTTTTTTATTTTAATTTAAATTCCCGACGTTTCGAACCCTTTCCAGCGTTCATGGTCACGGGACAGACTAAAGTATATAGATAGATAGGTAAATCCGTAAAGTAGTTTCATTTAATATGTATAATATTCGCGTAAAATCAAGAAAACAATATAAAAATTAAAAGGTGTTGACAATTATCACTAACGATTTAGACCAGTGGTCGAACACTATACAATATATAAAATCTTATACTTACCGAAATAAATGTGCGCGACTTGATCCGTAAATCCACTTTAATTTTGTACAAGTTAAAGCTGTACAGCTAAAGCTCCCATTCATGGGCGCCGTTTGTTATTAACTACTTTCTAAACAGGTGTGCCGGATGGCGCGCACGTGGTACCTCGACAATGCTCAAACGATTACTTCCGCCCAAAAAAAGACAAATGCCATTCTTCGATTCGAACGATTAGATCGCTGCCGCGTCCAGCTGTTAAGCCTTTTGGGTATTTAATTGATCACCATCAGAAAAATATGGGTACAAAACTACGTGTAGAGGTAAATCATTCTTCCTCTTGTATTAAAGTATCGATCGTAAACAGAGATTTAATACTTCGTCAGTCTAATGACGACACCACTTGCTACGAAGCTACCTAGAATTAGGGTTAAATTAAAAAAGTTTTTCTTTTTTTATGTGAGAGATGTTAAGAGATAACCGCCGCCCATGGACATTTGCAACACCCGTAGGGTTGCAGATGCGTTGCCATTCGTAAAGTGGGCTTCTTGTTGTTGCTATCTTAATAATAAGAATTCGTTCAATCTAATGTCCTGCGGCAGCCACAAGTATTCGTCGTCGATGCTATTGTCAAATAAACCGATAAATAACACCACAAACAACTTAAGCCCTACCAAAACTTTAACGGAATATTACATCGCGCTGTTCCTCAACAACAAAACGCCTCGAAGATCATTACGCCCGCCTAACAGCTTTAATTTATAATGATCGAGCACCAATTTGTTGTCGCTCATGAAGAAGGGCATCCGCGCCGATACAAATGTGCGGTCGACACTGCTAAATGGCGCCCGTATCTCTGAATAATGCGTTCCGTTGCTTAACTCGTCCCAAACTATCGCAAACAATGCTCGGGCACCGCTGATTTGTCATTGGTTAGGAGCCGACGCTGATAAGGGTGGCTGACAAATACGGCTGGTAAACAAAAAACAATTGAATGATAAATTTGTCGAAACATGAAAGTAATGAATTAAAACGAGATGTGAAAGGTGCGTAGATAGCAAAGTCCGTAATCTTACAAGTATAAATAAGAAATTATATAAATATTGAGATAAGATAAGAGATAAATTAGGGTCTAGAATCGAGAGGGAAACATACACATGTTTCTGAGCGGTTAATTCGGTTATGTTTTGTTTTCGTAAGCATCCAGTTATTATTTTTAGCAAAGTATGTAAGTATGTAAGTTTTGGCAAAGATTTTAAACCCCTTTTATACGAAGGTTATTGATGTTAGCTTGATTATATGCATAAAAGAACACCAAAGGTTACACGTCCCAAACTTACATCGCGATCTCGTTGTAGTGATGAACCATACATGCAATTTATTTATTTTTCAAGTAAATTAGAAGTAATCACCTGTTTTAACTTTATTCTTCGTTTGTTTTTAATTAAATGAGTTCTACCGTCTTCTCTTCCACTGTCGTGCAAACTTAGTCATACGTTTTCACTGTCTCTATTATTTCAATTCATTGTTTCAATGTTCATACATTGTAACTAAGTATTATCAGATTTACATTTATTCAAATGGGCATACTCGTATATTAGATGAGGGTGGAGAGACCGTGAACGCTAGGAATGTTTGGTTTCAATTTCGATTGATGGGGAATTTAAATTAAATTTTAATAATTTACTATGAAGCTGTCAAGGTGACAAAGCTACGTATTCAAAATTTTTCTTATTCGTCATTTTTTAAGCCAAATTTGGCTCTAAAACCGATGAAAGTTCAGTTTTAAAATCTCAAAGACTCCGATTTAAGAAATAAATTTTGCATTTCAGTATATTTTTGCGGCCAACGAAAACAAATTCTCTGCGATCGAAGTCAGGAACGTCAGCTGTCAAACGCTTGAAAATATGTTGTCTTGGATTTTGCAATAAAACCTGGGGAGTACTGTAATAATTCTTATATTTTAACCTAATTTGTCGCCCCAGATATGTATTTGTATTTGTTTTCAGCTTCCACGTCCACGCCTCGCTGCCGTGTTAAGAGCCAATGGTGGTCGTCGCGAGGCTTCCTCGTCGTGCCTTTTAGTGACTTTTAGTGATCTTATTTTAATTTTTCAAGGGTGATTTTTAATATTATGAATAACGATGTACGTACATGCTCTCAAACGGATTTCCTACCATGTCAAAATTGTTCCGACGGTAGGCTTTTTAAAGGTAAAAGAGGCTTAAATATTCACATCAAACGTTGTCATAGTCACCCTGTTGCAGCTTCACAGCCTACCGCATTTTGTAATAAGACTATTAGCGATTATAATGACAAAAATTTAAAGTTGTTTTCGGAACAGATCTATTATTACCATAGCAATGTACCAATACTCAAAAGGATTCCAAGAGGTGCAAGGATGCAGCTTGCCAAGTCATTATCAACCTGTATTCAAATTGTTTCTCAAATACTGAATCTAGTTGGCATAATTTATTTACCTTTGCGTATTCCCATTTTCACTTTGATAAATCGGTATCAAAATCAATTACTTCTCAGTTAAAGAGCAATTCATTCAAAAATGTTGAATTAAAGACTGCCTCATCCATAACTAAACCCCCCCGTAAATTCGATTTAAAGAGAACTGTAGAGACTAAAGTTATGGATGGTGATTTAAAAAATGCATCGCGCATTTTATTTTCAGACGACATCCTTGCTCCGTATAATGATGAGACTCTAGAAAACCTCCGACAAAAGCATCCATCGATCAATCTTCCGCCGCTCCTACCGCTGCCTCCCGATTCTTCATATCAGGCTTTGCAAATTACCGATAAAGACACTTTCGAGGCAATTATGTCATTTTCAAGTGGCAATGCTGGCGGCATTGACGGTATAACGCCACAACATCTGAAAGATCTTGTAAGCGTTTCCGCCGGTGATGCTGGCAGAGCGCTTTTTAATGATATTACCAAATTATGCAACTTAATGCTTTCCGGAAAAGTAAATCCTAAATTTGTTCCTTTCTTATACGGGGTAAGATTATGTGCCTTTAAAAAAAAAGATAATGGTATCCGTCCTATTGCTATTGGTTCTACCTTCCGACGCTTAACTTCAAAATTAGCATGTAGGCACATAATCTCCGGCCTTAAAAGAAAATTCCAGCCTATTCAACTAGGCTTTGGAAGCAAAGGCGGCTGTGAAGCGGCTGTACATTCCGTTCGAACTTCTTTAAATACTAGTGATTTGGATGTACTTCTGAAGGTTGACCTAAGGAATGCTTTTAACTCCATTGATAGAACGACTCTGCTGAACGAAGTGGCTAACCATACACCAGAAATATATCACTATGTTTGGCAATGTTACAGTGAAAAGAGTAATTTATTTTATGAAAACCATATTATTGATTCTGCTGTCGGCGTTCAGCAGGGAGATCCGCTAGGACCAGCATTATTTAGTTTGGGAATTAATCCAATTATTTCAAAATTGAAATCTAAACTTAATGTCTGGTACCTAGACGATGGTACTCTGGGAGGTAAAGTTGACGATGTACAAAGTGATCTTATTGAAATTATTAGACAATTTAAAAATATCGGTCTCGATTTAAATAATTCCAAATGCGAACTTTTCTTTTCCGAAAAGATTTCTTTTTCCGACAAAATCATTTTGACCCAAAATTTTAGCTCTATCATACCGGGAATTAACGTAGTCCGTTCAGATTCACTTTACCTCTTAGGTGCTCCTTTGTTGATACCAAGTTTGGAACCTCATTTAAAATTAAAGTTAAGTCAATTTTTAGATCATGTCAATAAATTGTTTTTACTAAATTCGCATATTGCGCTTACTATTTTGCGACATTGTATTCTTGTACCTAAATTTACGTACCTCCTTCGCTCGAGTCCAGTTTGGAAATGCGGTGACTTTTTGAACGAAATTGATTTCCATCTTAAATCAGCTCTAGAAAAAATTCTAAATTTATCTCTTAATGAATTAAGCTGGACTCAAGCTACGCTGCCAATTCGTTTTGGTGGTGTCGGTGTAAGGAAATTTCTAGTGTCGCTCTACCTGCCTTCCTTGCTTCCGTGCATAGCGTAAATAATTTATGTAATAACATTCTTAATCACGATTCAGAACTTTCCTATGCAGAGGAGGCAAGGATGTCTTGGCTGTCTATCTGTCCCAACGAAAATATCCCACTGGAAGTAAACCTACAAAAACAGTGGGATGTTCCTTTGGTGCGGAGAGTACAGAGAGATACGTTTCAATCTTTAGAAAGTAATTTAGAGCGTGCCCGTTTCCTAGGAGTCTCATCTAAAGAATCGAGTTATTGGCTTCACGCTTTACCATCAAGTAACTTGGGCACATTACTTGACGATGAAAGCTTACGCATTGCTGTAGGAATCCGTCTGGGGGCACCGATTTGTCAACCACACCAATGCCCTTGTGGTGTCAGTGTAGACAAATTTGGTCTCCACGGGCTTTCTTGTCAAAAAAGTGCTGGCCGTTTTTCTCGCCACGGTTCCCTGAACGACATCATCCGTAGGGCTCTTGTTTCCATCAATGTTCCATCTATTTTTAGAGCCCTGTGGCATTTTACGCGACGATGGTAAGAGACCCGACGGTTTAACATTGATCCCTTGGGAGAGAGGCAAAGCCCTTGTTTGGGACGCCACTTGTGTAGACACTTTGGCTGCCTCTCATCTAAGGGGTACTTCGGTCAGGGCCGGGGCGGCATCGGAGGCAGCTGAAGTAAGTAAATGGCGCAAATATGAGTCTTTATGTTCAGATTATATATTTGTGCCATTTGCTGTTGAAACATTAGGTCCGTGGGGTCCCCGCACATCATCAAATTTTTTTTTTAAAAGTTTATGTCCTAGGCTTAACGCCGCGGCTGGTGACAAGAGAACTGGTTCTTTTTTCTCGCGCAAAGGTTAAGCATAACTATTCAGCGAGGAAATGCAGCTAGCGTTCTTGGCACCATGCCGCGTGGATTAGGTTTATTAGATAATATGTAATTTTAGATAGATTTAATCTTGTAAATATTAGAACAAATAAAAAAAAAAATTTAAACTAATTTGTTTATACTTAAAAATTAAATGTTGTTTCTATAGTTTTATTTGTTGAATAACAATAATTAACAAACATTATTATACATACAATATTGCAAGTATAGTACTGTTTACTTTCATAAACATTTTGTTACGTTTACAAGTATTTTACGTTACGTAAAGGTATTTATTTTATGCGTGTATTACTGAAATGACAAAATATCTCTCGCGTCCCAGATTGGTTCTATAAATTCTACGGGAACAGGAAGTTTCGGGTACGTTTTGCACGTGTGTAATATAAATAAATTACAAAAGGCTTGCCGAATATAATTACGTTGGATGCAAAGTTTTAATGAAGCCATAAATACAAATCTCTCCGGGCGTAGTTGTGCGAGGGATCAATGTAGCGTAAATATCAATTACGCAGCTCATATTGGGAAATTTCGGAGTCCGTTGGTAATGTGCGGAACACTGTCCAATCCACCCCTGATTGCATTCTGCCCAATATTGCTAATTTATTTTTATATGCGTCCATATTAAGGGGAGTTTCGGTGGGAATGGTCCTTTCGACTCATTAAAGCGTCGTAAAACTTTATCGATAATTGGAAGGTATCCATAAAGCGATTCCATGCAACATGTTAATAAGTTATTTTTGTTAGACGTGACCAAGTTTAATTCGCTTCGTAGAAAAGTTAACCCGTAGTCGAAAACTTATCTCTTGACTTACTTATCAAAAAAAATTATTTAAAGCAATAAAGTCTATAAATTCATAATATTATAGGTTCTATCTCGTTTATTTTATATGTAATCACAGTTGGTATCACAAATGATCGGAAAGGAATATTCGAAGCATTGAGAACTTAAAATTAAGCGCAACAAAGTCTAAGATATTTTTAGTTAAGAATCTTATTTAATATTTAATGAAGCCGATGATTGGTTGTAACTATATAAAAGATATTTTTAAACCGGTATTGTTTCCGATTAAATATTGGCGTACATGGTGTGTCACGAGTCTTCTTTCATTATAGAAGAAATATGATAAAAATACAATTGACTTTAGACTTTCACTCTATCTATATTTCTATTTTATATTTTCTCTATGTTGTCTAATAACTTAATAAAATACTTGTCCTCCGTGGAAATCCAACCCACGAACCCCAGGCCCGGGGCCTAAAGCTTTGCACCTGCGCCACGCGGTCATCCTTAAATATTAAATAAAAAAATAACAGTAATAAATGCATAAAAAGCATGATTAAGCTTATGCTTATAGTTTATATCATTCAGCTTCAATATTTACAGTCAGTTTACGCAAAAATCAAAGCCCTTAAACATGATTTAATGCTTCTCCATTCAGAACCAATAAATAAGTTGAAAATTTAGTTCAATGTATCATTATATTTAACATATACAAAAGCATTTATACACGGCAAATGTTCACATATACAATTATTGAAGCAACAATGAGCTTTAACATATTATGTATTATTATTTATTACAGAAATTAATATTATTATTCTGGCTTTTATTAGTTTTAAGAGTAACGTATAGAAAAATGTGCCGTCAGCAACAAGACTCGACGTTTTCACAAACAGTGGATCACTACGTGACTCCTCTTCAAATTGCTCCTTTGTTAAACTGCTTACGGCTTCGGAGTAGGCCACACTTCCCGCGGAGGCGGTGGCGTGGGGCCGAAAGGTTTTTCCATCTACTTTCCCATTACCAGGGAAAATTGGAAGGCCCGGGAACACGCGTCGCGTCACACTGCCGCCCAGTTGACGTGCATTGTGCGCGTGATTAATGATGCACGAACACAGCCCAGTTTACACGACGTAAAAATGTCAAGACCTTATCATAATGTATGTAGGGTAGTGTTATTAGGAAAACGTATATCACGTGCACAGAATACTTTGTTTTAATTATTTATCGCGTACCAAAAACACGCCAAACTGTACACTTTCGTCACATAAGAGAGCAAAGGCCTCGCACGGTTAGACAAATTTACGTAATTTTAACTTTTTCCCCATGAACGTGTGGCATTGAACATGGCATTCATCAGATAGTTGAGCTTATTAAAGGAACAGACGCACAACTAATAGACTTGAACTCTTCTTTTTCAGCGAAAGAAAAGTATAAATATCTCTATTGTTTAAGGTAATAGTTAGGGTAAGAAATTATAAGTTTATTATTATTTTAAGTAAAGCCGTGAAGTCACTGCGGGAATGATCAGCTCACCGGAGTAAGTAACCTTCACACAAAATCTCCGCAAAGTATATGCATAATGCTTCTTATATTATATATTTCTTTTTTTTATGATCGGTAAGGTAACCATGAGGCCTCCTTTGAAAGGTATCGAATATAATAATATAATAGCTTGATAGCCTTCTTTCGTAAAACAAGTCCATTTTTTTTTTATTAACGAAATACAAAATCGACTTTAAATATCTCGCTTTGTATTAATTTTATAATTGATTTTCAGGAATTTTCCTCTTTTCCGGGAGAAGGAAGAAACAGGCAGACGGGTCACCTGATAATTAACTAATTGAAACTTGAAACTCTTTATTGATCTAATATTTACAAGATTAAATCTATCTAAAATTACATATTATGTAATAAACCTAATCCACGCGGCATGGTGCCAAGAACGCTAGCTGCATTTCCTCGCTGGATAGTTATGCTTAACCTTTGAGCGAGAAAAGAACCAGCTCTCTTGTCACCAGCCGCGGCGTTAAGCCTAGGACATAAACTTTTAAAAAAATTTGATGTGCGGGGAACCCACGGACCTAATGTTTCAACAGCAAATGGCACAAATACATAATCTGAACATAAAGACTCATATTTGCGCCATTTACTTACTTCAGCTGCATCCGATGCCGCCCCGGCCCTGACCGAAGTACCCCTTAGATGAGAGGCAGCCAAAGTGTCTACACAAGTGGCGTCCCAAACAAGGGCTTTGCCTCTCTCCCAAGGGATCAATGTTAAACCGTCGGGTCTCTTACCATCGTCGCGAAAAATGCCACAGGGCTCTAAAATAGATGGAACATTGATGGAAACAAGAGCCCTACGGATGATGTCGTTCAGGGAACCGTGGCGAGAAAAACGGACAGCACTTTTTTGACAAGAACCGTGGAGACCAAATTTGTCTACACTGACACCACAAGGGCATTGGTGTGGTTGACAAATCGGTGCCTCCAGACGATTCCTACAACAATGCGTAAGCTTTCATCGTCAAGTAATGTGCCCAAGTTACTTGATGGTAAAGCGTGAAGCCAATAACTCGATTCTTTAGATGAGACTCCTAGACTTAAATAAAACTAACTTTAATTTTAAATGAGGTTCCAAACTTGGTATCAACAAAGGAGCACCTAAGAGGTAAAGTGAATCTGAACGGACTACGTTAATTCCCGGTATGATAGAGCTAAAATTTTGGGTCAAAATGACTTTGTCGGAAAAAGAAATCTTTTCGGAAAAGAAAAGTTCGCATTTGGAATTATTTAAATCGAGACCGATATTTTTAAATTGTCTAATAATTTCAATAAGATCACTTTGTACATCGTCAACTTTACCTCCCAGCGTACCATCGTCTAAGTACCAGACATTAAGTTTAGATTTCAATTTTGAAATAATTGGATTAATTCCCAAACTAAATAATGCTGGTCCTAGCGGATCTCCCTGCTGAACGCCGACAGCAGAATCAATAATATGGTTTTCATAAAATAAATTACTCTTTTCACTGTAACATTGCCAAACATAGTGATATATTTCTGGTGTATGGTTAGCCACTTCGTTCAGCAGAGTCGTTCTATCAATGGAGTTAAAAGTATTCCTTAGGTCAACCTTCAGAAGTACATCCAAATCACTAGTATTTAAAGAAGTTTGAACGGAATGTACAGCCGCTTCACAGCCGCCTTTGCTTCCAAAGCCTAGTTGAATAGGCTGGAATTTTCTTTTAAGGCCGGAGATTATGTGCCTACATGCTAATTTTGAAGTTAAGCGTCGAAAGGTAGAACCAATAGCAATAGGACGGATACCATTATCTTTTTTTTTAAAGGCACATAATCTTGCCCCGTATAAGAAAGGAACAAATTTAGGATTTACTTTTCCGGAAAGCATTAAGTTGCATAATTTGGTAATATCATTAAGAAGCGCTCTGCCAGCATCACCGGCGGAAACGCTTACAAGATCTTTCAGATGTTGTGGCGTTATACCGTCAATGCCGCCAGCAGAGCCACTTGAAAATGACATAATTGCCTCGAAAGTGTCTTTATCGGTAATTTGCAAAGCCTGATATGAAGAATCGGGAGGCAGCGGTAGGAGCGGCGGAAGATTGATCGATGGATGCTTTTGTCGGAGGTTTTCTAGAGTCTCATCATTATACGGAGCAAGAATGTCGTCTGAAAACAAAATGCGCGATGCATTTTTTAAATCACCATCCATAACTTTAGTCTCTACAGTTCTCTTTAAATCGAATTTACGGGGGGGGTTTAGTTATGGATGAGGCAGTCTTTAATTCAACATTTTTGAATGAATTGCTCTTTAACTGAGAAGTAATTGATTTTGATACCGATTTATCAAAGTGAAAATGGGAATACGCAAAGGTAAATAAATTATGCCAACTAGATTCAGTATTTGAGAAACAATTTTGAATACAGGTTGATAATGACTTGGCAAGCTGCATCCTGCTTGCACCTCTTGGAATCCTTTTGAGTATTGGTACATTGCTATGGTAATAATAGATCTGTTCAGAAAACAACTTTAAATTTTTGTCATTATAATCGCTAATAGTCTTATTACAAAATGCGGTAGGCTGTGAAGCTGCAACAGGGTGACTATGACAACGTTTGATGTGAATATTTAAGCCTCTTTTACCTTTAAAAAGCCTACCGTCGGAACAATTTTGACATGGTAGGAAATCCGTTTGAGAGCATGTACGTACATCGTTATTCATAATATTAAAAATCACCCTTGAAAAATGAAACTAATTTCGTATTAACTTTAACGTGATTGTCAGGCTGAGGTAAAAAGATGAAATTTGGTTATGACTCATCTTTTATTCATTTATGCCCCCCTAATATACGGTTAGCATAGCTAGTAATAAGTCTGTTTTTGCGCCAGAGGATGTATGTACTGGAAAAAAATATTGTGTGATACAGATAGTATTTTTCTAGTGTCTGGCATATAAGAAGTATTTATTTGTATCAGAACATTTTATTAATGTATGCTTATCCGGTAGTAAAAGCTTGGCTTATTATGACACTAGATACCGTTATACTAATTCTATTCACTTATTTAGCGATGATTGATCTTTAAGTGTCTTATAGATGTTGTTAATTGGCTTCATGAATATTCTTATAACAGAAAACTTAAACTAAAACAGGTCGGACTGACCCGTTTATTTTTTAATTACGTATTTTAGCGTGAACAGCTATTCTTGATTTTTTTTCTTGTTTAATGAATGGCACTGGATTTTAGACTTCGTTCCGTTTAACCATTAAATTAACATTTTTTACATCTTCAAAACAATATTGAAAAGAAGTTCTTATTTTTTGCCTTTTTTTCAATTGTTTTGATGAAGAAATTTTTGTATTAACACAAGACAAGTTTTTACTGTTTATTCACTGCGTTCTGTTATTTACATATATTTTTATAGAAATAAATATCTGATAATTATTATACTGCTGCTTATTACATTAACTTGTATCTGGTTAACTCATCTCAAACACGTATAAGACATAAAGTCCAAATTAAATTTTACAAAATGTATACTAAATTACATAATGAATATGATACTCCGATTTATTAACAATATGTTTAATTTGATTATTAAATAAACATATTACAGTAAATTTAGCAAAGTAACGCATTAAAATCGTACTGTAATTCCATAGGTATACTACACACGGCTCTGGCAATATGTGAAGAAACTACTACATCAATTCATTAGCAATATCGGCACACATGCACACTAGTTAGCAGCTTCTAACTTAAGATAATGGAGACAAAACAAGCCGCTCTAATGCGCCATATTGGGTTTCAGAGCAAACAGCGGCGCCGCCAGAGCGCCCTAGTGTCGTATTACTGAGACACATATGCCACCGTAAGGTCGTGAATATATCTCTACCACGTTTAACTTTACTCCTCTACGACGTTGACTACGTACGGCAAATGTTCCTAATGGGTTAAGTTGGCGTTATAAGTGAAATAATTAAGCAAACGGCGGTGTTTGGCAAATTGAGCAAAAAACCCGAACGTTTAATACACAGGTTAATTAAAAGTAGTAATACCTGATGATCTAGACTACAGAGCCCCCCTCCCCCCATCTAATTGCAGTAACGATCTGTCCAAAAGTACGGGAAGTCGATGTATGTGGCTCAGGACCGGAAAAATAGGTATCATGACAAGAATTGGCCGAAATATAATTTCAGCCAATTCTTGTCATGATACCTATTTTTCCTATGATTAGCTACGCTTGCCTTCCATCTCACTTTATGATAAATATTGACGCTGTCCTCGTTGGTATATCAGCTCGATAAAGGCCTAAGCAGGCCTTTATTAAGCTGATTTACCAACCAGGAGTAAACAGTTTTCATTAAAGAGAAAACATTTTTGTTCAAAGAAAAACTAAACGTAGCACAAAACTAAATGTATGTCTGCCGACCCCACCTGGGAGAATAAGGGCTAGAGTAAGAATGAAAGAAGGTATTTTACTGTTGGGCAATTAATGTAATGCTTTGTTAAATTCGACAGACCATATGTATATACGTATCGGTAATGCCAGCGTTTATATGCAAGCTTATTTTGCTATAAGCCCTACTATCAATCACTCGCTAGTACTGACCACTTAATCAGCAGATCATTGTACGTACGAAATTATGGTGTTTGCTATTAAAATCCAACATGTGAAGTGAAATCGACAGTGCGCGCTACATTATACAATTAGTGCATCAATTAAATTATCATGTCATAAGTGTATTTGTGGCAGCACTAGCACGAAACAATTTGAACGACATGTAACCGTTGCGCCGTGCAAGCGAGAGCGATGTTACCTGCGCCCGCGCCTACGTCACCACATGAACCCGACGTTACTGGATTCGAAAATCCGCTGCCGCTCGGTCAGACGCGCTAGTCGGAATCCATATTTCACGGCGAATGCACGTTTAATTCCTCTCATATAAATCCGCTAATTGTTCTCGCGATATAATTGTTTTCTACATTTCTAATTTAGTATCTTTTATCTAGTATTCTGCTACTTCCTAGTCTGTATAACTTCTTTTACATGTTTCTTGATTGTCTGTACGTTTCTGTCCGTGTCCTGTACTAAATATAATTTATATACGTGGCTTATTACTTTCATTTTTACCATCGACAAAATGGCCACAAGTGGTGACCCCGCGTTGAACAGGAAGTATGAAGACGTGGCCTGGAGCACAAGTGGCGAAAAAGTGGAAACTGGCGATGTGTTCCGTGTTGGTGTACGAATACCGCCATTTTATCCAGACGATCGGGAATTATGGTTTGCCCAGCTGGAAGCCCAATTCGTACTATCGAATGTAACTAGCGACACGACAAAATTCTATTACGCACTATCTCAACTGGAACACGTTTACACCGCACAGGTAAAAGATATTTTATGTTCACCTCCCGCTACTAATAAATTTGAAAAATTGAAGACGGAATTAGAAAAAGGACTGAGTGCTTCTAAGGAGAACAAACTTAAGCAACTTTTTCTGCACGAGGACATAGGAGACCGTAAGCCTTCACATTTTTTACGTCATTTACGTAATCTTGCTGGCCCATCTGCTAATGTATCTGATGACGTGTTACTTACATTATGGACAGGCCGCTTGCCGCAAAGCTTACAAACTGTTGTAGCTTCACAGCCTAAACTTTCGCTTGATGAACTTGCTGAGCTTGCAGACCGCGTGCACGAAATAGCGCCATCCATACCAATACATCAAGTAGCTATGGCATCAACATCAGCGCCGCAATCCACGTCACGTTATAGTGATCTCAACGAGGAAATATGTGCTTTAACAAAACAAGTAGCTAAGTTACTTCTATGTCTACAGGCAAGCGCGTTCTAGGTCCCGATCCAGGTGTCGCGGAGACAACACACGTGGCCGCAGTCGGTCACGGAACCGACAACCACCTCCAGACAGCGTGCATTGTTGGTACCATTATAACTTTGGTGCTAAAGCAAAGAAGTGCAGAGAGCCGTGCGCGTTTCAAGCGGGAAACGCAACGGGCAGCCGGAAGTAGCGGCCAACGACTGCCCAGAACAAACAGGCCGTCTATTTGTTTCTGACCGCGCAACGAAAATGCAGTTCCTCGTGGACACTGGTTCAGACTTGTGTGTTTTCCCACGGTTATCGACTAATAGGCACAAATTATGTGCAGCCAATGGTACTACTATAAATACATATGGACCGATCACGCTGCACTTGAACTTAGGCCTCAGGCGTGATTTTTCGTGGACATTTACAATAGCTGACGTTTCCAAACCTATAATAGGCGTAGATTTTTTAAGTTATTATAACCTTCTCGAGGATTGCAGGAAACAGCGCCTCATTGATTGAACTACCGCATTATCCGTTACCGTCCCTCGCCAGATTATTCCAGAGGACGTAGCCTCCATCAAGACGATTGCTGGTGAATCAGATTATCACGACATCTTGCGTGAGTACCCGGAAGTAACGCGACCTGCAGGTTTGGTACGTACAGTTCAGCATAATACCGTGCACCACATTAATACTACACCAGGCCCACCAGCTGCTTGTAGACCAAGGCGTTTGGATCCACTGCGATTCAAAGCAGCAAAGAAGGAATTTGATGAGATGCTT
This sequence comes from Iphiclides podalirius, assembly GCA_933534255.1. Classification (NCBI taxonomy): domain Eukaryota; kingdom Metazoa; phylum Arthropoda; class Insecta; order Lepidoptera; family Papilionidae; genus Iphiclides; species Iphiclides podalirius. Next base: position 8,557,201 of record OW152824.1, on the reverse strand, counting down.
GCATCTGGTATTGCTAGGCGATCTGAGAGCCCGTGGTCTTCACCTCTACACATGGTCAAAAAGAAGGACGACGGTTGGAGACCATGTGGTGACTATCGAGCGCTAAATGCTCGTACCATTCCAGATAGGTACCCAGTACGACACATACAAGACTTCTCACACCAGTTATTCGGATGCACTGTCTTCAGCACTATCGACTTGGTAAAAGCTTACAACCAAATTCCAGTCAATTCTGACGATATAGAAAAGACTGCTATTACTACACCTTTCGGTTTATTTGAATTTAAATACATGAATTTTGGTTTAAGAAACGCAGCCCAAACTTTCCAAAGGTTCATAGATGAAGTCTTGAATGGGTTAGAGGATTACGCATACGGATACTGTGATAACATTCTAATTTATTCTCCAACGCCAGAACTGCACAAACAACACTTGCGCGAGGTACTCAGCCGCCTTAAGAAGTATGGTGTACTCATCAACACTACGAAATGTGTTCTGGGAAAGCCAGCTGTAACTTTTCTTGGCTATAACGTATCAGCGAATGGCACTAAGCCATTAGACACAAAAGTGAAAGCCATTACAGAGTTCCCCGTACCGCGCACTGTTAAAGAGCTGAGAAGATTTTTAGGTATGCTCAATTTCTACCGCCGTTTCGTACCTAAAGCCGCTGAACTACAATCACCCCTTAATGCGCTATTGTCTGGTCCAAAAGTAAAAGGCTCACAAACCATCACTATGACTTCTGAATTGTTAAAGGCTTTTAATGATTGTAAACAGGCACTCGTATCTTCTACTTTACTGGCTCATCCACATCCAAACGCAGAACTCAGCATCGCCACAGATGTTTCGAATGTCGCAATGGGAGCAGCACTCCAGCAGAAAATTAACGGCATATGGGAACCACTGGCATTCTTTTCAAAAAAGCTCACTCCGTCACAAATGAAATATAGCACTTTTGACCGCGAATTGTTAGCTATGTACGAGTCAGTGAAATATTTCCGCCACATGATCGAAGCTCGTATTTTTTCAATACTTACAGACCACAAACCGCTTACTCATGCCTTCCGGTCATCTAACGAAAAATGCTCACCTAGGCAGTATAGACTTCTCGAATTCGTGGCTCAATTCACGACCGACATTCGTTACATCCCAGGCGAAAAGAATGTTGTAGCAGACACACTGTCAAGAATCGAAGAGGTTGCAAAAGGCATCGACTACAAGACACTTGCATGATCTCAGGATACAGATCCTGAGCTGCAAATCTTACTTCAGCATGGTTCTTCTCTAAAGCTGGAGAAAGTAAGAATACCCGACACCGACGTTGCAGTTTACTGTGACGTTGCAACGCAGCCACCTCGACCATACATTACACCTGATCTTCGACGTCAAGTTTTCGACTCTGTGCACAATTTAAGCCACCCAGGGCACACAGCTAGTGCGACTGGTTGCGCAGAGATACGTGTGGCCAGGGATCCGTCGAAACTGTAGAGAGTGGTCTCGCAAATGAAAATGAAGTGAAGCCTGACGTGTCAAGGCAGTAAAATCACCCGACACACCTTTGCTCCACTTTCCTCTTTCCTTTCTCCTACGTCAAGGTTTTCCCATATCCACCTTGACATAATAGGACCATTACCTTGTTCTTCTGATTACAGATACTGTCTGACAGCTGTTGATAGATTCTCCCGATGGCCCGAGGCGTACCCTATCAAGGACATCACCGCGGAGACATGTGCGACCGCGCTGGTGTCTGGCTGGATAGCTCGCTTCGGCTGTCCTCAGAAGATTACAACCGACCGTGGTCGCCAATTCGAGTCTCACCTCTTCAGAGCTATTGCTGCAATGGTTGGCGCAAAACACTACCACACTACTTCGTACCATCCTGCAGCAAATGGTATGGTGGAGAGGCTGCACAGGCAGTTGAAGAGCGCTATTATGTGTCAGGCATCACCGCAATGGACAGAAGTTCTTCCACTTGTACTTCTGGGAATTCGAAGTGCATGGAAGACCGACATCCAAGCTTCACCTGCAGAGCTGGTTTATGGAGAGCCGCTTCGCTTACCAGGCCAATTAATTGCTCCTGCTGATGACTACAGCACTGCAGATGTCACAGATTTTGCATCGCGTCTACGTGTTCACATGGCTAACCTAACACCGAGACCAGCTTCGTGGCACAGGAAGAATACATTCTACGTTCCGAATAGCCTGCATGACACATCACACGTTTTCTTGCGTCAAGATTTCGTCAGGAAACCCCTTCAACCACCATACGCTGGGCCGTATAAAGTCTTGGAACGCCATCCAAAATTCTACACATTGGATTGCGCGGTAAAGAAATTACGGTCAGCATAGATCGACTGATGCCCGCCTACATTATACGCGACGAAGTTTCCGATTCAGCTCCTTCACCGACTCCACTACCAGCTGCTGTCACCGACAACGCCAAGAAGCGCACAAGTTCTGGCAGACGTGTTCGCTTCCCTGACTTCTATCGCCCGCAGTAGCGGTCTCAGCGGGGGAGTACCTGTGGCAGCACTAGCACGAAACAATTTGAACGACATGTAACCGTTGCGCCGTGCAAGCGAGAGCGATGTTACATGCGCCCGCGCCTACGTCACCACATGAACCCGACGTTACTGGATTCGAAAATCCGCTGCCGCTCGGTCTGACGCGCTAGTCGGAATCCATATTTCACGGCGAATGCACGTTTAATCCGCTCATATAAATCCGCTAATTGTTCTCGCGATATAATTGTTTTCTACATTTCTAATTTAGTATCTTTTATCTAGTATTCTTCCTAGTCTGTATAACTTCTTTTACATGTTTCTTGATTGTCTGTACGTTTCTGTCCGTGTCCTGTACTAAATACAATTTATATACGTGGCTTATTACTTTCATTTTTACCATCGACAAAATGGCCACATATTAATTAAATTATCAAAAAAATGGCTTTCATGAATTTTTATCTGCGTTGACTGGTAGAGAATGCCTTTGGGTATTAAGTCCGCCCTGTGTTACTTTTTTTAAGGTTAGCAATAAGCATAAACAAAATAAATACAGAAAAGCCTTCAATTCGTTTTATCTACGTAGATAGAGACAGCTAATGTTTTGAGTATTAAATTAATTAGTGTAGCGCTTGAACCTATCAAATTATGGTCTAACGACAACGTTCTCAATATTCTGGAAATCAATTTCATCACTGTGGTTTATTTGTAACATTACGATGAGTTATGAAATTTTATATACGGACGATATTTATAATAATTAGTTGTCATACGTATGGAAAAACTTCCTTCTTCCTGTTTGTAACATAATGTATTTCAGCTGAGCAGTGCTAAATAAAAAAATCATATTTCTATTTGTGTATATAATATTAATTGTTGTCGGAATTGGAGTAATTAAAGTGATATCTGGATCGGCGCTGAAACAACAATTTCCTCTATTCCGAAGGCATTTTTCTTGAAATCTACGAAACGTTGAAGCATCAGATCGCGTGACTCGGTGGCAGACCGGCGACCGGAAACGTGGCGTTTGCTATTCCTTCCAAGGCTTTTATCGAGTGAACGCCGTTGTCTACTTTTCGCGTGATTTCTGTAGCTCGTTGCGATAGAAAAATCCTTATTTTTACGCGGACTTTATCGTTAGTGAATGTCAGTAGTTTTAATAATACCACTTGAATAAGTTGCACAGGTTATATCGCATTGATTGTTTACCTTATATGCGAAATTCAAAGCTCTTATTTTCATCATGAACTGGAGTTCGACTTCCTTATGACAAGTGGCATTGTAGTTGTTTGAGTTAAACATACTTATAAGAAACCTTCTCACTTTTGTCTTGAAGACGATTATCATCGGAACAAAAAACCTACGTAGGCCGTGACTGTTCCTCTTCCTTTCTGTAAGCGCTATGAGAGAAAAGAGCATAATCTTAATACCAACAAAACAGAGATGTTAAAGAAATCCTGCGCATAATTTTCAACATGTAATTTTAAAAATACCTATGTATTGTACCTATGTAATTTTAAAAATACCTATGTATGTACCTAATAAATAAACAACTGGACTTGCTTTTTACAAAAAGCTTTGTGTAACAAAAGCTACCCGTTGTGAAGTAACGCCCTTGCTTACCTAGCTATCCTTAATTTTTTAACGACGCAGCAACCGAAGTTATGGTCTGAAAACAATATTTGTGTATCCTCGAGTTTATACCGGCGATGAAATTCAAAATTTCAGCACTGAATTACTGGATTTAGTGGCATAGAAAATTTCCCGACAAATCGTTCCGAAACGCCGTCGCGAATGCAAAGATAACTTGCAGTTTCGCACAAAGGCTTGCATCTACATAATCGATTGCTTATTGCCGTTCCCCTTCTTCTAAATTGCAAATTTTCCGCACGATTTCGCATCGCGGAATAAATTTTCAAGTCGCGAATGGTACCGTAAATATTTTCGCTATTCGCAACCTTTGCTTGCTGTGTACGTTATTTTTGGTTCGTTTTCTTTCTCCTGCTGGCGAGAGGTTGCTGAATTAACGCTTTGTTCTTTGGATTTTATTTTACGAGCGTCCGGTAGAGTTCGCGTATATTGCCCCCTATGGTGTTTCTGAAACTGGATGCTGCAAGACAAAAAGCACATTAAAATGTACTAACATGCATAAAGCAAAAAATATTACAGCATGCCTTGTTTCGGTTTCTTTTTAAAATTTCTTATGTCCGGCTACTACAACTAGCAGTTCGTTTACGTGGAAAGTGTTACGTTGGTGTATATGCTGTACTGTCAACCAGGCAAACCCACAACACACGTAAGGTTGATGACGGATTATCAGCCTTCAAAGAGTTCTTGGCAGGTACATGCATATGAATAAAATAATACCCGCTATTGCTGTTACTATAGACTTTCTTGTAACACCTAAAGTAATTGCATTTGATCACAAAAAGAAAATACGTTGTATGACGAATGTATTACTTTGAAACTATCTATTATTAAGAAACCAGGACATAATATTGTTCTTTTATTTGTCCAATAATTTGGACAACAAAGAAGATTTGAACGGAAAATTAAATTTACAAAATGAGGATGTAGTATAAAGTAGCATTAAGGCCATTTATCGTCATTATTTCGTGATATCATAAACAAAGAAGGAACCTAATTGGTTTGGGTCGAGAGTCAACTGGCTGCCGCGCAAAGCCTCGTGAATTTATCGTTTGGCTAACTTAAGTAAATAACTTTTAATTACCTCCGCGCAATTTACACGAAACGGCACGGACTATTTTTGAACCATAAAACTATCTAATTAATGAAGTCGGAGTAACGCCTGGAAACGTGGATTGCGAAGATTTTAATGCTACAAAAGTACACGCCGCTGCTATTTTTAAAGCTTTAACAGCTAAAGAAGCAGTGTAACAGAGATAAAATATTAAATGGGAAAACGTAAACATATTTTATAGTTACATTCAAATGGCTGTAAAATGTAACAGTAAATATTTACATTGGTTTCAGTCGTGGAGTCACGTGCCCCATTCGTATTTTATTGCAGATGGATTTATGGGTAGCCACTTCAAATGTATATCATACCACGTATTCTTCTGCCATGAATGTCGATTTAGAACGTCCGAATAAAAATGATGGTGCATCATTTCGATTCAAAGACATAACTCCGTATTTTTATTTTGTCTGCAATTGATCTCGAAAATGTTTTTCTTCAAGCGGTCGATTCAGAAAATGAAAGGAAAATTATTCCTTTCAACTGAAAGGAATACTTTTCCTTTCTATGGTGTGCATAATATTTTAAAAAATTGGTGTAAAATGGTGTAAACACCTTAAACGTCGAAATTGATTCGGAATAATTTAAGTTTTGAATGTTTTCACATTTTGTTTCTCTTTCATAACATGCTTTTAAGATCAATCGAGTGTAGTTCAATAACATTTCATCGAGGTCGTTTGATAGAGTAGTGATTTATGTCTCAAGAAGCTGTTAAGAAACATCGAAGGGATTTTTTTTTAGTAGGAAACATTCTATACTAGACTTTAAAATTTGTTTCAGGATATTTGAGGTATATTTATACAACATTTATATAAACTATGTAAAAACTTTTCTTTTCGTAGTTTATGTAAACATTGCACTTAATGAGATAACATAGTCGTAAACTCTGACGGATCGTATTTTTCACTCGGTACTCCTTTTGCACGGTCTAATTTCGCGTGGAACGTCTCACCAGGTTTATTTACTCCCGAACATGACATGCCTGATCACCATATGTTATTTTAACAGGTACAAAATCCAATTCATTGGAAATCGATTGAAACACCATAATTCCAGATACTAAGATTTTATTGCTTAGTTTTAATTTAATTTTAAGTCCATGTCTGAAAATGTTCTACCTTAGTCATAGACTATTGTTATTGCCTCAATAAGATTTAAAAGAAATTTTAAAAGTTTACGTAAATATTTCATAAAGGGTTTGTTTACATCACCAGATTCAAAGTTCCATCCCTAACATCTTACGATTCTTCATACACCGTTATTTAATGGTGAATTATGCTATTAGTTGCCATCCTTGTTTGTGCTAGTTCAGCCGTGTAACACCTTCCATCCTTCCCTGCTCTATCCCTTACCTTTCTATAGGAACATTTATTATCTTCTTTATTTCAGATGTATAGCCTATCCTCGGTCTCCCTCTACTCCGCTTTCCTTCTATCTTTCCTTCCATGATGCTATTAATGAATCTGTCATGTCTTATTAGTTGACCTATCATCTGTCCTCTGCGGAGGCATACCCTATCGCAGTAATATTCGTTAATTTTTCCCCGTTGAGTTAGGTCGAAGCCAAAACATGGCGCAAGTCAATTACATTGCGCCATTTACACAATGTTAACTAAACTTTTTGAACATTGAACTATATATTTACGTAAGTAAGTATTACGAAGAGCAATCATCTCTGTGATAAGGGTTAACAAGATAGAACAAATGTTTGGACGCGGGCCGCGGAGAAAAAAGATAAAGTGTTTTTGTCTTGTTACAAGTTAAGCGGACATCGGGTCTAGGGATTTTGTGGTTAGTTTTTGTTAAGTAATGCTGGACCCTTGTAACACTTTGTTATGGCATTCGCATTATTTGTATTTAGGGGAAAACGATAAAATAGTGATTAAGGCGTCCTATTGTTTTACAGACGGAGCAATGACCAAACGGTTACCACTTTGTCGACATTAACTTCGCCCCATCATTTCTAAATAGGATGAAAAAGTGTTGATAATTTCTTACTTACATTTTTATTGATGTTTATCCTTCATTCTTCAAACTTGTAAAGCTGATCGAAATAACTCGTGGGCTTGGCAATTGCACGAATGGGAAGGTCCGTCCGGGTAAATATCACGACGTCAGAGAAGACCGGCGTCAAGTGAAAGTGTTATACTTCTACGTTTCTTCTGGTGAGTGAGGAAGCCGGAGCCCACTTTCTTAAAAAGAGGTAACGTATTGGTAACCCTTCGGCTGATGCAAATGTCAATAGGCGGCGGTTATCACTTAACATCAGGTGAACAAACTGCTCATTTGTTACGTCTGACATAAAAAAATGTGCTCATACGTAATTATCTATACAGAGGAACGTCACCTAAAAGCCGTTGACTGTTTTAAGTGAGAGCGATGATAGCTGCCCCGGAATGCGGAGGTTTCTTGTGTACGCGTTGTATTGGTTCCGCCCTGCTAGGCGGACTTAGAGTTATGAGTATTAGCACTATATCAATGTATTTATCAACTTCATATGAGGTTACTGTACTGCTGCAATAGACCTGGCTTAGGCCAGCACAACGTCAGATTAGTCGGATGTTGCTCTAGCAACTACCATTATATTGTCACATCAGTTATAAGTTGGGATACTGATTTTTTTTAATAACTTGGTCAATATCAAATGTGGTTATTTAAAGTGTTGTTTATAGAAACTGCTATGTGGCTTTACCACGGTAAACATTATAATTAAATATCATAAGTTTCATAAATTTACACTCCGGTGAACGGTTTACTATTTGGCTCGGGGCAAAGGCAGTTTCTTTTCATCCTCTACAATTTTCGTCACCTATTCATCTCAGTGGTTCCGCAAAAAGTTATAGAATTTATGCCTAATTTAATACGTTGTAAAACTTTGATAGAAATACACTATAATATTTTTTAAAATTGAAACACCCGTAAAATATAGTCCATCGAGTACTGTAGCCGTTCGACGGCTCGCTTTATATGCAAATTGGAAATCCTGAGATTTAATGGATCGAATAAAATGTCACATTCTGTCCGCTTTCGTTGCATTTCAATTTTTATCGACGCCTTTGACCAATTCGTCAAAATGTAGATAAGGTTAAATTTGTATATTTAATTGAACTGGCTCAATTATACATTGAGCACACATAAATTGAGTAGTAAAATTAAAAATTTTATACAACCTGTGTAAGGTTCAGTTAAATAAAAACAATTAACAAAATTTTAGGAATCCAAGTCCATTTATTCATTTTAGCTAGATTTATTATTGTAAATATTTTATTATCACTTATGATTATCCATATGATTAATATACACGGTTAAAAGGAATCAGTTTTACACACAAAATAATTGAAAATTATAATTTGTAGGTATCATAGCTAAGACTAGATACACTGCTTAAATTAATAGAATTCAAGTTTTTTGAATAAAAACCTAAGCTACGTCTAGAATTTACTTACTTATTTAAAAAATAAGTTGTGTTTTAGTGAAAACTTTATAGTTTATACGTTAGCATTGTAAATAATAATTAATAAATATTTTAGTTTTTTTTGTACTTTAAAAACTACTGATTGACATCATTCTTAAACTCATATGAAATTTCAGTGAACTCCGCGCCAGGGAAATGAAAATTTAATTTAAAGGACCAAGTTCTGGGCAATATTTAAAACCTTCGACTTTTATATTATGTTAAATTTGGCATCAATAAACACTGCTAGAGCCAACATTTACATTTCAGTCACTTTAATTAATATTAGCGTATCTATAACAGATTAACATTCGCTGGTAAATAATCAAAGCCCTAGTCATTACGGCATAAAGAAACAAACAAAACCATATTTAGTTTTTGACGTAATTTAAATATTTAATACGATATAAAATTTTAGGCTACAAATTGTAGAATCTTTAAGAATAAAGTGATTGTTTTATAAGCTCTCGCGTATTAAAGTGGATCAGATAGGATAAACAATGATTCGTTTATGGGACGTATGAATGAAACCAAAATCGTTGCCTATTTTAAAGGTATCAAAATAGGAAAATACTGTTGCACTAATTTTCAGGGAAGTAACTCGGACGTCCGGCCAGGCATAAGTGTACTTTACCTGTGTAGTTTAAGTAATAGTGTTATGTTTTTGCGCTCCGTCTGGTGTGTGACATAGCCGACTCTCTTTGAAGTTTGCAACATATCTGCATGCAACTCCATAGGTGTTATACTATAGTTGCATTCGGTTTTCACTTAAGATCAGTTGACACGCCCTATTAGAACTGTCTGCCTTTTAAAAAGATCTTGACAAAAACTACCTTGTTCCTTTGCTAGTTATTTTAATTGAATATTTTTTATTCTGTTTTCAATCTTAATTGATCATGTCAGAAGAATAATGAGACATTAAATATTCTTCCATCTACTTATAAATATGCAGAGATTATTCAGTAACATAGTACACTTTTATCTGTAATAACATATCAAATATCTAATTTATTAGATAAAAACAAAACTAATAATCTGAAAAAGGTCGAATAATATTTTAAAGACTTTATTCAAACGCTTAAAATTAATTGGATCGATCTCAGATTACCTCTTGCCCAAACTAAAGCTTGGTTTTGTACTTCCTTTTAATTACGACACATTAAGTTACAAGAGCGAAAATTTGAAAGGCGACAGGACGATAAGGTGCCGTGAAATATACGTATAATTGTATTAAAGTCTTATTTGCGCCAACGGGTCCGATAAAAGCGCCTCCAACCACTTCCTCCGCGGAACGAGCTTTGTTTTTACAACAAGATTACGCTCCGTTTTATTTGCTTTGATTATACTTGTTAAGCGGTCGGGATTTATTGCGGCCATAGTGTTCGGCGTTAATCGTTAACCCTGCCTAGCACTTGCGTAGCGTCACGGGTTGAAAGAAAAACTTTAATTGCGGATTTGAAACGCGTCTACAATGTTTTTTTCTTCACGGATGCTTTGAATGAGGATATGAATAGCGTTTAAAAGGGAAATTACAAAAAAAAAACGATGATTACTTTGAGTATAAGAAGATCAACTGCTTGGTTATTAATACAGTGCGCTTAAGGAATCTCACATTTCATTTGTTGTTATTAGATAAATGTAATTTATTCTTAATAGTAAGTAGTTACTATGTACTCATAGTATATTAACTTATGTTCTTGTAAAAGTAATTTATATATTGTAAATGTCATCGTAAATGCGAGTTTTAGTTATTTTTCCATTCTCGTACCAATTGCAATTGCTACCAAGGGTTATCGCAAATCAATCGGCATATCATTCTGGATCCAATAAGAAAGTCCAACACTTTAAGAAAGTTTATGACCACAACTTTCGTATCTGGTATAAAAATTCGTAAAGAAACAATTGAAAAACCTTAAAAAAGTTATCGAAAGTACGAATAGCCATGCCCGTCAATTGCTTCTGACATGACAATAGTACACAACCCGGCTTTACTATGCCGACGCTGCCTCTGTATTATGCAGTAAGCAGCCGCTTAAACCAATGTTTGTTTCTCCGCGCCGATAAACGCACACCATTTTATGTGCGGCACAAAGAAGCTTTGCGGGCCGTTCCGTCGTCCACAATGCGGGGCTGTCGCGCGGTCGTCGAATTTTCCGCTGTCGGTCACGAGAGGCGTGAATTCAAAGAATCGTAAAACGCGAAAATCATCCGGAGATGAGCCGTAAAACGCGCGTCGGGTGAACTTCAGAAATACCATTCACATGGTAAAATCCGTACGGCTACCGCGCGGTAACCGCCGGTAAAACTGAGGCCGTATGCTTCATTACCGTCGTAACGAAATTAAGATGTCGGGATTAAACGACCGTCTGCGGTGTTACGATTTCGCTAACATATAAAAAGTTTTTAAGTGTTAGCACAAAAAAAAATAATACTAAATCTAATAAAATCAAATCTTGAAAATCTAAACTAAATAACCTAACAAAATTTAAGTCGATGAGTCGATGTCATTGTTCACCATGGGTAATTGTTGTACACCATAACACATTACTAGAAAAATACATGCTAAAAAATTTTGCAAATCCGTCTACATATGATGAAGTTATGCCCGGACATACATAAAAACATATAATTATTCGAATTGACAATCTCCTGCTCCTTTTTCCTAATTCGCTACCTAATCCGCTTACTTTCATTAAAAGAATTGTCAATAGAAGGCATTATCATAAAATTGTCATCTCTTTATAATAAATTGTTGTACTAATAAACAATTCATCTCTTTATTAAGAGGAAACTTCGTTTTCCTCTTAATAAAATCGTCAAGAAATGCCTTGTCTACATTTCGAATAATTTATTACTCGTTTTTGATAAAAACTGTTAAAAGGCTAATTTTTCTAAAACTTATATCGCATCTCCCTAGTGAAACATTACGAGAATCAGATCTCACTTGCCGCCGATTGTTTGGGGCTCTTCCATGTATTGTTAACAGGGATATAGACGTCGATAGTTACGCGCCGCATTATTTGGCCGACGTGTGCCATAAAACTTAGAACTGAAACTCGCGAAACTTATTCTTGGCTCCGTGCAATTTCCTATGCAAATTTGATTGTACCCGGGGTCCGCGTAAATCTCCGCACTCTCCGACTGCAAAGTTAATTACTCGGACGGCTACTCTGCGCGATTAACGGGCCAGCTTACTTTTATTATGTCGACATCAACAAAGGAAGGGAAAACAGGGTAATAATAGAGAAAGAACTAAAAAATATCGTTTGAAAGTATATCTTTTTTTATGTGAAAAAGTGGTAAACGAGCTGGCGGTTCACATAATAAACCTGTTAAATAATAACCGCCTGCCCATGGACATTTGCTACACCGTTGGGTTGCAGATGCGTTGCCAACTCTTAATAATATTGGCCCCGGCAAGCCCACCCACCAGACGATACGCAAAAGTGCAACACTTCTACTTTACGCCGGTCTTCTGTGAGGTCATGGTACTAACCCGGATGGACCTGCCCATTCGTGCAACAGCGAACACTGTTGCGTGGCCCTACCACGTTATGTTATGCCATTTCAATTTTTTATAACTTTGATATACCTAGTGACATCCGCGCAATAGATACGAGTCTGCCGACATATCATTCATCAATAACAGTCCAGTAGCCACGAATGAATATATGGCCGCACATATGTAAAGGTCGAACACATGACCCTTCTTTCTTGGCTTCACCACAGTCGGGTATCAAGGGAAATGAAATTACCGGAGACGCGAACGAACTGAATGTTTTCGTCGTGGATTAGTGTGCTCATGTCAAAGGCATTAGTGAGATGAAACGCAAATAGGACTCTTTTGGGCTTATTTTCAGCGAGGTTCTTTTACAGTGTTTGCGGCAGCCTTTGCAGGCTCATTAATACTGAGTACCCCAATCCGTCTATCTCTCAAAGTTTGGCCGGGATCCAAATTCAGAAACGACAGTACTAACTCCTTGTACGTCCTAACTTTTGCCATAAGCGAATCATGTGACCTAATCTCGGGGATTCCGTCGCACATATGCGCCAGTAAGCACCTACTAACTTCCTTCGCCGTAGTTCGAAATTGACGTTTTCTTTTTTTATGGGACTATTTTTTTCGGCCAGTACTCTATACGCTATTCTACGTTTGAAATTGACGTAGGATCGATTTTTTCGTTCGCTTTTTTACTGCCATGTCCAGCCACAGCGACGCCCGATTTTCGACAGAATGAAAAGCGAAGAAATAAGTTTATTCTATTATCGAGATTGTTCTCGCCTTGAATGCCAAAATGCTACATTGTACACGCCAACGGGATGTAACGCTCGCCAACTAACTTTGTGAGATATGTGTTTTCTGCAGACAATGCTTTTACGCTACCATGGTATCTGCGACCAGTTTGAGTTATTGTTTATTTCCGCTGATATCGTACAGCCTCAACATTAATTTACTAAGTGTAACGTTTTTATATCCTCTATTGTACATATTGTCAACGTTTAGTTAGCCAATATTTTATGGATATTACTAACAAAACACATGAAGGAGAGAAATCGCTTGTTATTATTTCCTAATAACTTTTAATGTGTGCAATTTATGTATTTAAATCATATCTATATCTTAAAATGGTTGTTTTCTTTAAAAAAAAATAATTAAGAAGCGCATATGTGTTTTCATTATTCATGTAACCCGGATTTTAATTCAGGATTAAAATAAAATATTTTAATCCTGAATTAAAATCCGGGTTAAAGCTTTGACGGATCGAAGTATTTCGTCAGCAATATCGTCAAAAGGATAAAAGAATATCGACTAGGGGATGGAATATTTGAACTTAGCGCGTCGTTAGTTTTGTTTTATATAAAGGCGCCGTGTAATGATGAGCCGTGATAGCTCAGTGTCCGGCCGCTCGCCTTTAATTCAATATAATCCAGCAACCCGAGTTCAATCCCCGGTGCCAGCTCAAATTAACAATTTAATTGTATGTGATAATGCACGTGCTCAGCGGTTAGGAGAACATCGAAGAAAACCTATATATTTTCGAAATAATAACAAAAAATATGTGAGGTCTGCAAATCTGCATTGGGGTCCGCGTGGTGGACTTTGCCCGAATATCCTCTACAGAGGAGGCCTTTGCTTAGCTTACTTTACTTTAAATTAATTAAGATCGTAAAAGTATTTAAAATAAAACCTTAAGAACTTTTGGTACAGAATCCGTCCGCAGTGCAGTAACATGAAGTTATTTCGATCTTTCAATTTACATCGATAACGATTGCGGAAAAAACGGGATGATTGAATCTTTGTTTACAAGGAACTTTACGTTGTATATTTTAATTCAGACGAAAGTAGAACATCACTTAATACCAAAAACTAGGCCAATGTAAACTATAAACGGTAGCGTTAACAGGTTATTCGTTTGAATAAAAGGACTTAGATTTAATATGAATACTTTTAACGCCCTCAGATTTTTCCCGCAACAGGAAACGTGCCCATCAACGCTGCTTAAACACGCAACAAAATATAAGACGCTGTAACGCTGGGACGGTAATTGCCCCATGATTTCCCTGCACTCCATTAAACGACGTGTAGGATCCCGATAAATTTGAAAGTACAACTACTGAATATAATTATATGGCAATGTTAAGCACCTTACGCCCGCTTTGAGTGTGAGGCGGGCGTTTCATTAAGATATTACTGTACCCGCTCCCCGCTTTATTCACATCGGACGGCCGTAAATTTTAATTATAGATCTCTTAATAAGGGAAGCAACACACTCGCGACACGCCGCCGTCTCATCAGCAGCGCGATGATGGCGACTCTAATTGGGACGGTAAATTTAAATAACACCGACACACCACCGTCCGCGCCGCGCCTAATTGAGTGCGGGAATCGTAAAAATAATTTCCACCCGGCCCATTTGTACCGAGAACAGTTTAAATCTTATTTCTTTAACGGCCAGAAAGCTGATCGCGGCGTTCGGCCGTGCGCGTGAATTGTTATTTATGAATGGTCTGATTGGAAGCTCGGCTTTCGTTGTAAAAAATGCAGTCTCGGAATCCGTTACGGTCGTAAAACGCCTATCAAGGTTCGTTGCGGCAACGTGTTCTATTTATTCCCCGTGTTCGTAATGCTGTTAACGCTACGAAATTAAAGCAGGTACAGGTCGTTCCTCGCCAAGTAAGGAATGAGACGGGGTTTTATGTAATGGCTAATTTCCCCCGGGGCCTTTCATTTTCCGACTCCTTTTTATTAGATGCTGAACAAAATTGTAAGTTGACGGTGAGTGTCCTCAATTTCTGGCCCATCCATGATGAGAGAGAAAAATTCAAATTTCGCAACAAGTGTATCGAGGTCCTTATGATTTTGCAAGATAGTTAGGATTTTATGTTTTTACGAGGCTCATCTTAATGAGACGCAGCCTGCTACTCTTTATAGCTATTATAAAGGCTTAGTTATGAAATTCTTAGTAGAGGAGGTTGTGCTCCTTTTAGTATTTAACAAGGCTAATAAAATGCCAGGATAGCTTTATCACAGCGATATCTCACCGTAAGAACATTCTATTGAAATATAAATGCCAGTATAAAGATATTTTACTTCTTAAATTTTATAATGTGTTGCCTAATTAAATGATGTAATCAAAAAACACAAAGATGCACTCTATAGCAAAATAGACATAATTCGGAAGACATAATAAGCCAAAAAAAAAAACAAGATAAAAATCAAATGTATACCTACTTGCAATAAATCTTAGGCAAAAATCTTATGGATTCGACTTCTACCGCGACCAATGACACAAACCTGGACATTTAACAAGGCCATGCAATGCAAATACGTTCGTGTCAACGTTATAGAATTTCAATAGAAGTCTATGGCATTTATACTCACTCTATGTTCGATGCAGATGCGTTGAAAACATTAAAAAAGAGGGCTTTGGTTACCTCGCTCACCAGACGAAACGTTAAAGAATAATACTTCCACTTCACGCTAGTCCTCTGTGAGGCCCTAGCCCATTCCTGAAACAGCAGAAGCTGCTGTATGGCCCTAGCACAAACATTAAAAAAATGTGGGTGTGATACATATAAACCTTCCTCTTCAATCACTCTATCTAGTAAAAAAACCGCATCAAGATTCGCTGCGTAGTTTTAAAGATCTAAGCTTAATAGGGACAGACAGACAGCGGGATGACTTTGTTTTATACCATGTAGTGATGGCATAGAGAACATACAAGACATACTTTTAAGAACAAGAAAACTATTGCCCCACAGTACGTAATACTACTTATTATAATTTTTTTAAATTTATTTGTATAAGAAATAAAATTTACAAACATATTAAACTGTTACAAACATAAACTCATAAGAGTTTTACCGTGTATCAAATACATATGTATTTATACATATGTATTCGATACACGGTACAATTAGTCCAGGATTTAATTTTATCATCAAATGGGAACCGTTAGATTTTTATCATTAGATAGAAAACCTTGAATACGGCGATGCCTTGAATCTACAATCTACAATCTCAATTGCTCTCTCTAAGGAAGTTCCATTTCACTGAAACGGGTCGTTTCGCGTCGGGAAATGGCACTGAAATAACGGCAACTGTTTAAAGAGACTATTAGTAAGAAAAAATAAAACTCTATCCTTGCGAAGATCTAACAGTCATCAGTGGCTTATGTATGATAATAAAATAATAATAAATCATTACGTTGAGAATTTTATACAAAATGATAAAATTCTCAACGTAATGAGCACATATTTAGTATTGGATAGATAACAATGTGTCTCTTGTCTAGTAATTTGTAGATGCGTACTACAATAATCGAACAATACACGAACAAGCCCTCGATTAAGTTTTAAGATAGTGCGCTGTACGCAAACAATATCTTCTACTTACTTTTAGTAGTCTGCACAGTACTTATAAGATAATGACAATGAATACCGAATGAAGCCCGTAAAGCCGTTCCACCAAAATTTATAACCATTTCACCTCCGAAGGAAAAGGAGAAGAAAACAATAATGCTTTGTTTTGAATTATCATCCCCCCCCCCCCCCACCCCCCACTAAAATAGAACGATTTTTCACTGCAAGGAAGCTCGGTGAAAAAGCCTTTCTAATAAATTGCGAGTGAGATTAGGGCTATTCTTTAAAGAATTTAAATATTTACGTGTATACGTCACGCTCACAGTGAATGCACGCTAACCAAATTGAATAACACAGCGAAAACAGATTTCATTTCGGAAAATTCGGTGTGCTATTAAATATTACCAGCACCAGTACATTTCAAGCATCACCAGCAACACATTTCCCAACTTTTGCTTTAGTTATTGAAAAATATTAAAAAGAAATTAAAAATAATTAAGCTTAGGAAATAACTAAGTCTTGTATTAACTGATGTTTTTGCTTTCAGTCCCGAGACTATTAAAGCTTCATCGGACGCATTAACTAAGTTAAAGTATATCATATGCACAGTTCAGATTTGCAATGCTTTCACGCGTTAAGTATAAATCGTAATGAAGCCTGCATTTACATTAAAAGTACTTAGTAAAACATTACGCAGATCTGACCATGGTATTTATATTTTAATAGAAGACGGCAAACTAGTGGGCGATTTTAGCTGTGGTTCTGTATATAATTAACTAAATGTGGTAGGGCCACGCAGCAGCCTTGGCTGTTGCACGTTTGGGCAGGCCCGTCCGGGTAAGTACCACGACCTCACAGAAGACCAGCGTAAAGTGGAAGTATGACAAATACTTTCGCGTTTCGTCTGGTGAGTAAGGTTTTTAAAAGGTTGTCAACGCATCTGTAACCCTCGGGTGTGGCAGATGTCCATGGGCGGCGGTATTCACTTAACATCAGGCGAACCGTCTGCTCGTTTGACAACTTTTCGCATAAAAAAAAGTCTAAGTAAGTGACACAAACGTTGCTTATATGCTATAAATACTTCCGGTCTTCATGTAGTCGTGGATCTCAGGTGAACCAATCCAAAACAGTAGTAGCTAGTGCGTCTAACTCAGTCCGTCCTCTACTACAGTAAAAGATACACAGCATATTACTTTATATCTCAACATCACCCCTCCCACATCAATTTCTTTCGAAAAAAAGGTATTTTGGAAAGATGCGCACTTATCTACCAAATTCTGTCGTCCTGTCTGTCCTCCTCCCTGTCTCGATTGTAATGGATTATTCTTTACCAGAACAACATAAATGTGTTGATTTGAACTCTTTTTACGATACATGATATTATGTAATCGCGTGTATCAAGACATGGGCGTGTAACTAGTGTGTGCCAGTGATGACGTATGGCACTGAGAGGTGGTCTTTAATAGCTTCGGTACAGATCGAAAGGTGGACCAGTGCTGATCTTTACGAAAAAAATCTATTTTGACAAGATCTCCCTGTCTCGACTAACAAGGAATCTTCAGGAACAGGAGCCAGGAACAAGAGCGTGATATTGCTTTCCTATGTTCGGCGTTTCTTTGCATGATTAAATCCAGAACGGGGAAATTCACCTAAAACCCGAAGTCAATGACATAGCTCGCCGGATTTGCAAGTCGAAGTGTTGGTGGACCGGCCATTTCGCTCGAAGAACCGATGATCGATGGAGATTATAATTCTTGCGTGGCGACCACAAATCGGAAGACGTAGAGAAAGAGAATGGTCGCGGATAACCAATGCATGCAAATAAAAAAGTGTCATTTTGTGGCGGTCTAAGCCTTTGTTCAACGGTGGTCGTCTTCCGCCCGTCAATGATGATGATGATAAATGTGACTAGTTATATTATAAATAAGAATGTGTTTTTGTTGGCTTGTTCTTATTTCACGCTACAACAGAGCAAAGTAAATTAATTCAATTTAAGTTAGCTACTTTTATAAGATTACTGAAAACCGTATTGCATTAGGCTTATACACGAACAGCTTATATGAAAAAAAAACTGCTGTCTTCTATATATCATTTGGTAATAACAGTACCATACTATGAAACAAAACGAATACCCACTTAAATATCGCTGACATTAAAATATCATTGGAATAAATTAGGAAATAATCGCTCCACTGTTCTCTCTGTAAGACCAATTAAAGGATATGATATAATAACTGTCGCTAGGGGACTCAACATGTGGCGACCGGATGAGTTCAATGAAAGTTCTCAGAGATAACACATTGACCTCGTAATTGAGAACCATTGTTTTAGACTGTGACATCTATATCGTTCATATTTATGATGTTAAACTGAAGTAATCAACTATGAAAATGTGACGAAAAACTACATAATAAATGACATATAACTAAATACCTAATAAATCCAAAATAAGATACCGTTTTAACTTAAGAACACAAAACGGACTAGTAATTGGCTTAAATCAAATATAACTGATCAAAAGATCAGTATGATTACAAATTATTCAACCTTGGTTCTCCTTCTTTAAAATAGAAAGAAGTGTACTTTTTATATGTGGAAGGTTTTAAAAGAAAAATGGCGATTGTAGTGGGTGTGTCGTCTGCACCGTGGAATGTTGCGTCAAGACATCTCATTAGTAACAGCAGCGTGTACTAGTAGACGACGCCTACGCTCTCTCCTCACTTCAGACATGCACTCAGCGCTCAATCAGTCCCGGGCTTTCTTTTTTAATTAAGCATTGCACTGTTGTCGTGACATTTGAGTCACTAAATGGGGCTACGCCGTACGCATGCAGCGATCGAATGCTATCAGATTTATAAATATTCAAGCATGTTCAAACAAGTCTTAGTATTTAGAGGCATAAGATGACGAAGTCAAGAAATAGTTATTTGCTTTTATTGTAAATAAACGGGCTGTACAATTAAATAAATTAATAATTTCACATTTCATACACGATGTGTATTCGTAAAAAAAATTACGATTGACTTTGCTTGGTGCGAGTTTCAAAGCTGACAGTTCAGATATCACTGTCACTCAAGTCAATGTTCTCAAGTAAATTTAGCTGATTTCATGAAACGAACTCGGCAGCCAGCTTGGTTACTAGCAAACACTCCAGCAAGTAAAATTTATAGGGTATAATACTTTCCTTCATAGTAGTGATGTCACCTCGACCCATGACTACGTCATTGTAAGACATGGTAAGCAAAATTACTGTTAATAATGGTTTAGATGACGTATGCATAATCGAATCAGTGCATATTCTCAATCAGTTTCGGAAACATGAATCTTTATGAAAACTTAACTAGTTTACATTGCCATGAGAAACTGTATCTTACAACAACTATCGCCACATACTAAATTCGCCAATCAAAGAAAGCGAGGGAAATCTACAAAATAATGAGTTAGATGACGTATGCATAATCGAATCAGTGCATATTCACTATCAGTTTCGGAAACATGAATCTTTATGAAAACTTAAATAGTTTACATTGCCATGAGAAACTGAATCTTACAACAACAATCGCCAACTACTAAATTCACCGATCGAAGAAAGCGAGGGAAATCTACAAACCTTTCTTACCCAGTATCGCTTCTCATTAAAACGTGTTTATGTTTCAATTCAATCTTTCTATTGCGTCGTTTTAAATTTGTGGACGAAAGAAATATTGCGACTTCCTTACACTCGGGAGTTGAACGAGCGCGTCGTTTATTGGCTTAAAGGGTGAAGTGCGTCAAGCCCGGAAGAAACCAATAGCGGTCTCGATATATGTATAACTATGCACTGTACTTGGGGAGAGACATTTGTTTACACTCGCCAGCCGCATGTGCCGCGGACCTTAATCGGGTGGGGGTCACGCGATTAAACCGACAACTCCCATTAGTGTCAGCTTAAGGGCGTCATGTCCTTATACCCCAATTCCCGAATCCCCGGACCGTTCGTACTCTGTGCTCGTTACTTTGGCATTAACGAGCGAAAGTTCCGCTGTTAGCCCCTAACTGATAAGGGAAGGATATTGGGTTAATCTCGCTAAAAGAACTTTATTACACGCATATCTATATATAAGCAAACCAGTCGAATACGTTTTCCCTCCATGATCTAGAATCGATTCTCTTTTCTTTTTATGTATCAACTATTGACAAGCTTAAGGGTTATCAATTACAAAGCGTTTTGAAACAATTTTTCTACCCAACTACGATGTAAAGTCAAAAAAGTCTTTATTTAGAGGAATGACGAGGAAGACACAAACAACCAAAAATCTTTTTACAAAACTTAAGATGAAATTTTAAAATTTGTGGAAAAAATTGAAATTGATACAAATTATAAAGGAAATAACCGCGATATACGCCAAGCGTTGCTTGAAATGTGTAGAAAGTCGTAGATTAAGAACGTTGAGATTTTCGTCTGTGTTGCAAGTTACCTTAGTGGTTAAAGCGTCTGGGCGCGATTCCGGAAGGCTTTTTTTAAACTTTCTATTTTTTCTATAAATTTTAATCATGTTGTAAATCATGATTAAATTTTTATAAAGAACTTATACAACTAAAAAGAAATATGAACACTATCAGTGCATACCCGTTGTTAGGTATTTATACAAAAAATAAGTTGCTATAGCATTTGATAAAATAAAATAACATATTTATATTAGTTCCAGTTCATTACGCGATTTCATTTTTAAAATAAAAAAAAATATTATGAAAACGTTGACACGATAGAGGAAAAGATAACTTTCAGTTATGGATATAGAGGGATTCAAACCCAAGACAGAATTCGCGAGTCGAAGTCCTTTGCTTTTGACAAATCAAGTGCAAAAAAAATATTGCAGTGGTGATAAGTCTCAGTGAGTTCTACGCACTACAATTGCTAAAGTAATAATTTAGTAGCAATAAACTTAACGCCGATCCATAAAAGAAATCATTCAAAACTGTATAAGCCATTGAGACGGAACTCTTATTCATGAAATGGACTTGAGACCGCGTCGATTCCTTTAAAACCCACTCTTGGGGAAATCGCTTTTTCATCCCCGGTAATGGCCGTCCTTTCCGGGACATTTTAATTAACTCGGACGGGAGTGCTTTTTTAGTTTCTGGATGAATTATTGATATTACGACGTTGCCCCGTCGAACGGGAGGGAAATTTGTCCGGTTACTTGCATTTTTCTCTTCTCATCCAACTTTTGCAATATTTGTCCTGTCTATTGGGGGGCTGGGAATAGCCAACATCAGCTTTCATTGTCCAACCATTATAATTCATTTTCACAAATTTCAAATTCAGTTTATAACAGATTTGCTAAGTCAATATTTTGTCAAATATTTGTCAGTAAAAGACTAGGACACCAAACTTGCTATCGCAAGGTCACGTCTTCTAAGTCATTGTTGCATATTTAAGCTTGAATAGCAATGAGGCTCGGCTATAAATTAATAAGTTCATGATATATTTCTACACAACCTAATCTAGTTACACAGTAAGCTATGTTAGTATACTGGGTACTAGGTAACTTATAAACATACTTCTCTTCTGGAAATAAATCATTTTATAGATTTAAATGCTCTTTATGACTCTGTGACGCAGTTGCTAAGCTATTGGCGTCGGCGCCGCGGGTTATGGATTCGATTGCCACACAGGATAAGTATTTGTGTGACCCATAGATAGTCTTTCCGGATCTGGATGTTAATACCCAAGGAGGTTTTATGTCGGCAGGTGGCCGGTCGCAATAACATTGCCAATATAATGGTCAATGGACACATTGATTGAAGTGTTGTGACCATACCTTATATGAGATAAGGGCAGAATAAAGAAATCGCCCAGTCACTAGAATAACACTATTTTTATCACGCAATATTTTTCCACTATTTTTCCACAACGCATATAAAGTCCCACGTGTTTTACATGTTGTCTGAATAATTCGCCAAGCCTGAATAGCGTTAGCTATCATTCCGTCTACTCACCGTTTCAGAATCAAGCACCCTGAGCGTTTTTTCCTGATGGCTTGTCAATGTATCTTCGTTTTTGCCCGGCAACTCTAAAGCCATATTATTTAAGCAGTTTCCATATTCAAAGATTGTATTTCGACATGTATTACAAGAAACCAATTATTCATTCCATTTGCTGTATCTTTTTAGGGTTCCGTACCCAAAAGGTAAAACGGGACCCTATTACTAAGACTCCGCTGTCTGTCTGTCCGTATATCAAGCCTGAATAGCGTTAGCTATCATTCCGTCTACTCACCGTTCCAGAATCAAGCACCCTGAGCGTTTTTTCCTGATTGCTTGTCAATGTATCTTCGTTTTTGCCCGGCAACTCTAAAGCCATATTATTTAAGCAGTTTCCATATTCAAAGATTGTATGTAGACATGTATTACAAGAAACTAATTATTCATTCCATTTGCTGTATCTTTTTAGGGTTCCGTACCCAAAAGATAAAACGGGACCCTATTACTAAGACTCCGCTGTCTGTCTGTCCGTATATTTATTTATTTATTTATTTACCCTTTATGCACAAATAGTACAATGGCGGACTTAATGCTAAAAGCATTATCTCCCAGTCAACCTTGGGGTGGTACAGAGAAAATTAGGTAGGTGCACAGAGAGATATCCAACAAGGAAAACGCTAATATTTACAAACTATGTAATGTATATGCATAAGTTAAATACAGTACTAAATTATATACAACATATGAGATATACTACAAAATATACGTAATACATACTCACATATATGAATAAATACATATATACAGCGTGTCGTTACCATCGCGTCAATAAATGAACACACATATAGGGGATAACTTTTTAAAGTTGTATTAAACATTTAAATTCTTTAAACATCAATATTTACAGAGTTATTAAATTTTCCAAAACAAAGAATTTTAGAACACCCTCACCTATAAAAGCGTAACGTAAAGTTCATTTGTAAAGGTCACAAAGCATATGAATGGGTTGAATGAATTTAAAAGAGACAAAACATACTGTTAGAAGGAGAGGCTTGTAATGCGACGCTGTGGCGCGAGTTGTATAGTATGTTACAAATTTTGTTTCTTTTTTACTTAATTAGTTTGTTTGAAAAATATTTTTTTTTAATTATGGATTTTGTTTAACGTTAATATTTTTTTATGATTATTGGCACGTAGCGTTAGACGTGTGTTCATTTATTGTCGCGATGGTAACGACACGCTGTATACATACCTATAAATATACTCTAATACAAAACGAATGGAATTGATCTACCGAGACAAGTTTTTTAATATATGCTCACGAGCTTTGTTTTTAAATACAGAACGACTTTTAGCCAACCTGATTTTGAGAGGAAGCGCATTCCACAGAAGAATAGACTGGATAAAGAAAGAAGAGTGCATGAAGTCAGAACGGTGAGAAGGACATTCAAGAAGTCGATTTTGCGAAGAGCGAAGGTTTTTGTTGCTGACTGCACATAGATACTGATAATGATGGGATAAGTAAGTCGGAGCAAAAGGAGAGTTCAGGAAGGAATAAAGTGTAGTCAGTGCTCTTAGGGAACGTCGTTGACGTATAGGTAGCCATTGAAGTTGTTCACGGTAAGAGGATACATGGTCATACTTGCGGAGATTGAAAACGAATCGAATGCAGTTATTCAGAAGTTGGTCAAGTTTATTGAGGAGATCTGCATTCAGGTCAAAGTAGCACACGTCACCATAGTCAACTACAGGGAAAATTAAGGCCTGCACGAGCAATACCTTGGTTTTTGTCGGCAAGAAATTTTTGAGGCGGTCACAGACAATATCTCATGAACCGTGATAGTTATGAAATTTTCACAAATGATATATATCTGTTGCCGCTGTAATGACATATACTATAAAATGCTTAAGTGGGGATCCTATACAACAGACATGATTTTTTGCCGATTTTTATAAATAATGGTACGGAACCCTTCGTACGCGAGGCCGACTTGCACTTGGCCGATTTTTGTCGTCCATAACAAGACTGCTTTAGCTAACTTTGTCACTATTGAACTGGTGCGTCGCAGTTGAACAAGCACCAAATGAAAATTAATGGCTACACTGTTAATGCTACGCTATTAATGGAATACTGGAAAAATATTGTTCGAAGAACATATTGTAAAAAAGTATGTTCATCAGTTTTCTAGTAGTTGCTTAATTTGGGACTAGAGAACGTTGTGTATTTAAATATTTTAATATGAAATATGATATATTTAAATTTGTGTCCGATAAATATTTATTCAAAGACAAGTAATAATTGCCAATATTCAATTTAAACATTTTTTTCAAATTACAAATTACTATTATATTAATTGGGTACGTATGCAAATGATATATGTATGGTCGTTTCGTGCATAGCTTAGTACCGCGTGAAGCCCAATAACTATAAAGCTTTATGAAGACTGTAACCTTTTAAACTGGTATAATTTTAAACGAATTAATATATCGATACATCATTGACTAATGGCGTTACTTGAAAGAGTTATCTTCTCGCGAGTTTTTGCTCGCAGCGGGATGCCAAACTCTTTAAGGTCCCGACCGACCTCTGGCGCAACAAACTAATTGCATCAGCCCCACTAAAGCCACACAAATCCAACCCGTAATACATCAATATAGCAACTAAAAATTATTTGTAAAATTTATGGCTTGATTTTTGTATTTTAGTTCCGCTTTTTCCACATGTCATCGCCCTATAAAACTGCCCACACTTTACGGTATATTCAAATGCGACTTTTACGAGCGAGTAAAATATTTATATGCATACATTAGAAGACTATTACCACGCTGTCACGGCATCGGTGTACCGCTAGGTAAATACTTGGCTCCTCAACAATTGCCTATACACCTATTTCGACTTACCGTAAAACAGCAAACATAGTTACAGTGGGCCATTACGTGTTGAGTGTTTGTAAAATGCCCAAATGTTCGCCCCACCTATAAATGTTTATTAGGAACTCGTTAAGCCTGTGATTTATTTGATCTGACGCCTATAAAGTGCATTCGCTCGATTGCCTAACATTGCTCCACATCAAAGCGGTGCTAAATATCAGAAAATCCGTTTCACTGCCCACATGAAAGAAATACGAGTAATATCTTCGTTTAATTAATGATCACTCGATATCGTAAGTAAACAGCGGCAGAGATTTTAACAGACCTCTATGTAATTTTTAAGTAGAGAAATATTATTACCATTCACGGATATTATTTCGAATTCAGCACACTTTCACTTAATCCATTCCAATAAACAGTTTTATTCGCATATGATTCAATCTCGTGATAAAAATAAAGATTACACGAAAGTACTCGTTAATATTATATTCCATTTAACTTTATACTGAATGTTCAGGGCAATATTTTTAAACGATAATAAAATTAATCTTTACTTTACTTTTACTCCGCGATAAAGAATAACCTACACATCCGAAATTACGCGCCCTTCATAAAATTAACTCCTTAAAAGAAACCGACAAAGCTTTACAGCGATCACACACAGGGTTGTGTTGATTTTGTATTTTAGCATTACATTATTTTGTGTTTAGAATGTTGCGTTTACATTAAAATGATAAAGGCCACCCGGTGCGCTTTCGTATAAGAGCACACAGTATGTGGACCGTTCCACGCCACCAGCAGTTGGTTTGCCTCAACGCAAACAGACAAAACAAGCAAACAACCAATCGAGGAAAGCGGTCGCATTTGATTTCGGCTCTTGCCTTTATAAAGGAAAATGGCAATACCAAGAACTAAGGATGAGTATATTTTTTCAGTATATCGTTTTGGAATGCCTTTTGAGGTAAAACCGTTATGATGGTAAACATTTTGAAGGTTTGATCGTTTATACATTCTTATGGTGTTTGTTAAAGTTGCTTTATCATATTATTACTTGAATCCGTTTCAAGTAAATGTTATAGCTAAACATTATGCGTAATTATATCAAATATTGTGAATATACCCCTGTGTTTGTGAACTTTAACTATATTCTACCTTTATTCTTATAGCTGTTGCACCTTTGTGTTGTACAATTGGACACAAACCCTGCTTATTGTATCGTTAAATGGTAAGAAACCATATCCTTCGATTAAAAGGTTTTTCATATTTACGTTTTATTCTCAAACTTATTAAAATTATTGAACCAACTGTTAACTACGAATTGTCCTCAGCTGTATTAGAAATCAACGTTAGTTTTCGTAATTATTCGGAAGCAGATAAGAAGCATTTGTTTATAAATTTATAACCTAACAAAACACCTAAAAACAGCGATGGTTATCACAGCGAGATACAAAAATAGACAACTTTATATTTCGCTGTGTTAAACACGTAAAAGCCACGTTACGTTTATAACGACGTAAAACGAGATCTGTTTGCTATAAAAGTCCACAAACCATTAAGATATCATTAAGACCCGCGAAATACTCCACAGCTGAGACAACAAAGAAACATAAGCGCGAGCGTCATTAACGCTATCGAACCAAACTATCGTCTTCGTCAACACTCAAAAAATCTACTAACGACGTTATCAACGCCACCAGGAGGGCTGTCGGCTTAAGCTCGGAAATGCCCATGTGGGGCGGCTAGACGTAAAGATTCGTTTCCGAATCCCGCACGTACTTGTCCTTATAAATTCTTAGTAGTGGTCACAGATGAGAAAGGTATCGTCATCAATTTTTTTTTAAATAGATACCGCAAAACTCTCCCTCGTCTCGCTGTCATGAATTCGGCTACCGAAAATCATATGTGTTATTTTCGTGTGCTCTGAAAGTAACCAATTAAAAAATAAATTTAACATCGTCAATACGTTAACGTTCCAGGCGCTTTTATTTATTAACCATTTTTGGCTTAATTATATATTTATTATCAAGTTAAAATTCAAATAGAATACGCATATGTCGGCCGTTTTTAAAATTATACTTAAAACGCTTCAGCAGTGTAAATCTGCGTATCAATAAAATTCCCGAAATACATTTAGTAATATTTATTATATAATGGCAATACCTTTCATTAAATTCCAGGTCAGCCAATGACTATTAAAAAGTCAATAAACAACCTTACGATGTATAATATATGTATAATATAATATTCAAATAAACAGTTCAAAAGATCGGCGTCAAGTCTGTGAAATCTACGCACAAGTTTGATTCGAGGTAACTAAGTAAGATCCGAACCTAAGTGAGCGGTATGGAATATGAAAGAGGTTTTTAATCCGTGGCGCTTTCGAATCGTTGCATAAAGTGTGTAGACACACCGAGTGTATTCGCGATCCCCTCCGCGATAGCGTGCACGGCAACTGATGGCACCGCGCCGCCACCCTGTGCCTATTTGTAATTTACTTGAAAATATGGAAGCAGATAAAGCCGGCGTGGGGCCCTCTTGCGGCTAATTCCACAACTTTGTTACGCGTGTGCATAAACCGCGGGGAGTTTACACGACGCTCTGCATTTCAACGCGCGATAAGCGCTGTAAAAATCGATTGCCACAATTTGTTTGGCGACATAAACGTCATACGTTCTGTTGCTTTAGAAATTATTCTATAGGTTTACTTGCAGTGCCTGATATACACATACATATATGCTAGGAATAATTTAAGGCATGCGTGAATAGTCTGAGATTATCAGTTATCAGTTATCGGTATAGGTATATTATATTATCCGAGGCTACATCAGGTGGAATGGTAGTCATGCACCGACCAGTTTGTCATTAAGTTAATTAATATCAATAAATAAAGTTGGAATTTAAATTACTTGAAGACTTTCATTCGATACAATCTATCTGAGTTTGGTCAATTTTAATAGCGGCCAATCAAATAAAGATTATTGAAAACATGAGTCCGAATCTCGTTTTCGGCACCGATCAAAATTTAATTGCGATATCAAATACTGATCAATTTGAACGAAAAAATCTTACTTTGAAGTCCGCGGAAAATAATGATTGTTTAACTAACATTAACATAGCTAACATAACTTTAAAGATTGGGAACTCTTCTGAAAACCAGATCTGACAAAAAGCCCATTTTTCCAAAATTACTTCGAACGGGCATCCTGAGAAATTAATTAAACAATTAATCACCTTTGTTTCAAGGGTGTTATTGACGAGGAATGCCCTACCAGCCCGGAAACGCTGATGTCCCCCAGGTCTGCTTACTATCCCCTACCCTAAAGTCTACGCATCAATCGCTTTATAATTAGGACTTTTGTTAACAAGTAATCTCGTTATTTTAAAGGTTATTATTGATAAAGCATTACTAAATTAAACTATTTTTAAGGATTTATCGCGTTTATTTTTAATTTTTATTCCCAAAGTTTCTAATGTTTTCGTAGTCATGGGACGGTCCTTATAAATTATGGGTGGTGGGGACAGAGATTAGTAACACACGAAATAAATTTCATAATCCAAAATAATCGAATTTCGAATCAAATTTTTGTAGCACAATCGCCATTCTACATCTCATTACCGAGCTGCAACGAAATGAATGTAAAAAA
Organism: Iphiclides podalirius; assembly: GCA_933534255.1. Classification (NCBI taxonomy): domain Eukaryota; kingdom Metazoa; phylum Arthropoda; class Insecta; order Lepidoptera; family Papilionidae; genus Iphiclides; species Iphiclides podalirius. The sequence goes on along the minus strand of OW152824.1, from coordinate 8,528,144 downwards.
ATCACGTATAACGTCTTAACCATTAGGATATAAACAAGATACTGAAGTTGAAGAAAACTCAAGTCGGGTGAGCATATGAAAATTTTAATCGTCAAATCGTAAACTAGTTTGTCCGTTAAAATTGGACGGAGGTACTTTTAAGGAATCAATATTGATATCATAAAGCGATAATACAGGAACAAGCTCACGTTATAACATATCGGCCACCAATATAAACGGTCCACGCCTGTTGCATAAGCTGGGCTCACTTATTAAAAGCTCAACGTACAACATAAAGCTCCAGGCATTAAACGCGTTAGTCACGGTTTATTTGGTGCAATAAATCACCTAAAAAAACAGGTACCATTGTTATCGCGTGACTTCGCATCGCGTTATGTATACGAACCGATGTCATAATTCTCAGCTGATTTCCTTTAGGCGTGACTAATACCCCTACTACGTTAATGATTTATTTTTAAATATTTTCTTGTATTTTTTACACCTCCCAATAAATTACCCTATAATGGGACTTATTATAATGTCTCGAATTTAGAAATTAAAAACGTATAAGAGTTCTGCTAAATCTTAATGTCATCTTAGTATAAAATTATCTGTAAATTACTCATATGAATTAAAAAAATAAACCCAAAGTATGTGCATATTGTAAATTGTGTTAAAAAATATAAAAAAAATATTTTTAAGTTCATAATAAAATCTCTAATAAAACGATTATATTATATTATTATATTCGAAGGTTATAAAACGATTAGATGACGAAAATGTCTGAATGGTCAATTGTCCGTACGTTAATTATTAATTGTTCACACGTGGCTGTTAATGAAGCTTGTCTACGCTGTTAATGGCCATTTAACTCTGACAATTCATTCATATGAACAACATAATTTCAAATGGTTGTTGCTAGATAGAAAGATTAAATATACTCTTTTATGATAATTCTTGTATTTACACGATTACACATTATAAATGGAACAATTTTTAGGGATTTATCGCGTTTATTTTTAATTTTAATTATCGACGTTTTGAAATTTTTACAGCATTCATGGTGACAGGCACAGTCCTGTGACCTTTTCATACCAGTTCAGTTAAACTCTCCTAAAAATACAAAATTTTTAATAGATTGAAGGATAGTTTTCTTATCTATTTGTGATATTTGAAGAAATACTATTACTTGGTAAAAAGTATTAATATATTGTATGAACAGAATAAAAAATATTCGTCGAAAATCCATTACATGGAGCACGAATTCTTTCGTGCGTTGAGATTCCGAGTCAAGTTAAACAACTCGCCAATATTACCGCAAATAGAAAAGACGAAGTCTGCAAGGCAAAACTTTCGTCGAACAATTCAAGGCGGCAACAAAATCCTGCAACGAATACGTTACTGTTAAAATTTAATCGGAGCAAATTCCTTCAATAACTTTCCCGACATTTCTATAGGGACCCCCCATTCACCTGAAGTGCAAAACTGGGAATTGGAAACCATAACTCAACTAATAGGGGAGGACAACGCAGCCACGCCATCTGTACGTCTTATCTGTGGCAATAAATATAAGGAAACTCGGATCCAAGGAGTAAGAATTTCGGCTCCGAAAGTACCTCTAGACTACGCCGTGTAATGGATAATTCATGCACCCCTGTTATCGTTCGACGTCGGTAATTTTCAGTATATTTCAGTAATTATTTTTCGAAATTTATTATTTCAATGCCCGCAATGTTTCGTGCTGTATAAAATGCCTATTAAATGCCGCTTAATAATATTGCAGCTATATGACCTATAATTATGTATTGTCACTCACAATGGTCACTTTTACTTTCAAAATACTGATACTACTATACTGACTTTAACTATTTTAAGTTTATAACATAGACGTTTAAAGTATTGTTTATTTAAATACTTACAATAATATAAATAGAAAACATCGGGAGATAACGCAAGTATTTTTTATTGCCATTTTACTTAACTATGTGCTAATAACGCTAGTGAGAGTCCTTTGATAAACACCAAACATATTTCAAATTGCACAGTACATATAAAGATTAAACAGTTGGAAATACTGCACGATGTCAAAGGCGTTTAAAGTGATTCTCTGAATGAGCCTAAAATCGACCACCAGATGAGAGCATAAATTCAGTTAAGCGAAACCAAACGTTTTACAGCCCGCAAAACCGCCGATAACCGATCAGAGTTGAGTTCGATTTCTCACAATATTAATAAACATCCCATAAGATTGCTAGGATCGCATAACTTACCGCATCCAGCTTTATCCCGTCTTCTAAAAATACCCTTGCACTCTCCTTCGTGTTTTGGCAGCTCTTTTACAGTACACGCGGTGTGTCTTTGGAACTTTTTTTCTCATAATGTCCGTGCAAGTCCCTCATCGGATGTTTTCAAGAAAAAAGCAAAGGAGTTCTATTTATCCACGTAACGTGTTTTTCTTCTTGTAGTTATATGTCTTGTGTTCTATCTTAGTTACTATATATTATGTGTATGTTATGTATTATGTATATATGTTTATAGATATATTTATGTATAATATATGTTAATGTATATATTTATGTCTGGTATGTTATAGAAATACCTCGGTGCACTGAACACATTTCCAGGTACCTTCAATCACATATTTTTCTCACCAGGTTAGCTGGTAAATAAATAAATATCTTGTTATCAAATATCGCTGCAGTGTCTGTTAAATTAATCATGTCTTCCATGACAAAGATTTTCTACATTATGGGGTACGCATACGCCATTGCCTAATTGCCATGTTCATTCCTTCCACACTTATACCTCATTTTACGGAACGTCAACCTAACGTATGAGACATGGGTATACGTGGGTTCATGTAAACCTGACACTGCTTGCAAACTGAACATTAAGCGGAAGAATGCATCAATGTTATTTTTTACATATGTTATTATTTTAGTGTTATAGGTGAGATTAACGTAAATTTAAACAAAACATGTAAAACAAAACCCAAACTCAATAGGATAATAAGTATGTACGAGTGTTTCATTGCCGTGTGTAAATTTATTTTACAGCATGATAACTAAAAACGCATTATAATATGCAGTGCGTTTTTATTTCTCAATCTTTTTAATTTTATTCCACCTCACTTCGTTAAAAATACGCCAGCTTTAATTCAATGACGTTTCTTTCGTTTGTTAATTTTTCTTTGTCACACTGCCACTCGACGACGTGATAGAGAGGACTCGGAAATATAGGAGGGGAGGATTTAAAAAAAAAAAGCGAAATTTTGGCTAAAATCTCAGAGTTACGCACCGGAGTGTCGTAATGCTACTTTAAACTTTCACTTTTGCGTTCAAGCTCTGTAGTATAATCGACATTTTTAGAATTTCTGTGTCGAATTAACGAAATAACCTGCATGAAAATCGCACTCGTAATATTATATTGATTGCGAACGGATTGATGGTGTTAGTGTCTGTCACTTTATTTAAGTATAAAGAATTTTATTTCTTTTCAAGCATAAATATTATCTATTCTTTTTAGCAATAAATAATGAAAATTAATTTTACAGACTTATTTTGATATTGCCTCAAAAGTTTAATCAAAATAGACACACAATAAATGACAAAAACGTAAAAACATTGCGAACTTTCATTCCAGTTTTAGAATACATAAGAAGTGTACAGATTAAAATAGCATTAAATGCTATGCGATACCATAACGCTGGCTTTTGATGTTTTATGAACTGTTTCGTTTTATGGCCGTCTTATTCGAAGCGATAAATATAAAAGTTGAAGAGTCATCCAGCTCTATTCCTTGACAAGGGCCGTCATCCAACACCTGGTGTGAAATGCAATCAAGTTTAATTATTACGGGTATTAATAACAAGGGCGCAGTAGGGGTGAGTTCCCAACCTGTTACTATGGCAACGCCCTAACGTAAGAACACAAGCTGTTGCGACTTGCACATCTAAATACTTGCTTGTATATACAAAACTAAACCCGATTAACTGCGTTGTTGTTAGGAAAGTCAAGTAAATTTGCTTGATATTTCAATTCAAGTTTTGCACAACGGTTTGTAGAAATTAAAACAAGCAGTGGGTTTAACGAACTGCGTTTTATTAAAGGACTAATCTTTTTTGATACAAAAATTTTGTCAGTGGCAGTATCAGAAATTCAGTTTCAGTATAAAATGCTACGGCTAGATTATTGAAATTACGTTGTTGGTTCCATTTTTGAAACGATTCTCACTAAACACAATAAATAGGAAAAGGTAAAATTGTATAAGGATATCAAATATATCGAATTATGTACAAAATTAATCATTGAATAGGAAATTATACTATATCACAGTCACTAGAGAGATGAAAACCTAATGCTATATAAGTTACGTTTCAGCAGTCTATTCGAAAACACCTTTACAAGACGAAAAGTAAATCGTCGTAAGAAATTTATTAACAATGTTACATAAATTATAATAAGAAGCAATCACAGCCAAAAAAAAAAAAATAATTCAAAATACCAATTTCGAAAAATACTGGCTATTTAACTAAGTCGATGTCGTAGAGCAATAAACAACAATTGAGCACTTACTGAGGTCAAAAGTTCATCATCTACATAGTTATTAATGTAAGTTATAACAAATTATTTACAATTCACTAAAATGTAATATTGCTTGCATTACGTACTAATGATACTAGCTCACAACGATATTTCACTTGCAAATTGTCAATTAACTCCGGTACGAATGTCCGGAGAATCCCGACGCCCCGGAATTACTGACGAACGTGTTCAAGTCTCCATACGGAGATTCTCTGTAAAAGGTGTGATAATCAATCTTATGGTTTTAAAAGGAATATGCATTTTTCATCTGCATCCACTGACACTTACCTTTCATATGGCGGTGGGGGAAGAATATCGCATAAGTTCATTCGACAATTTTGATCAGCCCGCCCGCCTTGCGTCGAATGCCGGGAACTCGAACCGACTTGCCTAAAAGTATTCTCTCGCCCCAACCAATGCCATTGTGGATAATCGTATTCTACCTCCGCGACGGTCGCCCATTCTTTGTGACCGTCATGCTGACTTGACGGCCGCGGCTGATTTGTCTTGCACGACGGACACTCGTCCACTGGGATGTCTTGTATTTCGTCGACGTCGTTCCCACACTTAGTCATTTCACTGTAGTCCTTTGTCAAAGTCGAACTGCTGCTGCGACAACACGTGGAACACTCCTCGTTAGAGTACTGGTTACTATCACCGAACGACCTAACCATACTGTTATCATAAGAACCTGGGCTGACTGCGCACTTTATGCACGAATCTTCTGCGTCTGTGTGATCCTGTAACTGTAAAAAAATATTTACCATCATAAGCGATTTTAATTAAAAAGTCATTTAGAATTTTTTCGTCTTACTAGTTCGCCTTTTACCTGATAAGTTAATTCAGTATAAATTGCACTAGACGCGTAAGGCTCTGGAGCTATAGTTCGCCGATCTTCGTGGTTACTGTTATTTAAATTACTTGTGTGTTGTGGTAAACTATATTCGGCTTCCATGGCCATTGTGCCTATTGTGTGTCCACCTAAAAATAAGTTGGCCTTTTATTACCTTTTTAAAAAACTCACAATTATTTCATACGTAAAATAGTCTAGACCATGATAAAATAACAATAGTTTTTATAAAAATCTATTACCATGTACAAGACTTTGGTGGCAATTCAAGATTTCAATCCGCGGTTCGTTGGACCCTTCAAACACTGGTCTTTCCCGCAGCCAGACTGCTTCTTTACCCAATAAACATTGCTGCGCATTAGCAATTGGAGTCCCTGAAACAAATGCAATATTCATTTTAGTTATAACTTTGTTAAAAATTTGCTTTGTTGACAATATTAATACACCATTACGAATACAACTTACCAACAGTACTCTGGTTTTTCCTTTGCTTCAGTTGTCTCCTACGAATATAAAATATTATCCCCGCGCCAATGAGCACCAACGCCAACAAAAGCACACTCATTGCTAATAGCCAGGACTCGTGAAATATCGTTAGCAATGCTTTATCTCTGGCAGGCTCGGTTCTGGAACAAACAATGCATCTCGGATTATTGATCGTCCAGATTTTGTGAAGGCGTGAACGCCCACTGACAAACGTCATACCAGGCCTGGTTTAACTCGGTTCTCCTATAGGTATAAGTATAACTTACTGGACGTAATGCCTCTGGGATTGCGTAGGCAGCATATGTATGAGTGCTGGTGTACTGAAGGGTCCGTGCCCTTTGCGTGTGACGGCAGCGGCGCGAGCGCTGTACCGTCCACCAGCTCTCAGGGAACTGGCCGTAGCCGCGCGGGTGCGAGCACCTAACGACATCTGGCCAACCACTCGGCCGTTGTTACTCCCTCCTACTCGTACCTCAATCTAAAATTAAGAAAGTGAAGTACAGACTACACATACATCCCATAGCTGGACAAAGCCCTCCTGGGTATTAGGGAAAACTGATATTTTTTGTTAAGTCTTAAATAGACTGCTCTAAATAAAATGCTTTAGCTTAGCAGTTTAAATTGGACTTCAATTTATATCAAGGTTACTCACACTTAGCGATTTTGATTGATATAGTACACCTTGAACCATGCATATTACACGACATAAAAACTTTAAAATATCATAAAGCGGAAAATAAAGTTGACAATTTATTTTACAAACAAAACCAAAATGGACACAAATCTCGAGAAAATTTTTAAATGAGTATTTTCACCAAGTATCCAGAAAGTTCTCCATTCCAGTGATGTACAGGTGGCGGATCCCATCGGATCCAAGCCGATGTGGAATTTATTACTGCCGCAGTAACACTTTGCGGTGGTGCTGACGGTACTTGAAAAAGGTAAAACAGAACGTGAGAATAGAAAACGAAAAATTCCTATTTGATTTTATTCCCTAATACTTACTGTCTTCTTCAGTGAAACCAGACTTCATATTGGACGGTTTACCCAGTAACAGTTTATAAAAAGGCATCAAGAATACGTTGTATTGCGCGTAAGGCATTAATCCAGTTAAAATATGGCTTGATGAACCACTATTATGTACAGTGGTCATAGTAAAGTTATCAAATTTCGAAAGTTCCGTTAAACTATCAACAGTTTCGTTCAACTGCTGAACATTTTGTACTTCAACTGCGAATTTTCTATTAATCGATGATCCATTGAACCATATTTTCACGCCTTCCAGATATTCATTATAATCCGTCATTACCTAAAAGTATAAAATATTGATTGTACATAATAACTATTAACTTAAGTTTTGAATTTCCTATCCCCTAACCCAAGCCATTACAAAATAATGCAAATAACAGAAAATTGATTAAATTCAATTTTGAAATTAGTAAAGTATAGTAACAGCATATACATGTCCCAGTTCTGGGCAAATACCTCCACTATACAGGGCATAGGGCATATTAGTATATGTGTATATTTATTTGCATGTAATATTTTATATATTATCATGTTTTTCACTATGTCATCTGGTTCTTTCGCACCTCCTTATTCTGTCCGTTTATATGTCGGTTGACTGGTAGAGAACACCTAATGGTGTTAAGTCCGCCATTGTACGTTATTTTGCATAAAGTTTTTAAATAAATAAAAATAGTCCACCCCGCGACTTCACTGCGGATATTATCTTCTTCGACTTCACACATCGAGAATACGCAGGTTTCCTCACGATTTTTTCCTTCACCGCGGAGCACGTCATATGTCAATACTTAAAATCAAAAATTTCAGTGGTGCCGGCACTTGGGATCGCACTCAGGTTGCTAGAGTATATGTAGCGCCCATAAAATGAGCTGTCACAGCTCTATAAATTACTAATGCTACAGCAAATTACTAATTAGAGGTCATCCTAATTTCGATAATGGATCGTTATGTATGAAACATTTAAAAATGTTCTCGTCAACCATGTTAATTAATTTTAGAATTTCATTTATCTTTATATACTCACATCCCAAACTATTTTTAGCGTCGTGGCGGACATTCCCTCCACTCTGCGCAGAACAAGAACATCTTGTTGTAAATATCGACGCGCTTGTACCAATTCGTACTGTGTCATCGGCGGATGATTTTGCGGCTTATTGATTTCCGGATAAGGTGACGACGATTCCAAGTTCCCGTTGAACGAATTCGCTTCTCTTCTAAGTACCTGTTGATATTTTCGAAAACAATTAGTACAATGTGCAACATATAATTGATAAATGCTCGTTCAATTGTTTTAATATTTTTTGTATAACGTACCTGTAGTGTGGCCGTGTGTAATGCGCTCCCCGCTGCACTCACTGCCACGCATGTCAGTCTACCAGCATGTTGCGCGAATACTCGATCCAGATATAACGATCCACTACTGTGCAACGAATTCGGAAATATCAATTCCTGCCAAAGATTAAAAATAAAAACGCATGTAAGGTCAAATAACCATAACGACCACCCACGTAGATTATGACTTACCTGAGACCCTTCCATTGTCCAGAACACAACAGGCTTAGGCACACCTTCCGCTTCACAAGGAAACGATACTGATTCTCCCTCCCAAGCAGTCTGGTCTGATGGGACCCGTGTAAAATGGGGCAATGCTAAAATTTTATTTTTAAAATGAATGAATGAATATTATGACTGGTGAATCGGTGTAGCAGGCTAAGCTACTTGCGTCGGCGCTGAGGGCCGAGAGTTCAATTCGCATGTGGGATAATTTTTCTTTTGACCCACAGATAATTGTTCCGGATTCAGGAATTTGTTACCTAGGAGAGCTTGTCCAGCAGGTAGCTGGTTTAAATCCGAGCCAATATGTTTAACAACATGAAACACATATTGTGTCGAAAGCCCACACAAAGTTAAGCCAGAGCTAAGAGGAAGCAGTGTAATATTGAATTACATAAAATTTAAAAAAATCTATAATTAAGATTTAACTCACAATTAACTGAGAGGACAGCACTAGCGCTGCTAGTTCCGGCCTGAGTTTCAGCGCGACATGTATATGACCCGGCATCGGTAGTCACAACTCTGTCAATCCGTAACGAGCCACGGCGGATTATTGCGTATGGAGACAGGGCACCTTTGTCACGAGACCACGTCACCGATACGTCCGAGTCCGGCGATACCTAAGCAAATACATCTGCTGAGGCTTGTTTTTGTGTAACATTAAAGAGCTGGTTTAACATTAATGTAACACTGAACATATATTATGGAAACATCAGCCCGCTTACTTGACAGTGAAACTCCACATTCTGTCCAATGAGCGCAGTCACGTTATTGGGTTTCACGATGAAATGTGGTCGCCGTAACACGAGTAAGGTGGCAGGGTGCGATTGTCTTTCCCCTGCAACGTTAGAAGCTACACATCGGTACACGCCGCTATCCGAAGGTAGACTCTCCAATATGTTCAAATTTCCCCCGTCCACGATTGTTATTCTAAAACAGGCGCGATATGATTTTATCGAATTTTTACATCGGCTGTTAGTAATATTTCGTGTTTTTAATTTTTCGTACCGTCCATTAACTTCGACGTCCAATGTTTGTCCGTCTTTCGTCCAGTGAACTGATGGATCAGGATTACCTCTTGGGGATGAACATTCCAGCAGAGCTGATTCTCCACTTGCTACTTTGACATCACGAGGTTCGTTTCTAAATTCGTCGCGTAGGACTGGAACCAACAAAAAATAATTATGTTCTATCAATCTTGGATCTACGTCACTTATATTGTGTACATTACGTGATTTTAACGTAAGCTTTGACTAATAAATACCTCAGTAAGATGTAAATTGGAATATGAATGTTATCGCAGTTCTTGTAACTCGTTAACAGGTTTTGTGAAAATTTGTAATATTCGCGTAAGCGTAAAAATTACTATGCACCTACAGCTATTATATGTCAATCGCTTGTGATCGCGCAGCCGTTGAATAGTGGCCGCATACCGATATCATATCGCCGCATTAATTTACCACAATCACATATCGGTAAAAATATCAAAGCTGTACTCTTTACAGTAATATGTACAGCTAGTAAACTACCAGAACATTTAAGGTAAAACTTAAGCGATCAGTCATGGTCCAATTTGTCCGTTCAATAATGCTACACCGAGCTAGCTCAGTGTCAGGACGCCTGCTTTTAATTTAATATACTCGAGCAACGTGAGTTCATCTCAGTGACCTCAGTTCTCACCAGGAAACTGTTGATTGAAATTTTAAGTGATGACGTGCTCAGCGGTTTAAGACAGAAGCGCTTCACAGAGCAGGCCCTTGCTCAGCAGTGGAACATATACAGGCTTTCAGTTTATTGTTATTACTCGTTTAATGCAACACCAGTATCAATTAATTAATGTACCCGCTATAATGAGAGTCGCGTTCTTGCTAACCGCTTCCCCGACAGAGTTACGTGCGACGCACCAGTACACGCCCTCGTCCGTCTCCTTCTTCCCTCGCATGACCCTAAAATAATGATTAAATAATAACCCCTAACATTTACAATCACGCATAACGACATAAGCCTTATAATATAACTAGCTGCTGCCCGCGACTACGTCTGCGTAGAAAAGGCTGAAGGCGTAACATTCAGACAGAAAGACAGATATACATAAAATATGTATATAAATTATAGCCTATGTCTTATTCTGGTGTATAAGCTAGTTATATTATCGTAAAATTTCATTAAAATCCATTCAGTAGTGTTTGCATGGAAGAGTAACAAACATCCATCCATACATACAAACTTTCGCCATTATAATATTAACTAAGGATTAATCATGAAAGCCTTGCCTTATTTGTTAAATTCACACAAAAAAAAGTTTCGTTTCTCCGAATCTGTTTACAGTTAAATAACAAAGTATTCGTTTATCTTATCTATGCCGCTTTGAGGACACTAGTAATGCGGCCGTGGGAAATCATTATTCTCAAGTCAAAATTTCCTTAATTATAAGTTAAACTTTTTATCTTCTGACGAGGTATATAATGAAAACAACGTCAATTATATATGAACTGGTTTCAATTTTAGTAAAATAATTGTAGCCACAAAGCCGTAAGCAACAGAAATTAGAGCCCGCGAACTTACACTTCAAATCAACGACTTAAGCACTGGTGCAACACTCCATACAAAAAGCGTTTACCTGAGAAACAGCAGTCCATCTTCAAGCAACACTCTGTGCGGGTGATCAGTGGCCGTGAGGGGAATCCCGTCTTTGTACCATTGGATCGTAGGTTTCGGCTTACCCTCGGCCACACAACGGAGGGTAGCGGGTTCGCTTCTGCCGACCACCGTGTCCGCAGGGTGTTCTTTTATGCGTGGCGCCCGGCTTTGCGCTTTCCGGAAATAATTTACCCCAGTTTTAACAAGTTAACGAACACTAAGTTAATAAACACTTATTAAAGCTGCTTAGAATGCTTAATAAAGAACAAATCTTTTGCCAAAAACGTTGAAAAAGAACGTGAACAAATTCAACTCCAGCTAGTTTCGATCGCAACTAACAAATAACATTTAATCGATCTTATGAACTATGTAAACATGCTTAGAATTAAAACAAAACTTGGCAGTGTTAAATTAAATCAAAAAGTAATATTTTATCGCGCTGTATTAAAATTTTTAAAGAAGAAATGATATTTTCTCCGTCGGGAAAGGTATAAACATTGTTTAAAATTAAAGTCCGTCGCGTTCGTACCGCGCATTTCGAAACTATAGCAAAGAGGGGCATTTTAATTGCTTCTAAAATAATGCAGATCGCAATCTTTCTGACTCACCTTTCGTCGCCTGCGGTAACGTAAACATAAGATGCAAAAGCAGTGCAGTTTTTAACTGGACCCATGCGCGTTTATCCTTTTTAATTGCCACCGCGACCATGCTTGACACTTCTTAATGACGTCACCGAGCACTACATTACCACATTGCTACCGCTCTCAGCGTTTTCTGATCATTAAAAGCTCGCATAATTTTTTTTAAATAAAATTCGCGTAAACATCATCGATATTACGTTCGCAAATCGCGACGCGTTCTTTAACGGAGCGACACAACATCCACGCGCGATATCCTTCAGGTTACTGCCCCCTCCACTCCAGATGTCATTCGCGCCGACTCAGTAAAGTACGGGCTTTCGCTAACTTGAGCTTTATGGTGATTGTTGGGGATATGACCGCTCGAGTATAAGATTATTCTATTCGATACACTTTTACGTCTCAATTTAAAACTTTAATATGGCACTGTAGACTGTAGTCTACGTGTACTTTAATAAAATATTTGTAAAAGTTAATTAAATTGATGATTAATGGTTTTGTTTTTGATCATTGGTTACTTATGATACGCAATCACTTATAAGCTTGGTCAGTAAATGTCGATGTGAAAAAAATTTTTTATCGTTTTGTATCTGAAATCTTCTAATTTTAAGTACGCATAAATGAAAATTTACTGTGATTACAGGGTTAAGTTCTGCTGCATCTCTAGAGTTAAAGCATAGTTACATACACATAATAATATGACAGACATAATAGACAATAGTCTATCTGGATACCAGTGACAAAATTTATAATTGTGTCACAAAAATCATTGCATAAAATCAACTCGTGTTTTCCTATAAAGCATACATTTATAAGCCTTGATTTCTTGATTTACATTAAATTTTCATCTACTTTGCATTTGATTATCTTTCATTACCACTCGATGATAAACAGCGATGAAGTCTAGGATAGAAGAGGATAAAACAGCTTAGGAACGGCCTAATATAATTCTGAAACAAGAATGTCCGTATAAATTTATTACAACATTTTGTTATGAACAACGTCTCATGTCATGAATATTTAAGCTGAATAGAGTTAATGAAGGGAAGTTCCTTTGTTACGGACTAAGAGCTATATTACGTACGTGGAACTGACAAAGGCTCCGCTTAGTAGGCCAATGTTGACATGTCTGACACATGTATAAATAATTCTGGATGTTTGTTATTAACCAAACAAAACCATAAATAGAAGTTAGGCTTGTAGGAAAGAAATGTACTCGTAAAGTTTTCTGCAAATTCATTCAATATAATATGTAATTATTTACTTATTACTGCAGACATTTTTAATTAACTTGACAAATATAATTATTAGCTAAAAACTAATTCAATTGTTATAAAGGGGGAAAATTCACGATTTTAAAGGCTTGTAGTTATTGCATAATAAATGAAATAAAAATAAATTTTATTTACGAAACAACATTAAATCTTTTTAAAGTAAAACATCAGTTTACTACACAATCTTTGTCTCTTTCATTATGAATATCAAGACAAAAATTGCCTCGGGTAAAACTAAACTAAGTTTTCCAACAGACAAAAGTTTTATCGAAAGCCTCGTCCAATTCTTAGTTTATAACTCCTTTAACCACATAGACTTATCTACTACAATATAACGGATACAACTTTTTAAAAGTAAGGATTCACGGAATATTAGTATGTCACATATGAAGGCAAATATCACAATTTCTCGTTCATGATCAATAAATAATTAAACTAAGGATTCGATATCTGAACTAAGTTTCGTATTACAAAAATGTTTGTAGTCTGACGTAGAATTCGATAAAACTTAATTTTACAAATAGTGTTATGCTACCGTTGTGACTAATTCGAATTTAAGAAATCTTCTTCAATCTTGTTTTGCGAACGTATCCGGAGGCGGTTCCGTGATTGCACCGCAAAATAGTTAAGATAACTAGATACGTGCGTCGCATATCTCCTGTGGCAATTGTCACGTCCAAAGGAACACGTGTGTGGAATCGTAGACACGGGACCGGCGCGAAATGGGTGGGTATTCCGACAATGTCGCCGTCTTTAATTGCCCCCCCGGACTAACTAGTCACGTGTTAATTAAGGATGTGCGAAAATTGGACGACAACCGCTGAAAATAATGCATATGCGTGTATATTAAATTTCCTGGGTACACGGTCCGCAACCGAACAGGTGCAGAATGTTGATAGAATGTTGATGTCTTTCTTAAAGTAAAATTTCCATGTTAATAACTGTTATTTATAACACGTATTATATTTTTGTAAAAATAAAATACCAGAAGTTTTGTGATAAAATAAGTCAATTTTGCTGTCAATTGAATGCCCAACATTAGGAACAGTTAAAACAGAATATAATTTATATTATTATCTTCATCGTCGAAACTAAAGACATCTCTTACTTCAAATAAGAGCAACTGAATTCATTAAACGACATATGAAACTAACGACCCGACCCGGCTTCGCACGGGTGCAATGTATTATACATATAAACCTTCCTCTTTACGCTATCTAGTAAAAAAAACCGCAGCAAGACCCGTTGCGTAGTTTTAAAGATCTAAGAATACATAGGGACAGACACATAGCGGAAAGACTTTGTTTTATACTATGTAGTGATGTTACTTCAAACTATTTTTCTTCTGAAAATTATCTTTTTTCCTTCCTTTTCTCCAGTCTTCATGTGCATCAAGATACCCGTTAACGAGTTACATTAACGTAGCGCTTTATTCAAGAGTCCAAACTAATTCTTAAAATGCATCCGCCTGTGACGATTCGCAGACTGCGTTCGCGTCTGGCAGGAGTCGCCATTTTCCGCCGGCCGCCTAAAGTCTGCTGAATGCGACCCACGTCCGGATCGCCAGGTGAGGCCCGATACAGATCACTGGCGCGTGCCGACCCCAGGGGGAAGGGAAATGATAAAACTGCACCCCTGTCACGTGTTTATCCTGCTTTAAAGGATTTGTTAGGTTTATGTCATTGATTTTTGTTTCTTCTGGCCTCCCGAATTTAGCAGTATAAATGAACTGCGACATTTATTAAATCTATTCAATAAAATAGCAGGCAATACTTTAACGTTCATAAGTTTTATCAAAGAAAAGAGTGATGCGGTCCGTTGCAGCCGGTACAAGCATAGGTTGTTCTGTGATATTGAATCAAGGGATTATAAGGTTGCTGTGATATTTTAGAAATTTACTCATGCTAAAGGCGCCCGAAAATTTGAGTTTATTCCGAGTTTCATCAGATTTAGTCTCAAACGGGCAACTATATAATTCTATAAAGAAACCACCTCAGAAAATAAAGACCAGGCGTAAATAAAGGTATTATAAAAAACCCAGTTCAGCGAAAGCATCGACGACACTCACTTGTTATCAACGCACTTAGACAAATTGGCACTCATAAAAAAATAGTGGACGTTCCAAAGCAAAGCGATCGCAAAATGAATTATCGGGCGCACGATACGAGCCAGTGCATTCAGCAGGCAAGCGCCTCAGGGGCAACTAATTCAATCAATTGGCTGACCATAAATAATGGCGACCCGCGATACGGTGGACCGCGTCGTAATTGAGAAGCAGCGATACAGACGGCTTTAAGCGACAAATCAATTAAGGACGAAAGAGATAAAAAGGATGCATTAATAAGGGGTCGAAATAAAGTGCCTCGCGATCCGTTGCAGGGTTGAAGCGATACTCTTCACTCGCTCGCGTTTTAAATCCTTCAGCTTTGCCCGATTTATTATGGTTCTAAAGATTGAATGGAGCTGATTTGATGGAATTTATTGCTTTCCGATCTGTTTCGATTTCCATTATACTTTTCCATAAATGAATTTGCCGTTTCAATGGTTTCTTATCTGAAAACGTCTATGTCGCAACGGTATATGAAATTTTGTACTCGTAACAAGGATAAAAAGCGCATAATGTGGTTTAGAAATAAGGACAAACTAACCAATATAGCAAAAATTCAAAAATCAAGCTTGTTACTCAGAAAGGTAGGCAGATTTTAAGATCATTCTCTTTACGCCATCCTTGAACATCTCCGTTTCCTTCTCCCAATCCGTACCTACCGTCTTCGCATATTTAGTCGTCTCTTACGAATATTTTATATAAAATATACTTATATTTGTAAAAGAAATAAGGACCATAATTAATATATTACAAAAATGAAACATCTTTACGTTGTTTGTTACATTTAAATGAAATAGACGCTAAAGTTTTATTCCAATTCCGCCATCATCCGACCTCATTTTACGATACTCTTAAACAAAACTTTTGGACCTATTTAAAAGTTTAAATTGCAGTTTAACAAATACGTATTACCTATCTTAAAGATACTTTAAAGTCTTGGCTTGATTTTAAAACATATTACACGATAATATATCAACGCCAACAACAATAATAGTATTAAAACTATCTTAAGAGTTTGACAGTTCAAATTTATTTCAGTCATTGTTTTACGTCACGAAAGTAATGTTAGTATGTATTTCAGTTTAATAAATGAATAATGTTGGGAAGTTACACTACTGTATAGGACTAACTTGTGGCTGTTTAATAACTTTATGCCGTGCAGTGTGCTTTGTTAAGAAGTTCAAGACTTGTTATTGCATTTAAATTGAATATATTATGCCCTCTGTAAACACAATTGACTGTAGTAATTTAATTAAAACAATGTAACCTACTTATAATATGCGATGCATAATCCCTAATCTTCTAAGGTCCTAATCGAAATTCGTCTTTTAACGACAATGAATTCGTAACTTTAATCTAGAAAACGTTAGATTGTATGTCAATCAAAAAAGTAACATTTGTGTTAGTACCGCTTTGATTGAGTGTCATCCATTTAATTTTTGCACAAACAAATAGTAAATGGAGTCATTGCACAACGCTCAGATTGAAAACCCCGAATGCCGAGTTAATCTCCCGAATACTAGACCACTACTACCCCAAATTCTACAAAAATAGTTAACATTTTCATAAGCAATTCGCTGATCAGTATTGCCCGCACTGATTTCCTTTCTTAGAATTGTGGCCACAATATTTGCAATACAAAAATGATCGGAATTCACGTGAACTTTAACTTAAAATCAGTCTGTATAGCTTTTGAAACTTTTTCGCTTCATCTGAAAAAATTCCGATCTATTACTTTCAATCTTCGAGCCCATTTTTCGATACAGACTGCGTTTATAACGATGATGTACAAAACTGCGGAGAACGAAGAACTGCTTGGAATAAATTCCAAACAATATTTGAACCAGCGATTTCCTAATTTTAACTCTAACTTTAAAAAGCTTCTAACTTTAAAAAACTTCATCAGAAGTGAAGTGAACTACTGGTTTTATGCCTTTCCTTCACTCTAGGGCAGTGGAGCTGCAAGGTGTAAGGCATCTGCTTTTGCACCATCTGCTTTTGTAAGAATGAAAGGGCTCATCCGGAGGAGTACCAGGGGTGGCTGAGGTAACTGACCAGCTTTTTAAAAGCTAAGATTAGGTTAGGCAACGCATCTGCTGCCTCTCAGGTACTCTAATATATAAGTGCAGCGAGCATTTAAAACACTGTCTAGCGTTCAATTTTGCTTAGCTTGCTATTTTCTTAACTTCTAATATAAAAAGGGGTCACACGTGGATAAAGGCATTTAGGCTGTTGCCACGATTTTAGGTCGATTCCCGTTCGGAGAAGGTATTTGGATAATCGATAATATATTTTTTTCCGCATTCGGAACTTTTTTTAGTTTTCTTCCACCTTCATGTAATTGAAATATCTGCAGTACTTTAGTTTACATATTTGTTTACACCACACCACAATGATTCACAGATGGATGGCACCAAGATGATAAATTCTATTTATTTTTGTTTAGTTTTATTATTAAATACTACTTATTAATTTTAAAATAGTCGTTAAAAATAAACTAGAATTAAAAATTACAAAAAAAGCAAAATGTAAATAAATGATTGGTTGAAATACAATCAAACTGGCCAAGTGCGAGTCGGACTCGCGCACGAAGGGTTCCGTACCATTATTTATAAAAACGGCAAAAAAATCTGTCTGTAGTAAGCAACCCCAAACAGAAATACATCATCTGTGAAAATTTCAACTGTTTAACTATCACGGTTCATGATACTATTACAATTAATGATAAAACCGTCGTTAAAAAGTAAACTAAAATTAAAAAGCAAAATATGTCACATTGGTTGAAATACCCAAATAAAAAATAAAAGTTTAAAAAATTTTGTACCCGTTATCACATATCTTTCCGCGCGATATCGCAATAATGATTTTCATGATATTTGTCATGGCACAATAATAAACAAATAATCTCTGCACTTAAAATAAAACATTAAAATTTGTGTGGAAAAAAGCACGAAATCCATTCGCCGCTCGAGGAATTGAACTCCGTTTAGCTTAGTGGTTAAATCATCTGGATGCGAATCTGGAAGACGTAGATTCGATTTCCGCAGCGGAACGGCGAAAAAGTTTTCCTCCTTCTTTTCTTGATTTATTGTTAATATTTTGATAGAATAAAAGAATTGATAAAACGGCTTTAATAATATCTTTTTATATTTTCCTTAAATCGCAATGTTGGATAACTTAGATTTATCCGTACGATGCTAGGATAAGCAAGCTAGTAAGAGAGGGAAACATCTTGAACAGTACTTCAAATAGGAAATCACAAACGACGCATCCACCTCACTTGAGTCGTTTAAAGAAGCCCCCTTCTAGAGCGGGTCCCAAACAAAACAGCCGCCCTTCGCAAACAGGCGGGAAATTAGATTCCAATACCCGCTTAGCTTAAGCACTAATCCCTGTTTATGTCAAGGGCCTCTGCCAACAAATTTGTGTGACAGCTTGCCGTATGAAATTAATCGAGAAAAATCTTTAAAAGCGACAACAGTCGGTTTATGCCGAAAGGAGAGCGAGATAAGTCCCGGCACGTGCGCTGTCTATTAACAGTTGACACTGTTGGGTTGGAGCCAAGGGGTGATTCAGTTATTCTCGCAATAAATTTGTACTAACTCTAACTAGGAAACGACTTGTGGGACGGCTTAAGAGTGCCTTTGGATACGACATTTATCAATTCATTAATAAGTATCGTTGTTTCCGAAGCGTTCGGAAATATGCGATAATGATAAAAAAATATGAAATAATCATACAGATTCTAGCGACAAATAATATAATTAGACCTCGCGATGGTAGACGAGAATTGTAACGGATTTAACTAAGATAGCTGATCTGTCAAGTTTTGAACGACCTTATTCAGATTCGTCACCATAAAGGGAAAACAATTGAAGCTTTGTGTGACGTTTTAAGCCATCAATATACAAAAGGGTGCAAAGACCAAACTGCTATAACTTCTCTGCGCAAACGTATCGTTATCTGCGTATTGACTTATACGATCGTAAATATGTCATTAGAATTAAATAATTTACACAGATTTAGTGATGGATCGCATCTAAATATAGCGACGAAACAACGAACCTTAACAAACTGTATCAATGAGGGCTTATCTCGGTTATCTCTTAAGAGGCTACCAGGCTCGCTCTGACATCCTGACTGATTATAAATGAAAAATCGTAAATTGTCATACAATGCCGGGGGCTGCAATAAATAATTTGTCACGTGTAAGATTATAGTAACAATACTATTGAAATTTGAGGAATGGTAGTAAGGGTAAAATGTTATTATATAAATACCATGGAATTCCATAACTATAAAATCAAGTGTTGATGTACTGGCAAGTGGTGAGTTCGAATACATGTGAATTTTAGGAATATCTGTTCTTTGGGCTTCTTTCATTGCTTTATCATTGTACAGTGTTTGTGCTACCGTACAGGTTCGTAATTTCCAATTTAATTCTACATAAGATTCGTTACTCGGCGGTTAATTCATGCAATTAATTAAACGTAGATAATACTAGTAATGCTCACATTGTTCCAGTATAAGAACATGAGAGCGTACATAATAATTATTCTCAGCAATACTAGTGGCGTAATAGTAGGTAGTACTTACAGAGGGCCTTCAGATATCACCACTAAGTCCGAATATCGAAGGGTATTTCTGGCGACGGCACTCAAATTGTCGAGGGCGTTTCTCCTGATGGGTCACGTGCGTGCCGTAGATTCGCTGCGAAGGCGGTTATCTTGGCATAGCGCAGTGAGTTACAAATTATGGAGATACAGTGTGGGGCGTCCTTATCTATGCCGTGACGTGTCAGCTGCGTTTGCCCCGGCCTGCGCGTGGGGCGCTTTAAAGCTATTTCTATCGCTTCTTTACTGTATCGGCTTTAAATAGGCGTCGTGATATCTGCTTATATCGCTTAGAACAGCTTTGCTGGGAACTTTTTAGCTGCAGGGGGCTAATGTTTATGCAAACGCGTCGCATTTTCCATTCCGTGTAATAGAGTAGTGTCGTTTATACTGCATGTACACCTTCTTTACATCTAATCGTACATGCGTTCTCTGATAAGGTAAGTAATAGCATGCATTCACTCGAAAACATTTCTTATATATCACTAGCTGAACCCGACCACGATTTGCTGTGGCTTTTTTACGTTTCCGTTGGAACTTCGGAATAAAAAGTATATTAAAACATTTTCCTGTTCAATAGCTATGTTGTGAACAAATATCAAGTCATCGCATCGGTTAGTTTTTGAGTTTTGTGGACACAAACATAAGGAAGCTTAATTTTTATATTTAAAGATAAGCATTGTATTCCGATGGTAATTTGCAGGAAAAAATAAGAACAAGTACTCTTTAACAAAATTACTCTTAAATAAATATATTTGATGAATGACGATTTTGTCACAAAAATTAATTGACTTTTAAATAGGAAAGGCGTTTGTTCCATTTTAAAGGGTGAGTGGGCGATACAGACGGGCTATAATGAATGACTGTTGTCTTAAGCATTATGCTTTTAGTAAACTACAAATTTTCATATACAAAAAAAGGAGGAGGTTATAAATTTGGATTTTAATGTTTGTAACCTCAGAACCCCGTAATTTATGAAACGATTTAAAAAATTATCTTCATTGGCTACGATTTAGGTCCCATATGGCTCCATATTAATTTGTCCGGCAATAAACCTTCGACTTCAGATATACATCAAAGACCTAGAAAATGTATAGTGACGTAGATGTACGAGACATTTTATGTCGATTTTATTATTATATTTCTCACGCAGTTCATATTTAACTGCATTTTTTAATAATTTTTTTCACATTTCGTACAAACAATTAATTTATTAATGTCCACCATTTCCATGCGATTATTATAAGTGAGCGAAGATAAACAAATGTTTACCGATTAAGATACTCTATTAGCCTAATGTTTGGTAATCTTCAAAACATCTTTAAAGTCTCATCATACACATCCGCTAAAGATCTGTTGGTTGATCAATTTATAAAAAGAAATTATTTAGGACACATTTGTACACAACATTTTCTAGTCCCAAACTAAGCAAAGCTTGTACTATGGGTACTAGAACACTGATAAACATACTTAAACATACTTTTCTTTTGTAAATAAATACATCGCTCCTTAGCGATAAGACCGCCTTATTGTTTATACCTCTTAAGTTTATAGTTCTGTAACATTTCCTTTCATGTTTTTTGGTGTTCAATAAAGAATATGTAATAATATTATACATATAGATTTTTTTTTACATAAAATTATAAACACCCAGACACTAGAAAAACACCATGTTCATCACACAATATTTCTCCAGTAGTGGGGATCGAACCCACACCCTCTGGCGCAGGAGGCAGGTACACTACCCACTACGCCATTCGGGTCGTCAATTGCCATGAATGTTGATTGTATGATGAAGAATACATGCGTACATATATAATTATATTAAAGCACAAAACTAGGGAAGGGCCACGCAAGTCTTCACTGTTGCTCGAATGTGCAGGTCCGTCCGGGTCAGTACCACCTCCTGGAAGTGTTACACTTCTGCGTCTCGTCTGGTGAGTGAGGTAGCCCGGGGCCCACTCAATTAAAAGGTGGTAACGCATCTGTAACCCTATGGGTGTTACAAATATCAATTGTCACTTAACATCAGGTGAACCGTCTGCTCGCTTGCCTCTTTCCCACATAAAAATAAAATAAGGGTTTTAATTTTAGTCTACAATTAAATACGGCGTAGGTCAAGCATTTGCAAAACGTTAAAGTCTCATTAAAAATACCTGCTATTATGCTACAATTTACTATTTTTTTTTTCATATTTGATCTTTAATGCACATGTTAATTTCTTAAGTTTCCGCATATTGTCTTTTATTTGGATGGCGTTATGTAGAAGTCCAAACCACTACTGTGACCTACAAGGTCTTTCCCTCGAAAAAATTCAAATTAATATTAATTAATGTGGGAATGGGTAATGAATGCAGAGAAAACGGAACGTTGAGTGAAAGAGGAAGAGGGAAGACGTATGGCGGGTGTGAGCAAAGTGTGTTAAGACGGAAGACGTGTGCTGAGATATAAAAGACGATATTAAGGTGTATTAGGCAATAAGAAGAAAATAAATAATATTTTTGAAAGCTAACAACGTGTTCGCTAATTTCGAAATCCTTCCCCACAACAAAATTGGGGGCTCGTCCGGGATCGATTTCGATTAACGTACGCGACACGAGGCGACATTGAAATCTGCAATTCTGCAAGTATTAAATTTGAAGAAAGCAAGATGCAGGCGTCAAAAGATGAGAACGTTTCGATGGCGTTTGGATTCGGATTTGCTGACGCAATCTCAAAGTTCAGCGGTGATGACCGAACATATTCGTCATCAAAATGGGCCCAAGATATCGAGGATAATGCTGAAATTTTCGGTTGGACGGCGCAACAAAAGTTAATTATTGCGAGACGTTCACTGGTGGGTACGGCAGAATTATGGTTGCGGTCGGAGAAAACTTTCAAGGCGTATGAAGATCTCAAAGTTGCACTTCAAAAACAATTTCCCGATGCAGTCAATATAAAAGAAATGCATGAAATTATGAGTTCTCGTAAGAAACAAAAACATGAAACGTACTATCAATATATGCTAACTATGAAAGAATTGGGTAGACGTGCAAAGTTTCCGGACTACATATCGGTGCAGTACATAATTGACGGCATTACTGACAATGAAGTGAACAAGACTATCTTATATGGTGCGAACACTTTCCCGGTGCTTAAAGAAAAATTAATTATATACGAGACGATGAAAAGTAAGTCGCATCATGATGGAAGAAGACCAAGAGCAGAGAAATCTTCATCGTATGTTCAGCAGTGCTATAATTGTGGAGAAAAGGATTATCTGGCTAAATCGTGTCAAAGAGGGATAAAATGCTTTAAATGCATTTGGTCATATAGCATCGAAATGTCAAAAAGAGGGTAGTTCAACAAAACCAACTACGTCAAGAAACTTTGGGCCGTGAAGTCGACACACATCGTAAGGCTGATACAGTTGGCAACCCTGAGAAACGAAGTTTTTGCGTTTCGTCGAATGCAAAAACAATGGCGGACAGCGTAACGGTTGGCAGTACCGGTAACATGGCGTCGATCGCTATGACGTTAACGAGTGACCCGAGTGACAGTGACATTGACAGCTTAAAGTTAAATGTAAACAAGGAGTCTACTGTGGTTAAGAAATTAGAAAATAGTCTTAAAGTTGTTAAAATGTGTAATATAAATAGTAGTGCTTTAATAGATTCAGGCAGTGAAGTAAATTTAATATCTTTTGAGTTTTATAGTCGAATAGGTTTTCCAGATTGTAAAAACGATAAAAATTTAATATTGACAGGTTTAGGATTGTCGAAAGTAAATTCGATAGGATATTTTAAGTACGATATTGAAGTTAAAGAATTTACATATCGTGATATTTTGTTTTATATAGTACCTAAAAAATTTATACCGTACGATTTAATATTGGGGCTCGAATTTTTACAAAATGTTGTAACTGTGATGAAAGATGGTAATGTATGGATGAGGCCAAATGAATGGTTGTATAAGGTCAATTGTTTTACGTGTATTTCTGATATTGTAGATCACATAAAGTCCCCTAATGTTCGAGAAACTGTGGCGCAACTAGTGGAGACACGTATACCAAATCAGGTCAAAGAAGCACCCATTAAGTTAAAGATCATATTGAAAGACGAGGTACCAGTTGCACAGCGTGCCAGACGTATTTCACTGAAAGAGCAGGAAGAAGTTGATAAACAAATTAAACAGCGGCTTGACTATGGTATCATTCGGGTTAGTTTTTCTGAATATGCAAGTCCACTTGTACTAGTTCGAAAGAAAGATGACTCTCTGCGGGTCTGTGTTGATTACAGGATGCTTAACAAAAAGATGTTGAAAGATGAATATCCAATGCCTAATATAGATGACCATATTGATAAACTTGCAAAAACAGATTTATTGAGAAAAGATAAAAAGTTTGAGTTTAAAGATGAACATAGAGAAGCTTTCCAAATTTTAAAGATGAAGTTAGTTACAAAGCCGGTTTTGAAAATTTGTGATCCAAAAGCTGACACTGAACTACATACTGATGCATCCAGCATTGCTTATGCAGCCATACTAATGCAAAAAGATGATGAAGGCAATTTACACCCTGTCCACTACATGAGCCGACGAACATCAGAAGCTGAAAGGAGATATACCAGTTATGAGCAAGAAGCTTTAGCTATCATTGAGGGAGTAAAGAAGTTTAGACACTATCTTTATGGGAAACCTTTAAAAATTGTGACTGACTGTAAAGCTTTCCAGATGACCTTCAATAAAAAGGATTTAGCTATGTTCACAAGAGTGGCAACATGGATTTTGGTTCTACAAGATTATGACTTCACGGTTGAGCACAGAGAAGGAATAAAAATGAAACATACAGATGCATTGAGTCGAAACCCCTTTGTAGTTATTATAACGTCTGATTTACATAAAGATCTTTGCCATGCTCAAGAAAATGATGACGGGCTCAAAGCTATCATGGAAATCTTAAAAGAGGGTAAATCATACAAAGATTTTACATTACAGAATGGATTATTGTATAGAGGACAAGAACGACTGCTAGTTGTACCGCTACGGATGGATATGGAGATTATAAAAAAAGCACATGGAAATGGACAAGTGGAAAGAGTACACAGGACTCTTATATCAGTTTTGACTAAGTTGTGTATTCAGCAACCAGCATTATGGTATAAGCATGTTAGTCGGGTACAAAGAGCATTAAATAACACTTTCCAAAGAAGTATCGGCACAACTCCATTTGAGCTTTTGGTGGGTAAGAAAATGAAAAGAAAAGAAGCCACTGAAATATATGATTTGCTACTCCAGGAAGAAAGAGAAGGCTATGTTGCTTATAGAGAAAAACTTATAAAGATGGCAAAACAGCAAATATTGGAGATACAAGAAGAAAATAAGAAGGATTATAATAAGAAGAGAAAGGATCCTGACACATACAAAGAAGGAGATATAGTTGCCATAAGGCGTACACAGTTCGGAGTTGGTATGAAGCTAAAACCTAAGTATCTAGGACCCTATAAGGTCAGCAAGGTTAAGAGAAACAATAGGTATGATGTTGAA
Source organism: Iphiclides podalirius (assembly GCA_933534255.1). NCBI lineage: Eukaryota > Metazoa > Arthropoda > Insecta > Lepidoptera > Papilionidae > Iphiclides > Iphiclides podalirius. Next base: position 8,502,871 of record OW152824.1, on the reverse strand, counting down.
AAGATTGATCTAAAAACTGAAGGTCCCATTAGAACATCCACTTCAGCCGACTACATGAAAGCTTGGCCAGATACAAGCCTGAATGAAGATTAAGAATGTAAGGTGAGTCTATTAAATATTTAATGTATGTATGTGATGAATGACTGTGTAATATTTGAGAAAGCCCCAATGTTAAAGAGTTGTCTTTATTTTGTTTTTATTTAGTTCTTTCTCTATTATAATATGTGTTTTTAATCAAGATTGAGAAGGAGTTAACAATGTTTTCGTTTTAATTTATTTTTGTTTAAGGATGTATGTTAAAATTTCTTTTGTATTTTTAAGTTTATATTTGTAGTTATAAGCATTCTTTAATTATTGTCATATATTATTGTTGTGATGTTATGAGATGTATGATTGTGATGACTGTGGACAGTCATGTAAGCAGGAAGGCCGAATGTGGGAATGGGTAATGAATGCACAGAAAACGGAACGTTGAGTGAAAGAGGGAGAGGGAAGACGTATGGCGGGTGTGAGCAAAGTGTGTTAAGACGGAAGACGTGTGCTGAGATATAAAAGACGATATTAAGTTGTATTAGGCAATAAGAAGAAAAAAAATAATATTTTTGAAAGCTAACAACGTGTTCGCTAATTTCGAAATCCTTCCCCACATTAATATAATTATAATTTACTTTATAAAGATAATTTTAATCGTCTTACAATATCAATTACAATTTCCAAGCAGTAACCAAGTATATCTGTTTGATGTCATAGCGAAAATAACGATTTAGGGACTCGCAACCCATTCAAACTTGTTGAGTATTATCAACGTAGCGAGTACTTCCGTTCAAATTCCCCCTTATTTACATTAAAATTTTGCTACTTATCTGTAACAAACAGCTCTTGGCAAATGCGACAAGAGTGTTAAGATTCCATCACTCTTTACGACTTTTGAACTGTCGAATTTAAGTATCTATGTAGGTTCGCTGTTAACTTTTAGAAATAGATGATGTTCTATTAAATATAACCCTGGCATGAAAATGTATAGATGTTGCTACAATAAAAAAACGGTGTTATTATTTGGCGGTGAAGAACAGTATTGCAAGGGTTAAAATTAGTAATTAGAAGTGACGTACGCTAAATTTGGAAAATAAATATGCCGACTTAATTAACTCTAATTAAGTTATTAAATAAAAACACTACTATATTTTCGAAACATTAAGATACTTAATTAATAAAAATCCGAACATATACTTTTTAAACTACTTAAATGAACACAAAGACAAAACATTTGTCCTTACGGTTCAATAAACACCGATTTAGAATAAATATTTGTAATACTTTCCTGATTTTTGTAACATTACTACTATTTAGAAAGCAATTAAGACAAACTCTTCGGAGAGCTTCGAACGATTTCCCACGACCTAGCGGCAAAACGTACAAAGCACTGACCATTACATTACCTATAAATCTGGTCGAATGGCATACCAACTCCAAACTTATGTTTGCAATAAATTCACCAACCGCTCGATGGTTGAATAGCTAAAATATGTTTTCAAGGAGCTACGACAATGCCGCCCCATAATTTAAAGACCATAATGAATCGCATGCGGCCAATGGTGGGGCTGCCTGCAAAATCGATGATGACGGGGAACATTGAAAACTGCATAGCTTCAACTCTTGTAAATTTAACGGCTTAAGCAAAATGGAAGTACTGCCCCTGAATTGCTAAAGAAATGTTTTAGAGGTCTGCATTGGCCCTGCTATTCGTGCTTTATTGGATATTTTATTTTCGTGGACTGTGTAAAGCTTTGTCAGTCAGAGGTCACGATTTTGTGCGGTATAAAGGTCATATAGAGTGCGGAACTACATAATGTTAGACAGAGAACGAACTAGATACAAGAATGTTGCTATACACGTGACTGGTTATTTATGTTTAAAAAGATATTAAAGTTGAAAATACCTTTAATCTACGAATATAAATTTTATATAAAAAATTCGTCTGTACGAATGACGTCAGGAATAAGGTGACTATTACCTATTACCCCCTCAGCAATTTATTCATAGGTATAATAAATGGGAAAATGTAAGTACATATACGTGTCTGAACTATGATGGTACCGGAACAAATATGTGAAGATATTAGATGTGGAAGTTTCGAAGTATCATGACAGCATTGCCGCAAGGAACTTTCTTTGAAACGTTATTTTTATCGTTCGGAATTGCACAAAAACTTTCGAATAATTCTCACTCGATTGTGTGGAAAAGTTTAGCCAAATATTTTGCAGATGAAACTTTTCTCTACTGTTGTATATTTCAAAGGGAATTTGAAAATTAAACTTCAATTTATTTTCTCATATAAGAGCTCAATGCAATTGTAATATGAGGTTGTTGTTATTGCAGCTTGTTATATTACTTCTCTTACTGCATGGAACAATTTCCTGTGAATAGAATATTAGGAGTCTTATATCAGTTTTCATTGTTACCGCTTAACCGTAGTTGATAAAATAAATCGGGTAACTTAGTATCTAAGAAAATTAAGTCAGTATTTCTGCACGCAAATGATTTTGACAATTTTTGCATAAGTAATTTTAAATTTACAGGAGTTAATAAGTAAATATACGAATAACGGTTCAATTATATACTTATCACAAGCCCTTTAATTAAATCTTCCAACATAGAATAAAGCCAAACTCAACCGGGGAAAATTAAGCGTGATTACAACATTGCGTAGGGGGCGCGTTACGCGTAATTGCTTCGTTCAATTTCGCTTCCACCTCTTTACGCGAGGCCAGACGGAGCAGCGCGAAATAGGGGCCTGGATTGTTTCCTCCATAGCGACGGAAGACCGGGAATGGACTCGGCCCAATACACGCCCCGCCGACCCTCGCATAAAATGGAAAACCCGTCGGCCGCGACTTCCGATGGTATCCCATTGTCCGCCCGGGTGCGTGCAACCCTTGCCGTTATTAAAACGAAAACTAGCTCGACAAATGAAAGGTGCTGCTATTCATTCGATTAAGTTTGGATTGAGCGTTTACATTTTTTGTTATAAGTTCCGTTCCAATATCAAATTTACTCTGGGAGCGGCATGCTCTAGAATAATCGCATGCAATAAAAAAAAATTAGATATTCTCTCTCTTCTCTTCTAATTTTATGCTTGAAGATTAAGCATCCCAATATATATTTTGTTTTCTGCCGATAATATTTAATAGATAATTTTTAATAGATGGCATTGGATGATTTCATGTATCTATCTCCAAATTCATTTATAGCAGCGGTAATTTTTCTTTAAGTCAAAATTAAGTAAATAGTAACGGCTCTACTCTAAATATTTATGGATAAAGTAAACTGTTACCTGTGTTTACTTATTCTTCTTTAAAATATTTTTATCTCGTTTAATATTTAACGTATCACTAGCGCCTGTTGACAAAGTTTTAAAATATGTGGAGACATACGACTATAGTGTAGTCAACGTTATAAAAATATTTACTACTTCTGTACGTGTGATGTAAATATTTACTGTTTTATGCATGTAAATCGAAACGTAAATACCCACTATTTCTCAAATATCAACAACAGGTTGGATAAACAGTAAACATCGGGTTTGGGTGCAAATGGAATTTTGTATGAGATCCATTGTATTCACTATTACTATTCGAGGCGACAGTCGGAGAGCGGCTGCTCAACTTTGCATTTCAGAGCATTGCTCAGTCGAGCGCGGTAACGCAGAAGGTGTATTAGACTTAATTCACTTGACTTCACCTCGTTGTTTCTGCCGCCTTCCCGGCGTCACGTCTGGGAAATTGTTAAAATAAACAAGCCCCTTTTTCGGAACGTGCTCTAAATTCGAATCGCGCTCAACTTTCAAATTTGGAGCATGAAGATCCACGCGATTGTTTTTCTGGTGGCCTGTTTCATGCTTTGCGAATGCGAGCACCTGATCATCGGCGATTCCAGCAACAAAGACATGGTGTACCACACCGCGGCGAGATTCACCGCCATACCATATAAGAGGAGAATAGAAAATGTGTTTTACTCAAATCCGGAACAAAAGAAAATTAAGGTAAATAATTGTTATTAGGACTTTTTTCATTTGAAAGTAACTACCCGAAGACCAGTAATAACTGTATATATAATAATACTGAATAAAAACTGAATAATAATAACTCAAAAAGGTGAAATTTCTTACAAAATGTTATTTGCAAAAAAGTAAATGTCCTAGAAGTAAATGTCCTATTAATACAAATAACATTTCATATAATGTTCTATGCTTTTTGCACTGTTTCAAATAATAGGCCTCTTCACTGTGATTACATTCGTTCTATAATTAAAAAAAAATGTAAAATGTTATAACACAAAGTATAATACTCTGTAAGGATGACATGACAAACAGCTATCAATCTTTAAAGCAGATTGCCTGCTTGTGTGTTTAACTACCTACGTTTAATGAATTATTACACATTTTTTTTAATTTGTCTAATCGCCGTTTATCCTATTTGTTAACTTTTCACAAGGACTTTTCAAATAATCGATACGAACCCCGACAAGTATTTAAAACATCCAGAGTTTTATAACTTTACAATTTACAATTACAGCTTAGGTTTGGGACTTTTTTGAAGAAATATTTCAAGTTCTAGATTATTCTTCTAATTACAGCTAAATATAATTAAAAGTATAACAAGTTATATAACAATCAATTTTTTTCTATTAACGCAAGTGTATATATATTACACGTATTATTTGACTAACAGAAAAAAATATGCAATAATTTAGGGTGATAATATCCGTACTATATTTATTAAAGGTATGGTTAAGTTCTAAACGGGCTATTAAGTAAAAATGTGATCTATCTATCTATGGGCTGATAGTTTATTTATTAAGAAAATTGTAGATCACACTGTTACATTTACTGCTTTACAACTTCGATAAACTTGTAAACAGTTAGTTTTCTTTCTAGATGATATGTCTTTACTATTCGGCATAATACATTATATTAATGATAATTAAATATAATTGATAAATTGAAAAGGAGGATATATTTAAACATAGAAATATAGAGTGAACAATAGTTTTATTTGGCTTGACACGTAATATATTGTATTAACTAATTGAAGGAATGCGCCCTTCCTCATCAATTCATTAAAACTATGACTTTTGTATTTGGTTTTAGAATTTAAGGGAATATTCTGAAAGCCTTCTGGTTAATTTATTATTTGTTATTGCTCTCTTGCATTTTCATCATGATCAATGACGACTTAATTTTTAAGAGCTGATTATAGACAAATTGTTGAAATTAATAATTATAATAAATCATGCCATATTGGTAAATAGAAAATATTGAAACTTGTCTTCATTACGAATGCAAATTGGTTTTTCCTATTTATGAATTGAAATTAACCGGTACGTATACATACAATCCAAAATCAAAATGGTCAAAATCAAATACTTTTATTCAATATAGAAGCATTCCACTTACTTATTGATGGTCAAAACGTTGTCACCGGTTCGGAAAGAAAAGCCACTGATCCGAGAAGAACCGGCGAAAGAAACTCATCGGGACTTTTTTTTTATACCATTACTTATCAAATAAAGACATGTTTACAAATGTACTAACTTGAAAGAGCCTGGAGCGATCACTTCATTTCCAGGGTATGTTATCATTTAAATAATCACTAACATTATAATAAATAGCCTTCAACACACAAACGTTCCTTTACAATTTTTTTGAATGTAGAAATTGTTTCATTCACGTTTTCTGGGATTTTGTTGTAAAAACGTATACACAATGTATAAAAGAATTAGTTGCTCTACGCAGTCTGGTTGCGGGTAGGATTAACCTAGTATTTATATCATATACATTCGCATGTCTTGAAAATTCATTTTTGTTTTTATGGACATCCATAACATTTTCAAGTATGTAAGCAACAGGTACACCATGTCATCTTGGCAGAATACTTATGTGTGTGTGAGAAATTAACAACCTGAACAAAGCTGTTAATGTTCATTTAACAGCTTATTCTAAAATTTTATAGGCCATTAACTCATTAACTCATTGCGAACCTTGTCTCCTTGACATTCTGTTTATCCATTAAACAGATATAGATATAGATATAGTTAAACTCATTTTCACGTACTTCAGGTTCAAAGTAAAGAACCTCGTAGTTGCATTAAAATTTATCAAAGTCATAATCTAAATTCGAAAATAATTACGATGCGTATGAACGTATAAATGTATCCGGGCTCGATCCAATATTTATGCAGTGTGCAAAGTCGGTATCCGGTTTGGCGAGTGAGCATAATATTCAATGTAGAAAGGTTAAATTGACTCCCGAGAACTATGTCGAAATAAGCAATTAACAGACACAGGTTCGAATCCAGCAGCGCTTATCTATAAAAATATAGATAATTCGAACGAGAGATGTCGCCATTGCTTTTTAGAAATAAAAATTTTCATAGTGCTAATATCTGCACTTAAGACCGCGACCCTCGCGAGACACGCGACCCCTCGCGGATAGGCTAATATCTTCGAAATATCTAATATTTATAATATTAATATTTTAGCCGTGATAGCTCAGTGTCCGGGCGCTCGCCTTTAATTCAATATACTCGAGCAACCTGAGTTCGATCCCCGGTGCCGGCACCAATGAAGTTTTTAACTTTAGGTGCTGTCTTATCACGTGCTCCGCGGTGAAGGAAAACATCATGAGGAAACCTGCATATTTTCGAAATAATAACAAAAAAATATATATTTCGAAGATATGTGAAGTCCGCCAATCCGCATTGGGGCCGCGTGGTGGACTATGCCCTGATATCCTCTATATAGAGGAGGCCTTTGCCCAGCAGTGGGACATGTATAGGCTGTTACTTTTTTTTTAATCTAATATTTTATTAATTCATTTTTAATATTTTATATTTCATTATAATTTGTAGAAAAAGTACAAAAAGTTTATCGCCTCTGTGGGCCGCCATTGTAAAACGATATTCGAAATTGTTTGTATGCTGGAAAGGATATAACAATGAATGCGTTAAGCATTGTATCACATGCTAAAAAGCAATGTAGATAAAGATGTTAAGATTTTCGTTGGTGTGGCAATCAGCCGTTTAGCTTAGTGGCTAAAGCGTCAGTCCGCAAATTGCGAAGATGTGGATTAGATTCCCACAGCGGCGAAAAACTTTTCGTACTTTTTCTACAAATTTTAATAAAATAGATATTTCGAAGATATTTGCCTATCCGCGAGGGATCGCGTGATGGACTATGCCATACTACCCTCTGTTCAGACGAGGCTTTTGCCCAGTATTGGAATATATATAGAGGCTATAGGCTGATCCCAAGCCAGCCCTAGTCCCGGGCTCTTATAATATTACTAAGGTATTCCCTGCCTGTCGTCTGGACTAAAAGGACGTTGGGTTTCATGGACTAGCAATAGTGTAATAATAATAGCTATGCAAGATGGTGAGGGTATCGGTGAAGATTCATCCTTCTCCGAGGCATGCTCAAGCGCACTATCGAGGGACACCGTTGCGTTACGCAGGAGATCCCGGAGTCCTTCCAAACTCACAGGTACAAAAGGTAGCCACCGAGGAGGTCTTAATAATGTCGGGTCGCGGGCGCAGATATGCATACATATACAATACTTTTATTATTATTCACGCACACATAAACAATACTTTACTGTATTACTCTTATGTTATAGAGCATCCTCGTGTACGATAACCTGCACTCGGACGCTACGGCGAGCGTCACTGCCGGCGGCATCGGCTACACCTTCGTGAACATTCGACTCAAGAGCGAGAAGGGAACGCGAATCGACTACGACATAGGAGTTTACGTGTAACTTGTTCATCATCAGTGTTTTCATCGTTTTCACAGCAAAAGCTCATTGGATGTCTTCGCTTACAGCTGAAATGGAAGCTGATGATAAGACTACGTTCATTGAATTTTTACTAAGAATGCAATTACTAGGGACAGGGAATTAAACGACTGTCCAGTCTTCAACATTATAGCAACGCAATTTTTTATGTTGGCATAATAATGTTTTCGAAAAATAGCTGTAGGGTTTTTACTTAATTTTGTAATATTGAACATGTTTTATAAGTCTGAACAAATTATGACTTAGTATGTTAACAAATGTGTTCCTATAAATATTTCAATCCAATGTGATAGAATAATCAATAAAATGTTTTTATAATAATTTTAAACTATAATTTTTTTTACCGATCAGTAACAACAGCAAAGAAAATTGTGCAAAGAAGAATAAATTACATAAAACATGTCAAACTACGCACAGAAATCATCTTGTCCCAAGTTTATAACTATTTTCCCATTGTGGTATCAAGCGAATTTTTTTAAAGTGATAATGAAAAACCAGCAATGGACATAACTGTTAATTGATTACGAAACTCAAATGCCAAGTTATAAGACGGGACGTCGCGCTATCCAACGCATATTAATACGTATTAACTCTTACGTCAGACGAGCACTATTGTTGTGCATTCGACACGGCATTGTCCTTGATGCCGGTTTTCGCTGAGCTGTTGCAATATTTCAGCGCGGCGAAAGGGCAAATTGTATCAGCCGCCGACTAAGGCAGCGGGAGTGCGGTGTGACAGTGATGCCGAATTGAACACGACAACATGCTTTTAGTGGAGCCTCGATACGGCCCCCTGCGGCTTCTAGCGGAAAGCATCGCGTGCACCGATTGGCCCAAGTTGTCGACTGCTGGCAGTTGACGATAAAATTAAAAAAAACTTTTGAATCTATAATCTTCCAAATTTGAAATTTTTCCATTATGTGAACGCTTGTTTCTGATGTAGATCTTATTTTGGTCTTATTTTGGTTAGTTAGCGATTTGGAAAAATAAAACGGCTATAGTGAACTTCAATTTTTAAAATTTCTTTCAATGTAAAGAAATCACATTGTTAAAAGGAAGGTAAGCATTTTGTGTAATTGAAAGAAAACAATTTACTAGTTGCATTTGGAAATTCAATAAAAACTTTGTCCCATCTTATCGGTTTTTTTACTAGATTAAAACAACATAGTTTTTGTGGAGGTGCACACCTACGAATAAATTAGAAACATTGCACACAAGAATAAAACGAATAATTCTGATAAATACTAATTACTTTTTGACTGTAATTCTAAGCAAGAAAAAAGATAATATATGAAATCATTTTTAAGAGTTTACGCATATCTTTCAAATGTTTTACGCGGTAGATTTTATTGTTCAAATATTTCCCCTAAGTATTTCCCGACAGCTATGAGAAAAGTGGCGTTATACACTCCCGCAAAAGGAAGATAATACCAACTCGCTAGTATTCCTCAAAACAAGTGGCAGACACCATAAAATGGATTTCAACACGGAGCGAGCAAAACTTAGCAATTTAACAAGTCCTCCGCTCTTGGAACTTTCGAACTTGGAACTACTTAGCGATGTCACGTACAACCAGCGCTTAATTGAATAGCTAATTTGATTGTTAAGTTGGAACGAATTAGCGATCTTTTTCGGTTTCAAATCTGTATTACGAAATTTAAACCATGGAATAGTATTTAATTTATGATTAATTCATTTAATCATAGCGTTATGTTAAGAAGGTAAAACAGTAAATGCAGATACAACAGGACGTGTTAAAATAATATAATCAACAAGGTTCAACACAGCAAACATTTCTTTGTAAGTAGTATTGAACCTTAGCTTACGATTTTTTACCAAGTATTTTTTAACGATTGTCTTATACGAATCATTGACTTTTATTTCATGCTACAGGTATCTCTATCACCTTTTTCCCTTTTTCCAATTGTCAGGTAACTTGCCCAGATAAAAGGTGTCTGCAAATGTGACGTTTGCACATTTATCAAACGCTAAAATTGTGGTGATTGTAGGCCGAATGTAAAAGATAAAACAAGTCTTGGGAATGGACAAGTCCAAGATAATGTAAGATTTCGTTTTGCTCGTAAATGGTGGAACCTAAGCATTTATTGTGCTAGTGTTTATACCAAGTTGACCCGTTCAGCATTTTATGCTGTTGCGTGGCTAGCACGTCGGGGGAATTACCGCCCACGACCTAGAAGAAGATTCGTGGAAAGTAGGCCTATAACTTACCTTTTGCCTGAAGAACGAGGTAACTGGAGTCCACATAAAAGTTGGCAACGCTACTGCAACGCTACGTCAGTTGAGACTTTCTCAACTGACGCTCGTGTTCGCTGTAAAGGAAGCACATCAAAGCATTGCTAAAAATGCACTAAAAACAAAGTAAATAAAATGTCAAGATTTTCATGTGATGGGGATGGAGACCGCTTAGCTTAGTGGCTAGAGCGTCTGAACTCGAATTCCGGAAGGTGCAGAGTCAAATGCTGGCAGAAAAATGTTGTTACAACTTTATCTACACGTTTTAAATTTCATCTTGAAGACATAAATTATATATATTAGCATTAAACTAATGATTCAATAAATATCTTTTGAGATGCCTATTCATTTACTTCTTTTCATGAGTGGTGGTTGTTAAGTGCTTACCCTCGCCCAAGCATAGTCATGACCTTATCTCCTGGAACAATCTGGACCATTCATGTATCAGCAGATACTACGCATTAGCTTTGATCACATACAGTAGTGTCATTAAAAAAACATAGCCACTTTCAATAATATTCTTCGAGGAAAAACATCAACTACCTAAATCATTCACATTACCTCCACCACCGCCAATGAGTATTTACATCATATAGGACTGCAGATGCATCTCTATGCAATCAGACACGTAATATTAGTATAGTATAAATACTTCTATTGAAAGTATAAATTCTTTTATGAGAGATCGCAATATGTTGTTGAAACTATACAAGTCGTGTTTTATTCATTCGCGAAGCAATCCAAGTGCAATACGGCAATTTAGTGTTCCACGGACATGACCGAGTTTCGTGCGGCGACAAAAGCGCGATGTCAACATCGAAAACAAAGTTATCTGCGACGAGCAAGCTCCTTGAACCTGTGCCAGGCAATTCAGGTTATGAGGAGAATATTAAATGAATGCACAGCTTCACTCCTATGGCGGATTTCGTTGATTTCAATTGAATACCACATATCACAGATATGAATATAATTATCTTGTTTCATAACATACATATCTACATATGTATTATGTTTTATGTTTTATATATACATACATACAGTCGGGTCATAATTTCTGTCACATAAAGAAAACTTTTGGATTTTGAATGATGGCCACTTATATTTGAATATATATGTATATTTAGTTCTTACCTCTGCACTTAAGATGAAACATTAAATTTTTCAGAAAAAAGAACGAAAAGTTTTCCGCCGCTTCGGGATTCTAGCGCGCGTCTTCCGGATTTACTAAAGGTGATTGCCGCAACAACGAATTTTTACAAACTATAACAAAAGTTTATTGAATTCGAATTTAGAATATTTTATGAATATAAAAATGCTCTATTTCGATTTTTCATTTCACTTATTTTTAAATATCAAGGGGAAAACTTAAAGAAAAAAGTTGCGGTTATCGCGTTGCATCGGTGTGATTACATGTATAAACTAACGTATTTTTGTGTAAATTATTTAAAAAGAAGCATTTGACAGAACTACATATTTTATCCTTTAAACGAGCAATTCTTGTATATATATATATATATATATATAATCGGAATCTCCATTCCGCTTCGTGCTTCGACACGGAACGGACGTTACTCTGAGCCGGAGGGCCCATGCCAACCGACCCGGAAGCCATTTTGCAACCGTTGTTGCTACTTATATTATTTCTTTTATCTCTTTGTTGTGTTTCGCGGTCTACGGTTAGGGAAGTCTCAAGCAAGAAGAGTGAAGAAAGTTATAGAAGAAAGAAGAAACATTATAGAAGAACGAAGATACTTTGCCCGACTTCCGAGCGGATAGTGTTAGTGTAGTGTTGTGCTCGTAGGCAGGTTCCTGTCCGTAAGTAGAATTCTACACACATTTCTCGTCTCAGAGGCGGCATTGTAATTTTTACCTGTGTGCTTGTTGCATTAGGCGACAGCTAGGTACTCACCCTAGCGCACCTGAAAGCGCAGGCGATTAAAGGTTAATTTTAGGCACACACCTCCCTGCCGCAAGGTGGGGAGGCCTATTTAGTAAACCACACGCCGGCGGGGCGCAAGCCCCAAAGGCTCAAGCGTCGACATGAGTTCCCTCATAGAGGAATTCCTGCGGGAGGAATGCCCCGAAATATGGGCAAAATATTTGAATTTCGCGAGGGAACGACGCATCGTCGTCGAATTCTCTAGCGACAGTCCGGCTTCACCGGCTGCCGCCTCGCCGCCATCTCCGGTGCCCTCTGCGCCAGCTATTGTGTCGCCCTCTGCGACTATCGAAACGCCCGTCGCGTCGACCTCCGCCGCCGCGATCGATCCTAACGCGCCTTCCGCGCAACCAATTTCGGCCCCCTTCCGCGCTGTCGTTCCCGACTCACAATCGGACGGCGGCTCAGACATAGAGGTCGAAACGACCCCCGCTAACAACGCGACCGCCGACGGCTTCACTGTCGTCAAATCGCGCAAAAAGGGCAAGAAACGCCCAGCTACGGACAGCGACCACGAAAGTGAGGCCGCCCCGTCAAACCGTCCCACCGCGGCGCCCGCCAAAAAGGCAGCCGCGACTGCCCAGTCGGAACCGACATTCGCCTCCAAGCGAAAAATCAAGCACCGCCGCCAATTATAATCCAAGAAAAGGCAAAGTGGCATCAGATATGTTCATGGTTCGAACGCCATAACATACGAGACCCCCGGTCCAAGAATACGCATATGGGTATCCGCGTATACCTCGATTCTTCGGACGATTTCCGCCGCGTAACGAAATACTTGCGCGAAGCTAAGGTAGGTTTCCACACCTCACTACCCGAAGAGCGTAAACTTCGGGTCGTAATTAAGGGCGTCCCAAAAGAGTCGGATGTCGATATGGCTAAGGTCGACATCCGCACTCGGGGATACCCTGTTCACGCCGTGCGTCGTCTCAGGCACCCTCGCACCCGTGTCCCTACGGCCATGGTCATGGTGGAACTTGACCCTACCCCGGAAGGTAAGGCCATTTTCAACCTTAAGAGGGTCTGTGGGCTCAGTGACTTAGTCATCGAGCCCCCACGTAAATCAGGTGTTGTGGCACAGTGCCACAACTGTCAACATTTTGGCCACACGGCCAATAACTGCTTCGCTCACCCAAGGTTCCGAAAGATTGCGCAGATCCACCGGACTGCGTAAACTGTCACACTACTGGCCATCCGGCTAGTTATAGAGGCTGCGCTAAGGCCCCGAAAACTCCCGCGAGAAAATCTCCCGCGAAGTCTACGTTACCCAAACCCGCGCTCGTTAAATACATTCCCGCGCCCGTACCCGTCACAAACGCCTGGGCGAAACCCCAGGTGGCCGCGCAGGTAACCGCGCCGGTCGCCTCACGACCGATCGCACAACAGCTGCCCGCCTCTCAAACGGCGCCGCGGCCGCAGGTGCAGCCAACTCCGTCAGTTTTCGCGGAAAACAAGGACGACCCATTCGCGCAAATCGCTAATATTTGCAGCTTACTTGATAGAATCAATAGGCAGGAACTCGCCGTATTGTCTGCTAAAATAGCGGCCGCCACATCTGGCCACGAGCGTCTTAGGGCAATTAGCCAACACAAAAAGCTTGTGGAAGCCCTTTGGGCTTTTACGAGCCAACCGTAAAAAAACAATAGTCCGCGCAATAAAACCGCGCTCCGCCGCGTCGTTAATTAAACCCATAAAAACACCTTAATGGGAAGTACAACCGCAGGTAGAACAAAACCTCGGGCTCTGGTTATTTCGTATTTCAACGCAAACGGCATACAGGGTCAAAGGGATGAAATCGCGGAATTCCGTCGCGATTATAACGTAGACATTTTCCTAGTGCAAGAGACATTCTTGAAACCTAGTGTACGCGATCCCAGAATCGCAAATTACAATATTGTCCGCCACGACCGGTTAGCAAATCGTCTGGGAGGCACACTAATTTATTATAAACGGTCCTTGCACTGTTGCCCGCTCGACATTCCAGAGCTAAGTCAAATAGAGGCATCCGCGTGTAGGTTAGTGCTCACCGGCCACAGGCCGCTTGTACTAGTCTCAGCCTACCTCTCGGGGAATAGACCCCTACTTCAAAGCGACCTAGATACGCTTCTTAACTTCGGCCCTTCCGTGATAATTGCAGGAGATCTAAACTGCAAACACGGATCATGGGACACCAAAAGCATCCCAAATTACAACGGAAAGCATCTCTTTAGCTTATCCGATAACCTAAATTTTAGTATAGTCGCTCCCGCGACCCCACTAGGTATCCTACGGTGGACAACTACCAGCACGCGTCACCGAGTGTCCTAGATAATGCTATTCAGGGAGGTCTCGCTCGACATCGAGTCGATAGAGACAATCCATGAACTAGACTCAGACCACAGGCCCGTCCTGTGTAAACTGGGCCAGAACGCCGGCGCGGTCCCTCCGACCAAATCCGTAGTGGACTGGCATCGTCTTGAGGTCAAACTCAAGGCCTTGGACCCCCAGGACTTAGTAGACTTACCTGAGACGATAGCTACGTTCGATGACGCAAATCGAGCGATAGCGAGTCTCCGCGAAACTATTACTTCCGCAGTCACAGACTCGGAACGAACGGTGAAACTGTCGGGCGAGTGACGGTTTAACTTTCCGCCCGACCTACGACTGCTAATTAGACAGAAAAATGCAGCCAAATGCGCCTTCGACCGATACCGATCGGAATCGAACCGAACCCTACTTCGACGCCTTCAGCTAGAAGTCAAAGATCGTGTATCGGAACACCGACACGACATACAACGTGGGACAATCTCCTAGAGGACATCGAGCCATCGCACACCGCCTACTGGCGGTTGGCCCGCAGTCTGAAAGCAGACCCCCGCGAATCACTACCGCCGTTAGTTAGACCTAATAGCGCTTCAGTAGCCCTAGACGACTCCGAAAAAGCCGAATGCCTTGCGGACAACCTAGAGCAGCAATGTACGCCATCGCGCGAACACACCGATACTGTCCACCTAACGGAGGTGGACCGCGTATTCGAGACTAGGGCTGCGCTTCCACCGGAAGGCGAACCTTTAAATTCAGTGACCCCCGAAGAGGTCCAAGATATTATTAAAAATCTAAAACCGAAATCCGCCCCGGGCCCAGATAATATCAGTAACAAAATTCTTAAAGCTCTCCCTGGGCCGCTTATCTGTTTACTGGCGACCATTTACAACACTTTACTCTCCAGTTGCTTCTTTCCCGACGACTGGAAAGAAGCCACGGTTATCGGCATTCGCAAGCCGAATAAACCAGCCAACCAGCCCTCTAGTTCCCATCAGCCTCCTCAGTTGCCTGGGGAAGCTCTACGAGCGGCTTTTATTAAACAGGCTCAATGAACACGTGTTTACCAACGGCCTTCTGCCGGCGGAACAATTCGGCTTTCGAGCTAGACATTCCTGTCCCAATCAACTATTCCGCCTAACGGAACATATCCTAAAAGGCCTAAATCACCCTAAACATATTAGTACAGGGGCTCTTTTCTTCGATGTCGCAAAAGTATTCGACAAGGTCTGGCACAACGGCTTGCTTTACAAGCTGTACACACTCAAAGTGCCAGATAGGCTCGTACACACATCCGGGCCTTCCTGTCAAACCGCTCTTTTCGATATCGAGTTGAAGGCACCCTCTCCACAAGCCGCCGCCTCACGGCCGGCGTAGGCTCCTGCCTCTCACCTTTGCTCTTTACGCTCTACACGAGCGATATACCTAAAGACCCCCACGTCAATCTCGCGCTTTTCGCGGATGACACGGCGGTCTTTTATTCAGACCGCAACCTTAGACTACTAACCACTCGACTCCAAAGCGCCGCCGACCGCCTCGGCGACTGGTTCCGCAAATGGAGAATAGAAATAAATCCCAAAAAGAGTGTAGCGATTCACTTCACACGAAGTACTTATCCGTCACATCTTTATAATGGTCCTCGCCAATGCAGAAAGTTGGGGCAAATATCCCTTTATGGCCAACCGCTCCCCTGGGAGAAAAAGGTCAAATACTTAGGAGTCACTTTCGACTCGCGTATGTCATTTACTACGCACATTAATAACGTTCGTAATAGAGCCGCGTTCGTCTCCGACCGGCTACACAATTTAACTAACGCTAAAAGTAAAATGCCCTTAAGGTACAAATTATTATTATATAAGACCTGCGTACGACCTATTATGTCCTACGCATGCATGATCTTCGCCCACACGCACCCTACTCGCTTGTACAAGCTGCAAATAGTACAAAATAAGTTCATCCGCCGTGCAACCGTTGCGCAGTGGTATCAACGCAACGTCGATCTGCACAGCGATTGCAGACTCCCGACGATTCGCGAATATTTTAAAGACCTGACCAAACGGTTCTTCGATAGAGCCGAACATCATCCCAACCCTCTGGTGGTAAGCGCAGCAAATTACCAACCCAACACAAACGCGAACGTCAACAAGCGTCGCCCGCGAAACGTCCTCATCGACCCGGTCGAGGAAGGGGACTTAGATACGCCGGACCCACCGCCGGGGGTCCCGCCGGACAACACTACACCCACAGTTAGTGCAACAACAAACACACTAGTTCGCCCTCGCCTCCGAGCACGGCGAGACCAACACAACGCGTACACAAGGTACACCCGCGTTCCAGGGCGGTTCTCACCGCCCCCAGCCACCGATTAGCTAAAAACACAGTCGACGGCCATCGGGGTCTCGGTCCGCACCGCAACTTCGATGGCCCTTAGATGACATGTCGTAGTTAAACGCACGCATGAGCACATGCGCGGCCCTACCCACAGCGGAGGGCCCAAACCCGTGGTTCTGGCTAGCCCACCGGTTCTGCGTCAGATGAAGCTTTAATAGTCTCGGGACTGAAAGCAAAAACATCAGTTAAAAAAAAAAAAAAAAAAATCGGAATCTCGAAAACGGCTCCAGCGATTTTCATGAAATTTAGTATGTGCGTAGATTCGGGGGCGAAAAAACGATCTAGCTAGGTTTCATTTTTAGAAAATGTCCTTTTATCCCTGTTTTCAGGGTATGAAAAATATAATTCGAATATGACGGTAAATTTCGCCGCAAGAGAAAATGTCATAATAGCTCGATCGGTAATCGGGCGGTCCCAAAACAGACGGCCGTGGTTCCCGTCACGATCATTTACATAATTATTTTTTTTACTTTTTTTTCGATTCCAGATCATTGCTTTCTTTATTTTTAATTTTTTGTCGATTTGTTATTTTGTTATTTTTTTTTTCCTTTTTTTTTAAGTTCTTTCTTTTGTGAAAAACATCAGTTCATATTTTCTTATTATTACGTCGGTAAGATCGAAAAATATTATGCATATTTCATTACTCAGTAATTTGTATCTAAATGTAATTTCCAAAATACACGATTTACCAAAAAAAAAAAACAAACCGAGCAAAGCTCGGTCCTCCGGGTACTCTTATTTAAACGAAGAAATGTTTCAATTACAGATGTGTCATTAGTGTTAGTTAATTGAAACATTTCTTTTAAAACTTCTGCTCGCCTTTTTGACCTGTAAAACTTTGTTATTCGCAATGTAAGGCAAGTTTTGATTGATAAATATTTACATTTGTATCTTTTATTATATGTACCTATTTTTATTTAAACAATCTCGACGCCTATTTTTAATACTTATTATTATTATTCTCAAATATATGTACTTACTTATTTAAGAAAACTAAACAAAATACATCAATTATTTGTAACTTAAAATCGTTAACAATATTTCGGTTTCACAAATATCGGATTCCGAGCAACAGTTAGGTATATCCAGGTGCGCAACACGATACACCCATAACATTAAGTTTTCTCTTAATAAAAATCGCTGGAAAAGCCTAAATAATCTTTCACATCAAAACAAAACGTTTTCTGGTAACTACAATAAAGAAACGCTTAAAAAAGGCTAATTACAATAAAGGGTTCCACCAGTTATTGATTTAGGGTTCAATTAGGATCGGGCTCCAAGCGAGCGTTGTCAAGTTAGGCTTTTCTGAAAGGCACAATGGGTTCGATTAGCACAAAGCGGATGACGTGTCGGCTTATCGTTTATCATCGTCGCATCGAGTCAAGCAATTAGCGATCGGCCAAATCGGACGTGCTTCCAATCGATGCGTCACGCCACGCTTGGAGGCAGGCACATTCATGCTGAGCTTTGTACAAAACTAATAATGAATAAGTAATAAAAAGAAAACAGAAAAAAGAATGAGGTAATTCTTTCTAGGCGACATTTGGTTGTACAATACGTGTATTAATAAACCTAGGTTAAAAAGTGTGGGTAAAATTAATATAGAAATTTCTTTTATGTTGAAAGAATTGTTATAGGTTTCTTTGTACTAATGAACGAAGCCAAAAGAAAAATCAAATGAATGAAAATATAATTTTTATAAATAATTTTTTTACGAATTTTATAATTATTCAGGGGATACAGCAAGCAAAAATTAATGAGTTAAATAGCATACTTATTCTTCATTAAGATTTATTTAATTGACCGATTTAACGTTGTATTTAACAAATAACGTTGTAATGTTTAACTATATGTACACGCTTCAATAGATTAATTCACAAAACTGAGTGGTTGAAACTAATACTATCTATATCTATTTAATTATTATTTTAATTTATTCGCGGCACGCGTCGCTATCTTAAATATTAAACTCTATGGAAATTACTAATGCGAAACAGAAAACAGATTGAAGAGCTCAAAATCGTAAAAACCAATTCAAAACGAGAACATTTCAATTTAATACGAATATAAACAAAAAAATTTGCTTGACGTCGAAAACCTTTCCGTTGCGATCGAAGAGATCAATTTCCAGAGACTAAGGATTAGTCGATCCGCATTTAGGCCGCGGCTCGATGTCGATAATCCGGTCGTAGTTCACGGGCCCGTGGAGCCATGCGGGGCAATTAGTGCATGCCCGCCGCCCGAACGGATATCCGTCTATCGATTGGCACTCGCCAATTACGGCTGCGTTATATCCGGGCCCTCGAGCGGCGTTCGGACACGTGGCAGCACGTCGCTCTTATACCGATGTGACCGTTTTTAAGGCGTCCCTTTCACGAATTCCGCTTCATGGAATACTTAAGAGTATAATATACGGTCTTTTTTATATTATAACGTACTGTATAATAATATTTAGAATACAATCGAATATTTAGAATGTAATATACGATTTAATATTTTTTATATCAGAATATAATACAGTTTTTAATAGTTGTATTAAATTTTGTAAACTGTATCGTTTTGCATTGTAAATGTAAGTTGGTTGTATCATTGTATCTTTTGAAAGCAAGAGTGTTTGTTTAACTAGGCTTTATTATCTTCGTTCCAATACCAATATTTTTTGATTATAATCAAAGTCCAGGTCAAAACGTATTTATTTAATACAAACGCATTGCTTTAATATAAAGGTACAAAAAGAACCTAAATAAGCAGAAGCCAGACAACTTACAACTGTAGAGTGAATCTTTTTCCAACAATGGTTGACCAAATAATTTTGTAATTTGAATTATTATAAATACTTAAAAAGACTAAATATAATGTATAAAAGTAATTTTAATTGTTATAATTACTTAGCGTCTAAAGGCCTGGTAAAAATAGGAAAACACGTGAACAAATATATAACGACAAGCCGGTAAAACTTAAAATGTAATATAGTGTGTAGAATCGAAAGAAAGAGGAAGATGTTAACACTCTCAATCTAAATTCAAAACTCTCTAACGTCTAAGAGTTCTAAACACACATAAATAAAAATAAATGGTTCAACGTAGTGTGTTCTAGCGTCATCCGTTTTACTATAAACATTGCTCTAGACTTAACAACGGACATTACCTTACTCAAATTTATATTAACGTGGCTATGTTTGTAAGTAATAAAGAAATGACTGTTTACATTTATTTAACAACAGTACTATCAATTTATCAGAGGAGAACACTCCGAGTAGCGCATTAGGGGGATATACGGGCAATAGTTGTGATAGTAATGGTCTTGTTTATACAGACTTTGAGCACCTCGAGACGAGATATAGACGGCGGGTCCCGATGTCCCCCGCCCATCTCGATTTTATATCGGATTTTCGTAAGAGGGCCCAGAGCCGGCGTAATTCCATTTCGTCGGGATTAAAGAGGGCCTCGCGGAATAAATCGATCTAATTATCTTAATTTTGTATAACACGCTTTCGGAATGGATTTTCGGCGGAGATTTTCCTTTGTCGACGCTGCAGCGTAATGTCCTTTAGATTTTATACGCTGCTTTAGATTTAAATATAATAAATACAGAACATCTGTTGCTGAAAATAAAACACAAATTTCCACATATAGTCAGTCTCTTAGTAGATCGTTTTGATTGATATATCCCAATTGATAGTTTGTTTGAACCCATGTTCATTGTAATAGGATGGGAATATGGACAGGAAAATTGGTCTAGTTCATTGCATTACTATGAAGCAAGCTCCTACGGTCGAATGCTTGCTTACGACATTCTAATACCTAACTACAATGTTCTGAAATGATATTGGCAATCGTAAATTCCACATGGTAGTTTAATTTAATAATCTACGTGTTGTTGTTTCCTTTATTTGGTTTTTGATATGCTCTAATAACGAAGTGAAATGTGGATGACTCACCAATTCGACTAAATGATTACAAGGTAACTGAAAATAAATCAATTAATAACCAATTATCTTCTGTACGATTAAACAGTTCTGTAGAAACCAAGCAACTTTTAGAAAAAGAAAGAGAAGAAAAATACTCATTCTTTATTTAGGATTAATCATAAGAGGTGTAATAAATCATAAACTGAGATAATATAAATTTACAAAAAATTATATCTTTCAATTTTGAACTTCTCATTCAGTTATTAAACGAGTAATTCAATCCTATTATTCGCTTATTGCAAACATACGCTCAAATGAACCCCTACACGTTCGTACGAACAGCGTAGGTAGGTAGAACCTACGCCTTCAGGCGAGAAATCGATTTGTTTTTAATCTATCAACATACACGCTATTTAATTTAATTGCAAAATGCATAACATATTATTTCTTTTCTCACTTAAGGTCTTATATTTGGGTCCCATATCTCAACCAACTTTTTCTCTCGCATGTTCCTTATGACTTCGTGCTTCATTTGTTTCCGTCGTTAAAAGTTATCGCGACACATTTCCAAAGGGAACGAGGCGGCAAGTCCAATTTAGCATGCGTGCGAACTTTTTCGCGTAAGCAACGCGCGGCCTCGCGCTTAAAGATATTAAACTCGCACACGCCGAGAAGAAGTGATAGAACTCGCGCAGAGCAGACAAAGGTATTTGCGTTCGGCGCGCTGGTAATACAATTTAAAGTTTCCGAGCCCACATGAGCCTCCGTCTCGTTGCCATGGTAACGCCCTCCGCCCTCCGCGGACGGTGCGCAGAATTTTCGCCGAACGCGCGGCACCAGCACAAGGGAAGCGATTTTCCAAGAAGGTGAATATCATTACATCCGATCTCGGGCGCTCCGGCGGAGTCATTAGCCGCGCGAACCTCGGAGTTGTTGAAATTTTATTAATAACGCAAAGCGGGCTTAACCGGCGTCATAAGTTAACGGTTGGGCGAACGTTACGTTTGATGTTTCAACGCCCCGCTTATATAGGTCGGGGCGCACTAGGAGCACTTAATTTGATTACATTCGTTAGGGCACAGTGACTCAGTAAGCAGGGAATTCCCCTAATTATCGTGCACGATGTTTCCGGATTAAGTAGGGTAATTACAATAAAAGGGAAACAAGTTGAGGTTATGTATGAATTATAATATAATTATAAATATTAATAGATTATATATTCGTATTATAAGACCCTCAATAGATGGAGCCACCTATGCAAATGTGCGGGTCGATGGCGCAGGTGGTTTAGGATCGCGTTTCGTGACAGTCTGTGGGAGAGGCCTACGTTTAGCAGTGGGTTCTAACAGGTTTTAATGAATGAATCAATGATTGAATCTAATATTTGTTCTTTAAATTTTGATCTAAACTTTATTTGAATCGAAGAAAAATAAAGTTTTGTGTTTTAATTTTAAATATTATAGCAGAAACCGTGTAAAATATACCTACATAAAATTAATTAAAAATATATTTATCTTCTTTGTGGACCATGCCCATTAGGGCATGTCAGGCATTTGCCCGCAGTGAAAAATATCTGTTTCTATATCGGTTATCACATTACATTATTACAATTGTAATTATCAAAATTTTACTGTTTTTATTCCAAAACAATCGTTTTGAATATTGCATTGCTGGCACAAAATATATTCAAGTACGTATGTAAACAAAATGGCAGCTTGAAACAATCCGAATAGAATTTAAAGCGAAAAATACAATACTGGCTAGAATATATCACTCGAACAATGAAAAAAGAATCCGTCGCAAGGAACCGTCGCTTCACTTTATTTAATGTATTTAGGCGGATTGAACACTAAGATTCAGTTGTTTTTATGATATTGCTTCTGGTAACTGAGTATTGCTGACACAAGCAGGAATAAAGAACCGTGTAAATAGTTGTTGATTATGCTATTGTTTAATATTACCGTGTTATTTAATATTGTGTTAGGTTGTTACTATGCTGGCTACGTCTTCAATTGTGAACTATCCCCCTCTATGAAAAAAAAAAACTGAGTATTGTCGATAATATTGAACACTTGATGTTGATGAAATACAGACCGCGACTAATACACGAATTATTAATTATAATAATTATAAATATAATATTTTATTATAATGAAATATATTTAATAATTCAAGTAACAAGTATCTTGGTGTTTGCCAAAGGTTATGCTACGGTCGGTATTACATCGTACAGGTAAAAATTAACGTATTTTTACATGTGCCAAATGCAATAAAAATTTTTAAAAATTCGGTAATCGTTTAATCATTCTATAAAAATAATAATTTGTTAATTATTCATCAACAATTTTTTTCTTCGACATTTTATTTTGAACTTTTTGGTTTGAGAAGTGGGACAAGTGATATGTAGTTGTTGATATAATAAGTAATGCAGGTCGCACACGAAGTCGTGGGTATTAGCTAGCTTAGAAATACGGGTGTGGTTTATTACATAAACCCATCTACGGTTGATGATACAATGTTTCAACAGAAAAATCAGTCAATAGCTCTAAGTTTTCTCGTAAACTGTAACCACTTGCCTCGTGGGCAGGTAGCTTTATTTGAGATCGGGATTTTCTGATTTTAGGTAGGATTTTCTCGACCTTATCTGTGTCGATGCGAGTTTTCTTTACTGTGTGGTCTTTGTTTATTCCGTTCGAGAGGATATTTTAACGAAAAATTCTCGGCTGTTGTTTTGACATTATGTTTTAGCTATTGGCGGGGCAACATTTGTGGATTCCACAGAAAATAATTATTTGACTTCATTAATTATATGGAAAGTTTTAATTGGGCTTCTGTATTTATTATCTAATACTTTACTTATGTGCTGGCTAATGAAATAAAATAAAATATTAATAAATATAAATTCAAAAACAAGTTATTGTTCTTTAGGTTTTTATAGCATGTTAGTACGAAGTTTTTTTTTCCTTTGCACTATCAAAAATCCCCGTTTCATTTTTGTCCGATGACACTGGACAACTGACAATGACACAATAAGGTCAGGTTAAATTGCAATAAGGTAAAATTGCATTAATTAAACAACAAAAAAAATCACTCTTCGTTAAGGCTTTAAATAGCTGAATTAAAAAGAAAACCGATCTAACAAAATACGTACTTGTACATCGCGAAAAGGTGAAATAAACTACGAAACTAAATAGGATCGAATCTCACGAAAGTAGTTGTGATAGGAAATTGTGTGGCGGCTCAATGATGAAACACGTAGCGAAGTATCGACTCCCGCTCCGGTAAGCGCACGGAGCGGGGAATGAACCCGAGTAAATCCCGGCTTAGGCCGCCCGCCTCCGACCCCTACGGGGAGACAGACAGCTCACCTATATCTCTCGACAATCGCTCCCATTCGGGCCTAGCGGTATACCCTTATACGTCTCCAGCGGTTTATTTACGGCGCTATTCGATTTGTTCTCCTAAGAATATAAAGATATAGATGTTTTACGCTTTTTCGTATACATGCATTTTTATCACCCAAAACTACGCTCCGAATTTATTTGATTTATGTTAAAAATATTAGTATTTTTTAAAAAAAACTATCCCAGTTTATGTTTATAATAATAATACTTTGCATCATAGCAGACGCCAATGACATATTTATTTCACGACGGTACTGTCTTCTGTTATGCTTTTTTTTTTTTTCATATTATTGATTGCTCAAACTGAAACTTTAATGTCCCCTAGTTTGGTGATTTGGATACCGACATATTTTAAATAATAAAAAAAACCAAAAAAGTCATTACATTTCCAAGACATTACCGCACTAACCAACCATGGGTGACATGTTGTTTGTAGACTATAATTATATAATAGTTAATTTTGCGAGTCCGGGTATATTTTGCATCTTTAATTCCTTTTCCGTGAAAGCCTCTTAAAATATCCACAATGACGTTTTAAGAACACCTACATTTTCCACGTTGTTTTAAATACCATAACAATATCATCATCATTCAGAAGCGTGCGCGCTATTTGACGAAAAATAGGCACCATTTTTTCTCTAATATGCAACAATAAATTTTTATTAAGGAAAATGATACTTCGTATGGAATTGTTCTCGCAATGCGCCCGTACACCGGGAAAGGCGCAAATGTAGGTGATAAATCTAAATTAAAACCATTATTTAACCCTTTCCCGTTTCACCGCACCTATTATATCGTTGAGGGTTCCGGATTGATAACTTGAATTAATACATTTTATTATGCTAATATTTCTCCGTCAACCCAATGGAAAAGTGCCTGACATAATTTCATTACAAACGTGAAGGGCTTGATTGATGTACCACTAGGATTAAGTTTAATTTTTTTTACGGAAGAATTGATGAGTGGCTGGCTCAGTAGCTCAGTTGTTAAACAATAGGCTTCGGAGACGGCAGTCGCAGGTTCGATTCCAATACGAGAGAAGTGTATGTGTGATCCACAAGTAACTGTTCCGGATCTTGGTAATCCTCCATAGGCAATCTCCTTAATATTAACTACATTTTTTACGTGATAAGGTGCCAAGCGAGCTGGTGTTTCACCTGATGTCCGGCCTACTAACAAAACCGCAGCCTATTAACATTTGCAACACCCGTAGATCGCTACCTCAGTCACCAGAGGAAACGCAGAAGTACAAACTTCCACTTCACGCGGGTCATCTGTGAGTTCGTGGTACTTAGCTGGACGGAACTGGCCATTTGTGCAACAGCGAAGACTGTTACTTTGCCCTTCCACATGGTTGAACATAATAATACCTTGTTCATATATTTTGCCGAAGGAATCTAGCCTTAATATTAAGTACACTTATAGTATACTAATATATTGAGCTGACCTCACAAAGTTGCGATAAAGGCAAGAGAAAGAGGTGGTAAGTGACTCCCGGCTAATGGACATCTGCAACCTAAGATGTATTTATGCAAATCTAAATAGATTGGTTCTTCGTAACTTGATATTTATTTCTTGTTTTTACGCGTAAATTATGGATAATTTTTAATTCATATTTTAAATTCGATCCGCTATGATTTATCTTGAATGATCGAATCATTTAGGTAGAGCAGAAGCTGTACCAATGCAGCACGCAACTGTTACTTGGTGATTTACATAAAAGAATTAGGCTTAGATTTCCTACCAGCCTTTAAGATATTTTACGAAAATTAGCAGAAACAGTCTAATTAAAATGTAAAAATATTTCTACGTCCGTATGTTCCAATAGCGTTTTGTCAATAGCGTTGTCGCGCGCCTTTTGTCTTTTTTTTTTATATATTCGTAATATGTCGAATAAACATAAATAAAACTTTTTTATAAATAAATGTATTTTTGCCAGTCAGTTAAACACAGGTTGTATGATTGTAAAGAGGTTGTATGGCCACAACAATCAGAAAACAGACTACAAAAGAGTATTTGTACCAAAATACAGAAGCAAGGGACGATTTGGTCCTTTCAATTAATGTTAAAATTAAACTTCCTTAACAACCCTCGAGCCATTGTTTCAGTTTATTAAAAAGTTCAACGTTTGAATTGTTTGCGGAAGTTTTGAAATTTTCCTGTCAGGATCCGAATGACGAGCCATTAATCATTCTGTCCGCAGAAAAACTGGGAAGTGGAAAAATAAATTATTGCTGCATCAATGTTCCAACGGAGTTCGAAAAAACTTTTGGTTTGCGCGTGTTATTTTAAAAAGGCTAATAAAACCAGATATATTTTTTTTAACTTCTAAACTTACTCCGTTCGGCGCACTGTATTACTTATTACTGTGGTAGGGCGATGCAACAATATTCGCTGTGTCATTAATTGGCAGGTCCGTCCGGGGAATCACCACGACCTCGCAGAAGACCTGCATATAGTGGAAGTGTTATACTTCCGCGTTTCGTCTGATGAGTGAGGTGAACTAAGTCCACTTTATTGAAAGGTGGCAACACATTTGTAATCCTACGGGCGTTGTGAATGTCCACGGGCGGCGGTTATCACTTAACATCACGTGAATCGCCAGCTTATTTGCCATCTTGTTACGTAAAAAAAAACTTGCCCCATCGCTTCACTTTACTCGTGCAGCCTGCTTAAAATACGTTACTGGCACCAATGAAATTGTTAATAATGCGTTTCAAGTGTAAATTTATCACGTGTTTGACGGTCAAAGAAAATTCATAAGTTTTCTGCGAAGTCATATAAAATAGGGGACTGGACAGACGTCCTGTACACGTCTTAAATCCGAAAACAACGTATAAATAAAAAACTGTTTTGTAGTGGACCTAATTGTGAATCTAAACCGTTCTCGAATCCACTGCAACACACAAAAAAGTTAATCAAAATCGGTCAAGAAAAATAAATATATTTAAAGATCTATACACGTAAAGTCGGTCAAAACACGACTCGGCGGCGCAGTACCTAAGCTGTTGTCTTTGGCACCGGAGGTCATGGGTTTGACTTTCTCACGGGACAAATATTTGTGTGATCAACAGATAATTGTTCTGGATCTGGGTGTTTGTTCCCACGGAGGCTTGAAGTCAAGCAAGCACCCGTAGTGGAAAAAACTGGCCAAAACACAAACAAGATCTTGTGCTCACCCCACATGGGTGGTATAAGGCCAGGACAAAAGAAAGAAATATTTAAAGTGCATCAGTAGTGATCATAGGCGCGTTGACCATACCGACTATGCGCTCTGCGTAAAAGGTCTTGCCCAAATATCTAACAAACGTATCCGTTAATAGATTTGTTACATATTTGACATATAAGTTTTCATCGAGATAAATTTTTAGTTATTCTAACTGATAATGTTAACATTATCTTTTAAGAAAATAAAATTTATAACTTTGGTGGCCTAATACGAAAATTCTGATAAACCTAATAATAATTTGCATTAATCGATAAGTAAGCAACAACTATTTGTTATCCATTTCACACCACAAA
Organism: Iphiclides podalirius; assembly: GCA_933534255.1. Classification (NCBI taxonomy): domain Eukaryota; kingdom Metazoa; phylum Arthropoda; class Insecta; order Lepidoptera; family Papilionidae; genus Iphiclides; species Iphiclides podalirius. The sequence goes on along the minus strand of OW152824.1, from coordinate 8,475,301 downwards.
ATTTACAAATCTAACAAACCTTGTTAACAAATGGTGGGAAATATTTAACTAATATTAATGTACAATAGGTAGATAATAATACAAATACCTATAAAAATTTGTTACTTGCTGAGCTAATTGTATCTTTAATAAAAGAGATATGGAAGGGAAGGATTTATAGAAAATTTATAATGTTACGTGAACGGATCTAATTTTCACATGCTTAAAAATATATATATTTTAATGATTACATATTTAGTACTGTTAAATAAGAGCTGCAAAGGCCTTTAGACGTTGGGATATTAAAAGAATAACTTAACCGAACTAATCGTTAAAAAAATTACTGAGGAATCCTTAATATTGAATGTTTGCTTACTGATCAATTATAGACATTATTCCTAATCAATATATTGCAAAGATATATTCCAATAGTAAAGTGGTTCTCTCCCACACGTGAAATACAACACGAGGATTAATGCTAACCGAATGCAAACTTATCATTGTCATAAATTATTCTGTTGACAATGTGTCATACTATAATAGAGTACAACAGTCAACATTGTCCATTGTTTCCAACAACAACAAGCCCGAACCAACAAAGTCATCGATTAATTAATTATCTGGCCGCCCAAACAAATCGCCGACGCCACTTGTGAATATTATCGAGTCATTAGCACGTTCGAGGTCATTTTAGCGAAACGTGCGGAGCGCGCGACGGTTCGCGAGCCGCTGTTTCCTTATAGATGTATTAGGCGACTATCGCGTGACGACTGACGAGGTTATCGCTCATTGCATTTAAATTTACGGCGTTTGGTCATTTGACTTCGGCCATTCGTCGAGCTAGCCGTCTGTAATGAATATATGTGCGTTCCTCTTTAGTGAGATGCCGCTATGCGTTCACTCTTGTTGATTCTGGCGACTGTATCGGTGTGCAGTGTGGTCGTGTGCTTCGACATGATCGTGGGTGACACCGTGCACAGGAAGATGGTGTTCCATCAGAGGGTCAAGGAGTTTCCGATACCGTTCAAGAAGCGAATAAAGTCCCTCTCCTACAGCGATCCGGAGAAACGGATTATAAAGGTAAAACTGATTAACTGTCGTTGGCCAGAGTTTTTCACTTATTTGTCTATTTTTCTATTTGACAATAACCATGGAGTTGAAGTTATAAGTGGTCTACAAATAAAAAAGGTATAATAAAGTTACTCACTAAATCTAGAGTGTGAAAATTAAACAGTAAAAGTACAGCTGTAAACAATTAAATCATGATCTCGAATTTATACGCGAAGTACGTTTAGTGTGTAGTTGGCAGTGGTGACGATTATTTCGAATATGTTAGAATCATTTCAAGTTTGATTGCCGTGAACCTTTTTCGGCGCGTTCTTAATTATTAACTATAAACCTCAAGTTAACAAAAAATCTCTCAGCATACAACTATTATTATTTCCTAGGCTCAATATTTTTTTTCAATGGTAATTGGGATGCAAATGAATTACAAGTTACATTAAATTATAATATTAAAGAAGTATTATCATATTAATATTTTAAAAAAAATTATTAATATTTAAAAATCTTATGGATGCAATACTTAAAACTCTAAAAACTAGATCCAAAGTCGAAATCCAAAATAAAAACAAAGGAGTTTTGTTTGATTTTTAATTCGAATTCACGAACCTCTTATTTTTATTAGCGAAGCCTAAGATTGCGCTAGTAATACTATGTTTGACCTTAAAAATGACCGCATACATAACTTAGTCTATAAATAAAATTGGTTTCTTGTTTCTCGCATGACTTTATTTCTTATATCGTTTAAATTATGAAATAAAAGAGATAATACTACGATGAAAACTAATCTACGTTACGAATGGTGATTAATTATGAATATTGTGATTAATTATGGTCTATTTGGTTTACTTTCACATTATACTGCACCGTAGGTCTAGTACATTAGATATGGGTTGAACATTCTAGAAAAAAAATTAAAGTATTTTATATTTTTCTAAATATCACATTTCTAAATGTTGTTGTGTACTAGTACAATATTAAATTCTTTGAAGGTCTTGACTTATTTCGAACTTTGTATCTTGTTTTTGGATAAACCGGTTTGGTTATTTGCAGATGCTTATTCCAAAGAAACAAAAATACAGCAATTTTTTATTATTCATTCCTTTAAATTCACATTTTTATGAGTTCACCACATGCAATCGTCACCCATCCATGGTAATCTACAGCACCCGTGGGGCTACAGGTACTTGCCGAGATGGCAATTATTTACAGAAACAAACCAAAAACGAAGTACCCATTGGTGCGCGACACTGGTGTTAAACCTGCGACTTCCCGCCGCTTCATTACTCTACATCGCTGATACTTGAATATTATTTACACTTGATTATTTACGCAGATTTATACTTTGACTCGCTTTCATTTCCAGGGTGTTGCTGCCATCGACAACGATTTCTCTCACGCGAGCGCCAACATCACTGAAGGAGGTGTTGGCTATTCGTTCGTGACCGTCAGAATGAAGAGTCAGAGGCATCACCCTCTGAACTTCGAGGTGGAAATATACGTCTAGTCCAACAGGTCCTATTGATGAAGCTATATATAATACCGGCAGTGTATAGAAAATAACTCGAACAGCTATCGTAAACGTATCGTACATTCTTGGGTATTTTAAGAAGCCCAATAGCATATTAAACATCGATTAGAGTAAAATTTTTGAGTGATGTCATTTACCACTACGTCAATTAACGCCCGGCTGAGTTGGCGATGATAAATAAAAAAAAAACATAACATCGTTCCAACACCAATGTTGACAAAACTGTCTGTATCAACAATAGTATCATACGAAATGTTTTATTAAATCAATAGCAATTACTAATAGGTTTTTGTATAGGAACGTCTTAAATGTTACATTAGATATCAAAATGTCGACTCGAAGGAATATTGTTATTTAAAATTTAATTTAATAAGCATACACGAGTTATTAAAAACTTCTAGAAACTTCTAAATAATACCAAATGAGACAATGCAAATGTTATACTTTCTCGAATAATTAGATAGAATTGTGTGATATTGTCTAACATGTAATATATTTAAATTGATCTGTAATGGACATATAGTGATAAATATGCTTTCTGCATAATGAGGTCAAGGAAAATTTTATTTGATCATTACAGAATATGGTCTATTATTGTGGGAATGTGATTTTTGTATCCAATACTTTTTTTTCATACTTTTTTTGGAAATTAGCGATGTGTTTATATATAGTTTTTTTATTTAAGCAAAGTATTTCAATTGTTACAAAATTATATTTCACTTCGTAACAGACCGTTCACACTATTTATGTTATAATTAAGCAAATGTAATGCTTCTAGGTAATGTCCATGTTTCAACAGCTTCCACGCATGTTTATGAATTGATAAGTGAGCAGAAGAATCCATGATAATGATTTATAAATAATTTCTGTCCGTTCGATGTAACGTTTGTGTACATCCGAAGAGTTTCGTGATATTTACGGACAATTAATGTGCGTGATTATAATTCACAACATGAAGTAATGTAAATGTGCTGTTTTGATTATTCTTAAGGAAATAGTTTTATCGGAGAAAGATCTGGCAAGAAATTAAAAAAAAAAGATTCAGTAACATTCATAATTATGTAGAATAGTAGGTAGATAGTTCAGTTGAACAACCTCTGTGGTTCAATTCAAAAGTTCAATTCTTAGTCAAGTTTCTTCACGTCCGAGTTATTTTATATATGAAAGGAAAAATAATAAAACAATATTGTATCCTATGAGTTGCTAAAGAGCTGTTAGTCAGATAAATCTTACTGAATTAAGAAAACAAGCTTTAAAGGTACATTGGACAGATTCATATTCTTGTGCTTTTAATATTTTTTGTAGGTACAGCCGAAATCTTTGAGTAAAATAATTTATTTAAATGTAAAAATTTCTTCAATTTAAAGTATGTAATGTATATATAATTAATAATCTTACAAAGAAAATATTTAAATCATTGCTTCTGTATACTTCTGTTAGATTTATTCTGAAGGTGACAATGATGAATACAACCCGCGTATCAGGGTCTAAAAACGATATGTGTTACAATGCTAATCAATGTTAAGGATATTATGTTCTACATTCAGTTTTGTTCTCAAATACATCTTTCATCTAATTTCGTAACTTATAAACTTAAACTGCACACAACAATTAATCATGATAGTCAAGTAGACGTAAAATCTTTCTTTAGTACCTGTCCATTACGTCAAATGTGGCTCATGAAAATGAAAAGTAAAATATTTTTGTATTTTCTATTTAGTTGCTTAGTTTTAAAACTGCTTACCAATACGAGTAGCTTAGAAAAACGTCGCAACGTAACTGTCCATCTATATATTAGAGATCTGATTGTATATAGGTTAGGCTAGTTTTAGCAATTCTTATAGGAAAATAAAGCTTTTGTATATTTTATTGAGTGCTTATTTTCATGGACCTTTGACAGAGGAGAAATTTTCTATTGTGAAATCAAAACGGCGATAAAACTAATAGCGAATTTTGCCTTATCGTCATTAGTAGACTAAAAAAATTTTAAATACCTCAGTTTTGCTTTACTAATATCAGGTGATTGCAATAAATAACAAGAATACGCTTATATTGGGGCATTTCACAAAATTGGATACTCAAGACTGTGAAAAATAGAATCGATAAAATCTTTAAACTTTGTTTGGGAGTTGACACAAAATAAAGGTAAAAAAGTTGGTGACTGTAAAGTTATCAAAATGTGTTAGTTTGCACACTTTTTGCATCGTTTTTTTTTTTATAAAGCTTGCCACAATGTAACTTACAAAGGCTATGTTTTTCTACTTTAACTACCCTATAACATTAAAAATAAAACCAAAACAAAATTACTTTGCCATACGATTACATTTTGTATATGGATCGTATAATAAGAAATGATATTTTAAATAAATTTATTGCGACATTTTTCAACAATTCAGTGTACAAATATTTTATCGTTAAAGAAAAACATAACTTTTACACCCTTTTAACAATCTTTCTCTTATATGGTCAACGCGGTATGACATATATCATACCATAACCAATTCTCTTTCAGTATCATTTAATTCGATTAACTAGTTTTTGATACAAAAACAAAATAAGGAAACAAAGTTGATTTTCGTGTAAAAACTCAATATTTCCACTTATTAGTAAAAACACGTTCATAATAGAATTGAAAGTTGCATTGTTTATGTATAAAAGATTCGCCTTGGTGCAATTTCACGGTCGAACACTGAAAGATGTGAAACCGCTGGATGGTGGCGCGCGATTATTTTCCCCTTATTGTTCAGCATTACAATATTGAGCACCGACGCGACGCTTCAGTGACCCGCTTTCTAAATACCAGGTCCTAAATTCAATTAATGTCGTAATAAAACATAAATTAAAAATCTTTCTATGTGAACAGAGCTTTTGTTTCGTCAATACAGTGAAATCGAAATTTAACATGACATACTTACATTAAATTGTAGAAGAAACAAAAACTTTCGGCTTTGATTTATTTTACATTCGATCATATATAGGTACATTTGATATATATTTAAAAGGTCCCTAGTGTAAGGAAGAAAAACTTTCGACGCAGATGACCAAAAAATATCTTCATTTGGTATTCCGAAGTGAAACAGCTTACGTTGTAGGCTTTTGTGGGACTAATATAAATCAAATCTGTCGTCAGTCGTCCAGTTACGGTAATGGAGGGGAATGTGTGAAGAAAATTGTGATGTTATGGTTTAAAATTTTCTGTTAAACCAACAACGATTAGAATTCAAGACAATTTACAGGCAAACGCGATGTTTTTTTCTTCTTGAAACATTATCCTTACTGTAAGATGACATTGCTCTGTGTTTGCGTGGACATATACCCTAATCCCTTAAAATAATATTTGGGTCATACAAATAGTTGCTCCGTGTATCGGACCCACGACCACCGGTGCCGAAGCCAACACCTTGCCAACTGCGCCACGGATTCATCATTGTATGACACCATTAGACGCAGTGATGACCTTCCTAAGTCTGCAGGAGATGAATCGGTGCAGAAGCTTAGATCTTGATTGAATCTGAAATTCTAAATTCAAAAGATGATAGTTTTTTGATATGTAGCGAAAACAGAAAGTTACGGAACGCACGTTTTCCCGTGATCTTGAATACTTCTAAGTGTTCGAAATCTAGGGAGACAAAAATAGAAGTAAATTAAAAATCAAAATTCATCAAAGCAACACAAAGTACAAAGTATAAGGCAATCAAATAAGAAATTATATTACAATTCGTGATAATCTTTGAGGAGAAGGTCCATGCGTAGCAGAGGGATTGTTAGAAATGATGTGTGGAGGTAATACTAGGTCCTCACATAAGACAGGTGTGATGTGGAAGTGTTATACCTCTGCGTTTGATCTGGAGTGGAGGTAACTGGGAGTGAGAGTAGCCCCATGGTGTTGCAGATGTTGATAGGTGGCGGCTATCATTTAACACCAGGTGAAACACCAGCTCTCTTGCCACATTCGGACATAAAAAACGTAAGCCGTTACCCACAAATTTGATATAGAAAAATGTAGTTTTATTTAATAATCTATTTAAAATTAAGAGTACTTAGGTTTCTGTAAACATAGTACAGATTGTAAAGCCAAGCATTCGTAAAAATGTTATACAAACAAGTAGATAATGTCGAGATTTGTACGGGAACAGTAAAAGATGAAAACACTAATTTAATGGACCTTCAAACCTCCAAAACAGATAGGTGTCTTTACCGGGTCCTTAAATATAGTACCATGAAATATAAGCAATATTAAATGTTGCTATACACACATAATTTAAATTCGTCAGTCTTATTTTCCGCTTGTCTAACTCCCCCCTTCAGCGTGCAAATTCTTCCACAAAATACACATTTACGCAACCGACGCACACTTTTAGACAACGCGTTGAAAGTTGCAACCAGCCCACGGGATAAACGAAAAGGGGTACCGGGTTCTCGCCCTTCGTTATTAATGTAATAACTGACACTTTGTTTTATGAGAGTTCCCACTTTGCTAGTTTGTTCGCGTCTAAGGCATCACGCCTGCGGAGCGATGAAAGACGTTTCCCGCTTTATGAATTTTGAAATGCGGACATCAAGGTGGGCTGATGCTCAATTAGAACCTTGCCGTTGCGGTAAATGCGGGGCTTAAGTGGCTGATCAAAATTTTGATTGAAACAATGTATCTTTATATTATTTAAGAACTTTATAACGTTCTATGGTTAACCTTTCTCACAAAACAATAACGTTCATCATCATTTATACATAGATTGACGAAAGTAATTTATACCTAATTAATTGAAATGACATACTTTTAGATGACTAACCTATTGGAAATCAAAAGTTTTGATCGTTAGTCAACAAATAATAACATTTGTTTCCTTAACAGCGAAAATCTTTGATTTATTTGGACAGACGTCGATATTTAAATTTCAAAGAACTCTGTGTTAACCTTAGCGAAATTGCCAAGTACGTCGACTCGAGCGAGCACGTATTTTAAAAACAAAAGCAAACTTCACGTTTAGGAAGGCACGTATCTAGACTCCGCTCCAATCGCAGCCCGAACTGTCGTTGACATTCGATATCAGCAGAACGTTCCGGACGTTCAAGAATTTCCAATAATACCCCCTTCTGACTCGATTGCTGTCTAGATAATGCTGCCTTAGTTTAGAAACGTTAGGGTCTAAAATTGAATGCCATCTTTGCATGCTATGCAAATTGCAAGTTTGCAAAGGATTCAAGACACCATAAAGGTAAATTTGAAAGAGTTTCTACATTGCAACGTCAGTTATTTGGAAGCGGGTTTTTGTCAGTTCATGCAAGAAGGAAATGGAACTTCAATATGTTTTTTTGAATCATTCAAATTTATTCTTTATATTCTTTATATATATTTTTTCGATCTCGAACCTACTTTGCTACTCTTTTAACTTACAAAATGTTTACTGGAGTGAACAGTAAGATAAGAAGCATAATTACGATCCATACTTCGAACAGATTTCTATTTCTGAAATATGAACAAATTTCATATTTCACACTTTTAACGTAACACATTTATGAGCCATCATAAAATTCATATTTTTGATTAAATAAAACCAGTTTGTTTACATAAATGCAATGTTACTTAAGGCTATTATAAACAAGACCGTATCGTTTCTGTCCATCATATGGAATTGAAAAATTGATTTTTCTTCAACTTCATCTATACCGCGCCTAAAACAAAAATGTGCAAAATCGTGTGTCATACATAGACTATTAACACCCCTGAATAAAGATGCTTACGAAGGGTTGACGGTTATGAAAGGGAAGTCATTAACCCACTTCGTCCTGTATTTTTAGCTCGGCCTGCTTAATAATAGCTAACGCTATCGCGGGGCGTTCAACTTTTCCTGGTTTGTAAACAAACCAAACAAAGGAAGTTTGTGTCGTTACGGTTATGACTCGACAGACGAAGTTTTGACAAGCTCCAACTATTTTCGTTAAAATAGGCTCGGCCTGTGATTAACATTGTTCACAAACAGTTACACGTGCAAATTCATTGTGGTTCTCGATTTAAAAAAAAAAAACAAATCATAAACAAACTAGAGTGTAAAATTATTTTTTTACTCTCATGTTACTTGATTGGCGCGAGTTATATATGCAATACGTCCGTTTATAATCTGATTTCGTAATCCCCTGAATGCTTGTAAAGTAACGTGATTCAAGAAAACGTAATATTTCATATTATATGAATTAATTTAAAATTATTTTTCACTGCGTTTACGGTGAAGTTTAAAATTGATGGTTGAAAACAATATACAAATAGTCAATACTAACGAAATCCTTTATATAATATGTAAAATGTGGTACCCAATTTTTGCGATCAGTTGAAAAATTTCGTATATTCATTGAATAAATAAAAAGACCAGACAAAAAAGAAAAAAGACAAAAGACGAAGCTAAAATTTTACTAAGCAAGTTTTATCTAACTAAAGACGACTAAATTCCAATCGCACAACAAGCAACGTCTAGCTGCCTCTTACATCGTAAAGATTGATCATTCCACGCAAAATATTATTAAAGCCAATTAAGTGGGTACGGTGAGCCAGTAAAATGTCAACGCGACGGATTTTATTGAAAGCTAATTACGCAAGACATGGGCTGCGGGTAGGCCATCCATCAATCAGGATGTGTCCGGGCCTGCGCTCAGACTAATTTGCTCGTTTGTTTCTCCTATAAGCCCCGCGCGGCTTTGGCAACGGCGTTCCTTGATAGATATTTGATTGAACGTGGGCTTATGGGTTAATGGTGTGCTACGACCATGTCGCTAATAAGACACGTCTGAATTAAAAAAGTATGTGTGTACTTATTTACGCACGTAAGAAGTTATGCTTCTTTAGCGTAACAAATAGAATCTTTCTTTTCTTTTTTTTTTCCTTTTCTTCTTTATTTAAAAAGAGAATTTGATGAATTAATATGTAATGAATTTACCCCTTGTGCCAGTTACTCTTTGTTATTGAAAAATATATTAAACGCAATTGATAACGGTTTGGTTAAATAAATTGGAATTATAGGTAAGTATGAAAAACATGTTATTGGTTGCCATGGTAATACCGTGAAGATGGCCGCTTTGCAACTTACTTCATCATGTCGACTTTTGCCCTTTCGATGTGCGCGCTTGCAAAAATTTTACTCTCGAAAAATTTTCCAAACGCGCCAAAAGAAATATAATATGTCAGAGCCATATTTTGCTTCATTTAATAAGTCGAGGTTGCCGCTCAACACCATTTCCTTATTGAATAAAAAAACCTCTTGAGTGTTTGAGAATATTCAGTCGACCGAAAATTAAAACTGTGCTCTTAACATTCCCCTTTGATGTAGCGTTTCTACATCGCAATGAGTGAGACCCAAGAAAGTTGTTAATATAGATGAAGTTCCATTGAAGAAATTGTGGAATTATATTTATGTCAAGAAACAAAATATTTGACGGAGACCGGGAAAAAAGATACCCATTTTGAGCAATATTTATCCTCAAACAAGGGGAAAAAACTGGAGAGAAACAAAGGGTGTGAACATCAAACTTGAGATTGTAAGTAATAAAACAGTTTCTGCTGAATTGATGGGACGGCCTCGCGATACTTTTAGAATGTGCATTTTTCTCCGTCTTCTTATAAATGGGTCATTGGTTCGGCAAAACGAAAAATAAAGTTTTAATGGACTACAGTTATTTAAATTCTTATGTTTTTTATATTCTTTAATAAACAGCACATAAAATTAGGCTTAATATAACCACCTTTTCTTTTTATATCGAACGATACTTTATCCCTGACTTTCTTCGGGTAGCCAAAAAATCCAAAGAAGTTTTGTTAATGAGATCGCTACCAAATTTCAGACGATCATCCGCTGGCTCAAAGAAAATTGCCTAAAAATTTCATCGCAATTTAAACAGCCGTTTAGAATCCATAGGGAATATATACAGAAATGGAGTATTATGTATTTAGATGACATGAAATACAATAAAATTCCTACGATAAATTTTCTTCTGCGTGTTTTATTTAGTTGATTTTATGTAAAGATGTTTAAAAAATTAAGATTGAATCTGCTCATACATAGTTTGACAAAAACTCTAGATGCTTCATAACCTGAAGCTGACCTGTAGGTCTCCGTAAAACTGGAACAAAACGTAAAACGAAAGCAGTAGAAACAACAGTAAGCTTTCCCGGGATTTCTAAAGAAAGAGCGCTGAACGAAACTTTAGAAATCTTTTTAGTTCAAAAATTGCAGATTTTATTTACGTTGCAGCAATTCGGAGCGTATGTAAAATTTATATATTGTATTTTTTTAGCCAAATAGAACCAAATTCACCGACGCCGTACACGAGGCTGTACGTAATTCTGACGTCGATAAAAGTGAGAAATCAAATATGGAATCACTTTTCACTCCTTGCGCAGAATACTGATATCGCATGAAATATTTTATGGGTAGGGAAACTCGACACGACGTAAATTCTCGGCAGCAACACACAAACATAATTGTGATAATAATTTAGGAAGGTTCTGGAGTCGTTGGTATGGGGATCACGAAGCACTCTATGAAACTTGACGAAGGCTCTGGAAGGGAAAGTTTCCTAGCAACGGGAATCTCCCGCACATACAAATGACTTCAAATTGCCCGGCGAATGTTGCGGTGGAATATTCACAAGGTTACACGAATCTATTTTGTTTGTTGCAGAATTTTTAGGAGATGCTATCGAAAACGAGAATACGAAATTCATGCCATTTCATAATAATAACAATTTATTATTAACGGCTTGACAGTATTGATATTCGGTAATAAACTTAAACAAGTGCAACATTTTTATTAACAAAACAATTCCGACTTCAAATAGCTCACTCACTATACATTTTTTATTTAATTTTGAGGAGTACCCTAATGATCTAGACCAGAACCAGAGAGAGAACCAGCACTAATGAAATTAAAATAGGACCACATAGGGGCTAAATCAAACCCATTATACACTGGGTTCGGAGTTCATTTTGTATAGGACAAATATAAAAAAAAAAACTGAACTGAGAACTTCCTCCTTTACTGTAATGAAATGAAAATCGCTTAATTTAGTTAATTATATTATATTTTGAAAACAAAAAATTTGTTTATTTTGTTTTAACGTCATAATTTGATCATACGGATAATTAGCACATAAATATGAAATTTATTAACTATGCAAGTAATCAAACAGATCACGGGAAAAATCAACACCATCACCTTAATTTTCCCAATTCACATCAAAAAATGTACAGACAATACAGTGTCTATACTAAGAGAGTGCCAAAATATACTTCTGGTTTTTACCCAAATAACAATCCTCCATCACAATTTTACGGTTCCCGGGGCGTGAAGTAATAAGTTTCTTGCCGCTAACCCACAACACATAACAAACTAGTTTTTACAAAGAGAGACATAAATCATTGCTACGAGCGAACTTTTTCACCGAGAATGTATTCACAACGTTTTCCTCCACATCGGACAATACACTTACAATGTAGAAACTGGGTTATAAGTTTCGTGATATACACAACAACCGTATCATTATTACGAAATCGTAACAAACAGTAAAACCTTAAGTGAAATGAACCACTCGAAAGATGACTGGCAGCTGTAACCGATATCTAAAGCGTCTCTAATTAGAAATGACACTTTTATAATTGCCCGCATGAGAATAGAAAACGTTCCCGCCGAGGTGAGAACATTAGACGAATATTAAAAACAACTTTGTCGGCCGACGCGGGCTTGGAGCGGTGCTACAAACGTCAGAGAAGCTTTAATTTATGTCCGCTATTTAAAATACGGAAATCTCTTGGATACCTCATTCCGTATTTAATATGCCCAAACTATAAATACAGCGACCAGCCAAACCATAACTTTGAGATTTTCGTAACGTTTGCCACTTTATTATTCTTGTTATGCTCTTTTTGACAATTTTGATGTCGCCCATAAATATAAAAAAGCTCCAGTGTTTGATAAACCAGAACAGCTATATTTTTATTTATTTTTATAAACATAAACATACGTAAGATTACGTATGAAATGTCAATCTGATGATAATTATTACGACAGAACTTAATCTCGGCAATTATTTTTTTGTTATTATCATAAGCGATATTTTTATTGTTTCTACTCACGTACTATGAGGCCAGACTAAGAAGATTTTATATCGGAGAAGATTTTTATTTTGGAAGTTTTGTCCGATTCAATTTTAGTGAAGTGCAATTTGTACTGACACTTTCCATTTCTTTTCGTTAGAACTGAATTTAAAATAAACTTTTAAGATTGTTCAAAACTTTACACTTTCTTTTATTTTCCTATTAAGCTGTAGGCGAGGAATGATTTTTAACGTTATCCAGTTCCAGAGCAACAGAGTTGCGTTTTTATTACTATCTAAATTGTGTTTAATATTCCTATACTTTTTTTAAAAAGATAAAAAGTATGTTAAGTGATTGTTGCAAATATTTTTCCGCAACCTGTCCGTCTTCCTATTATGGCCATCTTAAATTCGAACTTACGTTCACTTTCCGTATGAGCGAATGTGATCTTTCTAGAATTAAGTAAAAAGTACCGTAACAGCCTATATATGTCCCACTACAGGGTAAAACTCTACGGTGTTAGAATAGTTCGCCACGCGACTCCACTGCATACTGGCAAACTTCATATATCTTCCAAGTTTTTTGTTATCATTTCGAAAATATGCAGGTTTTTCACGATGTTTTCCTTCACCCACGTAATGAGTCCGTAACTAAAATTTTAAATAACAATTTCATTGGTACCGGCACTGGGATTTGAACTATTGTTTTTTACTATTTATTGGATTGAAAGTGAGCGCCCGGGAACTTAGCCATCATGGCTCCAATTATTTATCAATGTTTATTTTCCTACTAGACCTCGTGTAAATGTATTATGTTATATTATTCTCTAATTTGTAATTGTATTTTTACCACTTCTCCGCGCGTTCCCTAGTAATTTCTTGCTGAGTGTCGCCCATGATTACTATAACTCAGCATAGCACACTATATCAGCCAATAAATTTGACAATTTTATCGTTCAAATAGAAAACAAATTATGATAATAAACATTTTGTGAATCAACTTATAGGTATATTTTTCAGAATATATTATAGTATAGGTACATAATCCATATTTTTGTTACATATTTTATTCGGAACATAAAATGTTGTAACGTCTTTGGTAACTTTTTATACTGATAAGTTGTTGATCAAAATTTAAATAAGCTCGTGAAATAGTACTTTATGATACGAAGAAAGTTTGTGATAAATATGAGCTTCCATATAAATTACACTAAATGACCCATTAGTTTCCAATATAGTATATAAAAAATAGCATCACATTAAACGTATTTAGAATATATCTTGCAATACGAATAGTAGTCGTAAAGTTCATTTCGTAGCGTGTAGCTATCTCGGAGTGTTACATACAGAGAACATTCTAAATAACAGAAAAGGTCTTGTTTACGTTAATACAACCAGCTAATTGATCCGACGAGGCGGCTATTTAAGCTGTATTCGTGATAATATATACGAAGATGGAACAAGTTCCACCATTGATATAAATTTACGGGATAAGCCTTTGATATGGTTATGGACAGTAGGAAAAAGCGCCCAGGGTCCACTCGTGTTCATGTACAACTGTTGCAGCACGCGCTTTTGTCCAATATGAGAGGGTGGCAAGCAAGAAGGTGGTTCATCTAATATGTCATGTAATAAAAAAGGCATCTGCTCATGGAAACCTACAAAACTTGTAGACGTCTCAGCCTTTAAAAGAGGTTACCTCACATGTCAGAAGAAATGTAAAGATAATAATACTTTCAAGTCAGGCTGGTCAACTGTGGTACTTTCCCGTACGAACCTGTCGTATATCGTTGATATTCAAATCGACAAAGATATATAGATATCATTTTGATTTTTTTAGGTAATAAACAAATGTAGGTTTCATAAACAGGTAACGTGCTTTTTAAGTATGAATTGTTCATTTCGATAACCTCTTCAATTCTTACACCGTTTTGATTGATAAAATGATCTCGATATCTTAATAAATTGCCGCGTAGAAGTAAGAAAAACTAACAAACGTGATTCTGATTAGCAACTTAGTTTAAAGTTTAGTTTATCACCATACCCTTGTATAGTTTATATAACGATGAGTAATGAGGAAATTTTAATATTCATACAAAGTTTTAAAAAAATCTTGTTTATAACAGTACCGTGCTGTTATATAAACACTGTATAACAGAGCGAACCCATGTATTAGAGACTAGTGTAGGCAGTGTACACTATATCCGAAGATGAAAGTTCACATAATAATTTTAAATAAAATAACATGACAAACTAGTACTAAAACTCTTTGTGTGCAGTGAATTGATCATTTTAGCACGCACCCGTTTTAGGTGTGTTGTATGTAAAGTTAGATGCGTTATGCTGACAAATGATGATTTATTTGTAGATGTAGATGTACTAAACAAAGGAATCATAAAAATTACACAATAATGTCATTATTTTCTGCCTCATATAATATAATTAATATAGTAGAATATCTTAATTTTAATTTACATCCTTTGTTGAGATCTTTGTTTCTCTTTATATTTTTGTATTTATGGTGTTTTAATTGTAGTTTTTAGAATAGAACGCCGTGTTCACTTTTTTAGAATGCGCATTATCTGTATTCCCACATTAATTTTAGTATCTAAGTTCTTATTAAATGTATCATTCAGTTTGTGAATCAATTAAAAAAAAGAAAAAAAATACTTTGGTACTACATCCTTAAAATATCTGTATTAAGTAACTAGTCGCATATGACATTTCCATGAGTTAAATTTCACTGGATTCGAAACAGTAAACTATATGGTAATGAGAACACTATCTTTCGCTTCATTAGCGCGATATTATTTAAGTGATATTTCAGATTCAGTAACGACCGGCATATTTGCATCGTTACTTTTAAATTGATAATAGTAATGAGCGTTGATTATAGCTTGGGTCTGAGAGGTTCTATTACAAATGTGAATGCATTATAATGTAATAGATAAAGTTATGATATATTTATGAGTAAAAAAAACTTAATTTCGCTAGGAATAAAAACTAATTTATTTTAATATCGTAACAGGCAATATTTATTTAAAAATTTACTTTTATTTTTTCTACAAATTTTAAGTAATTATGTTCATTGTTTTATACCACTAACTAAAAAGGCGAACAATTGATTTTAAATTCTATTATAAAAGCGTAAAAATATTCATAAAAAATATCAGCAGATTGAAAAAAAACTATTAGTATTTTTTTCCTAGCGTATTTAAACTTTTTTTTTATTTCATTGGCTATTTTAATAGATCGAATTCTTTAATTATTCATGAGTTTTATTTTGATAAACATGTACCAGTAAAAAACGTTATATAATACCACCAACCAGTAAAAAATATGTTATTTAACTCGGGAGAGACGAAGAGTCAAATCGATCCAAAATAAAACGTAATGCACAAGTTACATTTAACGTGCGCAAGGAAAATATACTTTCAGGATAAACTGTTAATATCAATTTCTTAATTGTAAGAAGATACTACCAAAATTAACGATACTCCGGAAAACGTAGAAAAATTAATAACTTATTAAAAACAATTCTTGTTTCAAAAAATTTCGTCGGAAGCAACGGACTCTGGGGAAATTTTTTCATTAAAATTAAGGTTTAACGGTTCGGGATGGCATTAATCAAGGCCGGAAGTAAGAGAGGAAAAATTTAATTGGATACAGCTTACCGGCAACCTTTCGTTTCTCTCTATTTTAATGTAAACTGTATGCATAGCGGGATAAGAACGGAAATCGAGTGTTTTCGTTTAGAATTACATGCAAAACTTGACAGGCAAGTGGCAGCTACAATCCGGACATTTGTTTAATAATGTTTAATGATAGAACAGGAGTAATTCTTTACGGAATTATTAAAAAAAATGTATATACTTTTCGCATTTTTCTTATTTTTCCCCTTTGAAAAAAAAGCATTCCGGTAATGAATGTAAAAAAACGAAATGAACGTTTATGTTAGAACAGTGTAAGAACCTAGAGTTGTGTAAGAAGCTAGAGTTAAAAATTATATCAAATTTTTGAAAAGACCGAATATGCTGGTCGTATGTAGATTTTTTTATATGGCGTTTGGTTTTCTCCATGCTGAATTTTGATTACTGTTATAACTAAGTGACAACCACAAGATTAAGATATTTTGTTTGCACTAAAAACCATGAAAATCACCTCACGCTTTTGATCTCGAGAGCGTCACATAGGACCAAACATACATTATATAGCCTGACAAAATCACATTACCTTACTTTGCGTCACGTAGTTGGTTGAAGTTGAAGTTTTAACGGGTTTCATTGCAATAAAATGATGTTAATTTAACCAAACAACATTTAACTATTGATGTCTAATTGTCTCATCGTAGTTATGACTAGCATATTGCTGAGTTGCCGTTGGCCTTTCATAGCGGGTTGGAATTATTGGAAATCTATGGTGTTTCCATCGCAGTGGTAAAACCTCGCAATTTTAGGGGAGTAAGTTTTACGACCTCGCCGCCCTCAACATTGTTAGGTAAGTCCGGGTTGATTCCTTGACGGTATTGTATAAAGAAAATCTCGAGATGCTAGCTTAATATAAAATAAAGAATTCGTTTAGTTGCAATCGTATTTCAATATTTCTAAATGGAATATAACTCATTAACTAATATGAAAAGGTTACTGCTTTGTTTTAAAAGTCTTTATATGAAAACATTAATTTTATTCTACTGGGCTATTTCGTCATTTGCAAACACTTTATCTCATCTTATCTTAATATATATATAAATTACGTGTCACGTTGTTGGTCCGCGAGAGATTCCTAAATTACTTAACTGTTTTTAATCAAATTTGCACACCATCTGCAGTTTGATTCAACTTGAGAGATAGGATAGTTTATATCTCAATTTATAGTCGCAATATTTTTTATAACAAATGATTAATTTAAGTTCCAAAAATTCTTATAGATGGCGGTGTAAGGTAAATTTGTCGGCTGGATTGAGTAAGTATCTAACTGACGGCGCTATGTTAAAAGTCCAACCGTATGGACCCGGTAGATTTGGCGAAGACGAAGTTGCGCAGACCAGTTAGTAATATATAAAACAGAGTTTCAATAGTTAAATTTGATAAAGAACTAAGGAAATTAAAAGGCATGCCAACAAAAATACTATTCTATAATTATATTATACAATTCTAACACAAAGTTAGTGTCACCGTACATGCAGGAATATAGACTATTGAAGTATGTTGGCTTTAAAAGCAAGATTTAAAGCTAAAGGAAGCTTTTTTGTTATTACTTAATTAATTTTAATTAAAATGTCAAATTAAAAAAAAAAATTATGACATGCAAACGCCATTGAAATTGGCGAATTTAACACTTCAAAGTTTCCATAGATTTGAGATTGGATTATTGCTTACAATATTTTCGTCCTGGACATCACTAGTTGAATGGGCAATCCTACAATAGTATTTCACCGTTATTCGTCAGATTTTGCCATTTTGTGTTAATTGGAACGTTAATTAGTAAATAAAAGCATTCGGTATCTGAAAGTTTGCCTAAGTGATGGGGTGACAGATTAAATTTCGTACTTCGAATTTACGACTTTGATTAATTTGTATGTATGTGAAACCCGACTTTCCAAAATCCCAATGTAGAATAAAAAAAATACTTTTGATTGATGTATTAACATTGCGTGTATTTGTTGATTTATTATTCTTACACAATTTTATTATAAAAACCAGATTTTTTATTTTTTAATCCTTCCGACAGTTTTATCTATAACTGTTTTAATTTTTATTTTTATGACGGTTAAGGGTATAACAGTTAAATTTATATAGATATTAATTGAATTATACACATAAATGAGTACATGTCGCGTTGCTCAATAATAATTTAGTAATGTAACAGCATTTATTTCACTTTAAAAGAATTATTTCAGATTCGGTATATAATATATTTAACACGTGCAATTTTATCAACATCTCCCTTCAACATTTTTTTTATTAATCAGGTTTCATGTTGTTGTAGAAATGCCGAACGAAATTAATCTGCTTATTTTGGTTATACCATTGGAATAAGAATGCACGGGCGTCTTGAGACGGTCCCCCAAAGACTGGCTGCAATTTTACGATCGGCCGCCCCTACCCTCCGGCGCCCTAACACACGCCGCAATCCTTCGCACCGTACAATACAGCCCGTAATTCCGTTTCAATCGAATGTCCATTCTATTGCCTCTCGAAGAATAGAGATGTTTTGGTAGTTTAATCAAGCATTTGACTGATTCAAACTGTTATAAAGATCTTCATTCATCATTTATCATTCTTACGCCCGGTTTCTGAAACATTGATCATCGTAGATGTCAACTAATCAGCTGGCAAAATGGCTTTTCAAATTTCAATTTAGTTGCCAAGAGGATGGTTAAACTCACTGAATTGACCATAATGATCTTCTTAACGATCAGAATGATTAATTCAAAGGGTTTAGAGTTTTAAGGAGTTACTGTGCTAGGGCCACGAAACAGCTTATTAAGCACTGGCTCGTCCGAAAAAGTTCCACAGCCTCATATAAGACCGCCGTGAAGAGGAATAAATTTTCGCGTTTCGTCTGGTGAGTGTGGTAAGCGGGGCCCATTTTTTTAAGGTTATCAACGCATCAGCAAGTCATCGTGTTGCGTAGATGTGCATGGGCGACGGTATTCACCCAAGTTTTCACAAAAATAAAAAAATCTAGGCTCAAAAAGTACTTCCGAATAGGAGACTCTCTAGTGCTAGACCGTTAGTTCACAAGACAGTAAGTAGCGATACAGCTCAGACAGTAATGCACTAGCTCAGTAAAAGCCTATTCAATCTCGCCTTGAAGATACACACGTTATTTTTGATTAATTTGATTAAAAGACTGACACCGACAAAATGTTCCATTCCTTTGCTGTACGCATAATTAATGATAACGCAAAACGCTTAGATCACATGCGCGGAAGGTCAACAACGAGGTAAGGGGAAGTAGATACTCATTCAGGTTTAAATAGATCGTTGATGTGTAACAAAAAGAGTGCGGCGAAAAGGACGGACCTCTGAGGAACCCCGGCATAAGTTATCATTAGCTGGAACGATTAACCATACAGCGTCATAGAGAGATCATTCACACAAAGTTTTTTATACGTGACATACGCTGAAAGCTTATTAAGACGGCACGTGTGCCAGAAACTATCAAAGGCATTCGAGACATCAAGGGAAACCGCAAGCGCTTCAGCATTGTTCTAAAAGGCCTCGTGCCAAAGGTGAGTTGCATACACTAGAGTGTAGAGTAGTAGAAACAGACGTAACAGCACATCAGACAACTTCAATTCAAAAGCCTTTAGAACTATTGCTAGTGTACCATCTATCCCACTGGCTTTCGTCACATCAAGACCCCTTAAGGCTTTTAGCACCTCTCTATTTGTTATGCGTTTCTCTACTTGTTATGTACCTCTTTTATAGAGCTATCACTATGCTACCGCAATGAAGGTGGTACGGCGTTGGAGTTTAGACGCAAATAGATCAGCTTTATTTCTTCCCGCATGTCTGAATCATCAGCTTAACTAGTGAGGGCAGAATAGGACTGCAGTATCTGGATTCAACTGCCTTGGCCAAGACCATAAAGCTCTATTGCCAATGGTTTAAGGTTTGCGCATATGCTCTTCTTCAATAACTATTCTAAGTGGACTGGTAGTATTCTATCCGTCAATCATTTAATTCCTACTCTGTAAAAAAACAAAAGAATAATGTAACAAAAATAAAAGTAGAAACATACGTTTTTGAAAAATAATAGTATCTTTATTTTATATTTAAAAAAACATCTTTGTAGATAAAATCTTTATCTGAGTTTTCCCATTCATATTAAAAAAAGTATGCTTTGAATGAGAAACATAATATTAAGCAAATCGCCATGTTATTTCTTAATTATCTTTCTTCTCAGGATCTATCTGATGATCTGCTCTATTTATAACCAACCAACACACATTTTACTATCGTACCTTTTGAATACAGCTTACATGAAATTTCAGGAAAACAACGTTCTCGTCGGAATACAAAAATGAATTTTTTGTTTCTCTTTCTCGTGTAGAAACTCACGTAACCAAACAATGACACACTGGGACACGTGTGTCTAGCAAACGCAACTATATTTAAATTTCCGGTTTCGCCATTTTGAAACACGATGGACATATTTTATAGCTGGATATACAATCTTTATTGATCTAATATTTACAAGATTAAATCTATATAAAATTACATATTATCTAATAAACCTAATCCACGCGGCATGGTGCCAAGAATGCTAGCTGCATCTCCTCGCTGAATAGTTATGCTTAACCTTTGAGCGAGAAAAGAACCAGCTCTCTTGTCACCAGCCGCGGCGTTAAGCCTAGGACATAAACTTTTAAAAAAAATTTGATGTGCGGGGAACCCACGGACCATAAAGATTCAACAGCAAATGGCACAAATACATAATCTAAACATAAAGACTCATATTTGCGCCATTTACTTACTTCAGCTGCCTCCGATGCCGCCCCAGCCCTGACCGAAGTACCCCTGAGATGAGAGGCAGCCAAAGTGTCTACACCAGTGGCGTCCCAAACAAGGGCTTTGCCTCTGTCCCAAGGGATCAATGTTAAACCGTCGGGTCTCTTACCATCGTCGCGAAAAATGCCACAGAGCTCTAACATAGATGGAACATTGATGGAAACAAGAGCCCTACGGATGATGTCGTTCAGGGAACCGTGGCGGGAAAAACGACCAGCACTTTTTTTGACAGGAAAGCTCGTGGAGACCAAATTTGTCTACACTGACACCACAAGGGCATTGATATGGTTGACAAAACGGTGCCCCCAGACGGATTCCTACAGCAATGCGTAAGCTTTCATCGTCAAGTAATGTGCCCAAGTTACTTGATGGTAAAGCGTGAAGCTAATAACTCGATTCTTTAGATGAGACGCCTAGGAAACGGGCACGCTCTAAATTACTTTCTTCAGATTGAAACGTATCTCTCTGTACTCTCCGCATCAAAGGAACATCCTACTGTTTTTGTAGGTTTACTTCCAGTGGGATATTTTCGTTGGAGCATATAGACAGCCAAGACATCCTTGCCTCCTCTGCATAGGAAAGTTCTGAATCGTGATTAAGGATGTTATTACATAAATTATTTACGCTATGCACGGAAGCAAGGAAGGCAGGTAATTAAAGGCAGGTAATTAGCTGGATTAAGTTTATATAGTAATAGACAACACTATTTTATTAAAATCATATTAATTTCTCGAATTTCAGGGGCAGAGTTACTGACAGCCGGCCAATCGATACTTAGAACCATCTCTCTGCTCATGAGAATTTAATGCCTCACTGTATCTACCATATCTTGTCTACACTGCCCGTACTGACGAAAGCTTGATTATTTTTATCATTATTACATACCCAAGCCATTTCCATAAAATCTCCATAACACTAAAACCTAACAGTTTTCCATTCATCATAAAGACTTAATCGTCTGTACCGTGACGATGATTTATGGTACGCAGCGTCTAAACGATCGATATAAAAAGGCCGGCCCAATTACGCGCCATTTATATCTCATCCGTATAAATCAAAGGTAATCACGGGTGAGAGCTATCGTGGTAATAATAGGCCCGAAGCCGACGTGCTCCGTTGCCTTGTCACAGTCTGAGGTATCGGAAATGCGCAACATAGAGCCAATAGAATTGTAATTGATGCAAATTAATGTCAGTCGATAGATAACCAAGTCTTATGCGTCAAACCAGCTCGGAAACGAAAGAAATGTAGCATAAACTATTGTATTTCCCTTCTAGGATTAGGTGCACCCGTTTTTTATATTTTATAATATAGCTAGTTTGAACTAGCTGTGCACGCGACTTCGTCCACGTGGAACTATTACTATATATATTTCAAAAATAAATAGATTTTCTAAAATAAAATAGCTACGTAGCTGGCTTTAACGGTGGTAGGGCCACGCAGCAGCCTTGCCTGTTGCACGAATGGGCAGGCTCGCTTGGGTAAGACAAAGACCACGACCTCACAGAAGACCGACGTAAAATGAAAGTATACTACTTTCGCGTTTCGTCTGGTGAGTGAGGTGGCCGGAGACCAATTTTCAAAAAGGTTGTCAACGCATCTACAAACCTTCGGGTGTAGCAGATGTCCATGGGCGGCGGTATTCACTTAACATCAGGTGAACCGTCTGCTCGCTTGGCCACTTTTCACGTAAAAAAAAGTTGTTTGCCGGTGAAAGTCCCGTCAAAATCGGTCCACCCGTTTCAGAGTTTAGCCGGAACATACAGACAGACAGGCAAAAATTTTCAAAAATGTTATTTTGGTACACGTATCGTGTATATATCCATATGCATTTAATAAAAAGCGGTTATTTGAATATTACAAACATACACTCCAATTTTATTTATCTGTATAGATTGTACGTAGAAAAACGCATACACAGCTCGAAGCTAGGCTGTAGGTCAGTGCTGTCAACATCTAGCCATCAAGCCTAACTATCAACATCATTTCTCATCATCATTTCAACCTTTCGAGTCCACTGCTTAAGATAGGCCTCCCCACTCCAACCACTGCCACAAAACGCGATCCTAAATATCATATGTTCCCAATAAGTTTTTAAATTTAAAGAATAATTTTGTTTTACGATTATCACTAAAAGTATTCGCTCATCCATGCACGTCATTTTATGTGATATAAGATTAGCATCGGGGGGATCTTTATGTTTTCTCTATTGCCATAAAACGATTCCCACATTTGATATGAGTTATATACACGCCCTATTTTGCCATGGAATACACAATCTTAAAATAATATGTCATAGGTGTATGAGAGTCAGTCAAATTAGTCCATGGGACTACCCTAACACTGCATTCCATGACAGTCGATATGGTATCTCCTTAAACCATTGGGCCATTCATGCCGTTTCCAAAACTTCTTTCTCCTGCCTTTCTTATGTATCCCACCTTGTTGAGGTCGGCACAACATTTTAATCACGTTGTTAATGTTATTCAACCTGTAGTCTTACTCCCCTCAGGAATAAACATCAAGTTTTTTTGATCTGTAGTCTTGAGTCACATACAACTTTTATTCAATTAAAAGTAAGTTTCTTGTAAGAAATATCAATATTTGCTTGGAGATCAAGTCGAAAGAAAAAGCTCTAAAACTGCAAAGAAAACACTATAAAACTTACGTACATATTTATCAATGTGGTGTGAACAATAAAATGAATTCATATTGCCTGACGATACGGATATCGTAAATTAAATTTATCTAATGCAGGGACTAGTAAAGTACCTAATCTAATAAATATGTGATAGATAGTATATGCACGTGTGTGATGATTAATTCAGCGCCTATCCGAAGCCCTACAGATGAATATTGGTCAATAGGTTGTTTTGTGGTGACATTCGACCCCTCAGGGTGAAACACAAGAAGCTCCTTTTATCTATTCAAGTGTAGTAGGACCGCGCAACAGCTTATGCGGTCGCACGAATGTGCTTGACAAATAGGCGGTGAACCGCATGCTCTCTTGACAAAAAGTAAAGTATCAGCCTATACATGTCCAACAGCTGGGAAAAGGCCTCCTCTATACAGATACCCTCTGTATAGAGGAGGCCTTTGCCCAGGGCATAGTCCACCACGCGGCCACACTGCGGATTGGCGGACTTCATATATCTTCGAAATATTTTTTTTCGAAAATTGGCAGGTTACCTCACGATGTTTTCCTTTAATGCAGAGCACGTGATAAGTCAGTACTTAAAATCAACAATTTCATTGGTGCCGGAACCGGGGATCGAACTCAGGTTGCTCGAGTATATTGAAATAAGGCGAGCGCCCGGATACTGAGCTATCACGGCTCTCGATTGACAAAGTTTTTTTTTTCATTAAAAAAATCAACCGTAAAGAATATTATATTTTGTGTTTACACTTAGCCATTGGCTAAACGGTGCATAAACGTAACAACTATACATCCTAACGATATCGCGATGGTTAAATAAAAATTTAGTCAGCGCATGTAGTTAGATAACTATGATAATAATTTGAATACCGTAATTGGTGCCTATATTCGATGTGATTAAAGTCATATAAACTTTCCGCTTGAATAACTCTATCTATTGCTGAAAACCGCATTGAAATCCGTTGCGTAATTTTAAACATTTAAGCGTACAAACATCGGGAGCGACCTTGTTTTATACTTTGTAAAAAATGACATAAACCCGTAATAACTTCATGATAAAGGTACAATTCTGGAAAAATTGTTTATTTTGCCGTAATTTTAACCCTTCATTTTCACAAGAGCCGTGATAGCTCAGTGTCCGGGCGCTCCTTTTTAATTCAATATACTCAAATGAAATTGTTAATTATAAGTGCTGACTTTATCACGAGCTCAACGGTGAAGGAAAACATCGTGAGGAAACCTGCATATTTTCGAAATAATAACATTGTCATAAGAATTAAAGAAACAGTTGCACAACGTTATAAAACGTTTATATTTTATATCGATTATAAAACGAAAAAAAGCTGTGATTGAAATAAAAAAGGAACTACAAAAAGCCGTGCAGTGCAACGTGTCCGAACAATGACCAACTGCGCATTGCACGTATTGTGTGTACCTACAATGACAGATATTTATATGTATCCAGGCAACTACACGCCGTTTATTTCACCTACCCAGGGAACGCCGGGCGATAGCGAATTTAAAATTCCATTCCCGGCGTTTGGAGGACTCAAATAGTGCTCTGTTAAATTTTATTCGGCCACTTTTACATTTACAAGCGCGCAGTGCGAAATGGAATCCAATGTACGGAATTGACAGTGCCATTTATTAATCACAGCGAATGTTGGCTTTCGTTGAAAGCCAATTATTCGGACGCTGAATGTTTTATTTATATTAAACAGTTACATATATTTTTCATACATCTAACTTTTAATTCAATATCAAACAATCCCGGTGCCGGCACCAATGAAATTGTTAATTGCAATTTTAAGTGCTGACCTGTCACGTGATCAGGTGTCTATCAGTAAAGTCTGCTAATACGCAGGGGGGCGTGGTGAACTATGCCCTAGTACCCACTGTACAGAGTAGGCATTTGCCTAGCAATGAACATACAGATAGAGCGGCTTGCTAGTTTTCCTTCTTTTCCAATAATAAAACATCATAATTATATTATTCAATTTTCGATTAAAACTCCATATATATTCATATCGATATATATTACAACGATAAATATTCTTTTTACGTTTTTTTAGTGTTAGACGTAGACTGCCCAACGCAGACGTGTACTAATCGTTTATTGTCATCATGTACTTATACCTTTTTTCCAATAAATCATGTTTTCGTTCAAGTATTTATAGCTCCGATAAATATAAACGATGTATAGACAATTAATTTGAGGTAGAGGCGTACATATTATGTTTTAGTGGCTTATCAGCGTTACAATAGTCTCAGACGAAAAGTATGTAACGAAAAGGCCCAGTAAAAGTCGAGACTATTTACGTCATCTTCATATTTTCATTTCAAATCCATTTCATACAGATTGAACACAATAATTCTCCACCGTCACAGGTGGTGAGTAGCGTATTCAATCTGAATCACCTTAATAAAAGATCGTACTTTACTTAAAGATACGACACTAATTATTATCAACGAAGCTTTAGACTAGAGCTGAGCTTTATATAATGTGGGTTTCAATACGACAACCGTGACGAAGATAGGCAATCGTGTCTTATCAGGCCATATTGAGGACTTGAGGGTTCATGTCATTATCTATGAAGGACACGAATATTTATAGCGCCATCTATGCTACGTATTTGAAAATTTTGTACACCAAAGCTGCCTTGATTCATTGTGCCTTTATGTCGAGACACATTGCAGAATGCGACGTGAGGTGGCATAATAATTAATTATACACTGACGTGGAGTAGATGATAACACCGATAAAGATGGGAAATACTAAAAACAGTTCTCGGTTTTCATTTAATCACAAGCCCAACAAAATTTACTGTACCTATATATTCTTTGTCATAAAATTAGTACTGAATTTAAACGTTTTCTGTATCACTTACTGTACTGAAATTTCTGTATTGTGATAAAATATGAAATTCATTTTCTTCAGTCTCAATAATGCTTAAAAGAAATGTTTATAAATAAATGTTTATGACGAACAGTGCGAATATTTTATTTGTGATTATTGCAATAACTGAATATTATCAGGGTTCATTGAATATAATAAAATTGTTGCGTGCCAGGGATTTATTTGCTTTTATTACTCGAGGATAGTTTTTTTCGTATTGATGATATTAGATATAATCGTCGAATCAATATCGTGAATAAACGTATATAATAAGGAAAGTAAATATTCTCATCTCTGGGTACATATTATAGATAACCCAGACAATAGAAACACTATTCATCAACACAATTATTTTTCCAAGAGTGGCGATCAAATCCAAACACGCTGGCGTAAGATATAGGTTCACTATACAGTAAGTCAATCGTGTCAACATAATGTGAACGGGCAGGTCTGTAAACTAATTTATCGAGATTAGGTGCTTAGTTGAAACAAAAATTGAAGCTGCGATGTTTCTATACAGTATCTCTCATCCAGACAATTCTGCAATGAGCAAAATGGTCCGGTTGGACGTCAAAAATAGATTACGTTATACTTATTAGAACAGTTTTGCGACTGTTTCTTGTCACTCTGTATTTCTCTTCATCTATCTCTATTATCTGTCTATAAAACTCGGAAAAGAAAAATTGTGTTTGTTAATTTTGGTTGAGGAGGTTACCATCTCGATAATTGTTATTTATTGAATATTTAGATATATAAGCACAAATCAACTATAAAATAAGATATTACACAATTGTCATTATAGGAAGTGTTATTTACAAAGCAAATACTCATTGTGTAATATACGTGCGTATTATTCAAGGTGCTTTTGTGATTGTGAAAAAAAAAAACGAATGTGTACATTTTCTAAATAATATATTTACTAATGCCAAATCAATCTTAAAACACACATCAAAACAGACATAAGTAATATGCACAATCTCTCTTAACTAAAACCGATAAAAGTAGATATACTCTATATTTTGTTTCTTGAAAAACAACATTGTAAGAATTCATTTTCCTCTATACGTAATACTTTAATGAAAATCGTAATAATATAAATATTTACAGAGTTCATTCTAAGGCACTTGATCAGTGAGACGCCATAATGTAGAATACAATAAGTACAAATAAAAAACAATGACATTCCGTCGTCCACTCGATGGCACAAAAATGTTTCAAGTAACGAATTGCACTTTAGTCGCGTTGAAACAATATTATTACTAATAAATAGCAGACTGTCAAATTGCATGATTTGTACGTTATCAAAATATATTGGAATCACAATACATTGTGGTTCCAGTTCGGCTAGTTGATTTCAAAACGTCGAACGTCCCATGGCATCGCATTTATTATAAGTAAATGCTTTATTTCATTTTTTGTACATAATAATTTGTGTGAAGTACCGTGAAAGCTAAGCTGTCGATTTCAAGGAACCTAAATGCTAAGAAAATAAATGACGATTGTTTCGTATGAAGTTTAACACAGAACAAATATTTATACAGATTACATAATAAGTATTCAACAATGATTTAGAATATTTTAATATCCGTTCTAGTCATCACGGTCTATCATACAGAATCTTTTGTCAATATCTGAATGAAACTAAATATGTCCGTATTTATATGCGTTTGATATCGTAAAAACTATTGACAATCTTTTAAAAAAATAAACAGGAAAAAGTTAAAAAAGGAAGAAGTGAAGGAAGACACGTTTGCTGTAGAATTTTATATGATATATAATTTAAAAAAGCAATATAACGTTATAAAATATATATAAATTTGACATAAAAAATTCGTCTACAAATTAAGGTAAATGAAAAATGATTTTTACGTAAAAATTGCCAAAAAATTATAGTTTCGTAAAGTATTTGTAAATCGTTTCGGAAAAATCAGTATGGGTTAAAAACGAGTAAGAGACCAACAAATTAAGTACTTATATTATGAAGTAATGTGGACGGAGGATGTTTCTAGAAACATGGGTATGTGTGAAAGTAAGACATAGAATCAAATGCGTCTATGATTATTTTAGAATGCACGGTTTAAAAAATATCTTTGAAAATCAGTAGTTTACAATAGTAATCTGAATTTCATTTTAGAAAGTAACCCACTGTTACGAAAGTCAAACTCACAACTATAATATTTTCACTAAGCTAATTAATAAAATAATTTTACTCTCAACTAACGAATGTGATATACGTTTTAATCTCAATATCAGATCTCTCTATTAAATGTATCGTTCTCTACGCGCTTAATAATTCGAGACATGATTTGTTTAATAAAATATCAACCAATATAACATTTCTATTGCACTAATGTTACTAATTACTGAATATATTGCTTTCGAATTCTAAACAAGCTATGTACAACATTAGATAATTATTTAGGTAAGTCGAATGCTCCAGAAACGTTCGTAACGGCTGGTGCAGTTAGACTATAATCAAGTATTTGGAGGCGATAATGTTGTTACACGCCCAATCTGAGACAAAAATAAACGCTACAAGAGATTCCCTAGAGAGATTGCAACGAAGCCACTACAAATGAAACTATACATAAACTATAAGAGAACGGAGATTAATCAATGTGCTCATTTAAAAATATCATATATGAATAAACATTAACATTTAGCAAAGTTAACAATAATTTAATCTCTTCTAACTTTACTTAAGCATATAACAATTTGTATATAGAACCATGTTGATGAAAACATTGTACATTGGTTAAGGCACTTGGATGCACAATATATTGAATTCGTTATTTATAAATATTAAGCACTAGATAATATAAAGTAACGCTATTTATATAACCTTCATGGACTTATCAACTTCTTCGCATAAAGTGGGAAGACGTATTTAATTTAATTTTTTTTATATTGGGAAAAAATTGCAAAAACATACCGAAGGTAATCTTTGGCTCTGCTGAAGTTATACCGCCAAAATGTTCGTACAGAAGTCAATACGTCCATGAGTAAAACTTATATAGACTAAAAAAAGTCGAATGTCAGTCCAATATGAAAAGTACGCAATGTATCGATTATCAACAGATAGATACTTACTCTATCCTTTCAACTGATCGTTACTCCTTCTAATAACGTTCCATACAACTCCTTAAACAGTTGCCCGGAGAACTCTATACCAACTTTATTCACATTCGTAAAAATTGTGAAAGCATGTAAGGATTTTGTACTTTTTATTTATACTAATAACATGAACTAAGCTTTATTTTTATAAATTTAAAATTAGAAAAAAAAAAAAAAAAAGAAAATGATAGTATACATTTGAAAGGAAAATAGAAAGATTTTTAAAAATATTTCAAACAGATGTTTTCCATTTATCGAAACTTCATATATCATGTGACTGATATTCATAATCCATAGATGTGTTATTAATTCGAAAGGCAAACTCGATTTTAATAAACATCTCATACATGTATTGATTTCGTCTGCTAATAAGCAATTTCCATGATAACGGAATCTCTTAAAGGACGACGCTAAATGCCACAATGAATAAGCTCATACTCAAATGCTAACGTTAAAATTTATCGATAATATGGATTTCATTAAAAAAAAAAAACTTACATTAATCACATACTTAAGCAGATTTAGCGCCGTCTAGGGACAAACGGGGTAAACCTATACACTTCTAACAACCAACAATTTCAAGCGACATTACA
This sequence comes from Iphiclides podalirius, assembly GCA_933534255.1. Lineage (NCBI taxonomy): Eukaryota > Metazoa > Arthropoda > Insecta > Lepidoptera > Papilionidae > Iphiclides > Iphiclides podalirius. The sequence goes on along the minus strand of OW152824.1, from coordinate 8,444,871 downwards.
ATACAATACAGTAAATAGTCGATGGCGTGTGCCATTTCGCCAAAACAAGGAGAGAGAGAGAGAGAGAATAATATAATGTTAATAAAGTTCATTATGTTACAACATAACAGGCATATAAATGTTAATAGTTAGACTATTAAAAAAAATACATAGTATATGTTATCGTGATAGGCCCACAGCAATAGCTACATGGTGATCGATGTTCCGATGAGAATGTTACGCGGCGGCTAGGGTCTCCGCGGGGCGGGCGGCCGCTTCTCCTGTTAGTTCCTCAGCGCCGTTAGCACTCTCCTAGCCGGGTTAACGAGAAGAGAGAAAAAAAAACAGAATGTTAGTATCGGTCGTGACGTCGGCCTAACACCAGCCCCAAAACGCGGCCCGGCCGTTCTAGCGCTTTCGAGCTGACGTAGTCGCGTAAACGGTAACAGTTAACCAATAACGGATAACCGTTGACTGCTATCCGTTAACTGTTAACCGGTAACGTTAACCGTGCAGCTAAAAGCGGTAAAAGGGCACCGGACCGTTGCGACCAGCGTTACGTATTCTATTTTAAAATAGACAAATCGATAATATAAACTCCAGGGAGGCTATCAGGCATTCGTGCCGAAGAAGGCCGCACGGTTTGCGGTTGACGCACGCGGGGCACTATTCGAATCAATTAGTTTACGGCAGTTAATGGTTGAAAAAAAATATTGTTAAGTAATTTAGTATGATAATGATAATCTACGATATAGGATTAAATGCCCAATAGTTCCCAACAGGGCAATGCTTGAGACATCGTATCGTCTAAGCCACGTGTTCGTGAGTCAAACATTGCCCGGACAAACAAGCAAAGGTAATATATTTAATCACTTAAGTAATAACCATAGCACCCCAATGCAAGTATGTAAGTTATTCAAAACATCGCTAAGAGTATTCGACAATCGTATATGGTTGCATTCACTTAAATGTTGTTAATAAGTCTGTGATTACGTATCAATAATGTCATTACATATTTGCATGTTAGTGACTCATATAATATAAATACATAGTTACAGATACTCCGCGAGTTGTGACGGTAGCAGTTATGACGGTGCACTTTATAATTATTGTTTTAAACAAACGGGAACTTGGCCTTGTGGAGTTGCAGTGTTAGTCGTGTGAGGCTACAACTGTCCAAATGACTGCACGGCATCAACTTTACTGATTCATAGACAATAGCGTCGTAAACTTTACACTGAACGCGACCTACGCCAGCTGACAAATGAAAACTCAAAATGGGTGTATTTTTTTTTTAATTTCAGACAATTTATTGTAATGTATATATATCCTCTGAAAATGCATTTAATATTTACAATCAACAATTTAAACAATATCGTACACAAACATAGTCGCTTATATAAACCATTATCAAAAAAAAAATATAAATTACGAATAGCATTTTGATTCTTAAATTCATTTCGTGTAAAAAAGCGTGATAATACGTAGACGGCATGTTCGCCTGTTTAAATCCACAAGGACACAAGTGCAATTATAATCTTAATGTAATATATACTTTCTAATAAGAAAGCGTAAAATAATTTTAACTAAGGCAAAGTAGAAACAACTAGCTTAGACTTTACAAATAAAAATCTTATTTTGACTATGAAAAATAAAAGTTGTGATTATTATGAAAACATCAAGTCAAAGGAAGAGCTTTCTATTTAATACTGGACTGATGGCACATTTCTGGAAATGCCTCCTCCTTTGACGAATACTGGACGTTTACTGAGGAAAGAAGGATTTCACAACCCGACGCTAGCACCTGCGTAGATTCTATTTGGCGGAACGGAACACTAAAAGTTGATTACTTTTCAAATTCTGATAATGTCTTATTTATGCTAAATATTGCAATCCTTCTCTCCCTCAATCATATTGCTAAATGGTACCCGAAACATTGCTCGAGGTGTGATTGCTCGAAGACACATGTTGTGATAACAAACTACTGACTATATAGCATGTTATGGGCAAAAATAAAATTATTTAAAACTTTTTAAGGATCAAAAAGAAACAAAGTTATTCAGAGTATTGCATCACAACACGTAACAGGTCTAAAAATCTATAAAAAACGAAATATAAAAATCACAGTTTTGAAATTATGCAGTGTCACTTCAGATCCGGTACGAAGTAGTGATGGGCATAATACATTCTAACATCATATTAACTAATAAAACATAACTAATAAGTACACGATAAAAATAAATAGAAAGGACACAAAGAGACAGTAAAGCAGAGGCACTCACGCATAACCGACGAATATTTTTGCTAAAATGACACTAAATTGCGTGGCTAAAAAGAGCACAGTCGCGTGACACTGTAGGCCGTGAATGCGCAAATTTCGTGTCCAAAAGTTTCGCTACGAAAATTGCATTATACAAATAACTATTATGAGAGACACGAAAGTTTCACATTCGGCGAACAAGTGTGGGAGATATGCAAGCGTATTCATCGTAGGCATGCGTGCGCGCGCGCTTTTTACCTTGTGAACAAAATGGCGGCGCGAGAGCGTTTTGGCGGGAATTAAGGCGCCGGTAAGGCAGTGCGCTGGTAAGGGTGCTCCCTCACTTGCGCGAGCCGACCCGCCCTCCGCACCACACCTAGCGGCATACGGACATTTATCATCTGTCTCTCAACAGAACATCAACTTCCCAACTGCGCCAAATATGTCGGGAATTATTTTCTCTTTTACATTTTTATATATACCGCGTATACAAAACACTTAATTTTGCCTCTAACTGTGTATACAGTTGTGTTTACGATAATTACGTATTGTAATAATTGCCTGGGTACCTTAATCCGTAAATGCTGGAAAGAAATGTAATCTCATTAATTTATAATAATAGAATACATCTCGTAATTTCATCCTTAACTAATTATAATAGTTATCACTGCCAAATGTTTTCTTAAACATTTTCTAAGTCAATTTAATAACGCATTTTAATTTTTTTTTATTTGGCAGTACCTCTAATGTCGACTACAATACCTAACCTATGAATTACTTATCGTTAATTATTTGCTTTGGAAAAATATGAAAAGAAAAAAATTACATGAAAATTACATGTAGGACATTTTCAATCCCGAATAGTTTCACAGGTAATGGATGGTTTAATAATTTCATCTTTTATCTGACTCGACAGCATTTCGGTCATAAATATATCTAAAATAAAATAATGCTGTATATAATTCATAAAGCTCACTCATTTCTAATCTAACTAAAAATCTTTCAAAGATAATAATACTTAACCTATGGTATGTTTATAAATATTGTAATATAACTAATATATCAATATGGCTAATAAATCAATAAATTACGAGTTATAACATAAAATAACATTTCGTTTTTTGCGGTTGCGTAAAATGTTAAATTTAAGTTATAGCATGTAAAACTCCAAATCACCATAGAATGTTCTGGAAATTGTTCGTTTTTTATTACAGCAATATTAAAAAGTCAGTTATGTTAAAAGTTAGAATATTATTATCCGTGTGTGTTTTTGAAAAATCAATTTTCATATTTGGTCCCTTTTGCTTGTAATCGCTGTATTATTTTTCCAACAAGAATTGTCGTCGTTTAAAGACTGTTAATATTTAGAAAAAAACTGAATTGTTAATCACATTAAAGTTTCTTTGAAAGTCTAAAAGGGCGAGAATGACATGCAGAGTGATGATATTAAATCACTATAAAGTCCAAATAAACTTTTCAAGTTCATAAACAACTGTTTGTATTCTCATAAACAGGTTAATTGATTAGTTGTGTTACAAGCAAGGGTTATCACAAGAACTATATATTAATGGGTTCTTTATAATTTAAAAACAAAAAAACCAAGTACGATAAATAAAAAATCTACATCTTTGTATACGAAATATCGGTAACTTGAAAGAGTTCTATTGGCAGTTTTTCTTTAAAGATTAAACTAAAATAATCAACTAGTACAACAAAGTGCCATCGTCCTTAACACGAGGCCACCGTAAAATAGAATATGCAATAAATACCAGAAAATATAATAATAATTTCAATAAATATCGATATAATCTTTAAAATAATAAATCATAATAATATCTTTGTTCGCTCGTAAACAAAAAAAATATACTTTGTGTGTTGACTGTACAAAACGGATTCAGGTGCTAACAGGATCTTACATTAACAACATCGAAGGTACAAAAGATTCGTGTCACTAGGTTAGGTTGCTTAAAATAACATTTCTTAGTCTACGCATATCGATCATGGCTTTTGTTTGACTGGAGGCGGCGTCCGTAGATTGTTTTGCAGACGCATTAGAACTTAAGGACGGTATAATTGGAGGAGCTGATACGGTGAATGGTCGTAGCGGTCGTATCTTATTGTGGTCTGATGCGTTTGCGGCCATTGTCAAAAGCCAGCGAGTAGATACCTCGACGCTGTAACCTCCATTAAAATAACTTTATTCACACAGTTCAATCAAGCTCGACGCCATTTTGTTTTGTTTAGTCGGTTAGTCGCCGTGTAGCCCGGCGATGTTAATAGCCACTATACATGTTTCGATCTAAATATGTTACTCAAATAACAGTTTATCGCTGGATATTTTTGGTGACGTTACATTTTGTTTCATAGTTTAGTGCGCTGTTTTTAGAGCGGAACAACATAGGACTCTGAAAAAGAAACACGAAACTTGCATGCAATATTAAACGTTGAGTTAGCGTGTGAAGTTTGAAACACATGCATTTTACCAACAAGTTAGACATAATATTATGTTTAGATCTTGACTTAGTGACTTGTTGGCGTATAACCCGATACCGTGTGAATTTACCATTAGTTTACATTTGATAGCATCTTCGCAATAGAGTTCGATGTTAAATACTGACCGAGAGCCGTATCGGGTTCCTTTATATCGAAAATACAATGTTTAAATATTTTCTCATACTGTTTATTCGCATTACTATGGGAACAATGCGGGGGAAATGCGGCTAAATTCGAACATAACATTTAAATTTCACGCTTAAGACTTTCGTTGAATCGTTAACGCTAATCCGCGTCGATCAGAGTCTGGTGATAGAGTCCAATAAAGCGATTATAGCAGCGAGCGAATGATGATTCAAATTTCGAACCACACCCTATCGCGAGCGAGGAACCCGCAGAGTCCAATAAAGCGAACAGAGCGGCGCGCGAATGGTGGTTCAAAGACCCCATTGCGAGCGAACAACCCGCGCGAGATGCTACCAAAGGGGATCAACGGGCGAACAACCCACCGGTGTGGTCGGCGGCCGCGTACTCGGCGGTGAGCAGCGGGTTGGCGGCGGCGGTGAGCGCCGCGTAGTTCGCGTAGTCAGCGTACGGCGACGCGTAGATCAGCTGGTGGGCGGGCTCGCCGGGCGAGAGCAGGCCGGCCGCGCTGGCGCCGGTGCCGTTCAGCAGGCCCGCCTGCGCCCCGGGGCCGGACATGCGCGGCGACAGGATCAGGGGCGCCCCGAGCGGGGCCTGCGTGCGCAGCGCCACGCCGCCGACGCCGGCCACGCCGCCGCCCGGCGCGAGCAGCCGCTGCGTCTCGGCCGCGGCGGCCGCCACGCGCCGCCACTCCTCGTCCGCTGCGGACGGCGCACGCGTCAGTGCGATCTCGTTTTTTTTTTCTTCTTCTTATGGATGACAGCCGGCCAGTTGTTTGGTTTTATTTCTTTTTTATGTGACAGAGTGGCAAACGGGCTGGCGGTTCGCCTGGTGTTAAGTGATAACCGCCAACTATGAACATTTGCAACACCCGTAGGGTTGCAAATGCGTTGCCATCTTTAAATAAAGTCAGCCCCGGCTACCTCACTCACCAGAGGAAGCGCAGATGTGCAACACTTTTACTGTACGGCGGTCTTCTGTGAGGTCGTGGTACTTACCCGGACGAACCTACCTATTCGTGCAACAGTGAACACTGTTACGTGGCCCTACTACAATTATTTGGTATTTGTTTTTTTTTTTTTAGAAGATGGCAAGCCGTCTGGCGTTTCGCCTGATGTTATGTTATGACAGCCTTTAGCCTTTCGTATTTTTTAAGGACGAAGATGGCAAGCGAGATTCACCTGATGTTGAGTGATGACTGCCTTTAAGACATTTGCAACACCGAAATGCGTTGCCAGTATTTTTCAGTGTTCCTCATTTTGTGAGTATATGACAGTGCTACGTTGGCACGGTTTTAGCTATCTCAAGCGTACGCATACGCGGATCTAGAGTGAGGATCATGCAGTTCATGACCTTATCCCGAAACCAAATCACTTTCTTTTCAAAGTTTGATCATTTCTGATTTTTTTTAATTACGAATGAAAACTTCTCCGGAAACATTTCAAAGAAAATGCCTTGCGTTTTTTGAAGAGTAAAACTAAAAGCAGAAGGTCATTTAACATAATACATAGTTTATAATAAATATTTTTTTACTGTTGTGCAGGTAATTTTGCATAAAATTATAAGAGAAAATTATTTATTTACGAACTTTTAATAATAATTTTAATACTTATATTCTTAAGGTATTAACAACCCCATCTATAGTCCTGGGCTTATGGAATGAGGTTAAGGTCTATCATATAAGTTGACTAAAAGGGGAGACTGAGCGGTCGATTAGGATGAGGGCCCTCATCACTCGCTAAAGTGTTCCTCCCTCACAGCTGGAACGCGGGAACAGTGTTCCATATTTACAGCTGAGTATTATCGTGTATATACCGTATAGCCGTGATAGCTCAGTGTCCGGGCGCTCGCCTTTAATTCAATATACTCGAGCAACCTGAGTTCGATCCCCGGTGACGGCAGCAATTAAATTGTTAATTTTAAGTGCTGTCTTTATCACGCGCTCAACGGCGAAGGAAAACATCGTATTTTAGAAATAATAACAAAAAAATTATTTCGAAGACAAAGTCCGGAAATCCGCAGTGGGGCCGCTCGGTGGATTAGGCCCTGTAAAAGTGGAGGCCATTGCCCAGCAGTGGGATATGTATAGGTTGTTACTTTTTTTACCGTATAGGTACATTTAAATTTGAATTAACATTTTTTCTTCCTCTGTAATTCACCCTTTTCGATATATTTTACCCCTAATACGCATTGGCTAGAGTTTGCACAGAAAAAAATCAAGTCTCCGCTGAAGTCATGACTAAAAGCACCATGGGCCAGTGACGTCATTGATGTCAATAATTAACTACCGTAACCATGGCGGCAATCAATAAGTCATCCATGTTCGTAGTTATGATGAATCACTAATTGAAAATATCCTCACCCTTTTGATGAAATAAGATGCACTCATTCGTCATCGTACTATGGTTAAATCATCAAAACCTTTATAAAAACAGAATTACGCATTATTTCGTTCTATTACCTCCAAGTTTTCTTGGAGCTCATTTGCAATCAGCATTATAGTCGTAAATGCATGTTGTTATTACTATATACTATATACTTGAGTACTACTACTTCGGTCAAACACGATATTATCCAAGTGAAGTAATGAAATACAAAATCAATCAACTACTGTCCATAAAATCAAAAGTAAATTACAAATCCAATTTTTTGTTAGTTAAAAACCCTTTCATAAAAATTAAAACTCCCTGATGAAGGTGTTTATATCACAACTTAAGTGAAAACCATTAAAGAACGATTAAGTCACAATATTATTAAAAAATTCGTACAATACACAATCATTTCTATTGTGGGAAAACATTTTAATAATTTACATTGTTTAAACATATAATAGAGTACAAACTTCTGTTTCATATTTCAACACATTTCGTAATATAATAGAGATGCCGCGAATAGTTGGTATAGATTATAGAATACCGATTAATCGCCATTATTTATAGCGAATAGTCGAAGGTCTCACCATAATTATTCGTCTAAAAGGGAATTTATATTACAATAAAATTTTTATCAAACAATAATATCACGCTTGTGGGGTAGTCTTGAACTTACTAATCATTTGAAAATGAAAATGAAAATGAAAAATATTTATTAATATATTAATTGTCACGATAATCTAAAATTTTTGTTTTGTCAAAAGTAAGCTTGCTAAACAATACTTAATCACACCAGCGAATTGTTTATTCAGGAAATATTTAAAAAACTACTTATTCTTCACCACAGTCTGTCTTTTTGTAGATTGAATATTAATTTAACAATTCATGTTAAAGTTAATCAGTTAGATTAACTTTAACATGAATGAATAATTATTCACTTTTATATTGATAATAACAATATATAATAATAATAACAACCTATACATATACTAAATTTTTGTCGTTTAAGAAAAATTATAGTTTTGTTACTTTCTTTTTCTTTCATTTTTTGGTCATTAAAAGTCTATTTTATACAACTATTCGTCGAATAACGAGTTAAACTCACTATTTATTCGGTATTCGATAAATAACAAAACAATGTCGAGTGACATTAAAATTTGTAGATAAAGTACGAAAAGATTGTCGCCGCTGTAGTCAAATTTCTAAAAAAATAAAAAAAGAATGTCGAGTGACGCCTAATAGCGAGTATTCGGGGCATTTCTATTTTGCAACAGATTGTAGTATAAATACAATGTTTAAATATTAAAAACATTTTCCCCAATACCCAGTGGTAGATAAGTGTTAGGACTTATGGTAGGGGATTAGTTACAAAACATAAAGGCGTCCATACTTATGAGGCACTGACCGTTGACTGGCACGACGGCTTTCGCGCTGGAGTCGCGGTAGGTGCCGTTGATGATGGCCAGTTCCATCAGCTGGCGCTTCTTCAGCTCGTCCTCCCCGTCCGCTTGCTGGGGATCATCGAAAACGATCTTTGCGGGCTTCGAAATAAAATGCAACATGCGTTGCACAGCTTGTGTATGTGCATGACAGCATTCGAATTTAACATGCGACAACCGCCGAGTTTTCGCGTCCATTTAACTTCGCATTTAACTTGGGATCCGAACATAAAGACGATGTACAATAATTAAAAAAATGAGAGCTTATACCGTGCGAATACATAAAAAAAATGTTGCACTATAGTAGTAGGCTCGTTAGGGGAAGGCCCCACAGAAGGCATGATGTGGAAGTTTTATTCTTCAGCGTTTCGTCTGGCGTGTTGCACTGGCCCACCTTTTTTTAAAAGGCAGCAACGCAACGGCACTTTGTTGCAGAAGTCTATGGGCGGCGGCTATAAGTTCACATCGGGTGAACTGTCAGCTCGCTTACCACCTTAAAATCGTTCACCTTAAAAAAGTTCACATCGGGTGAACTGTCAGCTCGCTTACCACCTTAAATTCGTTCACCTTAAAAAAGTTCACATCGGGTGAACTGTCAGCTCGCTTACCACCTTAAAATCGTTCACCTTAAAAAAGTTCACATCGGGTGAACTGTCAGCTCGCTTACCACCTTAAAATCGTCACCATTTCAGCATTTTCAAGTCCACTAATGAACATAGGCCTTCCTCACAGACTGTCACGAAACACGACCCAGAGCCACCTGCATCCATTGACTGCCCGCCCATTTGTACCAGGTCGTCATTTCATCTAATGGGGGGTGCAATGATGGCCAATACGAGATATACTCGAGAACATTTCATTTCTCCCTTGCCATAGGTATGGCGTCACATAAAGAGTATAGTAGTATATATAAGTTCCAATAAACAACCCAAAGAGCGCGATTAATTTAGAATAAATGATGCTTACGGGAACAAGGAGGCGTTTGACCTCCTCAACGGCCCTGGCAAGTTTGATCTTTGCCCTGTTCTCCGTGTCTTCAACTGTGAGAAGCACGTGGAGGTCATCAGCTAGGTGCTCCCAGTTGGGCTTGCCCCTGTTGGCGTCCTCCTGCAAATCAATTGTGCTAGTATAGTCACACTGCGACACCAAGAGACCTCTTAGCTCCTTAACAGTAAACTAATAGATTCCTTATGATTATGCGAATACGATACACAGTTAAATGAAACTATTCTATGGACTTTATCGCGTTTCTTTATAATTAAAAACGTTCCTGATCAAGGAACAATCAGTCCTGACAATGAACGCTGTAGTTTTGTAAACGACGGGAATTTAGAGTCAAAATAAAACTCGAAAACGTCCGTTAAATTTGTTTCGTTTAGCCAAGTGAATTCGTTCCTCCATCAAGTATTGCAAAAAGTCTAAGTTTTTGCAAATAATACACATCACATTTGTTGCTAGTTAATTGCAATTAATATCTCCGAGTACGAGGCTCGGCGGCGCAGTTGCTTAGCTGTTAGCTAGGATGCCGAGACTCTTGGGTTCGATTCCCACATGGGAAAAGTATTTCATTATCTGACCTACAGATAACTGTTCCGGAACTGGGTGTTTGTTCCCGAGGAGGGTTGATGTCAGGCAAGCGGCCGGTCATAAAAAACAGCCTAGGTGGGATTAGGGCAGTAGGATGATGAAGAATGGATTAAAAAAATATTTAGGACAATACACAATCAGAATAAATCGACTCAAAATAAAAATAAACTGTACATACATGAGAATATTCTTTAAATCTTACATTGTTTCCAGTAACAGCTGCGTGAAAAGTAAAGTCATCACGTTTAAAAAAATCCAAGTCTATCCATATCATGTCAAATATCCATACATATTTATTGAAGATACAGCAAAGCATTTGTTTTGCTAGCGGGGAAACTCTGCGGCGGGAACAAAGAGCGTTATCGACTCAGTTTACCTTTTTCTTATCTCTCATGGAGCCTTTTCCTCTGACCATGATTTTGCAGCCCGTTTCCTGCTCCAACTGCTTCGCGGTCATACCTCTCGGCCCTAAGATCCTTCCCACGAAGTTGAACTGTAAAAATGCAAAGTCAACATGAATTCGTGCGTGTTGTTTAAAAAGCATGAGCATTTGGTGACAACCATATTTAGTGCGTAACTGATGGTGCCGTGGAAAAACTAGAATTTAAATGTGTAGATATTGATGATGATGAAACGTACAAAAGTATTAGTGTTACCCAAAAACTGAACGAACCAAAATATAGAATACACTCAAAAAAAACTATTGCATTTTTTTGTTATTGACACCCTTTTATTATGGCAACTACTTTATTTAGTAATACTTTAAACGTCATCCCAATAAATGCAAAAAGTAAGTGACAATTGCAAAATTTTAATAACATATTATCTGTTATACATATACCCTTTCCCTGAAAATCAGAAAAAGGCACAATAGAAAAGAGTTAAAAAAAATATTTTGACATAAAAAAAGAATCAAATACGATCATTTTGATTGTTGGTTACACGTTGGTTACGACTGAACTATACGTTAAATTGCGGTCGAGTATTGATCAGGTCTAATTAAAAAACTAAAAAAGAGAATCAGTATAGAATTTTCACAAAGAAACAATAGAAACGGGGCCATGCGTTTATGGAGCATCAACGGTCGTGATTCAACAGCAGCGGTTTTAACGAGTGCGATTCTGGTGCGGAGTTACGACTTCCAGGACTAGTAGCGAAGCCCCAATTCCAAATGGACCAAATCTAAAGGCATTAGGCCATTAATTACTCGCGGCGCAAGCATAAACCGTGTTTCCTGCGCGCATTAGTAGCAACTTGTACCAGCGTATAGAACATATGACAACCTCGATTCCGACGCATCAAAGCGCCGGTCAGTGGACGATCCTAGTCAGTGCCGTCCATTCGTCGAGAAATGGACCAGTTGGCGTCCGGCCAGAGTGCGTCTATCATCGAGTTCCTCTCGAGGCAAATCTTACGCCATTCGAAACGCCCGAAACGTCCAATACACAAAATCGACACGGAATTTGTCACGCGCGCCACGCCAAATTGTTTCCCGCGACAGCTCGCAAAGTGGCGTAAGACGTCGACGTTATAGTGAGGGTTTAGAGCCGATGGCACGCTAATAACAATGATAAATTGGTTTAGAAAAAATTCCTAAATTGCGAATTGCATTCGATCTGGAAAGATTAGGTAACTAATTATTATTCGTCGTGTGGTACGGTCTCTTTTTTTAGATCATAGAGTCGTATTTTTGTTATGTTTGGTATTGTTTTTTTTATATTATCATATTTATTTTACGTTATCACGTAATAAGCAAATGACGAATCAATCAATCAATAAATGGCAGATGATTCCGCCGTTTGTAAAGGCTTGTTGTACAAAAAAGTGTTAAATAAATAAATATCAAATGATACTAATTTGCCTATAAGTAAAAATCAAAATGTTGCTATAAATTAAACGTTTAAACTTTCCGCATATATTTTGTAGCATTCAAATAAGCCTCCGTTCACATTTATTTTATCGTATTTTTTGGAGAATTTAATGTAACAGAATTTCAAGTTATTAATGATTCTACTAATGTTATTAAAGCCTGCATGTTTAGTCTAAGTTAAAAATCATACCTACTTGTGAAATTTTACACATTGTATGTGACAAGGTAAGGTAACATATACAGCGTGTCTTTACAATGGCGACAATAAAAGAACACACATATAGAGGATAGCTTTTTCAAATTGTATTAAACATTTCAATTCTTTAAACGTCAATATTTACAGAGTTATTAAATTTTCCAAAACAAAAAATTTAAGAACATCCTTACGTATAAAACTGTAACGTAAAGTTCATTTGTAAAGGTCTCAAAGCATATGAATGGGTTGAATGAATTTAAAAGAGACAAAACTGTACTGTTAGAAGGAGAGGCTTGTAATGCGACGCTGTGGCAACGAATGAAAAAGTCTCGGAATGTATGAATCAGTCAGTTGTAGTTGTATAGGATGTTACAAATTTTGTTTCTTTTTTACTTGTTTCTTTGAAAAGTATTTTTTTTAACTATGGGTTTTTTAACGTTAATATTTTTTATGATTATTGGCAAGTAGCGTTAGACGTGTGTTAATTTATCGTCGCGATGGTAACGACACGCTGTATATGTATGAAATTATAAAGTACAAATTTATACAACCGTATATATTTATATTTTATAATTCAAGATAATGTAAAACTTCTATTACAGAATGAACAAGGATTATTATTCGTCAATATGCATTCTGTGATCAATAAATTTGTATTTAATTTCTGTTTCATGACGTGGTTTTTTAAAATAAAAAATTACTATTGCTTAGTTTCCATTCCTTTATTTTTTATAATACTTATGATATTTGTTTGTACCGCACGAAAATAGCTTTAAGCTGTCAATAATAATCCCTACTTTATTTTGCCCAAGTGGACAACAAAGCTCAACCGGACGCGCCGCCATTTTGAAATAGCGTCGCGCTAGTTGGCTTCGTGCCCACTCCTTTGACTTTCCACCAGTTAGTTAATATTTTCTTCACGAAGGCGATTATTGTATTTTCAAACGTGAAAACAACTCGCCCGAGTCTCAAATTTTCCCGAGCCATTCTTGTGAACGTACGCCGTCACGTCAAACGTTCGGGAACGTCTCATGTCAATGTCAGCCAATTCAAAGCGGGATTCATTCATACATTTTTTGACGAATGTTTCCCGTTAAACATTTTTCGGCATTATTTATTTCGAAACAAATGTACAGATGTTCAAATGGCTAACACATCTAATGTAATGAGGACGTGTGATTTTTTAGAACGTGTGATTGTGAGATGTGGTTTAGGAATAACTAACAACGTGGCAACAACGCAGAGTTATAAATAAGCAATGAAATGTACGATGAAGAGGCTGGTTACGAAGGAAAAGCAAAGAATCTTTTTGAACAGCAGTAAATAGATGAGAATGTAAATTTAAACATTTTATAGAACCGTCAACTTCATTTTTTTACTAACACGCCTCACGGCTGATCACTTTTCTTAATTTAAAATAATGTCACAAAATGGAGCACCAAATGCACATGCCCCGCGGCCGCGATTAATCACAGTCGGAAACACCGTTCCCAAATTTATAACCCGTATATTTTCGGACGAAAATTTGTTGAAATCGAGTTTCCGATCCGTTCTGTTTATTCGAACTACAGGCGTTTGTTTATTTTGCATAATATATCCACAAATATTTATAAAGAGCGAATTCATAGTTTTTAATATCATATTTAAATATGGCGTCGATGCCTCACTGGATTTTTATTGATTCAGCCCGTACGGCCTTCTGCCAATCGTCTTACATAGCGGATGACAGAAATATTATGTCATCGGATGTAGCTGGCCGATTAAATCTCTGCTCCATCTAAGTAAAAAAGAAACCTAAGACCTTGCACTTCGAACGGAAGTTAGAACTGAGACTGACACTAGTGACATCAATTAGGGAAGTCTTGCATCCGTTGTACGCAGTAACATAAGTTTTAAGATTATTAGTTTATTAAGTAAGTTTATTTTTGTAGCGAATATTTTCCCGCTTGCGTGCAATATCACAGACTAGAAAAGGTAAACTAAAGTAACAGCCAATATGTCTCAAAGCCCTAGCTTTGCCAAGCAAAGGCCTCCTAAAGGATATTAGGACATAGTCCACCACGTGATCCCACTGTAGATTGGCGGACTCATAATATCGAAATATATTTTGTTATTACATATTTCGAAGATATGCAGGTGAGTGAGTGAAGGTGAAGGCATCGTAGAAATTTTAAACTATTTGAATTGATGATTCTGATCATTACGAAGATTATTCTGATCAATTCAAAAAGTTTAACCATCCTTTTGGGAACTCAAATGAAATTTGAAATGCCATTTGACAGCTGATTAGTTAACTTCTACGATGATCAGTGTTTTAGAAACCGGCCGTTATTTACACGTTGTTTGTTATATTATCATTCGGTGACTGATCACGAAAACTTCGCACGGGTTAACTAGAACAATATTAGTGATTCTAACATAGTCCTAGTTGTATGATAGTTCTAGTTCATTTTAAGCGAATTAAAACAGTTAAAAGCACTAGGAACGATACTACGGCTTTGAAACGGGAGGAGGCGAGGCAGTTATTTGACCGTAAATAGATGCACATAAACAATAGTTGGTACTCTTAAAACACCGCCGGCGGCGCATCCAATCGGTAAACATCAATCGCGCACCGCATCGTAAGATATGCCGGCTTTGCTTTATACCTAAACCACGGACTGTATTAAGAATTCCAATTAACTTACGGTCTTTATTTGTCGTGTAGTTGTAATCGACTATGGTAAATGAATTCAACGTGATCACATCTAATATCCTATTATCACATTTTATCCCGGAAGACGTAGCGTTGGATGGTCTCCCTCTAGGTGGACCGACGACATCGTAAGAGTCGCGGGCAACCGGTTGATGCAAACGGCAAAGTATCGTTCGTTGTGGCGTTCTAAGGGGGAGGCCTATGTTCAACAGTGAACGTCTTGCCGCTGATGATGATCATGACATCTAATATTTATTGTTAATATTTTAACGAGGTAAGAGTATGGTAGAAGGCAAACATGCGGAGAGTTGACCTGATGGTAATTGATTTTCTCCGCACATCTACAACAATGTTTGCAGAAGTTGCCAAAGTTTAAAAGAACGGGACTCGGCTGTCAGACCCATGGCTACAAATGCTATCGATACTGCCACTTAAGTCGGTCTTCTGCCCCACGGTCACACCACAGTTAAGTTATCGTTACACTATCTTTATTCATTTATACTGTGGCTAATTCACCATCTAGTTGTGACTGCCCTTATTATCTTTATTTTAATGGGATGGCGGATGTACTTTCGGTCCAAAAGCCTAAGCTAAGCTACTTTAGTTACGTATTAAATCAGGTCGATTTATTCTTACAAAAAATACTAATAAATTTTGTAACGTGGTATCGTTCTCGTAGTTATGGTCATTGAAATGGTGGTAGCCGGGCCTTGAGTTCAACGGTTAACTTTGATTCTCGACTTCTTCTGTCTAGCCTTGGTCCATTTTGTGACGAGAACCGTTTTTCTATTCTCAATTAAACATCGAACTGTTATCGGCTTCTATATCTATCTATATCTTCGTTTTTGACGTCTCTAAGCCGATCCAGTTGCGGCCGTTCCTTTATCTGTAGGACATGTTTCTTAAGGGTTTATATATGCTTTGTATCTTCAACAAAGGTGAATACCCCATTGCTGTCTATCATGTATCAGGAATGTTGACTACAGGGAGGCTTCAACGTAGTGCAATAATGATGATGATGAGCGATTAGCAAAATAAGTAAATAAATCCTATTCTCTCTTATTATTGCACTCTTTTTTCATTCAATGCTATATTCCGAAGCTACTGAAGAGATTTTAGTGTGGCCATTAATATATTAGCACTTCCACTCCTGAACCATTGATTTCCAAAATTCCGCTACAACTTTTAATTTCATAGACACCGAAACACAGTTTACGGTTTAAAATATAATAAACATTACGTCAGTACAGACGGTGTTATCGATTACAAGGAATTATTAACGCTCGTAACGTGGCACGTACAAAATAATGCAACTTCGTGAAAATTTTATAATGCCAACTCACGTAATTGATGGGCTGTTTTATAGTCCACGAGTAGTTTAACAACAGATTGATTCGCGAGGATAATCGGTATAACGAGAAACTGGGGCTTTCATTTTCAATTAAATCTCCTTGCACCATTGATTAATAAATTGCGGATTTTAAATCCATGTCCATTACTCATTATGCCACTAAGTACAATACCTATTGCGGATATGCATTGTTCTTATTTGATATTGTAATAAATTCTATACGATTGTATCCTTACAATATTATGATCTTCTTTATTCATAATCGCACGGACAAACGTGATACTTTCTGGCTCTTTTTTATAATTTTAAATTAAAAAAAAATACAAAAGTACTAAACAACGGTTATTGCATGCTTTTAATAAATACTAGATAATATACTTTAAACTTATGTCAGTTAACTTATGTAAATTTAAAGTATTAAGATAAGTAATTAATGTAATGAAATAAAATCTTAAAGTTTTGATGTTGCATGTAATAACCGAAGTTACGGGACAAATTATAAAGTGATCATTTTTACATTATGATGGTTTTTCTCCTCGCCTCCAAGTAACTTGGTAGCGTCATTGCATAAGACGTTGGACCTTTTCGAAGATTAGGGTCGAACTGTCGAGTTTAACAACGCTAACCACTTATGTCACAGTAATTCAATTTGCTGTTTAATGTATGACCAATCGGTACCACCTACGCGATGTGCGCAAAGCGTTATTACGATGTATGGAAGGACAAATGGACCATTAAAAATGCCGTTTCGTGTTTTATTCCCATTCGATAAATGATTTTATTCCTACCACAGTCGCGATCGAGGTGACGAATGACAGCGCTAACTGCAAATATCAAATATTAATGGCAGTCGCATCGACATCTGTCATCTACCGCGAATAATAAATTGCGTGTTGCACTCGAATCTGATTTCAATATTGTTCATAGGCAAAGTGACGTAATAATTAATAGCTTTGACTCAAAGTTGCATCTCTTATCATTATTGACTGGGTGAAGAATTGCGACGGATGAATTACTCATTGCTTTTCGAATTTATACTTCTTTTGGTGCGTTAGTGAATATTTAGGATGCGCGTACAGTGTCGTGAAATTCACAACATGGACTTAGTCGATACATCTCCCATAGTATGGCGTGAATTCGTTTTAATTATATATTACGACCGGTCCCAGCTTCGCACGGGTGCAATGTTTTATACATATAAACCTTCCTCTTAAATCACTGAATCTAGTAAAAAAATCCGCATTAAGATGCGTTGTGTAGTTTTAAAGATCTAAGCATACATAGGACAGACAGACAGCGGGACGACTCTATTTTATACTATGTGGTGATGTGTATTGAACGATATGTAAATAAAAATAAGGTTACAGTTTTATTTTTACTTTCTTACGCCAAAGAAGTATAATTTCTTAGTTGTGTACGTAAGTAAAAAAACACGATATTTTTTATGTCAAAATGCACACGGTTAACTTCATGCCAAGTGAGGGACGTCGCCTAAGGACACTGGCAACGGAGAGATGCTGTAGTCGTGTATAAATGTTTACCCAATTCATGAAACGAAGTGCGAAGCATTAATAATTTTTAGTTCACTCCGATCCTCTGTTAGATGGTGTTACTTACCGACCGCTACACGTCGTATGCAACGCGAGCTTTTTTTTAATTTTTTTTTTCATGGAAAAAGGAAGACAAACAAGCATACTATCGTTGTTCTACCGGAGTATTATTTATAGTATAAAAAATACTAATAAGTTTATATTAAATTGCTACAACGATATGGATAAAACATTATACATTTACGTTCGAGTATAGCTTTCGGATAAAACTGTTATAACAGTTTATAAATTATATGGCGGCCCGCACTGGTTGCGTATACTCGGAACAGTGGACCCGGATACATTAGTTACGTGCCGTGACATTGCCTTTAATGTCCGGGATTGCTATTCATGTCAGAACGAAATGTGCAATTTCTATGTTGGTAATTGGGCGCAGTTCGGCGCCCTAATTGATGTATGCGAAATGTAGCGTTCTTTAGTGCAAGTCAGTTCAGACGTGAATGCAAAATCCGTAATCAGACTAGCAATGTTCGTCATTATCTATGCGATAAAATAATCTTTGGATAAATATATAATAATAAATATATATAATAATAAAAAAAATTATAATCTTCCTCTGCCATCTATAGCAACCGGAAAAAAAACTCATTTTGACTACGTGTTATTTTGTTATTAGATCTCTGTCCATTTTGTTATGTATTATGTCTCTATCAAATTGTGCATATAGCTCAATGGTTTAGGTGTTCATCTGCCAATTGCGATTGGGCGTAGTGTAGTTCGATTCCTACACGGGACAGAGGTTTTTGTGAGCCATAAATAGTTTTTCCGAAACTGAGTGTGTTGGTGCCAGGACAAACAGGAATCACGTTTTATTCTATTTATAGTAGAACAGAATTGTTAAATTGATCACTGTTTAAAATCATGACACAGTACGTAAAAAAATAACTAAATACACATCCCTTTATAGTTCAAGTCGATTTTCAATTTAACAATTATGTTTCACACTCGGAATGTACATATTCGGAAACCCAAATTAAGTGGCGATATTAACCCGTTAGAACAACCTGTTAGAATAACTATACACCACAAATGCAGTAGCGTCTACTCAGCTGTGGCATGTTAATATTTACTAACAGTACCGTTAGCTCGGCACAAATTATATTACCAATGCGGTTTTGTGCTTTAAAGTGTGCTTGAATACGGTTAAGTTTATCCCTAGCATTTAATAATCAAATAATATATTAACACTGCAAACCTGTGACTTCTATTTCTTTAACTATGGCTTACATTAATAAGTTATGTCTAATTTTCATACTTTTTTAGAGCAGCAGTCAGGTTGTTTCGCAATTATGGCATGCAGTTTTTATGTTTAAATACTAGCTGTGCCCGCGACTTCGTCCGCGTGGTATTTAAAATTTAATAAATTAAAATTTGTAAAATAAAAGTAGCCTTAAGTTATTCCTTATTACATCATCTATCTGCCAGTGGGTTCCGTCAAAATCGGCCCAGCCAGACAGACAAAAATTGTAAAAAATTTTATTTTAGTATATATACGGTGTATAACATCCATTTATTTGCATTTAGTAAAAAGCGGTAATTTTATTATTTCAAAGAGACACTCCAATTACATTTATCTGTATAGATGTATAGATAAAAAATGGTGTTTGATAATAATTTATTGTATTTACGCGATCACGGGACAGTGACCACGAACGCCGAAAAGGGTTCGAAACCTCGGTAAATAAAATTAAAAATAAACGCGATAAATCGGTAAATATAGTTCCATTTAGTAATGGTGGTTGATGATAAATAAATCTTTATATTAAACTGCATTGAAAATTAAGTAAACGCTAAACATAGTAAGTAATCCTACCCAGGATTAGTTCAATGTATATTTAGAGTAACACCAACAAGAAAACGTTTCGGTTTGAACATTTTCCCTTCACAATCTTCCAATGTAAGTGCATCTGCCACATTTGTTAATAACAACGTACGGCACAAGCCTTCAACTGCGCTACCAAAGGTTCAACGTACCGGCAAAGTTATTCTTAAAGGATTCGGTATAAAAGCTCATTTGTTTTTTCAGCTATTCCCGACTTTATAAAAGCATATGCGTTGCTCACTCGAGGTGTTTTCATAACGCGAATCGGACCGTCTGAAAGATATAAATGTACAGGAATTATACGAAACCGCTCCGAATGCCAAACATTGCGGCGAAGATGGTTATAAGAATATCGATCAAAATTTATTCCGAGGCGGTATGTGTTTTGTCGAAGAGAATGCTCTGTTGAGAGAAAGTTGATTATAGCAAACGTTACGGATAAACAAAAGATATTCGAAGCGACGAATGAAAACAAACTTGTTCGATTGTTCCGAATAAAATTTGCAGTGGAAAACATTTGTGCCGCAATGAAATCTTCGTATCCATTATTTTATAACATATTTCAACGCCACGATATTTTTTAATTTATGGAAAAAGAAGGTAAACGAGCTAGCGGGTTACCTGGTAAGCGATCACTGCCGCTCATGACATTTGCAACATCGGTGGAGTAACAGTTGCGTTTTATAATGTTTTCATATCTTTTAGTTTACAATTCTACATAGACTTAAATAAACGTATAGCCAGGGCGCATTCTCTTTGCGGCAAAAAATTAAATCCTCTGCGAGAAATATTTATCGAAAAACACGTTTTTTACGTGTAAAGTAACGGAGGAACAGAATTGGCCAATTATTTTTATCACCAACCGCGTACCGTTGTTTTTAGCACGGTATTTTTAAGTTTGGGCCTCCATCTAACGGGTGATTTATGACAATACTACTTCGACGATACCGCGTTTTGGCCGACGCTTAACCCTTGACCCGGCTTTTCCAGTGGATATCCAAATCCACATCTACCGTTCGCGATAAACAGTAACATGCTATCGAGCTATTGATTACCGACCATTAGCGTCGGACAGTTAAGAGTATTACGATTCCCACATCGTGACTGATGGATTAATTCCAGCATAAATGTCGTGCAATATGCCTCGGGGCTTGGTCGGTACGGCACAATCGAGTCACCGTACTCAACGCACACCACACCATCCCAAACGTAAGTTTGCCTGTTGTAGGGCCACGCAATAGTCTTCGCTGTTGCACGAATGGACACGTCCGTCCGGAGAAGTATCACGACCTCACAGAAGACCGGCGCGAAGTGGTAGAGTAATACTTCAGCGTTTTGAGTGGTGAGTGAATTAATCAAGGCCTATATTTTATTAAAAGGTGGCAACGCACCTGAAACTCTACGGGTGTTGCAAATGCCCATGCGGTTATCACTTAACATCAGGTGAAACACCAGCTGGCTTGCCATCATCTCATATAAAAAATCCTCCCGTACACGCTATTGAGATTAATTTGGTCTGTATAGCCTAAAATATAATGTAGATTTAAGATATACTTGAACTATATTGTACAGAAACAAGGACAATATGTGAAGCTACGTAAAGTTAATAAATTTTCTGCTCTATTTATTTCTCAAAATTATATTGTATCTGCTCAAATAGTGCAAGAAGACTTAATGTAAATTTAATTAATGGACGACATAAATTATAAAATAACAGATAAAAAAATGATAAAATTTACATAACAGTAATCTATTTACCTTAAAAGAATACAATGATTGGGATTAAGTAGTAGTTTTTTTTTTTTTTAAATCAATCGTGTTTTACAATTTTCTAGACCCGTGCCGCTGTCTCACGGCTTATAATCAGCATGTTATGAACTATTGCTAACTATTTTATTACATTAATTCATCATATTTATTTCTAGCCCATAAAGAACAAATAAAAACACATTAATTTCTAATGACTTGAATTTTAGAACTGATTGACGCAACCATCCATTTCTTTGCTGATTACCTCATTTTCTTTTAATATTATAAAAAATGCTTGTTTCAATCCAAAGACAAATTACAATTACAGACAAGAAATTATGAACGAGGCTTTAACATGTCCACGCAATGAAATAGTATGACGGAATGACTTGTAGGGAACGGTAATGACTTCATACGCCAACAATAACTTATTTCACGGCAAAGTCGTTTTGTTGTGTAAGATAAATCAATTTTGTTCTAATGATCTGCCCAGCTGTGCTGCGGGGCCGATCGGAAATCTCTGACTAAGCTATTAATAAGTATTATGGGTTATTAATAAGTTAAGGATAGTTGCACATATAAAATAGGTCTTGCGTTTTGTAATTTCAAAATCTCCGTCACAATCTGATCGAAATACACCAAAATCTGTTACTACTCTTTTTTACAATTATATTGTTGGTTAAATAACAATTCTTTAACACATCATACATACACTCTCTGTTGCATAAAAAATTCTAATATAATAACAAACAAGAAAGTTGTATATAAAATGACTTCTGTTTACGTTTTACGATCCTAATGTATCCATTCCTTTTTTATAAATTCAAGTTCCATTTAATCATACATCCAAAAAAATGAACATTGAACCAGTGACTTATTTTAGCATTTTCTAAAAATCATTCTTAAAAGTAGAACTATCTAAGCTCACGATAGTTAATTGAATATGATATGAGAAGAAATAGATCTGCGTTATACAATTTATATACATTCCAGTAAACTGTATACAGTAAATTCAGTCAAGACAGTGATATTTTCACACCATCAAAAAACGCTTTATGCCACAGTGCATCTAAATAAAAACAGCTCTCCAAACATTCAGCCTAAAAGAACCAGTACATTGTAAGAGAACGTTTTGGATCTTGCGAGAACTGGCGCAGACTGTTTCTTGACCTGTGACCCACCGCCTCGCTGGGCAAAGTCGTCTTAGCGACCTCCCGGCCGAGTTCATCGCTGACACAAGTTGAAACTGAATTAATCTCGTATAGGGTCTATTTAGATCCATAGCCATCGATAGCCACATAGCGAAATGTCCGGGCGCTCACTTTTATTTATACTCGAGAAACCTGGTTCGATCCCCGGTACCGACCCCACTGAAATTGTTAAGTAAGTGCTGACTTTCACATGCTCAACGGTGAAGGAAAAAATCGTGAGGAAACTTGCATATTTTCGAAATAATAACATTCGATCTAATACCCTTAATATAGAGGTCTATGCTCCGAAAGTGCATGAACTGAATCAGAAAATGATGCAATGAACGAAACAGCAAATAAAGTCCCGTATCGATCACTAATTCTTCGAAGCATGCCGAAGTTACTGTACAAGTCGTCTACTCCTATCAATAAAAACTCAAGTTTCTTAGGTGTTAGCCAGTAATATTTATTGGTGAGGCAATTCCTTGTTTGGTAAGACACCTATTGGGGCTACTGGTCGTGATCTGTGACCCGTCGGCTGTCAGTGCACGACCAATCTAATCGACCCCATTACGCGCCGCGTACTCGAGCGTATGCACCTTGTTACCGCCAGGACAAACGCAGCCAGGTGATGAACTAGTTAACAAATATAGGCGCGCAGTGAAAGTCACTTAATCGCTCGCCCACTTTGGCGTTGAGACGCAACGCAGCCGATTTGGTACGGACCACTGAAGAGTGAGGAACTTCGGATAGTGTTCCGCGATCATTTCCTCGAAGCACGCGCTAAACTGCGACGTGGAAGCGACCAGATATCTCTGGTGATTTTCCTTTTTCATATTTTTTTTCTTGCAGTCGCTAATGCAACCTGGTTGAGGATTCCATTCGCGAATATGACAAAACTTGTGTGGTTCGCTATAGTTGTTCAGACTACCACCAGGGTCTGAACAACTAACTTGAAGTATACGTGGGACAATTCCCCCTATACTTCAAGCTTGTGAATGGTCGTTTTATAATAAATATATAAAATAGAAAAATGTAAGCTTCTCCTAGTATTACGTTTTTTTTGTATTTGACCGATAAAGATCGTTCTCACGATATTAGTTTAACTATAATATTATATTGTCACATTACATTACATTTTCTGTCGCGAAGATATTTGATGGTCAAGATATAGTATAGTATATTAAGATCGGCGTGAAGTAGAAGTGTTACAGTTTTCCGTTTCGTCTAATAGTGGTTGGTGAGTAAGGTAGCGAATAATGTAACAACAATAAAGTGCAACCCTACGGGTGTTCAAAATATCGATGGGCGGCGGTTATCATTTAACATTAGTTGAACCGCTAGCACGTTTCATACGAAGGTGAGAAGTCACATAAAAAAAATAAACTATCCAAATCATTAATAAACAAAACATCAACCGGGGCTAAATAATATTTAAATAAATCACAAAACATTATTCTAAATACAAGAACAACATTTAATGCAAACGGATATATGATTACGGAACTGCACGAAAATAGTGGTCTATGAATCATCGACCGCCATATCGTCTGGCGAATTCGCGTACCAAGAAATAAATGTAACGGAAATTAACAAGTCGCCCGCGAAGTTTATGACACAATTAATGGCTTAATACGCCGACAACACGCTCTGAGAAAACTTTATTGAATTTTAAAAAATTAACTGCCTACGCATTATTGGAGAAAATCTCGAATGTTCCTTCTAAACGTGTACGTAACATAAAAACCCCGAGTCACTTTTAAGCATTTTGCGCCCATGGTGATTTGGCATAGTTTATGCTTATATGAAGAAAAGCAGGAAACTGAGATTTTAATACAATATTTCATATAAATAGAACATAGCTCATATGATAGCATAAATGATAAAGTAGGTATGTTTAATTTCATCCTATCAAATGCAATACCTACTCTGTCGTCAAACACTCGCGTAGGGTAGAATTGTCATATTGAATGAGTTTCGATAAAAACATATGAGTTACCTACGATCTAATATAGATCTACTAGTGTTTATAAATTTAAAGATACTTCTTAAGAATTTTGCCGTATTCAATTTTCCATTTCAATTCTCCAACATTTAGATAACTAAATATTATGAATATCAGCTTTGAATTATTAACAATTTAAGAATTTAGCCCTATTAAATTTTCCTTTTCAATTCCCAACATTTCGATGACTACTTATTATGAATATCATCATTTGGGACGCTTTTAAATAATTTTTCAACATTGAGGGAAAATTATAACAGCAGAACACAGTTGACACATTTCATTAATTTCTTAGATTTTGTTATTTAGCACTGGAAAATATCTCAAAACTTATAGTTAGGTATAGTAAAAGGTACCGACACTTTAATATTCATATTTTCAGCTGCACTTCGCGGCCAAAAATATTTATGAAACGTACCACACGTTTCGCCTCTAGAGAAATATTTTTGTTTAATACGATAAATTCACGGTGAACACTAACAATAAGATAAATAAGCCAATGTAAATTTCCTTCCTAGTCATAACCTAAAAGCGTACACTGTACTACTTCGAATTGTTTCGCATTTGGAACATTCGCGTGCCTTTACTGATGTTTGCACATGCGAATGATGGAGCACATGTTTCTTGTGTAGCACGGATGTCTATGAAAGCGAAGAATTTGTTCCATACGTATTACATTAAAACTATTTTTTGGGTACGGCGAGAAAGAATGTTTAGTAGAACTTTAGGTTTTGCCTGTTTAAGTTAAGTACGGCGATATCACGGAATATTTGAGTCAAGTGCAAGTGTTATACTTCTGCTTTGCGTCTGCATCCCTACTTGGGGTGTTGCAAATGTCCATGGGCGGCAGTTATTACCTAAAACCAGGTGAACTGCCAGCTCGTTTAGCCCCTTCTCACATAAAAACCTTCTTAATCTATAACAAACTAGTTGATACGCACGACTTTGACTGCGTCGCTTATTAAATTAACATTATTTTGTTTGCAGAAAAGATTAAAAATATCAGAACTTCTCCATCTACTTTCCACGCCATGAAAGCACACATCACTGAATTCATAGTTGTAACCTTTAATAACTTCAAATGAAGATATTTCGATAACTTTTTTTAAGATAAGTGTCAAGTGTCTGAGAAATAAAACTTAAATCAATTCAGAAGTTTTTACGTGATGCGCGTACAACATCGGACCTCTCATCTTAATATTTATATA
This sequence comes from Iphiclides podalirius, assembly GCA_933534255.1. Taxonomy (NCBI): domain Eukaryota; kingdom Metazoa; phylum Arthropoda; class Insecta; order Lepidoptera; family Papilionidae; genus Iphiclides; species Iphiclides podalirius. The sequence goes on along the minus strand of OW152824.1, from coordinate 8,418,901 downwards.
AATTACGTGTTACCTTGTTTGTCTGCGACGGACTCCTAAACTAATTAACCGATTTTAATCAAATTAGCACACCGTGTGCAGTTTGATCCAACTTGAAAGAACTTACATCTCAATTTATAGTCGCAATATTATTTTATTGCAAATTTTTCCTTTATTAGGTTACAAAGAGTTATAGTTATCTGTGAGTTTCATAAGATTTTAACAGGTGTGTAAGGTAAATTTATCGGCTTGAATGGGTAAACATCCAATAGATGGCGCTATTTTAAAAGTCGAAACGTATGGACTCGCTAGATTTGGCGCAGACGAAGTTGCGCGGGCCCGCTAGTTATATTTATATAAAAAAATAAGAAAGAATTAGTGACGGTGTCTTGCAGTATCCCAACAAAAGCACTTTCCCACCAATAACACTACACACAGTTAATGAATCAACAAACACCATAGTTCGTCCTCGCCTTCGAGCACGGCGAAACCAACACAACGCGTACACTACGTTCTAGGGTGGTTCTCATCGCCCCCAGCCATCGACTAACCAAGCACAGTCAACGGCCATCGGGGTCGGTCTGCACCGAACCTCGATGGCCCGTAGGCGACACGCCGTAATTAACGCAAGCATGAGTACATGCGCAGCCCTACCCACTGAGGGCCTCAAACCCATGGGTTCTGGCTAGCCTACCGGTTCCGCGTTCGATGAAGCTTTAATAGTCTAAGGAATGAAAGCATAACATCGTCATACAAATACAAAAGCACATTGACTCGTATTAAAAGATTAGAAATATTTGGTAATTATACCGCAAACTCACTGAAAAGGTAGGTGTAAGGATTGTGAAACATTTCGTAGTATAAAATTCGTTCTTGAATATTTTTTATGTGCAATACGATGACGGCTTAAATAAATTGGCAATGTGAACAGCAAAGTTGCGGACAGAAGATATATTGTTTTTCTTGTCGGCGATTTTAGAGAAAACACGATTTCGTGATACATTTTGGACGATTCATTTTATTATTATTTATCTCAGAAAATTTTCTTTAGTCACACCAGGGTTTTATTATATACTCTATTAATTATGGTTATGAATTATTTTAAGCATGAGTTTTGTTTTTGTTATGTCATCAAAAATATCAATAACGTGAAAAAAATCGGTCAAGTGTGGACCGGGCTCGCGGACGAAGTGTTCCTTACCATTATCTATAAAAACGTCAAAAAGAAATAATTTCTGTTGTATGGGAGCCCCACTTAATTTTTTTTATTGTTTTTTAGTTGTTATAACGGCAACAGAAATACATGATCTAAGTATCGGACGGACGGACAGACGGACAGACAGACAGACAGACAGACAAATAGACAGACAGACACCAGACTCTTAATTATAGAGTCCCGTCCAACCCTTTAGGTACGGAACCCTGAAAACTGTACTTAAACTAAATTTAGATATGTACCACGCGTAATTAATTTTTCAAAATAAAGTGTATGTGACAGAAGTATATTCAACTCAAGCATATGTCACATTATTTTGTGAAAACCGAAATAATCAGGGATATGTTTATCGAAAGTGGTGTTTATGTTTCCATTACTTTTTATAAGATTACTTATATCCCAGGATGGCAATCGTTCAGGCTGCTGGTGACCAGCGATAGATAAACACCAAATAAGGTGGTTCTTGAGTTATTACCGCCGCCCATGGATATTTGCTAAGAGTGGGCCATTGTGGACATCTCTTAGTAGAGAGCTCTGTAGTGGCGGATTTACCCTAAGGCACAATAGGCCTATTATATTAAGGACGGCCTATCGTGACAAAAAATTCACTGATCATAACAAGATATATGATGGGCTGGGGCCTAAGGCGGCCAAGACTACAAATCCGCCACTGGAGCTCAAGTTATGCGCGAAACGAAACAGCATAATCCTTCAACTTCGCTGGTTTTTGTGGGGCCAATGTACTTTCCCTGACAATCCTGCTTGTCTTGCAACAACAGTCCGCTGGCCCAGCTGCGGTAAATATAATAATAATACAATATTATATATATATTATATAAGAATATTCTACAATTGTACCAAGTAAAAGCATTATAAAATTGTGCAAAAAAAGTAAATATACGATAACGTTCAAGGGAAGCTGATCGCAGCGAAGTGCATAAAAGTATTAGCTTTACTTGAAAAAGTTAAGGTAACGGGCGGACCTGCTATATTAAGCGCTTCCCTTAGATGGCATGAAAGAGACTGCGGGTGATTTAATTGGATATATCGATATGATAAACGTGTTTAAGACAATTATAAAATACACCAATAAAGTAGGAAGAAAATGCTTTGAAATTATTGTATTACTAAATTATTGTGTGCGATCTATTACAATCTTTAAATTATGCTAAAAAAAATCCACATGTATTAACTTACAAATAATAATATAATGTAAACACGACACAAACCTTTTTACAAATTTAGAAATTATAAATTATTCATATGTATGAGGCTATTATTATGGAAGTTACACTAAACGAGGAAAGCCGAATTAGGTTTATCAAATTTCTCTTTTCCAAAATCACATTCATCTTACAAATCGGTGATTTCCTCATACGTCCGTTCAAGTTAATAACAAACTATGTTCACATGAATCGAGGGTTTCCGAGCAAATCGTTGCATGCTAATAAAGCGATCGATTCGCTATGATTTACTGAACACACGCAGTTGAGCAATTTGCATAAACGACGCCGTTTAATATTCCGCGACCATGTCTCAAGATGCCAGTGTCGCCTTGTTGCGGCCGCATCGACATTTAATTCACAGCCCTATGCTCGAGCTCGATGCGACTAGAAAACTTGTGGGACCAGTCTACCATGGAGCAACCAGCTCTCCATCAAGTCTATAACCTATGATTGAGCCCGCTCGCTTCTCAACGAACTAAAGCTCGCAAACGTAGTGCCAACAATGCGGAATCGTCTGCGTTTGACGCTCATTTAGATTCTATTAAGAGAAATAATATCGCTCAGTCCTATCTAAATAACGGCTCATCTCGATCCACGAAGGTCGTTTTTGTTACGAATGCATTGTATGCGTCACGCTCGACTATTCCGAGAATATTTTCGGTGCAGTACTAGAATATAATGGAAAATGTTTATCTAATTTCAGCCGAATCTCCTGATGTGGAAACATTAAATCCGCTGCCTGTGGTTTTAATTTTGTGTATAATTTTGCATAGCGCACCTAACCTCACTCTGGAATGGCGTTTGACAAGTTTGTCAAAATTATTTGTAGCAACTAGCAACTATATCTCAGCTTAATCCTCGTTTGCTCCCTGAAGTTTGACTGTGACAGCAGCTTCGGGTGTGGCACAAATGGGCAGGCTCCTCTGGGGAAGTGCCACGGCCTCAGAGAACACCGGTGTGAAGTGTATACACAAATACTATTCATGCTACATATGTATATAACGCCTATAATTTTGTGGGTCGAGGTATCCGGGGCGAATTGGGTGAACCACATGCCCTCTTGATAACTTTTCATTTAAACGAACCACCATAGCTCCATAAATGACATAATAGTGAATTCACAAGTTCAAAATGGCAATAAAATCAAATGAATTTAATAAATAATTTTAAAAGGTCGTAGAATAATCCTATTATAGCAGAGTAGACATGTCCTGCTAGAATAACAAATAGTTACGGTATGGGAAAAGTCGTTGAAAAGTGACAATACAGAGTATAGTCAAGTCCTGTCATAACTGTTACTACAAAAATAAATTATTACAATTTACATGGAATACACTAGAACATAAAAAGGCCTAAGGCTAAGCAAACAGTACTAATGGCCGAACTTTTACGAGAACACCTAAACAGCTCTCGACGAATTAGCACGTTCTAACGGTACCGCTTCAGTTGTGGTGCAAATTGCTATAGTCTGGCTATAACGTTTTTCTTTCAAGTCTCGGCCTCTATTAGCTAGGTAAGAAAGCCTTTGTTTCAACACAAACGCTGAACAACACGCTGCTCTATTTTCAGATTGGTCTCCGTTCACTCCACGGAACGGGGGTTTTTGCGAGCGAATAAAACGCCCAAAGTAAATATTCCCGCTCCATTTTCTCAGATTGACGGAAATAGTTCTCTTTATTACCGCTGCTTTAGTGATTGCGTGTTCGCGAGTTTTCGACAGAACGCGAACTTTACAACGTTTAAGTAATGAATTATTTAATAACCGATATAAATCACACGGCGAACGACGCGTCCGGTCTTCGTGATGAGCGTCATTTTAAATTAACGAATGAGTTGCTAACGAATCAGTTGAACATTAATGAATTGAGGAGGATTACAATAACATCTAAAAAATAAACCTATTTCACATTATTGACGAAGTAAATAAGCAAAACTGCGGATGACGTAAGGGCAAGCATTAAATAGATATTATTATGTACATACCTAACAGTTAATGTTGCTTTGAACGCATGCCGATTTGAAAAATAGCTACTCTCGACTCTACCAGGTCTATCTGAATGCAAGTCTTCTGAGAATTATTTAATTGCATTTACCTCCTTGGTCACATCCGTTCGGTACCTTTGACCGATTTTCCATTAATATTAAAATATACGTTCACTTCGTTAGATATATGACAATCGTCAGTGTGATCTTTTGTATAAAAAACCTGCCAGATTGCATTTAAATGATAATGAGCATCAATCTGTTCACTCGTGGTAATTAGAATTATACAACACAACTTTTTATTGTTCTTTCGTGCTCATCACGACAATTCGTTCTCACTTTTACAAAAACAGTCTGAAATGATTTTAATCCCGTTAATTTACTAAATTAAAATCGTGGTTAAGTGCGAAACATGTTCTCGTAAGACAGTTGCTTTTACAGATTCCTAAACTCGAAGTATGCCCCCGCAATGAGTGAAACGTTGCACGGAGCATTAGTTATAATTCAAGTGTGATTTAAATCCTTAATAATAATATTTTAAAAACATTGACCAATTTCCATATTTGTAGCATTATTTCTATGCCTTAATTTAACGATCAGCCAGTGTCATTTTACATCAGAGTTTCAAATGGTTAAGAACATACAAAGCAGTACGGCAGCGTTATTCATGTATCGGACATAAGATTTTTTGCGTCGCTTATACAATATTTATTAGACGCCAGAAGTGGGCGAAGTAAAAAAAAAAAGCTTTTTAACGTCGACACCTAATAAGGAGGCCGACAACCGCGTTGATGGCGCCAACAATCAGTCACTAACTAGCATTAGTCTCACAAGAATCGGAACGGTTAGTGCCCACATTTTACAGAACAAGACATCCTTGAATGCTGAGTGGGAATATATAAAAAATGAAATGCAGCTGCGTTTTATATCGCTTTATGTTACTTAATTCAAAATTGTGTTATCTTATAACATATACAACAACTCATGTTAAAAGTCAGCCGTGAAATAAATACTATACCTCATATTCCTTCGTTAAAGAAATTATGTTTTAGAAGTTTTAATAGTGTTAGATCTAAATCTAAATAAGCTATCTATTTTTATGTTATAGTATAATTTCACTTCGCAGTAACTTCCATTTTCAACGTTCACATCTTATTTTAATTATAATGCATAAAACAATTTTACCCTAAATTTTAGACGGCTATTTCTGTACACAGTCACTGCATGTTTGAAAAATGAATAACGAGCTACACAAACACTAATTTTAGTTATGAACATTATCTTCAGCTCACATTCTATAAAATGGAAAAGAGAGATATAACATGAGCCAAAGTTGTTCAAATCCAGTAGCCCAATACATAACATACAAAGATACTGTGTATAAAAAGGATTACCGAGAACCTCGGTGAACTCCATAAATATCTTTGGGTCATTGACATCATATCCATATAGAGCACACAGTAAAAAGAGATCGCTTTTACAGATTACGCCTGGTTACAGAAGCGGCAGTTCCTACAAGACGATTGTGTTACTATCATAGATCAAAATGAGCCCCGGCAGAAGCATTCAAAATGTTTAATGTCTGTGAAAGAGTGATGAACGGAACAACAAATGTAATTAGACATGTAAAATGAATATGGATTATAATATATTAAATGAAACAACGGTTGTCAAAGAAATGAAATGAACGTAAACCGTTTGTCAACGACGATCTACGGATTGTATGAAAGTTAAACCGAGGGTACTCGCATTTGCAGCGCAGCCCTGACATAAGTCACCAAATGTAGAAGGCTGCCAACCTTGCGTTTCTAATTACACGTGACTAAGCCGACAGTATCTCCCAGCGCAATGAAATTCAACCTGCGCCGATTATCTTGATCTACGCCGTAATGAAACAAATTCGCCCTTTATGATAAAAGCAGAACGACAGGCCGACTCCTTAAGATAACTATATCGGGCTCGAAGGAGAAGTGGCTTTAAATCGACCTCATAAATTGATATTATTCCAGAATAATTTTGAACATTTTTGAATAATTACAGAGTACAAGGACGCGGTGATACGGATGCATAATTAGAAAACGAGGAAAACTTAATGAAGCGTCCAAAAATTAAGGATGCAAACGTAATAGTACAAGTGAACTTTGTACAACAGTTATTATGAATCAAATCAAGTTGTAGAAACGGGTTTGCAATAATAGTGCCATAGCCGTGACCTAATTTGATGTCTACATATTTTTTTCTAGATGAAAACATATATTTTATCGCTTACATAAATTAACAATGAAAAATAAAATAAAATGGTGTATTTAAAATACAACGCTACCGTTACGAATTTCGAACAGAGATCTTCGTACGGCTGAAACGTTCAACGTGATATATCTAAACTGTTTCTATTAGTAACATTTAGAGCTGTAGCGAGACTTTCTCCCCGCAGAAAGCGATTCGCGCGGAATTGAATTCGATCACACCGCAGAAGTGCGTCATGTGGGCGGTGGCCATTTGCTTCGCGAAATTTGCTGAAGTTTCATATCAAGCTGCTTCATCACTCGTTCGTGAATATTTACGTTGCGCAATTAACGGGCTAAATGCAACGTCTTGGGAATGGCCGGCGATCAACAATATTTAGCCGGAGGCTGCTTAAGTAATCGCTTTTAACTAACCAGTAATATATTAATGGACGGAATTTTTATATCGATATAATAAATTTATGAAAATATCGGTCGTAATGCCTATCATAGAAAAAATAATACTTACATCTGGATGTTCTTTAACTGGCACGTATACTTTTTCTGTTAGTGTGGTGACAACGCCTTCGGGCTCTGGTAGGATGAGGGGCTCTTTCTTGACTCCATTTATTTGGAATAAACTCGCGCGCACTTTGGCTATTTCTGTAAAGAAAGCAATAACACATTTAGCGTGGCGTAAGAACATCTGCGTTCATAAATTTCTAAGATAAAACATGTCATATTAGTCGCGATAATTTTAGATCTCCGCCGGGAAGATAAAATTTAATGTATTTACTGGATCTTCAAGATTGAGATATCCGACGGAGCGTGTTTCAGATACCAAGGGAATTTATCCAAAATAAGAGATATTACAAAACAATATTGCTTATTACTTTAGTAAATAATATTATTACATATAACGCATTTAAAAGACAAGTCTCGTAGTTGAGAGAAGGGCATCCGACTATGTATATAAAAATGATGATACATAATTTTCTGGTTATTATTGATAAATCCCCCTATCTTACAAAAGTAAATGAAGTTATCAGATGATTTTTAAAATAAGCTGTATTCGTTTATTATTACAAGTGTATTCCCGTCTGCGTTCGCTGTTAACTTATAAACATGGGGTTTGATTCCATGTTCTTTATTCAGATAACGAGGCGATGAGTCATTGGCCAATATCCGGTATACACAATCAGATGACCATATGTTTTTGCGACGTCGCGCGCATTTCAATTGGGCAACATCTTCCACGTATGTACTCGACCGCTTTTAACGCCTACCATGGATACTGTGGTCAACTATTTTCTCCCTCTGTAAGGATATCACGTTGTGTAACGTAACATTTCTTAGACATAACTCCAACATAAGGACGCTAGAGTTGTTTGAAATAACGTTTAGCTTTCTTTCTATTCAATAAGTACTTTATACGGATATTTATGAGGCTATCTTTACCCAATTAATCTATATTAGAGACGTAAAATTTGATTAAATTAGGTAAGTTTACTCTATATGCAATTAATAAAAAAACTCGTTTGATTGCACGAAGTTTCGATTATTAAAGACTGCTTTAAGCAAAAATGATCTTATAAAAACGTGTATAACGGATATTATTATTGTAATATATATTGAGAGCGCGTGGAACGAGATTTTTTGTCTAATTAATATCAATCTCGATGATTTAATTTTTTGTACAAAACTTCACCACGGTATATTGCTTAATATGATATCATTCTTTTATTTTTTAATGTTTTGGTATTATTTTAATTATTTTTTTTACAACATAAGACTCCATTTGTAAATCAGCATCAGACCGATTTGAGTACTGCAGCAGTTTTCTAAACTCGGGACCATGTACTCTGTAATAAATGTAATTCTGTTTTTTTTTGTATATTATTTTTGTTAAAATTGTATTTAACATTAATTTTTTTGTTATGTCAAATAACTAGCTTTCATTTCTTTCTTTCTTTGTATATTGTTACATTAAAATCTTAAATATTTGTGACCAATGAAGTAAATACATTTTAAGTTATGTTTTTACAAAAACAGCTATGTTTCTCGGAATCATTTAGGATCATATCTTAAAAGCCCAAGACATATTATGTGGAAATTAATTACAATTCTTTCGTAATTTACGCAGAGATTTCAAACTTGATATATCTTTGCTACGTCAATAATCGGCAGATTTATGTTCGTCGTTTGCAAATCAACAAAGTCGTTATAATGAGTTAATGGTTTGTATTAAAATATGTAGGTCAAATACTAATTAAAATGGTGTATCTCATTATCTTCGTCAAATACTTTAATAAAAACATTATTAAAATATTCACATAAATCGCAACGGTATTTATACACCTATTTTAATTACTCTTTATATTAGACAGCATTTAGCTATTTATTGCGGGAAGTCGGTCGATGCAGGTGGCTCAGGATCGTGTTACGTGGCAGTCTATGGGGAGGGCTATGTTCAGCAGTGGACTCAAACAGGCTGAAATGATGATGACGATCTTAGACTATCCCATTTGGGTTAAGGAATGACGAGGTTTATTAGACATATCAGGTTGTTTGGTTTAAGCTGTGAATGTCTCGTCTTTCAATCACAAATATAAACAGAATCGTTCTCAAAAATGTTACAACCATTTCCATTCATTTTATTACATCTTCTTAAGAGTTAACCAGCGAGAAGTGGAGGAAATGCCATTGCTTATATTCACAGATAAATTTTTAATTTTCTTTAAAACGAACTTACTAAGGTATATCAAAAATTCATATTTCGGCGAGTTTAGTTATCCTTACATTTATGTTCATTGACTGTCAACAACTTTGGATGGGAAGTTGTTGCCAGCATTTTCTTCTATAAACTCTACATTTTTAACTACAAAAAGGCTGACTAAGAGATGACGTAGCTATGCAAAGTTTTTAAGGGTTTTATTTGGTAGCCTAAGGGCTCTCCAAGATCAAACAGACTAATTCAACCAATGTATTCTTACACGTTGTATATACTAAAGCGAATAAGTTAAATGAAACTGTTAACAGACTATCGGGTTTTACTTCGCTATTAAATTCCCGACATTTCGAGCAACGAAAAGTGTTAGTTTAGCGTTAAAAATTCGTGACAAAGCTTTACTTATGTATTAACGTTCTGTTCGCATAGAGTATAACATAATGTTATCACGTGTTAAAGCAATTCCACTGCATTACCGTCGCCGTTTTGGGGGACCACATACAACATGCGCTCTCGACTTTTCGGGGCTCGTTACGAAATGCATCCGAGAATGCAAACGCGCGAGAGCAAGGGCCGGCGGTCGGGGGCTATCGTGCACGTGATCGCGACCGCGCGGCGCGTACCGGACAGCGAGCTTTCACGCCGTATAAGGCGGGCGGGACGGGACGGGCCGTTAGTACGGCGAAGCGGGGCGATCGACGCCGGATTACGCGTTAATTGCCGCCGCCTTCCCCCCCCCCCCCCCTCCCCCATATCAATCGCGCCGACCTCATTCGTACACGGTCATTTTTGGCGGGTTTTCGCAGAGCTTCTACGTATTCGTCCTCTGTTGTATGGTATCCCGAACGCTTACGGTCCCAGCGATTGTCCGTGTACAATTTCTCTCGACGTAATGTTGGATATAATTGATGCGAGTATCGTGTAACAGCTACGAAAATATATATGTTGGTGTAACACATTCGGATGTTATAAATACGATGAAAACATGCATATCAACACTATATGTGCGGAATATTATACACGATAGATATATTATATATGACAGATACAAGTTTATAGTTGTTTGTTAGAACGACAGAGTAAAGCCTAATACAGAATTAGATAAAATATATATTAATATCCTGTACTGTGTTTATAGTTACCACGGACAGTTACGATGCTGTAATATATTAATATTACCGCCCTTATACCAATGTAGCGTTACACTTGTCTGAATAAATTTCAACAATCTACATATTTGAATTTAGCTTGGTGACGTAATACTAACGTCCATTGCATGTATATGGTTCAAGTTGAGAACAAACGTGGCGTCTCGGCCTCATATCGATATACATGAATCACCAAATCTAAGCTCAAGGTCGCTAATAACCAAAAAAAACATGTGAACATCGGACCCGTGACAAGCGAACGTTGACGCTTGTCGCAAGACCTCGCAGTGGACGTTGGAACAATATAGCCGCCTTTGTCTCAGCAAATGATTCTTCTGAACAAAAACAAAGGATAATGGAGGCTGTGTTTTGACGCAAGCGATGTCTCGCTCGTTTGTCGAGACATACGTGCAATGATTAATGCACTCGATTTCGCAACGTGCCGGTCTGGATTTTTGACACCTTGTCTCTTTGGTGGCCGCTTTTTGCCGATCGAAACAAGACGACCCGCGGATGGAACTTAAATAATCGGAAAATGATTGCACTATTAAGGCCGCACGCGTTAGCTTTGTCAGATATATAAAAATAGCATTAGCTTAACGTTGAATGTCACTGAAAATTCGCTTGTCATGGTAAATTAATGATCATTCCATCAGTAGGTGAATATGTTTTAATAACGGAATTACCGAAGATTCAGAAGCGTGTGTTTGTTAATAATGTTGTTAAGAATCAATTCGATAATACTTTGCTAAAGATCACGTTCCAATAATTTATATGCAATATATTAGTTGGCATACGGATCTCACTCGGTGACGATATTAGTGCATGATAGGATGTACATACAGAGTATGTCTGGCGCACCCTGGGCAACAGTCAGAGATTTTCCCCCACTGACTGGCCAATCCTTTCACCACGATGACAAATCCTAATCATCCACGATATGAGGGGTGTTACGCATAGGTGGCTAGGCTCGGGCTGAGGAATTAAATCTCTTTGGGGGAAGGAGTGAATGAGTAAAATTGGTTGAAAGAATAGACAACGGATGCTATATCGATGTGTACGAAGTCTCTACTTTCTTTGTAGAATACGGATTTCTTTTGGCACCAAAACAAATACAAGGCTAAATACGCTTCTAAAATACGTCTGTACATAAAAAAAAACTTTTTATGCATTCACGAACTGAAGAGACAAGTTTTGTTTGATTTCGAGCGGACCAATCGCAGCACCTAGCGAATAAAGTAATTTAATTATTTTATTTCGTCTTAAACACCTTTTAATACAACTTGATTAGGAAATAGACGAATTTAATTGTAATTGAAGTAAAACCTTATAATAGCCTTTAATGAAAATAGAAGCCTATGCCGGCTTATTAATTACTAACTTTACTTTTTCATTTCCAAGAGCTGAAACGTAAACTAAAACTGTCGTTCTCAAACACTCAGTAAAAGGATATGTAGTAAAACAAATTTACTTCTTTCTGTGACATTAAAATGGACAAATACGATTCATCTGTCACTAATACCGCAGATTCGGATTACTGTAACGCGATATTAGCCGATCAAGCGACAAGAATAACTTTAAAGTAACCGACGCGATATTTTTTATAAGTATTACCATTATTGAAAATATTTATAACTAAACGTTTATGCAAATGCATAGTACTCAAATTTTCCCATGGTTTATGAAATAAACATAGTTGGCTATAGTTAAATATGTTGTGTAAACAATTTAAATTCTTATTATGTTTCAATAAGATTAATAATCATCGTTAAATTCCATACTATTGTATTAATTGATAAATATGTTATGAGTGTTCATTATCTATGTTTACACAATGGCTGACGCCGTGAATTATTGCAACACGTGTCTCCGTGCGATATTAATCTGCAGCGGAATAGATTCAACGTTAGAATCACTTTCGTTCTTAGCGTCGGTGAGCGTTTCACTTTGTGCTTTTACTTTACTTGCTTTACGCACCTAGATAGCGTAAATGACGCTATGGCATAACAGCGGGTCCGCATGGTCCATAATACTCCGGAATCAACATGCCCCAGTACTGTATTCTACTCATGAACGTAGTTTTCATGTCACATGTCAACAAGATTTGTGACATTCAACAAAACTGCCTTAAAAATTAAGCATTATTAACATAACAACATTAACAGTATTTATCTATATCGATGCATAAACGTTCGCCATTTCTATTATTATATTTTAAATCAATAATAAACCTATGTAAACAAATGGTGCAAAAGCGAATTTGCGCAGATTATGTATCTGCGATTTTGCGTTGTATGATTTTGGTCACACATCACAACACCACACATCAAAATTTTTGAAAAATTTATGTCTTCGAATTACTGTCTCTTTATAATCGATTTATTACGCCGCTGGTGAGAGCGCCGGTTCTTTTATCGCTTAAAGGTACCTAGCGTTCTTGGCGCCATGCCGCAGTGGCCAGGCTTGTTAGGTAATAATTGTAATTGGCAATTTAGTATTGTGTAATTTAGTTAGTATTTGTCAATGTTGTAAATATTTGGGGTTTCACTAACGTGAAATCACGGAACATAGAGTGTGAGTAGCGGAACCGCAATTTGCAGGGCACAAAAAGTTCCATTCGCGGTTTCTTATACATCTGCACTAGGTATCGTAAAGGATATATATGTACTCAGCTAGTTGCAACTAGGGACATCATCATCATTGTAGCCTACTGCTGAATATAGGCGTCCCGCAGACTACCACGAAGCACGATCTTGAGCCACCGGCATCCATCCACCTACCGCATATTTGCACAGGACGGACAACCAAACAACATCACGCTCGTAAAATTTAGGAGACGTTAATATATACCGGTCCGGTTGCGCGTGTAAAGCAATCGCGAGGCGGAGAATTAATTCGTACGCGGACAATACAAATGGGGGCGCAAATCGGAACAATGCGGAGTCCGAAGGAACTCTCCCACGACACGAAGCGGTGCGTGAACGCTACGGTCAGTTTGCGAGAACCCGTCGGCTTAGATCGCGAGGCCGGCTGATAATAGAGCGTTTCCCACATTCGTGCGCGAGTTGCCTTGGTTGAGGTTTAAGCCGAGGTTTGGACTATTATCGTGAGCCTTGGAGCTTGTTGCCCGCCGTATAAAGCATCTGCATTGAAAGGAGTCGCGGAGTTTCAGCGGAGCCGACGGCGTGGCACCGTCATAGTCGTGCCAGAGCTACAATATTTCCCCTGAGCTGAGAGCTCTCTCAACGAAGCTGTTAAAGTAATTAGGCCAATTGCGTGTTATTGAATAAAAAAAGCGTTTGCGAACAATCTTAAACGGAACTGCCGGTCGATTGCGGGATTCGACTGAGTGTAAACTGCTCTTTGAATTCGCTCGCAGGGAAGCAGTGAGTTTCTAAGTCAGTATACCGAGATCTGGCTTAGTAATTGTTTGTTATTTGGTATAATTCACTCGTCCCAAAGCATCATATTTAAATCAGTGAAAGACACATCTGGTGTTAACTGAATTAGAGTTATACCGTTTTAATCTCTATACCTATATTATTTTTCATAGGTGGCTTTTGTCAGAACGTCATAACTTTCATGATTATTTAATGATTCAAACATAGTTTTTAAGTTTTTACGTGTTTATCGGTTTTTAAGATTCTTTTCGCCGTTTTGGGTAAATAATGGACAAATAAAATAAGGGTAATGTTTTCATCAAAAGTTTCTTTGAAAACATATTATAAAGTATGTATTAACGACGAAATATAGTTACTCTTTAAACTAAGATACCTTTCATTGATAAATACTTATTTGCATGATATTATGGTCCATTCGATAACTTCGTCGATCGAACGGGTCAACTAGTCAGTGTTAATATTTAAGTAATAACTGTCTCTTCATTGATCAGAACTATAATGGGTTGGGTTGTGCTTAATTTTCAACTTCCGACGCTGCGCGATACATCACGAGTTGGCTTGTGAATTATTTGTTCTCGTTGAAATTTGTAGAAAAAGTACGAAAAGATTGTCGCCGCTGTGGGCTTTAGCCACTGGCTTTAGCCACTAAGCTAAACGGCTGATTGCCACACCGACGAAAATCTTAACGTCTTTTAATTTATTCTCGGTTGGATTCTGCAGATATTATTTCTTTAGTACATACGAACGCTGTTCAAACAATGTTTAAGACATCATCACATGTGAATCGCATGTAACAGCTTTACTGTGTACATTTCACAGATAATAAAGGAGCGTTGCTAACGCCCATTTCACAATCTTACCGCTTATTTTCAAGTACTCATAAACTTAGGTTGTAACGCGGAGACATTGTGGATCACTAGTTAGCGGTACAGTGTAGTTATCACGACGTTCCAAATGCTATTTTTTACTCAATACTGGCTGGCAAAAGAGAAAGAGGTCTGCACTACACTGCCTTACAAGTCTTTAGTCAAATTCGGATTAAATATTTGCGATTCTAATGCAAAAATGTGTTTTGACTTTACTTCATGCAATATCAAAAACATTTTAACTTTTCTCTTAGCTGTAGCTGGTTGGCCGGCACTATTTAAAAAAAAATCAACGAACAACAAATCAAATCAAAGAATTCATATTTCGATATGAATAATCAACTTAAATACAAAGAAGTAAAAGCATACCACTTCAAGATGATTAATGCGTACAAGATAATTAATGGGCGTTATTAAGTACGCTTGCAGTAAGTTAAAGTAGCTTCACGATAATAAACCAGACCTGTGCATCGAAATACCCTACCTAGTCGTGCTTAAGTGAGACGTCGATGTCCCTCTGAAGAGGGAAGTGGAGCACTAATTCTGGATAAGACCAGAAATAGAAATAACTCAATATTGGGATCCTTAACCGCATGAAATTATAAAGGTTCAAGGTGTGGACTGTTTAAGTGATTATTCAGAGTCCAAGAAACAAAATAAAAACAACTATAAATAATTCCAACTAAGAAAATAACATTAATGATTTGTGCCCTTGAGCGACATCCATACAACAACAAAACAATTTAATAAGTCAATAAATCATATTTTTGCTGGCTGTACGGAAATGTCGCCTGTCATAGATACATCATCGGAACATTGCTTAAAAACCTAAACAAAAATACGAAACGTGAAGTTACCTAAAGGTGAATCCATTAGAGGTAGGAAAATAAATGTTAATTACGTCGTTAAATAATAATTAATAAAGAAGATAAGAAAGGTTTGATTAACATTTGACGGATCGCGACAACACAAATAGTGTCTTAAAACTGAACTAAAAAGGCTTTGTTTAATAAAACAAGCAATTTTACATCGCCGGCTACATTTACAAGAATTTTGAAACGCACTTTTTACTTGTATTAGACAATCGTTTATGCATAACTTCTAATTGACGTAACTCAGGGCAAAGCGAGTGGATGACGGGTTATCTGATTTGAACATGTCTTCACAGCATCGCTTATCTATTTTGACCAACGTGGTGGCCGTTATAGTGGTCAATTTTGTATTCGGTAGTTGTATATAGTTTTCGAAAATCGCAATTCATTAATGAATATCTGAAAGGAAAGTCTTAAATCGTCGCCGATTCTGATTATGAACAGTTTCTTCTTTTATCGATCAGGATCTTATAATGTCTTTATTAGTCTTCCCTGAAAACGTTCATAGGCAATATGGACTGTATACATCAGTTGCCTGTATTAATTGTATCATGCCGAAACATTTCCCTTTCATTTTATAAATATCTCCCTTTGTAACGACGAGCATAAATTTACCGCTTTCTATACTCCATTCAAAGATTTATTCGAAAATCGAACTATTAAATAATGTCCATCTCTATCTTTGCCAATTGGATTTGAATCTGTGAAGAGCACTCAATCTGTTCGTACGATCGACAAGTTCACGTACTGGGGAATGGGAGAAAGTACGAAACACCATCAACTATACGTGTTCCAAGTCGAGAATGGGCACTTTTGTAGACAACTTAACAACGGTTAACGGCGCTGAAAGTGGCCACTAAGGCGCGGAAAACGCAGCTCGACGTCGGTAGTGATGTGCCCTTTGGAACAGAATCCCGCGAGTTTAATGTGACTTTTCTGACTAAACATTATAGCGTCCGTATGGTGGAAAAAGAACACACTATCTGATAGACACAATCATGGAATGAACTATCTCTGTCGATTAAAACAGTGCAATCTAATTTATTTGTATCGATACTAAATTTTTTGGTTGCATTTATGATCTATTTGCTAACATTTCGCTTGTCCGGGTAAACAACAGTGCAAGGAGCTAGGGCAGCTAATCGTAAAACGGGAGCCAAAACAGGTTCGTCACGGTCCTACATTTCCAGGCCACGGAGTATTGCGTACTATTTATTCTACGTTAACTGTCCGTGGGTGACGGTTCTTTTATTACGGCTATAAAGGCGTCGGTGTAAACCGGCGATTTTCGCTGATTTATCGTCCAATATTTATTCTTCACGGTTTACTTGCGATGCCGGGTAAATATAGAGAGCGTTAACGGAGTCGAGACTATAGATGTTGACGCACAAGCGAGAAAATTCTGTAACGACGCTACTAGTACAGTTTTCACGTGCTGGCTTGGTCTAATCATTACACGGTTCGTATACACCCATGATCAGGGCATATAACTGGAAACTGTATAATGATCTCATCCAGCCAGCCAGCCAGCTTGCCAAGCTCAACTAGGGATGCAATCGTTGTTGATAAACTTGCTTCCTTAGGAATTCTATTTACATTTTCTTTGAAAACACTTACCTTGTAATCCATCATAAAGGTACTGATGGAATGGATCCGTCTCTCTTTCCTAGGCCGAGCTTGCGCTCTAAAAATATTCTCGTCTTTTTCTTGGATAATACAAAGTAATAACTGATTGAAATAAAAATACCCTAAAAAGACACACAAAGTAAAGTCTATGCTATTACTGTATAAATTCTATAATGCATACCATTAATGAAAAGCAGATCGTATACATGAATTATATACATACTATTTCGCCATATACAAATCATGGAGAATCATGGTGACCATTGTTAACATACAAAAAACCTGTTCTAAATGCTTTTTAAATGGGTTGTCAAATGGTATGTAACATTACCACCGCATTCGATTTAAAATTAACAATCATGTTGTATTTTTGAGCAGACGGTTTACTTGATATTAAGTGAATACCGCCGCCCATGGACATCTGCTACACTAGGGTTCCAGATGCGTTGACAACCTTTTGAAAATTAGGCTCCGGCCACCTCACTCACCAGACGAAACGCGAAAGTATTTTACTTCCAGTTTACGCCGGTCTTCTGTGAGGTCATGGTACTTACCCGGACGAGCCTGCCCATTCGTGCAACGGCCGGGGCTGCTGCGTGGCCCTACCACCGTAAAATTTGAACATATATTGTCCAATATGAACATTTTGACAGGCCCCCTCAAAGACGTCGCGTATATTATTCTGTCAAGATGCGAGGCGTATTACACGTTCGTGTATTACTAAAATAATTATTATTAATAAATTAAAGTCAGCCGTCCGGCAAGGTGTTCGTTATCAGACTTTACTGCACCGTTATGTCGGTTTTCTGTATTATAGAACTTTTACAACGTCCGCTTTCGACACGCAAACAGTGTACGAAAATGCTGCAAATATTAGATTGTAAATAATTTCCGATAGTAGTTCGTTTTTGTTTCTATTATCACTGGTCTTATGTTTCTTTATCTGTGGTTGTTCAGACCTTTGAGAATATCTTGGACGAAATTACGAGCTATGTACACTAAATTATAGAAACGTATCAATCGATTTGCAACAGGCTATCGTAATTTTCATTATGCCGCCAAATGAAAAATTGCGTACAACTATATGATAATAAATAAACATATAATCATAGTAAAAGTAAAAATCTTACTGCTACTTCACTATACATAGTAGTTTCGAACTTTGAAAAAATCTGTGAGAACTCGGATAACGAAACTTTACGAATTATATACCTACACCGAATTACGGAAACTTATCCATTGATTGACAACAGGCTACCATATCTTTATTTATGCCGCTAAATGAAAATTGCGTCAAAATTATTTATTATAAAAAATACACATAAAATCCGATGATTGAAGAAGAAAATAAAGGATTATCACTCATTTTCTTAAATAACTAGAGATGAGCTGGCGGATCAACTGTTTTGGGTTACAATGGACGATATGGTCAGTAGACTCATTCACCAACAGACCATCGCCAGACGAAACGCAAAAGTAGAAATAACACAACTAGTCCGTTTTGTGAAACCGAAGCTACTTCTAAATACGTGCAAATCCTAAAGCTATGTGGCTCTTACACAGTTATAGACTTTATTTAAAACACTTTAAAATGAAATATGCGAAACAAGAGACTCGCGCCCGGTTTCTAAAACACTGATCATGGTAAAAGTCAACTAATAAGCTGTCAAATGGCTTTAATCATTGTGATCATTAAGATCATTCTGATTAACATTACATTTAACAGCTGAGTAGTTGACTTCAACGATGATCAGAAACCTAGCGTAAGACAAAAGAAATCTAAATTCTATTGGTCACTCTATCCAGAACCCACGTCCGGAGTTATATTGTTCGACCACACCATATTCAAAGCAGTGTGTGTGTGCTAGTAACGATTTGTAACTGTCAAAGTTACGTCAACCTTATATGGATCAAAACGTAAGGTCGTAAAATATAAATCGTTGCAAAAGTTGTAACAAAACTTAGTTTAGTATGACTTACTCAAACGTTGGACGTTGTATTTTTCTGTTTTATACCTGTAAGTTTATATATAAAGTCCGTGTAATTGAATGAAACTAGTTTACGGATTCTATCGCCATGAACGCTTGAAACGGTTCGAAACGTCGGTAGTTAAAATTCAAAATTAAAACGCGGTAAAATCTGTAAACCGTAAACTAGATTCATTTAACATGTATAATATTCGCGTTAAACAAGAAATCAATAAGTCCGTGTAATTAACGTAACAACCACTTCCTCACGTCCATATACCCCAACGCTGTTTTTTTTTAATGCACAAGTTTCAAGCGGCCGAGGAAAGCAATCGCCAACACCCATCCACGTTTTCAAATCCAGAAATGCTACAAAACGTTGCGGTTACCTTTTGGGTCTGAATATACTTTGTAGAAAATCCTTTGGTCCGCAATAAATACCGCTAGCGGCAAATTGGATAAGCGATCGTAAGTAGTAAACCTATCCTCGAAAAGCATAGTGGCAAAGAGATAGATTTAAATTTTTTATAGTGCTAATCTCTGCACTTAAGATTGAACATTAAAATTTGTAGAAAAGTACGAAAAAATTGTCGCCGCTGAGGGAATCGAACCCACGTCTTCGGCATTCGCGGCCTGACGCTTTAGCCACTGAGCTAAAGGGCTGATAGCCACAGCAACGAAAATTTTAACGTCTTTTATCTACATTGTTTTTAGCATTTGAAGCAATGCTTGGCGCATCCATTGTAATATCTACAAACAACTACTACTACTCTACTTTTACTACTATTTTTCTACAAATTTTAAAGAGATAGATTTCGAGATAGAGGTAAATTCTATTTATTTTATTTCAACGTTCTTATTTACGTTACATTTTATTTTAACGTTAAAATAGCTACATCCGAGTTGAACACGAAGTCGCAATTGGCTAGGACTAATCAATTTTAAATTGAGGGCTTTCTATCTAGTCTAGAGGGACACAAGTCCGTCTTATCATAATATATTAAATAAGTTGACCACGAAATAGATTTCTACTTAAAAACGTATACCGTTCATTCATTTGAACATAGTTGTGTAAGCCCTATTTCACTTTATGGGTTTGCCAAAATATTTTGGACAGTACAAAGTCTAATTTGATACCTGCATTTCAAATTTTCTGTAAAAAAAACCACAGAAATTAATTTTGTCAAAACATTAATTTGAAATGCAACTAAAAATTTAAGCGTACATTTCGCGTTTTCGACAAATTTCAAAACAACGTGGGTAGCCGAACGATGTAATTAGTATATATTTATAGAGTAAGCAAGATGTGGGAATATGTCATGGCATTCTAGTGGCTTACGCCTCGAATGTTGCCAGAAAGATATATCTGATTGCAAACTTTTAGTCATAATTAAATTTGAATTCATACAGACGATTATTTTCATTCGCCTAGTGCGAATTTATAAGCCAATTTGTTTTCTAAAAGTGCGAAAATGTTATTTGTCTTTACAAAACTGTGAATTACAGAGGAAATAGACATCTTTATGGAATTGCAAATATCACGATATACGGCTAAGTGAGCTCATCTACGAACACGTTCTAAATGGTAGTTTGGTTTTAATAAAACGTTAAAATACGTGCCCCTAATGAAGCGAAATACTTTACAAGTAAAACTAGCATCTCTTCATGGCTCTTATGTGAATAGGCAACTGCCAGCAACAGGGTGCTAGGGGAATGTCTCTGGAGGTACGGACCTAGACTGGTGGTTTTCGGCTGTTTCGTAAATTGAAGCCGGTAATTCACCATCCAGCACGATATGTCGATGGTACTTAACGAATTCTGTAATTATTATTCCTGCCGCTCATGTACCTACACATATTTATGGAGAATACAGATTACTATCTTACTTACTATGCTTACCTATCTATCCTAAGATACACATAAGACATACAAACAAACAAAATGTCTGTTTATACACTTCTAACGCTACTGGCCAATAATCATAAAAAAATATTAACGTTAAACAAAATCCATAATTAAAAAAAAATATTTTTCAAACAAACTAATTAAGTTAAAAAGAAACAAAATTTGTAACATCCTATACAACTCGCGCCACAGCGTCGCATTATAAGCCTCTCCTTCTAACAGCATGTTTTGTCTCTTTTAAATTCATTCAACCCATTCATATGCTTTGTGACCTTTACAAATGAACTTTACGTTACGCTTTTATAGGAAAATTTTATAACTCTGTAAATATTGATGTTTAAAGAATTTAAATGTTTAATACAACTTTAAAAAGTTATCCCCTATATGTGTGTTCATTTATTGTCGCGATGGTAACGACACGCTGTATATCTTAAAATGAGTGTACAACACAGATGAAGATATGCAACTTACGTCTGACTGTTGAATCGTTAGTGAATTTAGATCAAATTTTGTAATTAGATCCGGTTTTGATAAGTTTTGAACTGTTGCTATCGAATACCCCAATTACAAAAAACCTTATCGAGTAACATTACTAAAAAACACGTCATTACAGAAAACAACATCAAGCGAATTTTGATCGCTTAATTCCCGCAGTCAAGTACCTACAAACTAGAATATAAAAATAACAAGTGGAAAACTAAAATCAGCGCTTCTTAGTCACAAGCTATACTGTTGCGGTGAACCTCTTAAGCCACTGGATATTAAAAGTTATAACAATACAAAAATTTATACATATGAGCTTCTAGTTTAGCGAATTAACCTATTAGTTCAAAGCTAAACGAAATAATTTGTAAGTGCCTAAGCCAAACATACGCTATCCAATCGTTTGGCTTTATTGTTAAGAACATTTACTTGCATATTTCGAGAAATAATAATGTACAAACATAGGTAAATGCTTGCGGTTTCAGTTTCAATAGCACGCACTAATATCGCTTTTAGTCTATTCTAGAACAATCTAATATTAAATTTCGTTTTGGAATTTTTTTTTTTTTTTATATCTGAAATGTTGTAAAGCGAGCAGGCAGTTCACCTGATGTTAAGTGAATACCGCCGCCCATGGGCATCTGCTACACCCGTGGGTTGCAAATGCATTGACAACCTTTTGAATATTGTGGGCTTGGCTACCTCACTCACCAGACGAAACGCGAAAATATTATACTCTCACTTCACGCCGGTCTTCTGTGAGGTCGTGGTACTTACCCGGACGGACCTGCCCATTCCTTTGCTTGGCCATTATTGCGTGGCCCTACTGCATTTGGCGTAAACATAAACTGAAAATATTAGCACTTTATTTATAATATAGACTTTATAATAGTCTATACGTATATAGTATAGACAATCTGTGTTCCATTTTTGTTTTTATTATTATCATTTATTAGTGAAACAAAAGTCAAAACTGGAAAACCTACAACAAAACCTTCCGCGGCACACTTTAGCGCGCCTTTTTCTATATGGTGGCTATCTTGTAAACATAATCTCGCCTCCTCCGTAGCGAGCCTGCCATCACTCTGTATGCGCGTACCGTCCCACAAATGCAGCCATAGGTGCGCAGGAAGCTGAATTCATCCTAGTCGACCTCGTTTTCTCATTTTACATGCGACATGATTAAAATGCCCGCCACTTGTAACTTTGCACAATGCGAGCTTGGAAAATAGTAGTAGGTACTCTATTATATTAATAAAATGTAACGATCAATTCACATATTGCTGCATTATTGCACGCGTAGATATGCTAAGTTATTCGAGTGACGATTTGTGAAACACTAGCGACCCGCCCCTGCTTCACACGGATGCAATGTGGATATTGAATTTTTCGGCTTTTCTCTATTATAATATGCATGTATACTACATATAAACATTCCGCTTGAATCGTTTTATCTATTGCTGAAAACCTCATTAAAATCCGTTGCGTAGTTTAAAAGATCTAAACGCGTAAACATCGGGAGCGACTTTGTTTTATACTATGTAAACATGTACATTAATTTACGCTAATTTGTTATTTTAATAATTCTACATCATATAAAAACAATAAGTCGTTCGTTAGTTTTCGTAGCCTTTTCGCGTATTCGATGAACAAGTATTGAGACTTCAATAATATTTTATCTTATTCGAAAAAAAGTTCTTAATTTAAATATTTATGATTTATCTTACTAATTCAAATTAGCGCTAAGATTTACAAATATGTTTACTAATCTGAAAATCAGTGTGATATGTATTCATAGTCAGCTTTGTACCCATATGTGTATGTGTAGGTATCAATTGTATCAGCTTTATATCTATTTGCTTTACACATAAGCAACAACATACGCACGCTCAGAACGAATACGAAAAGACTTATTTGTTGACTTATTTATTCTTAGTTGATTTAAGGTTAAACGAGTCGAGTTCCATACCTGGAGCTAATAGCGCCCAGTCCTATTGTCGATGCCACAGAACATTGACAATCCAAAACGTCAGCTCTACTTACGCGTAACCCCTGCTCTAGCCAAAGCGTCAGCTCCTTAGACGAGTAACGTGCAAGCGAATTCAGTTTTTAACACACCAGACACACGGTATAGTATCCGGTACAGTCAAAACGCGATTAATGATATTGCTCGGCGGTGGAACGCAGTGTAACGTATAGTCTAATTAATCTCGATGCGTCGTTCTTTTAATGCACGTGTTAAAGATAAGATTGGTATGAAGGATTGACACGGGACAGCTTCTGTTTCCTAACTATACAAGACCCAAATGAAATTACGTTTTGATAGTATTAAACTGTAACGTCTTCACCAAACGGGGTGAACAAAGACAATAAGTGCGGCCACGTATTCAAAAATAAGATGGTGAAAATGTCGCCAAACTTCCTTTGCGATACACTGATTTTATTAAGAACTAGCTAATACCAGTGACTTCGACTGCGTTATATTATATATATATATATATTTGTATATATATATATATATATATATATATATATATATTTTTTTTTTTTTTTTGGGCGGCCCCGCAAAAGAAGGCCGTGGTTCGTGTCACGATCATTTCTTTTTTTGGATTCCCGATCATTACTTTCTTTCTTTTTTATTTTTTGTCGATCCAGATGATTTTGTAACTTTTTTCCCATTTTTTTAAGTTCTTTCTTTTGTGAAAAACACCAGTCCATATTTTCTTATTGTTACGTAGGTAATATCGAAAAGTATTATGCATATTTCATTACTCAGTAATTTGTATCTAAATGTAATTTCCAAAATACTCGATTTACCAAAAAAAAAAAAAAAAACCTCCTCCAGGTACTATTAATATGGGCCAAGTTTTTTAAAAAAAATAATACTTACAAGATTAAAATGGAAATCTATTCCGTCATTCGCGCATAAGGTCAGATCTATAGCAATTTATTTTAATAGATTTTGGACTACCGCTAAAGGCTAATAGTAAAGTAAAATAAATCAACACTCAATACAAGTCCTAATGCAGGGCAAAGCCTCCTGTACACAGAGGGTATTAGGACATACTACAAAGGGGTCCACCACGCGACCCCACCGCGGATTGGCAGACTTCTCATATCTTCGAAATATTTTTTTTTTTCTAAATTATGCATATTTCCTTACGATGTTTCCCTTTACCGCACACGAATTCAGCATTTAAAATTGATAATTTGATAGGTGCTGGCACCGGGATTTGAAATCAGGATTTTCGAGTATATTTAATTAGAAGTGAACGCCCATACACTAAGCTATCACGGCTCACCATTAAGGTTAAGTTGTTGCTGATATGATACTTTTACGAAAATCGACATTTCGCAGCATCTTTTATTTCATTGCAAAGGAATGACTACTGCAAGGTTGTGGTGGCGCGGAAAGCCAACCAATGGACAGTGACATCGCTAGAAATGTTGCCAGCCAAAGACTGCTTGTTGTTAATTGACTATTTTATTGTTTATTATATTATATTGACTAGTTTATTGTTAATTGACTATTTGACTATTGTTGCCAAAGACTGCTTGGGTTCCGCAGATTAGCTGCGGGGGACATACTTCATAGATTTTTATGATATGAAGTTTTAAACAGATTATTGCTCCGGTGTGAATGAAATATGCGACTATTTGCTCAGATGTACGGAATTAGTTGGTCTGTGACACCGATCGTGCACTAAGCGGGTTCAGTATACGAACACATTTGTCCATTTCGCAACTTGGATGTTTGTGCTTGAAGAATGAACACAGATGTTGATGACTTCTTTTAATTTGTTGTATACACTGATCACACAATACAATTGAAGAGAAACAAAAACATGCATTCACTACTGTTGTGGAAAATCTTTCTCTTGTCTATATACCACCAAGGCGAGGGGACACAACATGATATTTCCTAGATTTTTGTTCTAACCAGCCTCCTGACGTCAAGCCTGCTTAGGAAAAAGCACCCAGTACCGGAGCAATTGACTGTAGATCACACAAATACTACCGCATGGGAATTAAGCCCACCACCTTGGCCGTCGAAGCCAATAGCTTAGAAGTGATCCAAAGAGTCATAAGTATGTATGTTGTAAAAAATGTGCATAAAAGGAAGGCACAGCGTCGAATAAAGTATGTCAGAACGAGGCGAACATAAACTCGGGCGCGAGCAATAAACAAAGAAATCGTCACGATAAAATCTGGACGCGAATGCCCAAATTACGGGCGCCGTCTTTTGGGCGTATGAAACTCGTTTAACTTTCTCCGAGGCGGCGAGGCGACATCAACACAAAAGAATTACACTATCGAGACGATTACGAAGAGCTTTATGATTGTCGCGAACAACAACCCAAGTTCTCAATTTGCGATAAAACATATGAAATTGTTAACGGATTGAAAACGGGGTAAATTCGCAATTATCTTAAGCGGTTGAAAAGACTGAATACAAAAGATGTAGCTCGTGTAGTGAAATTAATAGTCTACTATATAATGCGACCATAACTCGTAGATTATAAATTGTGTGACTGTCACTCGGCATTATACAAACAAGTTACCGAGAAAACCTTTAAAATATATTAATGCGACATTACTTCGAACAAAACCGAGAAGCAGCCAAAGGCGTAAGTATTCGGGACATTCGACGATAAATTATTGCGAATATGACAATGCGTCATTGAAGTACGATAGAGATAATTCTCTTCAAAGCTAATGCTTTACATTTCGAAGACAATCCTCGAAATGCCACCGTGAAGTGTCATTGTAAATCAGGAGACGCATCAAAGGCGAATGTGGAGGTGTTCGATGAAGAAGAGGTTAATCCGAATTTCGGGTTCCGAAATAGCCTCCCTAAATTTGAACAGGTTAATGTACAAGTTACTTGGCACGAAGTTTACGGTAAACAAACACACACCTCGAACGTGAATTTCGTCATGATCTTTGTGCAGAAAACTGAAGTGCCCCGTATAGCTTCGGATTTTTACCAGTTTCCTTTCACTCTGATGACAAGATTAGATTTGATGATCCCGCTACAGTACCTGCGAGAAATAAAGACTAGCCTAGCTTACTACAAATACGAACATGAAATAACCTACTATTTCGTAAAATTGAATTCATAGAATTCAATTGAATTATGGTTGTAATAAATATTTATACGCGATTCTGAATAGGAATGCCACATAACTCTATTTGAATCTTGTGCCACTTGCGACTTACGTTTAAGCGTCGGTGGCACCAGACCTTCGGTAAACAACAAAGCTAACTTCAAAGCTGCTTATTTGCGATGAATAAACATCAGCAATTGTTAATACAAGTGAACGTGCACAAATGTCGCAAGTATTATGACATTTTGTGATAATTTTGAAACAATAACTTTAGGAGTGTTTAAGACAAAATAAACATGCATGGTAGGACGGCCGTAGAACGAGCCAAACCGCTAATGTGCTTAAAAAGCGAAACTTTTTTTTCTTGAGCAGATACAGATCCAAATTAGATCTCAGTATTTGATACCAATAACCGAATCTACGCCTTGGTAGCTCAGTGTCCCGTCACTCGCTTTTAATTCATTATACTCGCAACCTATGTACAGCTTCAGGGGCCAACACCAAAGAAATCGTTGAATAAAATTTTAAGTGCTGATTTACGATGTATTAGACGACGTATAGGAAAACATCATGAGAAAGCTGGCAATAAAAATATTTTCGATAAATGTAAAGTCTGCAAATCATGGGGTGCATAACGCACTGTTTTTGCCTTGCTACTCTATACAAATGGGACTTTTGCCTAGCAGTGGGACATGTATATAGCATATACATGTCCCAAAAAATACGAGTAAAAACAGGAACATTCAAAAAAGTGTCCACTATATAGGAAATTAATAACAACACTGACGATGCCTATTTAATCAACCCGTGTTAACACTTTGCGAATAAAAGGTGTGAAGTGTATCTTAATTTAACTAACGTTTAATCAATAACTAGCAACTAAGAACTTTGTCAATTACTATGATTTGTAGATAGGCCCACACGCATCGCGGTAATGATGAACGTTTAAAGTTTTTCGTTATAATGATTATTTTCGAATCATTAGATTGCACTGGTCTTTGTTAAACACGGGTCTTTATTTACATTGGCATTAACAAGGGTCCCCGATTATAACCACTCGAGATAGTTGGCCAAGTTCCCAATTGTTGAAATATTTAAAGTCTCTGTCGAAATTGTTCTAATCGATTAACGCCAGCTTTTAAAACATTTCTTTAATATTCAATTATGTATACAAACCATTTAAATTCCGTTATGTCATCGAGGAATACTTTAAAGATACAGTTCTTAGGATGTCATGTAAAGAAAACATTTTTGTTTGCTTTATAAGTTAGTTTCAAGAACATTCTTGGACATCGTTTTTTATCTACTTTAAACGTCCTTATATTCTGTGCAGTCTTAAATATTAGACAAACAATCTTACACATTATAATTTAATTTTATTAAAAATATGAAAAATTAAACGAGCAAATCGAAATTCGCAAAAGTAATAAAATAAACATATGAGATGACAAGGCACATACTAATTTTTTTTGTAATTAAACTCAAACCTTGGGTACTGGGCATTCACATCTCATTCCTAAGCTGAATAAGTTACAATGATTGCATCATTGTAGTTGATGACAAAATTACAGAGTGCCGCCTCAAAGATCAGTATTCTTGTTAGTTTTATTACGGCATTGTCCGTTTTTAGGTTGTGCGTTGTTTAATTACATCTTAGCGTATATCTCATGAGCTGTTGGCTTGAATACTCGACCTTGCTGAGGGTCATGGATCCAATATTTGACGCTAGAGTAGTCAACCATCTTACATGTATGATGTACGGCACAGTACGACATACATGTAAGAGTATGATATAAAGAAACAGTAAAAGCTACTTTAATTACAGATCTAATTAATATGCCCATTTTAACTTTTGGTATACGTACATATATGATCAATTCGTACGAACATGCCGTACATTATATTAACATTTTTGAAAAAAAAAATTGTTAATATACGTAGGCAGGATGATAAGTAACTAGCCATTGCTATTTAAGAAGTTAAAATTAAAAAAATATATTTGTCATTTTTAAATACGTATCTCTGGCCACCTGTGTTCTAAATTTGAATTTGGTGGCATGAAAATTTTATTGTTTTTTTGTCACTTGAAAATATATTTCGTCAACTGTTTTCAAAATGGATAAAATTGAACAAAGAGCGGTGATAAAGTTTCTTCATATGAAGGGGATGATGGGGAAAGATATCTATGACGAGTTAAAGAATATTTTGGGTGAATCTACTCTTTCTTATGCCACAGTAAAAAACTAGGTGGCTGAGTTTAAACGCGGTCGTACATGTGTCCAAGATGAAGCCCACCCCGGGCGTCCAAAAAGCGTCACGACTCCGGAAATGGTCGTGAAAGTACATGATATGGTTTTAGCAGATCGACGATTGAAGTTATCTGAAATAGCTGACACCACAGGTATCTCAAAAGAACGGGTACATCATATCTTAAGTGAGGAATTAAATATGAAAAAGTTATCGGCCGTTGAGTGCCGCGATTGCTTACGCACGATCAAAAAAGAATCCGGGTGCAAAACTCAAAAGAATATCTGGACCGTTTTCAGAGTAATAGTCCGATTTTTTACGTCGATTTTTAACAACAGATGAAACATGGGTTCATCATTACACGCCAGAATCAAAAATTCAATCAAAACAGTAGACTCAATCGGGATGTCCGGCTCCAAAAAAAAAAGCCATGGCTGTAAAATCGGCTGGAAAAGTGATGGCTTCCGTCTTTTGGGATGCAGATGGGATCTTGATGATAGATTACCTTGCTAAATGTCAAACAATTAATGGTGATTACTACGCCAATCTTCTTGATAAGCTTCATCAATGTATTCAGCAAAAAGACCAGGTTTGGCGAAAAAAAAATCATCTTCCACCAAGACAACGCTAGGGTTCACACATGTGTTAAACCTATGGCAAAAATCAACGAATTGAAGTATGATTTTCTGCCCCACCCACCTTATTCGCCTGATCTAGCGCCATCAGACTTCCACTTATTCCCTAAGCTCAAAACTTTTTTGGGCGGACAGAAATTTGCCACAAATGATCAAGTCATAGCCGCTGTAGAGGAGTATTTTACAGGCCCCGAAAGAAATCATTTCCTGGAAGGCATTACTGCTTTAGAACAAAGATGGAATAAGTGTGTAGAGGTTCGGGGAGACTATGTAGAAAAATAAAATAAATTTTATCACGGAAAGTTAAGCTTTTTCTTATTAGGCTAGTTACTTATCATCCCGCCCTCGTAGCTTTATTTTTTCTAAATTAATATTTTCAATAAACCCTTTTTATATGCGGCAATCGATCGGAGGCGAATTATCACGGCACACAAAAAGTCAATACAACGCAGTCCTGTTGTTGTATAAATACGAGCCGTCAAGACGTCACGCGATTTGACATGAGCCCCAAAGTGTTTTTATTGATTGTAGGGCAACGAAAACTCGTCGGCACCAAGACCCCCCGTTGCAGGCCCAACGTATACTAATCGTGGAACTTTGACCGTTGGCGAGAAGATCATGGGTCGCGCGATTAGATGCCAATCAAGGCGCTTTTTTTTTGAATACACCATTTGGCGTAAGCGATCATTGTTCTATAGACCTGCGTAATTAGAAACGGAGCTGGGCCCGGCTTATTGAACCGTGAAAATCGACCCGTCCTAACAACTCGTAAATCACAAATTGCAAGCTTGATAAATTAACTGATATTTAATACACTTCATGGCATATTTCCGGTACCTATACCATGAACTAAAACTAAAATGAACGCTCAAAAGTCACATTGCTACTAATGTAATTAAAAAATATATAAGATAACAAGACCGCATAGTTTCTTGTCGGTTCTTCTCTGGACTAGTTTCTAGTTCTAGTTTTGTGAATCAAAGGTAGTTTTTTGCATTCAATAAGAACGTAAATTAAGCCTGTAATTAATAAAGAAATTTTGACTTTTACTTTGACTTTGAATGTATTTATAAAGAACGAAATGTTTGCCCGATAGAATAAAACCCTAAGAAATATTTTAAAACTTCCCTTCCCTTTTAATTAAATAAACATTTACATTCGCAAGTTAAGCAGTCATTTTATAATACAATATCGATCATTCAGTTATTCGTTTGTATATTGAATTTCTCTGTTGAACCTTTTAGATTATTAGTATTAAATAACAAATAGTACAGCGAAATAAACAGTTGTGAAAGCGCTCGATGAAGACACCGAACCCAGAGCACTCAAGATCGAATACCATTAAAACATCTATGCATCCAAAATAGGGCACTTAATACGTTCGCATGAGTATCCATTACTTGGTCACTTGGCCGTCTAATTTCGTGGTTAACATGAAACCATTCGACGGGCCTACTGTTGCCGCTCGTAATTATAGGTTACTATCGTCGAGAACTTGATATAACGAATTAACAAATGATACGAATTAAAACAACCTGCAATTTCGTTGTTCGCAATCGATCAAATAAGATCGGGCCAATGAGAAACCGGTTGTTTTTTTTTTTTTATATTTGATACATGGCTTCTTACGAAATTTTCTTATTTCTTCTTCTTACATATAAGACACCATGAAAAGAATGGACCGCATTGAGCCGGAGTTATCTTTGATTTCATGACAAATATCAGATACGAAGTACATTATAATCGCGTTCCCGAACTTCCTTGTCAACACCTACGTGACGTGTTCGTATATTGAAGGTGAATTGATCGCCCACGCCTTGCAAGAAACTTAGTGCGGTTATCAAGTACCTAACAAAGGTGGCCGATTTGCCGGCAGACTTAGTCAGAACGCCCATAATGGCTGTTATGGACTTTTGTGGGATCGACGCGTGGGAGGCACTTAGTACCAGCACCGGCCTCTGCCCTTATAAAGTCACGCGGTTTTATTTCTAACTGAATAAAGATCTCTTATATGGTCCGATAGCCGTACAATTTTAGCTTGAAATAAAGACTTACAGGAGAGATATTCGAAAGGAAATCGCAACGTATGTTACAATGAAATCAATTTATAGTTGTGTACAAAACAGTGAATTTTTGAATTTTCGTTTTATTTTATCATGGCAACATTTTATTTACAGATTTCCTAAGACTGTCCTTCAAGCCAATTCAATCAATATCAATAATAGCCCAAAGAGCATTTCTAATGTTACACATTTACAAATAGTGAGATATTAGACGCCCTGTAAATAATATGTTTTTGTCCGTAGTATACCACTTTAAAGCATAGGTTTGCCACTATTGGTGAAAATTAGAAAAGAAGAATAACATTTAGGTTATCTATCTTTAAAAATTTTCGTTTAAAATGTTATTGCCTGTACATATTAAATGTATTGTTAATTTCGTTTAATATGTAATGCTATTGACAATTTTTTTAAATAATAGATAGCGAAATAGAGTGAAAAAGATGTTCTTCAAAAGTAGAATAATACAATACTGTGCGAAAATTTCGCACGGGTCAACTAGTTAATACGAGAAATACCTAATGAGTTCTAATCGTTTCATGGTAACTTTGAGAAAACTAGTAATACGTTAAAGACGAGATCAAAATGTTTGGCGGAGCTCACACAATATTCGTGTATTAACTGTCTTAGTTAGATTGATGCCGCCACAAGGGGCTATATTTCATACAGTGTATGTTCCATTGTATGTACGTCTGTGACAAATCACGACAGCTTAGTACACACGCGTCGATTTCAAGTAATGCCGGTTGCATGAAATCTCAATTTGCATGGCTAAGTTTATGGAGTTCCATTCCGACGCGAAAACATTCAAACGGACGGGCCGGGATATAATGGTATTGTTTTACTTCTAGAATATTCTATTCTTCTACTCAATTGAAACACGAAATTTATTATGAAGATAGAAAATAAACATCGACAGACTACACACGAGACACGTAAAACACCACCTTGTTAAAAATCTGCGCTCAGTCTGTTTTCCAATCACTAGATCTTTATAATCCTTTAACAAACAAGCTATGTTGCTAGCATTACTTCTTTATCTACGCCGTTTTATCTGTGCTCTTTTGAATCTGTCCAGGCTTGATTATCTTGCAACCCTGCTTTTCGAGCGGGCCCACCTTCATAATGAGCCATTGTGGTCGAGAATGTCGAACGGATTGTGACATAGCGTCATGTCATATGAAGATAATGGGACCAGTTGGTACGTTCGTACCAAAGCCGAACATTGCCACCATTGTTGATACACTGCGTCAACATTATTCATTTTGTTTTTAATAATTTGTAATGGACATTCTCCTTGTTTGTTTACAAATAATTCAGATAGTTGTTGAAACTACAATGCGGACAAATGGCGCCATTTTCCAAACTTAAAATAAAATTAAAATGAAATTACTAGATAACTCGGTTTGGACAAATAATTTTGTCATACGTGTCATATTACGTTGCCATAATATGTAATATAAAAATGTTACATCTGACATGCATACTTCTAAAACTAATATTAAACGTAGATCGGACACGCAATATCAATTTTTAAGTTATTTAGTTTTAAATTGTATTTTTTTTTAGATAAGCGAACAAAACCTTCGGCGCTGCGGGATTCAAACTTGCGTCTTCTGGTTTCGCACCCAAATTATTTATTAGTACTAAATTGTTTGTCATTTTTATTAAACACGTTAAGGCTCTACACTAATTTTAGCATTTTTGATGACTTATAGTACAAACTTTCACTATTTAAATTCTAAATGGCAAATAACTTCATCAGTTTTAATGAATGAGAACAAAACTAAAGTCTTGTGATAATATCAAGGAACGCGATGACGCCATAGAATGGACAGCCTACACAATCTTGTACTTGAGCACAAAGAGTCGTTTGTCACTACTCTAATACTAACCCAGCTTCTGTAACACGAGACGCCTGCAATCACTCAGACTGCCGACACAGTTTCGATATTATAAACAGACGAAAGCCTAAAATAGAATTTATTTGTAGAGCAATTGGATTCAATGTCGATGCAGCAGCTGTAGAGAACGTTCTTTAAAACAATAAATTACGATCCTAAGACAATGGTATAAGGTTAAATGTTACCGTTGACGGTGGCAACGAAGGTCTAATTGATCTGTTTAACGATTTGTGGCGCTTTTACAAGAAAATAAAAGAAATTGCATAACAGACTTTAAAAGAGAAACTGTGAAAAAGAACCACTTATTACGTCTAATTATTATCGTCAAGTCAGTACGAAAGTAAACTTTGAAAGTGCTATTTTAGATTGGATAGATGTAAATTCACCGAGTCATTTGCTTAAAAGTAAAATTTCGTTTGCATCGACAGGAAGCCAACAAAACCTTGTAGTTCACGTCGCGTGAAAAGAACAAAAAGTGGAAAAAAGCCGCACAACAGTTGTCCCTTTGTCTAGCTGAGTGGAATGAGATACAACTGCGTAATTGTTTCGCAACAACGTTTTCTAGTCGCAACTCGATAACTAAAGACCGTTAATATTGAAAAATGCCTTTGATGCTAAACAGGAACGAAACGTGCAAAGATAAAATTCACATAAAATCATCTGCTGGTTTTATTATGGATTGTGCCCACAGGCCTAAACTTTGTCAAAATTCGATAGGCTAGATATTTTATTGTGATTGCAACCGATTAAACTCCCTGTTGAAAGATTTAGAGCTTCAGGTAATCTAGAATTCTTCTGAATCATACTTTTCGCATAAAAACCCTGAATGTTATGGATAGTACATCACTTTATCCGTAAATACTGTTAACATTGAAATTTTTTTGAAATTGGTTTGACGTTCGAAGGCATTAGTTTGATTTAATAATTAAAAACGGTCTAAATGCTAAAGGTGAGAAATAGTACAGTTTCTAAATCTTTTTAACGGCGCTCGGTTTAACTGTTGCATCATATCTAAACTGTTGACGCCAAAATTCAATTAAGATACTAGCACGTATTGCGAAATATTTTAGGAATAAAATTACACCATTTCCTATAGTAAATATTAATCGAATCGCTTCTCCGTTCGGCTGCAACAATTATTTTGAATATCGAATAACGGATGTCGTTAGGATATTGATGAATAACCATTTATTAATTTCGCACTAAGAAAATTCTTATTGGTGCTTAGAAACATTTGCTAAGGCCAAGATTCAGGTCACGGCGCGCAGGTTTTCCTGGAAACATTAAACGTGTCCAGATTCCAGTAACAATATTAATAAATCTGCTCGAGTGTTGTTCATTAGCTTCAGTGAGTATCACATGCCAGAACTCAATTAAAATTCCCATTAACATGTACCCACTAACGCCAAACGTTCGCCGTAAACCCGCGGCGGGACACAGATAAAAATACACCGAATTGAATGACTAATAGTGAACCATCACAAATTGGTTGGATAAAAAACGACCCTTACACTTGTAAGGATGTTTAGAGATTACCTCATAATGGCGCTCCCCTCGCGTGACGTCACTGCGCTAAGAATTCCATATTGAATGACAGGGACCCTTCGGAATACAAAAGTGGGCCTATCTGCAAACGCAACGGTACAGTGTCACCTGTTCTAAGCACGTATTGTGCCTCCTTAAGGATTTTGTCGCCAAACTTCATTTTTTTTTATTTGGTCATTGACATCATCCGAAGGTTTTTGACTGTTAAAACAGATTTTATTAACATTAATTTCATTTGAAAGAGTCGAATAAAAAGTTACTACCAAAAATGAAACTGTTACAACATTGAACATTCTGTCTGTATTTGCTCCTCGAAATCGCAGTCGGCATACATTTACAAAATCCTTGAAAATCTTACAGTTAAAAGTTATGCGTAAAATATTTATGGTCAAGTACACAGTATAGAATAGCCCATCGCGTTATATCAGCACATCGCGAGAAGACCGCACTTAAATAACGTAATAAATTTATACAAGAGTGTTTACTTTATTACTAATCTTTTTACCGCCGAAAGTGATGTCATTCTCCCATTCGTAATTTACGAAGCCGCTGTGCTCTGTAGTGGTTGGAAAAACAAATTCTATTTTTTGATCAACAGAAATCAGTTGCGGCTGTCAAGTCTTTAATGATATTCATTTTTATAAAATACGTTGCGATTGAATTAGTGAAAATGGACCATGAGATTTTAAAACTAAGCTTAATAAATAACTGTTGAAGTAACAATGTACAATAACTCAGCATGATTTTAATAAGGTTAGAAAGAAACAAATCACAATAGTTCTTTGAATGTTGGCATTTCATTTGAACTAAGTATACAACACTTTTTAAAGCCTTACTGTCAGTCTTTATACATGGAGTATTCGTAAAAATTTCGCGCAAAAATCAATTCTCAACAAATCAAGTGTGCAATATAACATTCGTTTAGGACGTTTTTAGGTTTTCTTTAACATTTTAGTATTACTTAAATCAGCACATGATGAAACATTAATATTTGGGAAAAAAAAATGAACCAAAAGTGTTCCGCCGCTGCGGGAATCGAACCCATATCTGGATTCACACTCAGACGACTACGGCTATAATTATTAACTAAACGTTGAAAGTAATTCTAGTAAGACGTTGTCCGGGTCGGATGTTGAAAACAGCCAATTTTGGACCCGAAAAGAATTACGCAAACGTTTATTTGTAGAAAATTGATCGATTCTCAGACAATAGATACCGTAATTATTAATAAATACTTTCTTTCGATTTTGTTTTTCAAATTCAGAAGTAATTTACCGGCCAAATGGAAAATAAAATTCAAATGTCGAAAATACGAGTACGAGTGGAAGAATTTTGGACACGTATAACGGACCGAAACTCGATTAAAATTCGTGCGAGCGAGAAAAGAATCGGACACACCGAACTCTCGTTATCAGCAAGTTCAAGGAGCAGAGTGTGCTGACATCAGTGCACACTAATGCACACTTCGCAGACGCATTAAGGCCCGGAATAGCGTGATGCGACCGCACTGCGCTGATGCGCCTCAAAACTGCAATCACAAAATGTTACGTGGCGAGACAACAACCTGATTGTACCGTTAAGTGAGACGCGCAGAACTGACCTAGTGCCGGGAGAGTTATCAGGGACGACCGAGTTACGTTCGGACGAGACAATTCCGAGTACTGATGGTAAATACGAGGTATAAACGGGTGCTCGTATCGAAAACGTCTCACTTGATGTGGACAACAGATAATATTCGTACCAATGCGCAACATCGATACCAACTGACAACAGATGTCATGACAACAAGAGGACATTTATTGGCACCAACTCATTTGATCTAACATCGGTACAAGAGAAATTATAGAATTTCGAATACAGAAGGCTTCAGTGAGACTTATGGCTAAATCCACTAAACTAAAGAATATATAAATGAGAATTAGATAATATATACCAAGACAAGCTCGGATCGTTATAATTTTTTACTAAGATCAGCTCTCTTATCATAAAGCAGTAAGTAAAATAAGTCGACTATATCCAAGTCTTCTCTTCCATTTTCATTAGAGACATAGTTTAACACTGCATTGGCGGGGGCATCATGCTTTGATAAAATCTCAGTCCAATTACTGATGTCATCGAATAGAATAGAACAGAACGTCCTCGCATATTCTTAGTGGAATCAAACTCTAACGCGGTCTACTTATTAACGCTGAGACAGTATTCGTGCCTAATGAACATTAATTCGCTGCAAGTGGAACTGATTCAATTGTTATCACCATCTGGTGGTGGCATTGACCTTAGTCGAAACAATTTGTATCAGTTGGCTCACGATGATTGTGGCGATATTAAGCGTGGGCCATTTGTAATCGGTAAAGAAATTGACCCAAAAGCTGTTACCGGAATACTTGCGATATATGTATATTTTCGTAATTAGTCTCTTTAAGTTTCAGTGTCATGGACTTCATTTGCGAAGCTTAGGCTTGGATGTGTTAGACCGATGTGAGAGAGCGTCACAAAGCTTTGTTTAAGAATTAAGAAAATTTTTGTAGTAATGAACGAATCTGACAATTTCAGCGAAACGTCAGAGTTTTAGAAATGACCGATTTTACTAACACTTCTTACATTGTCCGCCCTCTACTAACGCACTCTACGTATTGCGAAATCGAGCAGAAACACGATACTCTTCCTCAATATCAACTTACTAGATAGAAATACGCCATATACATTTTTTAACACGATTGCATTCGAATTTTCGTGAATTGGCGGCAAAGCGGGCTGCTCAAGACGAACGCGGATTAAGTATATTTATAGTTGGACTCGGGGTCGACGTTCCTAACGCTCCCACGCCGCGCCACCGGGACGCTGGGATCTTACAAGACGGAATCATTTAATTGCGTTCGAATTCCCCGCTGAATTTGATTTTGGAACATTTGTATAAATATTCCTTAGAATAAGGAAGTAAAAAAAATAATGCGTGGACGACATTCCCTATTTGAATTTTTATAGTTTTAAACGGAATTAAAATTATAATTTATTAATGTTAACATGAACATTTTTGTTTGGTGTTGTCGTACACAATGGCACAACAATATTTTATGACTTTCAATACTTACTTATTGACCTGATATGACCCTGATATGAACATCTAAATGCCAGAGATGAGGATGATGACAAATTGACAACTAAGAAAAGTTTTTAAGTCTATGTTCGAATTAGGAACGTCGAGTTTTTTAAATCGTCGCATGTAGGTGGCCTGTGACTACGTCGAAGTTCACTTTCACGCGATTCGGGGCGCGCTCACGTTGGCGCTAGTGGCGACTCGAAAGTTGTAAACGGGTTAGCCTGACGCGGTGAGCGACGGCTCGTGCATTGCCTATTACGGAGATTGGCGGACGGCTTGCGCCCGATAGTCCAAAACGTGTGACTCCGGTGTGGACATCGTTGTTTACCGTAAGCGGTGACTCACGTGCGAGTAAAGTCGCGTGCAAAAAGCAAAGTTGACGTTTAACGCCCAACATAATGTCTCGTAGACAACAGAGTTTACAAAACCGAAACAACGTTGCTCACGACTGTACCAAAATGTAGAGGGAAGGAGTTAGATTATTTAAGACGGAGGGGCGAGCGAGAAAGCAATACCCTTCTCCCGCATGGAACCCGTCCGATACCAATTAACTCCATTGCGCATTGACTTCACAAACCGCATTTAAGTTTTTAGATTCCGGTGCTGTTTATAACAATTTCAAAAAATCCCAAAGTACCTGTAATTATTATTTACTTACTCCGAAAAGCTTAATTCATTTAATTTTGCCCATTATACATAACATACAGCACAAGTAACTTCGTTCCAACCGAGTGTCCACGGCACTTTTTGTTTCTTTTTTGTATATAAACAGCTAATGCTTGAGTGCTTTCCCAGCTGATCATAAATGGCGATGCAGATGGTATACGAACTAGTCCAGTTAAAGTCTATTCACTCTCTATTTGATGACTACATTCGGAAAGAAAGAGGCGCCAACAGATACGAGTAGCTCCATTACTTTTCTGAATGCATAACGAACGTACATTCGGGCTCAAAACTGATCGTGTATTGTGTAAATTTAGGCCGACGCTACGCTTACCGAAACAGCAACACGGCAAAATAATCAGTATAGTCTCTCTGAACTCAAGAGACCTCAATTGGCAGCTTGCACAGTATTAACGACATAATTCATATGCCGCCCTATCGCGTATTGACTGACTGTTAATATCTTCATTTTTTATGTGAGAAGATGGCAAGCGTGCTGGCGGTTTACCTGACGTTAACCACCGCCCATGGATATTTGCAACACCCGTAGGGTGGCAGATGCGTTGCCATCTTTGAATAAAGTGGGCTCCAGCTGCGCAGAAGTGTAACACTTCCAATTCACACCGGTCTTCTGTGAGGTCGTGGTGACTCCCCGGACGGACCTGCCCATTCGTGCAACAGACTTTTGACACTAGTGTCAACTAGTCTGTTACAAAGTCATAGTGACTTCTAAAATGAGCGAATTTAATGTCGTGCGGTCGTAATCAACTATCTCCTCTTCGTGGAATTGTCGCTATATTTTCATCTTATTAGGGCCACGCAACACTTTTTTCTGTTGCACGAATAGGCAGACTTACCACGCAGAAGTACCACGGCTTAAAAGAAGACCGGCGTAAAGTATAACATTTTCGCGTTTCGTCTGGTGAATGAGGTAACTGGCGCCCACTTTTGTACAATGGCTAGCAACGCACCTGCAACGTAATGTTGGGTAACGTACATGGGTAACGGTAATTATTGAACATGAGGTGAACCGCCTGCTCCCTTGACAAATGTGAACTTAGATCATATAGACTTACATTTTCAGAAAACCTAAAGACTGAGATATCGATCGAACCATAATGTAAGAGTTCGCTGTATTACCCGTTCATATTCAAACCAGTTCCCTCTACGCACCGCAAATGAACCGATTTAACTCATTTAAATCGGTTTTTCAATTTGTATTGATAACAGGGTATACGCTGGACGTTTATGTCAAGTACAAATTAACCATTCCATAACGAAGGAACGCGACTCAAGACACGGATAAAAGCTACGTTGTGGTCTGGTAACTGTTTCCGATTCACAATGAGGTTCACGACCGTTGTATTCAGCAGGGATTGTATACGGGGAACGTATTTTAAGGCATCTCAATCTTGAAAAGGCTCACTAATTCACAATTACTCGTCACCTGTGTAAACGAAGTATCACATGCCCATAATGTGATTTTGTTTTCTTTCTTACTTTAATAAATTTTTAATTTTATGTTTTTTAGCAGTTTTTGTTTTTAATCTACTGTAAATTTAAGATCAAACATTGTTTCGACGATATTGTAGCAATGTTGTGTACGTATATTTTTGGCTGACAGTATGTAATCGTTTACCCCTTTTACTTTAATGCAACTTTGTAATACGTTTGCTGTTTCGTGTGCCAAATAAAATAAAATAAAATATGACATTATATAAAGTTTTATATAACATTCATCATACATGAAGTTTAAAAATAACAGAAGCTAAGTGATTATTCTTCAATACGAATTTATCTTGTTCAAAATGCCGAGGACTGTGTGTCGTACACGATAATTTAAAGTTAAAAATGTGGATATACTTGTCGTAAAAATTTTTCACCACTGCCAGGTTCGAACCTGCGCCTACCAAATTACCAGTCCAGACTGATTTGCTGCCTTTCATCAGACCAATCGTCGTATCGATCGTAACTAGATTATCGAAATGTTTAACAAATTAAACTCTCACAATGTCTAGTTGTTCTTGTTAGGTATGTTGCTGGTAATGCGTAGCGTATTGTTAAACTTAATAATATTGGACGGAATGAAACATATGTACAAATATTTTGTAATTTATTATGGAGCATTTAAATGATTAGCATTTTCTTAAATTATTATTTACTTTATGAAGCAGATGTTAAATTATGTTTGTACCTAATTATTTTTAAAAAATGTTATTCAGACTGAGCCCGCGAGGAAGAATTCTCTATTGAACACTAAATAAATCGTTAAAAACAAAACTTGTACCGATTACATGTGAATTCAAAACGCGGGTTGCATAACACGCATCAAAATCAAGAGATAGCGACCGTAGTGAATGCCCATTCATAATGGCGCGAAATAAAAATAGCCGATTGTCAACGTCGACGGCGATAGTGAAAAATGAAACAGGTGAGGCGGACGCTCGTTGTTTGTAGACGCGTTGTAAGACTACGGCCTAGGGTCGTTGAACTATCGGAGCAGGAAGAACCGATGTCTGGCCAGTTGTATAGTTTACGTTCCGTTTAATTTGAATGACGTTCGAAATTCAAAAGCGCCGTTCTAGAATGCGTCGCGGAAACTCGACGCGCTATCGGTGTTCAACGTTGTCAACAATATGTTTTTAGAACGCGTTACGACTGGCAGGAGCGATGATAGCTACTCAAACCGTCCACCTACAAACACGCGTTGTTTTTCGCGGGCCGACGCGTACAAGTAAAATAAATGCAAACGCACTAATTACCGCTTGGACGCCGTCCCAACGTGTAAACACCTTAACTCCAGCCAAAAATACGCAAGATGGCGTCGGGTCCATAATAAAACAATTTAATGGGCCAGCGCGTTTTCCGCGGTGACGAAACGGCCCGTCCGTTCGCTTGTTGCGTAAGGGGGAACGAGATCTCCGAACGGCAAGAGAAAACTGCTAAGGTCGAAGCAATTATGCCGCATCTGCGGATTGAATCAACAGCGCTGCCGGCGCGGTATAATATCGACGAGTGTTGCTCCGATATCAATATTCCCCTCGTTAAATACGCACATTCGCAACAAAGTATACAATCTGTACCAATGCGTAGTGCACGTTTACGTCATATCAGTTCTATTTTAGTGCGGATCATGCTTTTTCAATCTGTTCAAGTTATCCAAAGACCATTATTCATACTTGCATCCAGCAAAATACCGTAGTTTATTAGTAAATATATATAGTTACATATCGCGATACACCCAACTTTCACTGATTAAGAGCTATGACAGCTGTGGCATGGAGGCTTTCAATTATGTTTCATATACCTTCAGCGATAACTCAGTACAACGTTAGCCGATTACAATGATTTTCTTTTTATTACAAAATAGACATAAGACATAGACATAGACACACACAAATAGTTATTGCACTGCAGGTCCCATATAAAATTGCTCAAGATAGCATGCACGGGAAATCATAAAATTGTTCCGTTTGAAAATATATTCATTGGTGTCAGTTTTGATTTTTATATTATTAGAAATCTATATTTTTTTTCTCTACTTTAATTTCAGATTTTTTCGAGCGAAGTTTTTTTTTCGCGTTATACGATAATACGAAGTAAACACGGGCTCCGTACTCAAATTCCGCACTCTTATCTGAGCTGTTCCATTTTCAAATAATTGAAATATATTCTAATAAATTAATAAAAGTTCCCTCCCTTTCGAGGTTCCTGCCTAAAACCCGCATCGGTGCGTTCCGCGAGGGTCGCCATATTCAATCTGGCGATTGTTAAACGCGGACGCGGCGGAAACGGCGGAACTTTGCTTCATTGCCGCTCCGATCCCAGCTTAGCCGCCGTACTCATGCAGCCCTGGTACACGGCCACTCAATTTTTGAGAAAATTTATTATTCGGATGTATTCATTTCACAAATAAGGTGTGAACATGAACATGAACTGACTAGAACTTTTTTTTTATTTGAAAAATTGCCAAGCAACCAAGCGGGTTCGTCTCTGTTAAGTGATAACCGCCCATAGACATCTTCGACTCCTGTTTTTACAGCGAGCAATAAAGCGAACCCTTAGTTTTTTTCTCCATCGATATCACAGACTCTATCTAGGCCTGCTGGAAATCTAGTGTTTATAAGGATTATTTTTTTGTGAAAAGTTGGCAAGCGAGGTGGTTCACCTGACACCGCCCATGCACATCTACAACATTGGATTACAGATGCGTTGTCAACTTTTAAACAAGCGGGCCTCGGTTTACCATACTCGCCAGACGAAACGCGAAAGTATAGCACTTTCTCTTCACACCGGTCTTCTAAGGTACTTCCCTGGACGAGCCTGCCCATGACGTGGCCCTACTGATGACATATCTAATACCAGCACGCTCACTTAGACTTTTATGAACCACACAAATTTCTGGCACATCACATCAGTCCGTGCAGCCAAAATCGGTGCAGAAATATTTCGCGTCTTGTCCAAATATCGCGGTGAGAAATAATACGGGTTTGATTATCATCAGAATGTTACGGATCAGAATAAATATTCTGATGATAATCAACTTCTGATTTATTTGAAATTTTACTAGTAACAGTTAAAGTTAACAGTTAATTTATAAAGAACTTTTTACAATGTTCGAAGTTCCCAGTGAAGTTATTTCGTCCAAACAAAATTATTCTCCGTTATTTTCACTAACACGCCACATAGTTTTCCACGATCAAAAGTGATTAACATTCTCAAAAACAATCATACAATAAATATGTTGACAGATTTTTAAAATCTTAAACAAACACCCGTAATGCTTTGGCATTATGAAAATTTCAAAATGAATATCACTACGAAAAAACAAACAGGAATTTTAAAAACCTCAAGGGAAGTTGAACATTTAAAAAAGCGCTCGCCCATGACACCGTGGTCTATTGGTTAGGGCTGGCCAACAGGCCCATTAGGCGCTCCCATCCTGATCGTCTTGAATTTTTATTGTAACAGCAACCCCGCCCTGCATTGTTGTGGTTTATTGGTCGTGCACAGAATCGTAGATTCTATGTAGAACAACACTGAATAGTTTAAGACGCGTTATATTTAAAGATTCGTATAACTACCTAAACAGATAAACATTTTACGCTAAGAGTGTAAAAGAAAATTGGATTAAAACCAAAATGTAAAGCAATTTTTGAAGTTATGCTTGAATTGGCGCGTTTGAAAAAACATTTATCTACAGTGTGTCGTTACCATCGCGACAATAAATCAACACACGTCTAACGCTACTTGCCAATAAACATAAAAAATATTAACTAATTAAGTAAAAAA
This sequence comes from Iphiclides podalirius, assembly GCA_933534255.1. Classification (NCBI taxonomy): domain Eukaryota; kingdom Metazoa; phylum Arthropoda; class Insecta; order Lepidoptera; family Papilionidae; genus Iphiclides; species Iphiclides podalirius. Next base: position 8,374,722 of record OW152824.1, on the reverse strand, counting down.
GAAACAAAATTTGTAACATCCTGTACAACTACAACTGACTGATTCATACATTCAGAGACTTTTTCATTGGTTGCCACAGCGGCGCATTACAAGCCTCTCCTTCTAACAGTATGTTTTGTCTCTTTTAAATTCATTCAACCGATTCATATGCTTTGTGACCTTTACAAATGAACTTTACGTTACGGTTTTATACGTAAGGGTGTTCTAAAATTCTTTGTTTTGGAAAATTTTATAACTCTGTAAATATTGATGTTTAAAGAATGTAAATGTCCTATAAATGTAAGTAAATGTATAATCTAATAATATAATGTAATAAATCCTCTATATGTGTGTTCATTTATTGTCGCGATTGTAAAGACACGCTGTATAATTCCAAGTTATTAATAAGTCCGTTATCAATTGCATTTAATGTCTGTTTTTTCACCGACAGACTACTGGCGCGCGGGATAAAATTTTTCTTTTGGTGTCTGTTTGTTCGAAGCATAACTTCTTACGTGCGTACATAAATGCACATATACTTTTTTCTTACTTTCTTTACGAACCAGCTGTCCAGTTGATGTTAAATAATTTATTATCGCCACCCGTGGACATCCTCAATACACGTCTAAGTGCACATTCGCTGACATACTTAAAGTCGGCTCTGGTTACCCCACTATATAGCGGAAACTTAAATAAATACTTGCACTTCATTGGTATTATGGCAGTGGTTCTTCTCCGGACGAGCTTACACATTCGTGCAAATGTAGAATTACTCTCTTACGGCCGGTTTCTATATTTATGTTACTAGCCATAGGTATTTGACGTTAGTTCCATAATACTTACGCCATAATTCTATCTCCAGTGACCAAGTCAATCTGTAGATCGAATATTGAAACAGGCCATTAGAAGGCCTTTGCCCAGCGTTGGGAGATAACATCAAGGCTGTTGCTAATTGAAGTCTTAATATGGCCGAACGACGACCTAATGTTGTCCACACAGACTCTTTCCTGCGTCGTCTTATTTGCTACTTCGCTTTTGCATAACAACGTCCCCAATCGTACAACCAAGGAAGTCAATGTTGTAAACATTAACGGTATTATTAGTAATGGCATAGAAATTGCTTAACGGAGAAACAATGAACAATTAGCCGCCACTTACCGCCGATAACCAATATTACCGGTGGTTCAACGCGATGCTGCAACTTACCTGCAACATAAAGATTAACTCTAATAAACATTCGTGTATCATCATCGTTTGTAACGTAACAAAAACCGCGCGGAACATTATATGCTCCGGAGCGCCCTCTCGAAAAAGACTACAAATAAAGTTTTAGACAATACCATATTGTAACGAAAACAATAGAACGCGATTTTTTAAAAGGATTAAGTATGAACATGCATCGTTAGAGAAAAAAGATAAATTCTTACTCAGTGACAGAGTACATTGTGGTGAATACGAAAGTTGCTTTTTGTTTTTACATTAAGAAATAATGCATGTAACGGGCCTATTTGCGGATCATACAAATTTGTCTCGTATGGTGATCGAACCCGCAACACTGAAGTTAACCGACTGTTAAGTGACCAACTAAGCAACACGTAACACTACTCCAAAGCGCTCGATCTAAGACCAAACAACTATTCATAAAGTGCTTAAGATATAATATCCTGCTCCTAATGTCATGTTGCGATTAGAAACGCAGCTGTAGACGTTGTTAATAGGTCACATACGCCTGTTTGCAAGTGCTTCCTAACAGACAAATATAAATTGCAACATTGTTTAAGCGTTTAAATTTCGCGCCCCAGTACAAACATAGGCGTGCGCCCGGTATTTATACTATAGAACTACTCCCAAATATCACATCCGCAAGGCAACGCCTGCGTCTTGTTTATAAATAACAGCGCGCTATGTCATTAAAAATACCCAATTAATCCCTATAAACACTGTTTTAAACGATTTTCATCTTTAACCTGCTGCGAATAGAATGCAAAACGCATCAGCCGACGTGTGCACATCCCGTATATCGCGCAGAGAAATTAAGACGACGTGCGTGTAACCCATTACGAAATTCCGTCAGGCGTTTGATATTTTTACTCGGAACGTTTCTAATGTAAATTTTAGGTTAACTCATATATCAACTTGCTTGCAACTGAATTTGTGTTATTATTACCGCTGTAATAAATTAACCTTTCACATATACAGTAATGGACACCAACTTAGGGTCTCGACTCGTAAACGTTTTACGATAACATTTTTTGCATTTCTTTCTCTTGTCATTTGACATAGAATTTATATTAGATATTAATAATTAAGAGTTACAGACAAAATGCCAGCTAATTTGGCGGTAACAACCCATTAGACAGATGTCATTCATGACGCAGCCAGATTTTACGCTCAGAGCCAATGCCAAACACATTTTTCACGAGCACAAACTTCTATAATATAATAATAATAATTATGTGAACAAAATGAAATTAAACACATGTATGACGTATAACGCACGAGAGTTTTGCAAATAGTTTATCGCAACGATTAAAACAACCGCCGACGTGTAGCTATGTTGAATGAAATTGTTATATTTGCGAACGCTGCGATAGCGCGTGTTTAAATATGGAAGGGCCGGAGCGTACGGAATTCAATAACACGTTACCGTTAAATAAGAAGCATTGTGGAGGAGCGATCGATAAATGAATGCGGGCACAACCGGTCTTATATCTTAATAACTGCGTTATAACATAACATATTACATCTGTGACATATTTTAATGATTAAAGTGAACTGGGGTTCTCGATCACAGAACAGTTGAACAGTATTCTAAAGTATAATAGAATCTTTGAATCGATACCCTGATTTGAAGTACAAATTTATTGTTTACTTTTGAAACAAATTTATTATTTAATTTTACAATTCAAAACAGATTTCGAAGTTTTATAATGTAGTTTAAAACTATTTTCTTCTGCTCGGACATTTATAAAAGGCGGCTTTTATATAATGGTGATTTTTTTATGACTTCATAAATCACTTTTACCGATAAACAGCATCGGTGGTCTAATATATAAATATTTTATGGCGCTACATTTACACAGAATTATATAATATTTATTGCGAAAGCTTGTCGATCGTGGATTGACAAACTTTCATAGACAAAGGACAAAGAAAATTTGTAAAAAAAGATGTTCTAGAAATTTGTATTCAACAGCAACGAGACGTAGAATCGTGAAAAACAAAGTATTTTGGTTTATTAGCAACACGAACGACCCAATTTAGAATATTTGGCAAACATCCAAGAAAAAGTTTGCATACTAGCCTTTTCACGCTTAAAAAAATTTCCTAGTTTCTTTAAAGCCTGCCTCAGAAACATTAATCACATCGTCTAATACCAATTGAAGTTTATTTATCAATTTAATAATATTAAAGAAATGGGTTCAATTGAATAACAAACAATTTTTGAGTTACACTGGCACACTGAGATCTGTTAGTAGTAAACGGGCGATAAATGCGTTTTTTGTCTTGTGCAGTTTTAATAACATTCCAAATTAATGAAATTAATGTAAAAAGTGCTTTTAGGTCGTAAAATGAAGTAGGTAACAAAAAAAACCTTGCATTATTTTCTTATCAATATAAAGATAACTCAATACTTTGTAAACATTACTTTGGTGAAAAATCATTCACGTAACATCTTACTCGTAGGCTAAAAGATCTTTGACTTTTTGTGAACACTTGTCAAATATTTGAATAGACACTATAACCTAAACGGCACATTTCCTTAATCATCTGTGTGTGAAAAGACCCCCACGTTGCTAGTTCAAAAAAAAAAGTTAAACGCAACATCGTGCCAGTTTCTTCCTAAAATAACATAGAATACACATTTCTAGTATAAAAACTCGGAATCACGATCTACAGAACCGTATTTACCAATGATGCAAAGAAGAAATACATAATTAAATTAACACGTGACGTTTGGTCGTGGGCGAGAAATCAGGCGCATGTGTGCCTGTCAAGTTAGAGGGAGATAGCTACATCGAACGCAAGGTTAGTTAGAGCGGGATGATTACAATTTTCGCGATCATAAAACGGAGACATCAGCAGCAGACTTCTGTATGATGAGTATGATGAGTCACACAGAATCGCGCATGGTATTTTAGTCACGGTCTAGAATAGGCGTTCTTAATAAAAACCCGAATCAAAACTAAACAAATTATTTTATTTTGGATAATGTATTAAAATGTAAATATTTTGTTTCAGATAATTTGTTTTTGGAGCGTTCGATATTTAAAACGTCACTCGTAGTGAGAAAATCGGTACAGTCGCAATCAGTTCGGGAGGCATGTTGCCCCATCGGATGAATGAATCGGTAAACATTGTGCGCTCCACCAAATTGCTAAACGCAAAATTAATGGACCCTTAAGCTTTGTACACACTAAAGCCAACGGCTGACCGGCGCCGGCGCATCCCACACATGTGGCGCAACAGAGGCACTTTCAACATTCAACTGTTTGTGTTGCTTGTTAGCAATCGAGGCCGATCACTCGGCCCATTGATAATAAAACGCGAGTTTTCAGAGGCCGTGAAAAACATAACTGTATATGGTCACGGTGTAGTCTACAGTCTACATTCTACAACGTATTAAAAAAAACACTAATGGCGCGAAACCGTTATGTAAAATAAAAAGCAATAGTAATTTAAAAATAACTGTTATTAGCGTTGGAAGAAATTTACATCGATAATAAATGTATATAATAAATATAAAATATAGTAATAAATTGAATGTAAGAGAATATTTTTTTTTAATTCATCAGTGGTTAGGCACCATTAGACGAGCGAGTCTGCGGTCACCTCCTACGTGCTTTTGTAGAAAGCTGAACTGGATCCAAGCCATTTGCTTGATAAATACTATGATTTAAGGCAACACGTGTGGAAAGTTTCGCTGTTATTTTAAATAACTCCTCCTTTTCTTAAACTGTTCAAACTTTTTATAAACTCTTCATCGGATATCCCGTGATTCTTACTCCAAAGAATACGGTATTGGTTAAATTTATACTTCAATAACGATGTTACGTGTATTCTGGATATACTTCAAATTTAATTGGGGCAAAGAGATGCATCTTTTAATATCGTTTATCGTTTAACCACAGCTCAAACTATATCGCACGCATAAAAAATAGCTTTTTATTATAATATAAAGTTCCTAGTAGAAAGATATAATATAACCATCACGGGCCGAGGAATACGAACTTATTTCCTCAATTATAAAAATCTCCCGTCGAAAGTCGTTAACGTAACCGCGATCGAAGATTACTCGCACATAAAATAAATTCTTCATCCATCTTATAACCGAAACGGCGCGATCGTAGTGTCGTCTCAACTGTACCGATCCCGTCCGATCGGAATTAAAAAAAAAAGCGTTACTAAAAACAGCGTTGCTCGAGAACCGCTCGATTTTCGCTCTTAAGGGAATGACATAAGTGCACGTCACCGCCGAATTAACATGCGACCGCCGTAAGAATGAGAATCGCATAAAACTATTGCTTGTGTAAACATCGAATTGAGGAACGCGGAGCTGCGTGGATCGAGATTAACGGCGCGAAGGCCGGGCCGGCGTTATCGCGGCGGGCACAATGCGATAAACAATTTCTCTAAACTGCATTTAGCGTCCCAAACAGGTTTTATATACAATATTAACGGGCGTCGATTTAAAAAATAAATCGGTTAACACGCTAACACTTATTATACAAATTCCGAAGACAGAAAAGTGAAGACTATAGTTGAAATTGAGTATTCAAGCTAAAAGTTTCATATCAAAACAACTTTTATGAGAAATAACAGCAAATTAGCGATTCTAATCTAATCTAATGTAAAGTGATTCCTAGAGTTTAGCATCAGATACGTTGCTAAACTCTAGGAAGATAGGTCTATATCTCACTTTCCACACGAAATGCGAGAGTATAGATACTTCTACCGATCTTCTCCAAGACCGTGGTACTTCCCAGGAACAGCCGGCTCATTCATGGCACCAGCAGCAGGTGCTTCTTCCACCACAGAACACTACATAGTAGAAGTACCACAGAAGATTTATATGTATATGGAAACTGTGGGAAACACTTAAAAATACAGAATAAACTAAATGTTTTTATTTGTTTATTTACGAAAAACTTTCTCTTCGAGAACTAATGCACATACCATGGTAAAACATAAGTTATTAACGAAGATTTCTAGTCCAGAAAGCTTGTTTTCAAGAAATGGTTAAAAGTCGCTGATGGCGAAACAATATAACATGAGTCAGATCCAACAATGATAATATAGGAAGGCAGCTACAGGTGTCAATGTAATAAAAAAACTAGCCAAATATGTAAATAAAAGTGGCATTTTTACTACTTTATTACCAATTTATATTTATAAAGATTAATACCAAGATACAAATAAACAGCCTTTGTTAGCGGTGGCATTTCAATCAAAATTTTTAAATAAAAGAACACTTATTGTGGCATAACTATAATAGTTAGACATATGCTGTCGCGACACTTTTTGTAAATAATGATGTGGTCTGCAAAGTCGTACTACATTATTTTATTCTATCATCAATAGTTTTCGCAGCGCACGCGATGTAAAGAATATTCTAGGTAATTTTTGTACACCTTGAGTAACATTATTGGAGATTTAGTAAGAATCCCTAATTTTTAAAAAAATATAATATAGCCTATGTTAAGCAGGGATAATGTAGCTTCTCAACAGTGAAAGAATTTTTCAAATCGGTTCAGTAGTTTCGGAGCCTATTCAATACATACAAACAATCAAATCTTTCCTCTTTATAATATAGATGACTACTCGACGCCGACTCGACACTGAAGCATTTGAACTGACCATATGAAATATTTGCTTGAAATAAATATAAAATTTTATTTGACTCAAACGTGTACTTTTATTAGCATAGCGCTCGACAAAATATTTTAATACCCAAACCAAACAAACACACTCTATCTTTTTTGAACCAACTTCTTTTCACAAAAGTTTGTAAAAAATTAAGACAGATATAGAAACAAACTACTAAAGAAACGAAGTCGGGTTATAGTAACGAGACATAGTATTAATAAAAATTTGGTTTTTATAGGAAACGCATTGTATGAGTTTTAAATATATTGCAAATACAAATAAACGAATCGAAACTTGTCGCTTCTTTACGCTTTACGGATTTTGTAAATTTAATAACACATTTAAAATAAAGATAAGAAAAGGAAATAAAAGCTATACTTTACCTGCTCCAATGTTATTCAATAGATACTGAGGACGTTCCAGCCCTAGTTATGTGGTCATTTAAGGTCAAAACGTGTACCGACAAGGTTTATTTGCGTTAGCTAATCATTTTTAATGCTTTTATCCTTAGAACCGAACCAACCAACATAAAAGGAAAAAATATGTAAATTTCTTCATTAAAATGATCATGTATTAGGTTATCACATTTTGTATAACCACAATAAACAACTAATATGGGCTGTCTACAAAACACTACAACGTCGACAATCTGGTTCGCAAATCTTCGCCAAAAATATAGAACGTAATAATAATTATTAAAACATTTATAAGCATAGCTGCTTAAACTAACACAACTTAATTTTATACCAAGAGTATTTATTCTGCGTTTGCAATTGGTTATACCAAATCAAAAAAAAAAACCTCGACGGAAGTTGCTAAGAAACTGGCCAATTGACTCAATGATGCAAGTTTATGAAGATTTTTGTCCAATTGGCTCTTGGCCAAATGGTAGCTAACACACAGCGAACCTAAAACGTTTCGGTGTTTTAAAATTCAGAAGTGGATTTTAGAATTAATTGTACTCAACAACATTTATGTATATCACAAAAGATAAAAATAAATCTATGTATTCTGATGCGAGATCACTTAAATTCTTTGGCCATATGCCGAGCAGTTAAAAACTTCTTTCCATATGGGCACTGTTAAGGTTCACCTTGGTTAAAAAGGGTCAAGAATTAACTCCAAGCGCTCAAACTTTTGCATTAATGAATTCTTCATCACATTTTATGTTGTCTTGTAAGTAGATAAATCTTTTTACTGGATATTATTTCAAAATGAAAAAATATTCTTCTAAATATTTCTAGTAATTTTTTTACAAATTATTAAACAAACGTAAAAATAAAGATTAGTTTAGTTATCCGTTTAAATATCTCCTAGGTCATAACAAAATGTGTGGAAGGTTTAAAAATCGCTTCTCGGAATGTTTTCGTTATCTTTGCTTTAATTTTATACGCTAAAATCATTATCGTCATCATCATTATAGCACCCATCAGTCAGTCATTGGGTCATATTTTACGAGGCCTAAAAAATTTAAAACAATTTCTGAAAAGCTTCAATCAGAAAACAATTTCTAGAGTGTGCGTCGGATTTTGTCAACAATCATAACACCTGCGGTTAGCGTGGGCGTAAGTAACAAATTCTAATCAATTAATTCAGCATTCAAAAATTTGTCAGATCAAGGCTTAAGCCGCCGAGTGGGAGTCGTCCCACTAATATCCACCTTACACTGGCGCCGGTAACGCAGCGACAACCTTTTTTGTCTTAACGCAAAGATTTATTCACCTTTTGTGTTATGTGGGTCAGCAGTTTTACGTCTTTACATTAGATACATTCGGATAGATAGGATCTTGTTGGCAATGTTTGTTGGCGATTGTTAAGGTCAATGCATTCCTACACGGGATACTAATGAAAGTTCCGTGTCCTTTTAAAGTAGGAAAAATACAAAATTAATGTTTTATTTAGGCACGCTTCTTAACATTGAGTATAGAAAGCGACGTATGTCGAACATGTTCGAAACGTGATTCGCGTCTTTTTATTTTTGAATAACTTTCATAGGTTTTCGTTGCGAATGTTTTCTTTTCTTAAATTAGTTTTTTTACAACGATCCGAACGGTGCTCGCTCCAATCCCACTTGTCAGCAAATTGTGATAACATGCGCAGGCAATGCGAGCTATCGTTTAGAATATTTTAAGATTTTGTTATTGCCACTGCAGACTTTGTTATATTTTTCTAACCTAACCTTTTCTTACATCATCTGGAACGCAGATAAATGTTACTAAAAGTTCTGAGCTTATAGATTTACGAAATTTCAAATTGAACATAAGACACATCTACTTATCTCTCTCTATATCTTCGCATCTATCGACCTTTCTGTTAAGCAGTGTATAATAATAAGGTTGTTCTACACCGTAACCTATCACTGAATATTCAACTATGCTAAGCGATGTTTACTCGAACCCCTTAAAGCCTTGAAATGTATTCTCTCTTTGTCTCAAGCTATAAATATATAGCGGCAAACGACCATTTTAATGCTCAATCTAGGTGCGTTTGTTTAAATCAACGCAATAAGGACAGCCGTTGCTTTATATAGTTCATTAATTATACACACACAAACTAGTTCTGCAATGAAAGTCTTGGTGTAGTCAGTCTCTGCATTTAAATGGGTTGGGTCTCACGTACAGTATGTTGAGCGCCGTTTTTATGCGGAATAAACGGGCATTACTTCAGTAGTAATAAGAGAAACGAGGGTCATTCTAAACAATGTCCCAGTTGGCAGAAATAGCAGTAAAACTGATGATGAAAGTTATCTTGAATTCTAGTATTTCTAGAACAACTATGACCTTTGAGGATGATGTCAAATGACTTGCTAAGCCATTGGCGGCGTCGTGGGTTCGATTGACACGCAGAAGAAGAAAAGTGACACGCAGATAATTCTGGATCTGGGTGTTCGTTCCCGAGGGTCTACGTCCGGTCGTAATAAACCTAAACAATACACAATACCATAAACCACAACGTTTCTGTTGTTTCGACCACCTAGGTGAACAGCGGTAGAAAGATGTATGGAATGACCTTAAAACATTTCAACATAATATGCGAGCTACCACCACGTAGGCGCCAGCGATTGCGTAGTCGTGTAAAAGTGGCAGTGGCGGTTCTGCCAGTTCCTATGCGTGGGTCTGAGCTGCCACCCACAGGACAGGTTCGTCGCACCGGAGCTATCGATTTTCATTTCAAATTACCGAGCGGCCTACACGCCCTTCTCGGGCGCATTCTTCATCCGTTCAAGTACACTCGATGTCGGGCGGCGGTCATTCGGTTTCGGTGGTTTCGTTTTCGATTTTCGAATAACTCTCGAATCTATCGGCTTACGGACGGTGGTCTGCTTGTTTTTTCGTTTCTTGACTTCATCGTGTGACCCAGTACCTTTTAGTTATATTTTAATATATTTATTAACATAGGGAATTCATTTTTTAGAAAAGCCTTGAATTTATCAATCGATTTTGTAGTTTGTTAAATAAAAGTACCCGGAGGACCGAGCTTTGCTCGGTTTGTTTTTTTTGGTAAATCGTGTATTTTGGAAATTACATTTAGATACAAATTACTGAGTAATGAAATGTGCATAATATTTTTCGATCTTACGGACGTAATAATAAGAAAATATGAACTGATGTTTTTCACAAAAGAAATAACTTTAAAAAAAAGCGGAAAAAAATAACAAAATCATAAATCGACAAAAAATTAAAAATAAAGAAAGCAATGATCTGGAATCGAAAAAAAAAGTAAAAAAATAAATGTGTAAATGATCGTGACTCGAACCACGGCCGTCTGTTTTGGGGCCGCCCGATTACCGACCGAGCTATTATGACATTTTCTCTTGCGGCGAAATTTACCGTCATATTCGAATTATATTTTTCATTCCCTGAAAATAGGGATAAAAGGGCATTTTCTAAAAATGAAACCTAGCTAGATCGATTTTTCACCCCGAATCTACGCACACAAAATTTCATGAAAATCGCTGGAGCCGTTTCCAAGATTCCGATTATATATATATATATATATATATATACAAGAATTGCTCGTTTAAAGGATAAGATTGTTTTAACGTATTTTAAAATTCATGTAGAATCCGTTTCAATGTTGTCATTACCGTAGCAAGACATGATTTTCTAACCTTCCATTAAGCCATATGTTAAACGCAAAACTCGTAAAATTGTTTCATTTAACAATGTGAGGAAATCGTTTTAGGCTTGTCTTTTAGTCACATTACCACACCATGGTTTCTTTGCAAAGGTAATAACTAGCGTAAGCCCGATTCTAAAATTAACTAAGTAGTTGTACAGTCACGTTTTTAGTTATACAGTTTATATAACTAAAAATATATAGTTATGGCTATAGTTATATATAATAATAGCTATAGTTATATAATCTAGCCAACGAAGTCAACAACGTCTATAATAAACGATACCCGACTGCGATATTTACGAAATACTGAAAATTTCGCAAGTGTAGAAACTAGCTCGTCGGTTAAACGATCACATAGTCTGAGATCGGCCAGATACCCAGTTATAACAGCAGTGTCGTGGGAACGGATGAAGAATGGGCGCTAGCTCGTACCAGTTTTCTAGAGATGCATCGGCTTATCGAGGCCGGTGCGATAATGAAACCAGAGTCAATGTTTGCTTTCCGTAACACAGGGGGCGCTAACGCAGCGTTGTCTTCCGCAGATTTGGAAATCGAACGCGTCGTCTTCCGCAGGTCGTGTTTGGAAATGTGGACAATTCTCGTAACGCATTACCCTAGCCTCATTGGGCCGCGGTGATCCGGTTGGCATTTCGCGTGATCAAAACAATGACTGTTTTCGTATCGTTTTAATTAGCGGCCCACTTGTGCTACGCGCGGAAAGGACTGGAACGTTGGAGCCTTGGCTTTACACCTCCACGCTACCCACGGCTACCCTGGTTTGGTCATCGGCGTGGGCGCACTTGCCTAATCACATGCTAAGCCTCGTAATGACCCCGCTAAGACGTTTGCCGAGGGGTGCAGGAGCGTCGACATTAAGGCCGGTTGAGCCCACGCCGTAATACATCGTCATCGTTGCAAAATAACATTTGTTATGACGTAAGTAACTTTCAACAGAAAGGCTCCTTGCCTACAAGGTGATGAAAAGAATGAATTAAAACAACAATTTGTAAAAGATCATAAATATAAATTTAACTTTAATTTCGCTCTGCAGCCATGAGACGTAGCAGCTAACAAACTTTTAAGTAATTTACTAAAAAGGTATATAAAAAAAGCGTGTTCAAGAGGCTATTAAACTTTCGCTTATCCGTTATCAGCGTGTAATCTGTAAAATGAGTTTGTGTAACATTCAAGATAAAATTTATCAGGGAATCTGATATTTCATGCTACCAACTATCGTGCAAATCTTTCGACTTAATATCTGAATGATTGGGCGTTGATGTTCCTTTATCTTGTATTGGCAATCGTGTTATGTTTTATCAATATATTAATGTTTTGATTGATTTGTGTATGTTTACTTATGGTAACACATTGTTATCTAGTTATGATTAACAGTTTTCGGAATGCAAACAAAGTGTATGCAGAGATTGTAAACAATCCATGATTTACTTACAATAAGAAGTATATCTTATGCTTCATCAACTGAAACATCTGTAAATAACATATTTTAAGTCTTACCCTACACCAAAGATTGAATCATATACGCACACTGACACCAACAAATGAAGCACATTTTGCCTTTTGTTTAGTGACGTTTTAAATCATAGTTTACTAAACTCAACAGAGACTAGAGATGTACTTACAGTATCGACAAACCCTATGAATGAATTGAACAACATGTGAATTGTCCTATTTATTTTGGAAAGAAGACAGGTAAAGGGGATAAGCTAGTCAGCGGTTCACGAGATGTTAAGTAATTCCCACTGCCCATGGCTACCCGTGAGAAATTAAAATTTGTGTTGCTAACTTTGAATGGTTGGCCTCGGTTACCTTACTAAGCCGACGTAATGCAGAAAACATACTTCGCCACGTCGAGCATTTAAATTCCCGCTCATGTTTTCTTGACGAACCGTTCTCTTTACACTGCGGTGGGTGCTGCTGCGTGGTTTCACCACAGTGAGAGTTCACGTGGGCTTCAATTAGAGAACATAGACCCGCTTTCGGACACCGAAAATAGACGGTGATCACCGATTCCGTCGTAACGCGATACGCGCCCGTCTAACGCTGTCAGGCCGCCGTCGATATTTTCGTCAGACCGCTCGACGTGTCAAATAAACCATAAAACTATCTAGCGCACCGCTCGTGATTTTTGTAGCGGACGCGCGGCGGAGCCAATCGCAAAGCGTCGACGTTACTGCAGGAGAATACGACGTCTGGAGGGCTCTCAATAACACTATCCAGAGTCGATCATCGACAATCGGCTGAGACATATGAAAGGGTCGGACCATGTTAGTGCACTAAGCAGTAGTTAAAGCTTACTGCACTAACTAAGCAGTTAGTGCAGTAAGCTTTAACCACTAAAGAACTACAAACGGAACATAAAGTAAGGAGATACGATAAGTAAACCCGCGCCAGCTGGTGTTTGGTCTTCAAGTGGTAACAAATTTCTTGACATCAAAAGCTCATGAAAACGTGACTGAATGAAAACGCAAATATCAATCACATAAGAAGTCTCTCGAAACACATATACCCGCGAGTAGCTTGAATTAGTTCTAGTCAATGAGCAAATAAGGTCTCGCTGAATAAGGCCCTATTGCAATAAAGCGACGACTACCTAAGTTATTCAGCAGTCTTCAAGGGAGGAGTATATAACCTTAAACTGAGATAATGCGTTCACGATCTGCGAATGCATTGAAAGTTACCAGGTGGGATAGCAGTTAAGTACTGGCCAGTTTCTTACAAATACACAATAAGTATAACCATGGAAGGTAGCCCTATGCCCTTAGTTTATGCAACATGAAATAGGACAAAAGAACACAGCTCTACGTAAAGTGGCGTTGTTGAGGATTTCATGTCCGATCCGAGCTGTAGATCTCAATCAATCGGCGGATAGACATATCCAGGTATATGTGAGTTTTTGTTGTTCGTGTTTGTAACCTGCGCGCTGTGACATCATCCTCTCAACCTGTTAAAGTGCGAAAACACAAATTTTACGACACGCTGTATTATTTAAACATTTTAAATAAGAAGCATATTTATGCATCAATGTGTGGTTTTTTATATTTATTTTAATAAAAGTCTAAGCTACACTTAAAGAGCAATTGGTCTCCACTGCGACGGTCAAGTGGAAAAACAATGTGAACGTTCAAACATAATTCGTTTTAAATTTCCATTTGAAAGCACCGCGACGATTCGCCATCCAGTCGGACTGGACCGAAACCAATCACACGAGATTCGTGTAATGGTGACATGTTTCCTAAGTGAGCAACTAGTTTAAATGCGAGTAAATATTGAACAATATGCGAACGGTCGCGAGGACGTTGGGTGATGTCCTAATCTTACATATTGGTCGCAGCCGAATTACATTTTGTTAGCTCTTCGCGCCATTCCAACACCGTTTATTCAAATAAACGTAATGTATCAATACTCAAACATGTTGCAATTTTTACAACAGACGCCGCAGAAGCGTTATGCTTACAGTGTAAAAAAAAATGGCTGCAACCTAATAATACCTATCAAATAATGCCCTCTTAATTTTTTTTTGGACCAACGTAAATTGCCAACAGAATTCTTCTCTGCTCAAATAATGTTGCAGTATGGCCTAAAACCTTCTATAGGATTTTGTGACATCTGAAAATGGCTCACTTCAAGTAATCACAATTTAAAATATGTTGTTAATCCATTATTTTTTGCTTGCGCAAAAAATATCAAACAGATTTGTAGTTTGCAGTGACCTTGAGCTAGTTGCACAAAATTAAATGACAGAAACGGCTGCCGACAATAAAGCTATTTATGTGGTGCGGTAAGCGGACATTTTTCATAATATGTTCTGTGTTTGTCCTAAAGTCCTAAAGGATAGGATGGTATTGGTCTTTGCGCTATGGTACGGCATAAAACGGTCTGTTCTCTTTAACCAAGTTAAAATTCTATTATCGTTCCGGCATAACTGACAGTAAATCGCTGCTGTGTTATGACATGTAGAGGTGTCAGCACCGCAGACCTCGCTTGGGTTTAAGACGTGACATGACTTTTTAATAGATTCACTCGAACATTTAGAAAAGTTTAGGCCGACCCTGTATACCTTTTCTTATATATCCGTTTTGAATTCAATGTTAGAACAGAAGAAATAGGTAAAAATTGATTCTGTGACAAAATTGTAAACATTTACAATGACAAATCTTAGGCACGGTATTTTTTTTTAATTTTTTTTGTACACGCATTTAATGTTTTATTACAAAAAACAATACACTAAAATGCATTTTTATTACCATCGAGAGAAGGAAATATGAAACATTCCTTATCTGTAGTATTTTCTGTGGCATTAACATTATTTGCTCTAAATTCTAACAGGAAATAAGATGTATATTGTTGTGCCGTTTATATGCATAAATTTAAAAATCATTTACATGCTCATTGAATATTTGTTTCTACTCGTACGTTTTCAGTGCCGATTTTCCACAACACTAATTAGCTGTGCAAAATATTTTTATAAATACATAATAGATATTGATAAACTTCATTTTAAAAATTAGGAACAGTCATTTTTTTATGTTTCATATACTGTATACAATAAATTAATGATTACATTCGTATAATCACGGTTCGTCAAAAAATCTAACCAACTGTCAGCATTACCAAATGCATCAGACAATTGTTAATAAGAATAATTTCAAACTGCACCATCAATCAGTTCGCTAAACACGTAAACAAAGTGTCAAGCCGAGTTGGTTGGCGGGCTTGGTAGCGATAAGGTAGGTACGTGCACGCTAGGTACCCGCGGGCTGGTTGCGACCGGTCATTAAACAAGGCTGCGTCGGGCTGCGTACAAATCTCGTATGACTGAAAACGGCCGACAACGGCACGGTGTGGCGACATTCCGGCCGCCAGCGGAATGCACCGCGGCCCTTCGAACAGGTTCAGGACTTGCGGTCCTTTCAGAGCGCGCCCCCATTCCATAGGACAATCGCGATTCGTCCACGGGATCGGCCACTAAACAAACATTCAACTCTCACAGCTGGGCGATACCGCTCTACAGTGCACAACTAAACACGTTTACTCACCAAGTCCATTTCACCGATCTCCTACGTCGACTGTTCGAAAAACGACCGCAAATCACCGAAGGGAGACTTTCTGCTTTACTTCGCTTTTCGAAACGAAGGATCGCGTTACAAACACCACTGGACCATAACTCGGCGGGGCGAAGACAAAAATAAACTTAATATCGTGTGCGTTGTAGCATTTGTCGACGCACCAATTCACGATCGCCCCAGTGACAAGAATCCGCAATAGACTCCACCGAGTGCATACTCGTGACGATGTTTTTAATGCAGTATAATAGAACTGGGACCTACCTTCATCCAAAAGTCGTTCCATGTGCATGAAAACATTCGGGAACGCAGCCAGTTGCTTCCTGTCTTTGAGCAACTGAGCTAAGTAGTCCGCTATACTTTGCGTCGAAGGACTGTTATTATCACACATTTTGATTAATATTTTTAACTTACGACACGTTAAATGTTTCTTTCAACACGTTGGATGAGTGATTGTACTTTAGTTACTGATTACTGTTATTAATGTGAGATATCTATGTTAGAAAAGTTAACTTCACTACCACACACATCAACGTTTCGGTCACCACTAAATGACGAAGTTGACCGAAGTGAAGTTGTGGGCGAATATAGCGCTGCGCCTGCGCTCTCATCGAATGGATTTTTTGTAAGCGCGTGCGGCTGCTGTCCACAGTGTAGGCGTAATAATAACCTCTCGTTATCCCGCTCGCTCTTTAGATCCAATATTGTCTATCTCTTTCTAGAACCAAAGGAAAGACCAATCGCGGGGGTGGTGCCATCTAGCAAACATCGCAACAACTATTAAAACTTTAGATTTACACAGTACTCACATCGTTCATAATTAAACAGTCGCGTTGATTAAATTAAAATGGATAAATTGGACATATACATTCCGTTAAGCGGAAGCTTATAAAACATTTAATTTTTTTCATTTAAGAAATAGAAAGATTTCAAATGTTTAAACATCACAGACATTTGAAATCTTTAACATTTACAAAAACTACGTTTAGAAAATATAAGATGATGAGATGATAAAATGCTACCAATAGTTATTATTTCATCAGTGCAAAGTGGGCATAAATCTGAATTTTAATATCATTATTGAACGAATAGAAGAATTAACCAAAAATAATTAGAAACAATAAAATATTTTTTTTGCACTGATAAACAAGATACGGTCTTATGGTTGGAAACTAATCTCTATAAATGAAAGTCACTCATTAACATTTATTCCGAATATGTAACCAATTCCATTTCCGATTCTAATAATTATATGCTAATGTTAGAACATTAACATAATATGTAGACGAATGTTTTGGAATACAAAAAATTGAAAAAAAACTTTTACTACGTATTATTAAAAAATGATTAAAATTAATTTTCTACGTGTAACAAAGATTACAGAATATTTAATGACCTTATCATTTGTGCAACGCAACTAGATTGTTTCATCCCTCTTAACATTAAGACTTCTAATAACTGTTTTTTATTTTATGTGATTATGTGTCTCTACATGTTAAAATACATCTGTCAATGAAGGCCGATAAAAATTAACTTGGGAAAAAGAAAATTTCTACGATTATTTTTCCTCATTTATATAGTCGTTTACAATATTTGTGGTACATTTTTAAACAGCCTTATGTGATTCATTGTGCACATAAAAGGAGGGTGACAAGTTACAACATGTTGCATGAATTATGCGAAAATATATTCTTAGGAAAGTGATGTCATCTCTTATGGCAAAATTATTTATCCATGTGATGATTTCAAAGTATAGCATTACAACATGGAAAATACTTTTCTTTTATTTATTTCTGTTTCAAGTTAAACATGATATGAAATATATTTCGTTTTAGCTCTAGAAAATTCTTGATTTCATCGGTAATGGGTAAACTGACCACTTTTTTTCTAACTCAAAACGGGACATTGATTTATAATGAAAATAAATATAACTTTATAATTTTCTTTATTCCGAATAGATTAAAAATTAAAAGATACAAAGAAAAAATCATCAGTTCACTATTTTTTATTAAAACAACATTGGCATATTTTTATATTTCTCAAAGAAACACATTTGTTTTAATAAAGGTGACGATTTTAAATAAGAATAAATTTTGAATCTTTTTTTTTATGCGAAAAGTTGCCAAACGAGCAGATGGTTCACCTGATGTTAAGTTAATACCGCCGCCCATGGACATCTGCTGGTACAGCCCAGAGTTACAGATGCGTTGACAACCTTTTGAAAATTGGGCTCCGGCTACCTCACTCACCATACGAAACGCGAAAGTATTTGTCATACTTCCACTTTACGCTGGTCTTCTGCGAGGTCGTGGTACTTACCCGGACGGGCCTGCCCATTCGTGCAATAGCCGAGGCCCTGCCACGTGTGGCTCGTTTCTTTTATTAACCTTTGTTATCAGCGTCGACTTCAGAACTGGAGCTGTTCAATATCACCAGCAGCACCCGTGGGAAACACTAAACTGTCGGACACTTCGCATCCGAAGGAGTGTTAATTTGCTTAATAAATGCATATTTAGTTTGTAGGTTGACATTAAATGAACACTTGGGTTTCGACATAACTATAGGAAAAATTTCAAAACAACAAAAGTTCAAATTATCTACACACCTATTTAACGAACATTACTCAAAAAAAAGAAAAGAAGCAAATACCCCCTTCGCTTTCCTCCTCACCGCGTTAGGAAACCGAGAGCTCGCGCATTCGGGGAATAACCGGGAATAACCGCTGCTCATGATCATGTCTGACGAACGTGGTTTTAAAATTTTGGCGTGATTTCGGAAAACGGGACAATTTTGCGTCTCGAAGATTTGTTCGGGGACAAAGGGACAGCTGTCCGAGAAAAGGGACAGTCCCGTTCAAAACGGGACGTATGGTCAGTTTACTTATGGGTAGGGTTGCTAGTCATACTATATTATATAGCATTATACCATATTTTACGTCTAGATCCTATAATGGAAAAAACATAGTAGTGCTTGAAAATTCAATCTAATGCAATGAAGACTGCATTTTGCAAAACTGAAACTTACAACAAGTACCGAAATTCCTCAGTTTTGGAAGTCGTTTAACAAAACTTAAAGGACAGACAGAGCGAGACGACTTTGTTTTATACTATGTAGTGATAACAATTTTGAAAATACTATAATCAGTCGATTAAATGTTGCCAACCCTATATGTATTGACTATATACGCATTTGATCGGTAATGAGGAGGTGGATGCTCAGTGGAATAGCTCCGTTTACCGCTCAGGGCAGGGGTCGATGGAATATAATTTGGATGGCTAGAATAATAAGACACAATTACTTTGTTTACGTACATTGAAGACTTACTTTCTTGGCTAGACCTTCCCTTTGTAGAAAAAGGTTATATTAATTGGATATTTATAGCTTTACTTGAGTTCTTTTACTCTACCTCAAAATAGTATGTCCGTTATTGCTGGTTGTATGTGATAAATAAATCATCACTATAATGGACAACCGTCCATTCAACATCCCACTTTGCAGTGACGAGTATAGTAGATAACGTAGGGCGTAAACTTCTGAATTTTAAAAAGTGAACAAGAATTGAGATTAGAGTTTAATATCGAAAATTGCCAGCCAGTGCAAACATGTAAAGAGTTCAGGAAGGAGGTCTATTAGTAAGTAAAATAAAACCTCGTTGCAGAACAAAATCATAGAAGACCAGTCGCCGTACGGAGGGCGTCAAGGGTCAATCTTCAGCTCCACTCAATAACATAGGCAGTGCTTGATGCGGTCTACCGGGCCCGAAAGTGGGACAAGATATATTTTAGTAACAAATGCGAAGAGCCGAAAATTCACTGTCTGTTTTGAGTCCGCGACCACACTTCGCAAGTTCGACATCCCAGCAACCACGCCATTCTTATTCGTATTAACATCGTTCTTGAGTACATCGGTAACTGGTAATTATTTTCATGAGTTTTACAAGCGATAAAGTACCGACAGTTTTCATCTTTGTGTAATTATTTGCGTAGGTATATTCAAAAATTAACCAAAGCAAACGGCTTCTTTCTTTGTGATTATTCGCAAATTTCGAGCTTGTGAGCTACTAAAACTGATTTGCGCATGTGGCAATTAACTTAAAAGAAGAGATTGTAGGTACTAATCTCAGCGGCTTTTACCAACGAAGTTTACATTTGCCGGATAATGTGCAAAAAAATGTTAACTAGATAATATTGGAAGTAAGTACCTTAAGTAGGATAGGAAGTAAGTTAATGTTGTTCCTTGACCTAGTCAAATTTTTTACTTATTCCAAATTCTCATTTTAAATGTCACCTCTGCGGTTTCAATAATCGAATCAGTTAACGGAGACCTTCACAACAACTTGCAGTAAGCTATTTTATCGAGGTACAAACAACGCGTACGACCACGCAAATATCTCCGAAGTTTCAACAAAATTTGATTTTAATTAGTCAGCACATTCGTTCAATTAGAGCGGTTGCAGTTGGTTACGTTTTATCAATTTCGTTAAAAGGATAAATGGATAATTGACCCCTATCCAAAGCTCTCGGGTCCGTCGAATTAAGCGGATTAGATAGAGTTCCACGCTCCATTTCGGAAACTAATAGACGCTATTGTTCTTGTGCTCGTTAGGCGTCGATAAACGATGATACGTACTGATACGTTGATCAGAAGTATTTGTCAGTCTTAACAACAGTAACAGTATATCTTTATATCGATATACTTAATTTCGACACTTCGCTTCGACGCTTCCCTTGGTAAGCTGGCAAAGCGTAGTCACAAAGCCGATTGTAAATCGACAAACAAATGCTTCCTCGCAGATCATGCCCACTTTAACCGACTTCAAAAAAGGAGGAGGTTCAAAATTCGACTGTATTTCTTTTATGTTTGTTACCTGAGTGAACCGATTTTGATGATTCTTTTTTTTATTTGAAAGCTGTTGCTTCCCATGTGGTCCCATATTAATTTTATATAGCCGCCGCCCATGGACATTTGCAATACCCGTAGAATTGCAGATACGTTGCCCCCTTATAATAAAGTGGTCTCCGGTTACCTCACTCACCAGACGAAACGCAGAAGTATAACACTTCCACTTCACGCCGGTCTTCTGTGAGGTCGTGGTACTTACTAGGACTGACCTGCCCATTTGTGCAACAGCCGAAGCTGTTGCTTGGCCCTGCCACAGTTAATTTATGCGCATTTCTACTAATTATTTTTAGTTTTTACAATGGTTTATTTATTATTAATCATTCTTTTAAATTGATTTTTAATCTTTAGCATCAATCGCTGTCGCTCACGCACGTATAGCTTACGAGGAAAATGCATTTAGCGAGAAAAACCTTTCTTAAGTAGGTATAAGAAAAAACCGGACCTTACGTAATTTTCAAGTGAATTAACCTAAATCGACCATCAGTATAAACTAAACCGGCGTTTCGTACGCTTAAACATTCGAAAACCCTTTATGACAACATTTTCCACCGATACAGAGGTGAGCTTCCATAAAAGCGTTGATTATTCGGCCCCGTTCCGCCTATGGCATCTCGCTCCGAGTCTAATTATCCACACTTTATGGAACTTAGACCTGCGAAGATGGAGATAAAATCACCAGGCCGATACACAATTATTCGCGTTACATTACGTGTATTAAATAAAACTATTTGTTAGTTTAAGGACAACCATAAACGCAAATGTTATTTAGAAACAAAAATTATTTAGTTTAAAATCTTTCAAAAAATTATATGAGGAAGCAAGTCGTGAAACTTGAATAAATTTGGACATTTGTTCAAGTTGTTGTTTCATACTAACTAGTTACCAAGTTATTTCAAAAGTAAGGGCTTTTGGAACCAGATAGTAGATACCCAATATTTCTGGTTTTCGGACGCATTGGGTTGTAATCCTTATAATAATAATTATTTCGTAGTAGTAATTAAATCATTGATACGCGGTGCGATGCTTTAAAGTGATTCATCGATGCGGGAGACCCTTTAAGTAGAAGGTAGACTATGCTACTCAATATAGTCGATTCTGTAACAGAATATATTCGGAAATGTTTTAACAATATCAGCGTACTGCAGAAGGACGTGTATCTTAAACATCCTTCTTTCAGTAGGTTTTTAGGCTGTTGTATATTCCTTAACCATTGTTCTAAATGGGGGGTTATATAAGAATTGCACAATGGAAGTCACGATAGAAAATCACCATAATTGATAGAGAAACGGTGGGAATCGCATTGAAATATTAGAAAATAAACATCTTGTAACCTTTGCCGATTTCAAGCAATGGATTTTTGATATACATGACGCAATCTCGATCGTCAACCGCGGAATGATTTACGACGGACCGCTCTAGGTACGGCCGAGCACAATACAAAATTAATACGACGTCAAGTCCGTTATCTTTTTTATGTTCGTGCATGTAGGTTGCGAGTGCCGTGTGCACATCTTATGTTTCAGCTCTACATGTCCGGATTTCGGCCTACGGCTTTTACGCTGCGGAAAACGTTACGTCATTGCGACGACCAAAGCTTTGGATTATGGCGTTGTCACTCGGGGATGAACGAATGGAAAATACTTTAGAAAATAGCCGTGTCCATTACATACAGTAAATTCAAAAAACTAAAATATTCGACGCGTTTCGAGATATTTCCATTTTTAAAATGCCGGAGTGACCTAATAGATTATAAGCATGGAAATTATCTGTCATTAAGTACACTAGCACAATATTTGTCAGTGTTAAAAACCCTGCAATGAGTAAGATTTTTTTTATCATTTATATTTATTATAATTTCATAGCATTAAATTAATTATAATTTATTATTATTTCATAGCATTTATTATAATTTAATTTCATAGCATGATTAGCAATAGCAACACTGGCCTGGTGAACATGTCAAATTTGTAGCTCCGTATTTTTAGTTTAATTTAAAGTAAATTGTATTATTTCATTATTTCTTAACCGTAGTAAACTACTTAGGTGTATGTAATAAAAAAATAAAAACTAATAAGTGATAATATTGTGCACTACGAAAGAAAATTTGCAAAAACCGAAGTCATCTCCGAGCTGTCACTGGCCTAACCGACGAATTTCCAAAATTCTACGACTCAATCCCGGGGAGTATCTTTATATTATCTCCTTCTTCTTAAGTCATAAAACTACAACATTACATGCTAAACAAAACTCACAAATAGTGAGTAACGTCATTTCATCACATTTTGGCACCGTTACTGTCTCACTTTGCTTGACAAGTTGGAAGCAAAGCTGTAGATAAAAACATTTGCCACAGACATCCTTACTCAAATTGACTTCACAAATACACTTTTCACATAAATTGTTTTAGATCTAAATGAAAATGATAGAGGATCGAGTCTGGATGTATATCAATATAGAAATGAATCGAATAGACGAGACAAATTCATACATTCTCCGGCTGTCGGGAGATTATCGTCCCAGTCTTCAGATCATTTGATTGAGGGCAAAGAAAAAAGGCTTAAAACATACGCAACATTGCAAGAGCAGCGCTCGGACTATAGCAACAGGAAATTAAGATATACTTTGTTGATATATTCTTATCCGGCATGGAAAATTTTTGTCCTTTCTGTCCTCTTCGTTTCTTACGTCCTAGAGAGTTGCCTGTATACTTTTTGCAGACGCCTAGAAAACTCCTTTTGGATCATTATATTGTTGTTCTGTCTGAACATTGTGTTTGCAATCGATGTGATCATTATTTTCGGATTGAAATTTTTCAAGAAGTGGCGAAAAACTCTTAACCTTATGGAGCCCGACTTATGCCGAGTAATTCTTGATATTGTACTGGCTGTGCCGTATTCGTTGCTATATTTTATCGACCCCGATGAAGCTTGGTTCGACTTCTACACTATATCTCCAATAATGGCGACGATACGTGTTTACCGAATCATCGAATACTTTTACGACAGATCGACGCAAGCCGGCAGCAACCAGTGGACCACATTTCTAGTCCAGTATCTGATACTTTTCGTCCTTTCCGTTCATACTTGGACCTGCATATGGTATTTGTATGCCTACAGAAATTATGACATACATAAGAATCGTTCTTCGTGGGCCACGGAGGCCGTATACTTGCCGACTGAAACAACGTTCGATTGGTACTTCATTTGCGCTTACTGGTCCGTCATGTTCCTAACAACAAATGCCCTTGGGGACCTCTACCCTGTGACTACCCCAGAAAGAATATCGGCCATCGGCGCAATACTGTTGGGATTTCTCTTAACGACCATCGTATTCGTCGGTTCGCTGACATCGCAATTTATAACAATAACGACGCGGCGAGCCAAATACGTTAGACAGTTGAAGAAAATACAAAACCACCTGCAGTTAATTAAAATGGACGAATTCACAACGAACCGAATTATCAGGTATTCAATTTAATATATAACTTGTATTGATATAATTCTAACTGAAAACAAACCTATAAATAATAAACCGAGAAATACATTGCAAGAAGGATCGTTAAAATGTAATTTAGTTATATCTCATAGGTTAATAAAAATAAGTTTTACAAAAGAAAAGTGTCCATCGTCCGCAGACAAACTATTTTACCTCACTGTGTGATATTTAAATTTTCTGACATATAATGTTTACAGTCTTGATGACTTGGTGGCACCGATGCTAAACTATGGGCTTCGGCGTCGGGGGTCGTGGGTTCGCTTCCCACACGGGACAAGTATTTTTGTGACATTCAGATAATTGTTCCGGATCTAGGTGTGGGAAACAAACACCTGGAGGAAGGTTGGCGTTAGGCAGGCGCAGGTCGTAATAAACATAGCAAAAACCGCTTACAACATACTTCACATGTTGTGCCGACCCTACCTAGGTGGAATAAGGGCAGGAGGATGGTGATAATAATATTAACAGTTTACTTGTTACCAAAAAAAACTTAAAAACTATTCACAAAGCGTGGTACATAAGTTTTATTACTATGCATTTAAAAAGTTCATTGAAATTTTATTTTATTAAAAGGACATAGTTACTGTTTTTTACTCAATAACGTAACTAGTTCATAGTATAGCAAGTTTTATTAGTTTGAAGAAAATACCTAATGAATTAACACGAAACTAATTACGTACTACGTGACTTGCTTTAGTACGACGCAAGTATAACTAATAAAGATTAGATCTTAATGTATTTTTAGATATTATGAAGACCTGTGGTACGAAAAATCTGGAGTATTTAAACCGAAGCTAATGAAATTACTGCCGTTTCCTCTACAAATGGAAATATGTTACGACTTGAACGCAGTTCCACTGTACAGTTCCTTAATATTTAGAAAGTTACCCGAAGCGTTTTTAAGACGATTGTCGGTAACAATGGGCCACCGGTTTTACTTGCCGGGCGACATTATATACAATCATAATCAAAATAAGACTGTCATGGTACTGGAATGTTAATAAAGTGAGATAAAATTAATATAAGTAACTTCTGTAACACGTATTCTTTCTCTTTTTCCATAGATCTGCATAACAAATGGTGTTTTGGAGTTATTGTCAGATGAAGACGATGAAAGTCCAATGATTTCATTTTCAAAAGGAACCTGCTTCGGGGAGATTTCATTGATTTTAAATATACCAGGTGAGTGAGACGACATTATTAATATTATTATTTGATTTAATTTGTAAGTATTTTTATAAATAATATATAAATATTATTTGAAAATTGCTTGCCTCTTGCAGCAAGGTGTACAGTCAAAGCTGCAACATACGTAGAATGTCAAATTCTGAAAAAGGCTGACTTTACCAAATTAATGATCACGTATCCAGATCTAATGGATCAAATTCGAAAAGAAATGCACAATAGAATAATTAGATCTCGAAACAGAAAAGAGAATCAGACTGGTGACGATCAGCTCTTATTGAATATTTACGTTTCTAAAGATCGTAAAAAGAGTAGTATAAAATGTTTGAAAGATAAACTGAGATACCGACAAGGTTAGTAATGTTCACGTGAATGTGAAAATTATATCAATTTACTTAAACTAACTTGACAAATATTTAAACAGGTAAAACCGATGTCGACGTAAGCAAAGATAGTGCACTCGACGAGAATTGTTTGGATCTCTATATATTATCGGATCATATTAAAAAAAGAAAATTAAAGTTTACATGTCTTAACTGGAGATTCCCGTGGATACTAGAATCGGATTGTTACTTAGCGAAATATTGGGAATTATATATGCTCATCGTCGTGCTTTACATCTGTGTGCTGTATCCGTATTTCATTGGCATAAAGAGGGGATTTCCAAGCGGGCTATTGTTCTATACCGAAATTGTAATCTCCATATCGCTGGCAGTAAACATTTTCATGTCCATGATCACTGCTGTTAAAACAAAAAAGCAGCACATAAAAACCTTTTCAGATATCTTAAAGTATCGTTTGAACTCACCAGCATTCTATTTAGACATATTTGCCTTAGTCCCATTCGAGTACATAGTTACGATACATACAAAAACGATGTATTACGACGATTATAGGGATCATCTGTTTTATTTGTTCAAAGGAACAAAGTTGTGCCTTATTTGGCGTTTAACAAATTTCTTCGGACAATGGGAGAGGAAGTTGCTGTCTAACTCAATCGTTATTAAGGTACATACGTACATTTGTAATTTGTTTAATTCCAGCAGTTTTATCAGCCGTAAATTAATGTCATCAGTAAATTTTATAGTGAATTTTATTATACAGGTAGCGAAGTACTGCACCTTTGTCAGTCTCTTTATGTTATTGGTGTGGTGTTGTATTGTACATGGAGTCCTGTTTTGTAGCACGTTGCTCACAAAACTCGTGGTTCACAAGGGCCATTACTCAGACTAACCAAAAGACTGTAACGAATCAAATCAGGTAGGATGATTTTTACTTGTGGCGATGTTTATCAATAGAAATAAGGACAAACTTACACTAGAAATTAATTAAATTAAACACTAGAAATAAGGACAAACTTAATACGCCATTGTTTCGCCTACAAAGTTATTAGGTCGTTCATGGGGCAAGGTGTGCGCATGTATAATAAAATCCCACAGTCGATATTAAGTCTGCCGCTTGATCAATTTAAACGTAAAATCAAAAGCCAACTTATGGTTAAAGCATATTACACTATTGCGGAATATCTCGACGACGCCAATGTGTGGAGTTAATACTGTTGATACTCACGTAGGGTAGAATAAGACTATTATACCGGTATTTTATATTGTAAACTGATATCTTTGAAAAAGGGCAACTGTTGAGTTTCTTGCCGGTCTCTTCTCAACAGAAACTGCTTTCCGAACCTTTGGTACCTTACGAACCTATATGTATAATTTTTTATGTAAAATTTGACGATTCATAAGAACGCGCAAGCGTCTATTTGAAGAAAGATTTTTGATTGATTGATTGATTGAATAGGCCTCCAATGAATTTACGAGTATTACATTTAAAAAAACTTAATACGGACAAAAATTTATTAACGTTAACAATTATACGACTTTTGAAGATCGTCTTCGTTTTATCTTTCTTAATTTTTTATTATTTACATCACAAAAGCGTCACATTTTTCCCACGTTTTCCATGTCTACCGATATTATGAAAAATTATATATGCCTAATCTTCTACCGCAATGATTTCTCCTTCGAATATAACTTTAAGTATTTCCAGCTCCTCCAAAATAAGTTATCCACTTATAACCTCCGTGTACTTCGCCACTACCCTTGTGCTATCAGTGGGCTATGGAGACTTCGTTCCAGGCGACAAGTTCGACATGGGATTGGTCGCTTTCCTCAGCCTCTACGGTGTGTTGCTTGTTGGCTATTGCATATCGGAGTTTTCCTCTGTTGTAACACATTGGTCGAGGTAATTACGGATATTTTTATAATAAAGAATTAACAAAAATATTTTGATAGGCAATAAACCATAAATTAATTTTTTTTTTTTTTTGCTTTACGTTTTTTTTTGTAGTTTATCTATTATGCGTTTATATTCCAAGACCCCGTGATTCACTGGCCTCCGGCCTAACGCTTTGCAAGCGCCTCTTATATATTGGATTATTCCATTAAATAATAAATTATAGTGAATCAATATTTCAGGACATATTTTTGCGCAGTGTTATCTAATCAAGCGAAGCATGTTTTATGGGTACTAGAACTGATAAACATACATACAAATAGTACTCTTTAAGCACCCAGGCATCAGAGAAACACTTTCTGTCTTTCACAAAATATTACCCCAGTAGTGGGGGATTTAACCTGCCTTTGGATTCTCTGCCACGGGGCACGGGAATACTAAGACGCAATCGTTCTAGAACTTGGGGCGACTATGTCCTACTTAGGCTCCTTTCCCCGGCTACTAGGAAACCAGCTCCGCAACCATTGAATTGAAACGGATAGGGCCGACAACACGAATTGATCTCCTGTTGCCCGCAAATCAGAGAAGAGAGTTGGTGAAAATCCCCGAAGCGTGTTATCCAGTACGGAGAGGCTTCAGTGCGTTCCGTAGGATATTTTGGAGCCTCTCCCAAAATACTAACTTTGACCACCGAGGGTAAGAACCCCAACACCCCTGGCTGGACGCGCGCAACCTTTCGGAGGTTTCGCACGTAGCATCCTGTGCCCTGGACTCATACTAGGGTTGAGAAAGGCTATCAGATGCCCGGACAAGGAGCCAGTCAGCAGGCCCGAATAGCCGGTTGGCTCAAAAGTGCTTTGGTTCGGCAGTTAAGGGCATACGGTCGGCATAAATGAGAGCGCCGAATAGGAAACTTAAGCGAAAATTTAAGCGTATAGCTCCGAAAACCTATGTGCAAATGTTGCAAATAGCTCTGCTACCCATTTGTTGAAATTGAAAGATAGTTATTATACAGCGTGTCGTTACTACCGCGACAATAAATGAACACACGACTAGCGCTACTTGCCAATAATCAAAAAAAAATCCATAATTAAAAAAATATATTTTTCAAACAAACTAATTAAATAAAAAAGAAACAAAATTTGTAACATCCTATACAACTACAACCTACTGATTCATACATTCAGAGACTTTTTCATTCGTTGCCACAACGTTGCCGTACAAGTCTCTCCTTCTAACAGTATGTTTTATCTCTTTTAAATTTATTCAACCCATTCATATACTTTGTGACCTTAACAAATGAATTTTACGTTACAGTTTTATACGTAAGGGTGTTCTAAAAAGGTTTGTTTTTTTACAATTTAATAACTCGGTAAATATTGATGTTTAAAGAATGTAAATGCTTAATACAATTTTAAAAATTTATCCTCTATATGTGTGTTCATTTATTGTCGCGATTGTAACGACACGCTGTATATACATACAAAAATTTACCGTCATATTAATTAAATAAAATATCCCGGATATTTTAGTCAACTTTAGATCACTGTTTCCATTACAATTAATTTTGATTTTAGGACAAAAACCGCCTTTTTAGAAGTCATAATAACCATCGATAAATTCATGAAGGAGAATAACATGCATCGTGCAATAAAATCGAGAATCATGGCGTTTTATGAATTACAATGGCAATACAATTCGGTAAATGTTTTTCTTAAAGCTAAAACTTGCGTAATTTGATGACCTAGTTCCTTGGTCTCGCCTTCAAGCTTGGCGGAAATGCAGCTGCATTACAAGGAAAATCCCACCTTAAGCACCATCCCAGTTAGATGGATTGGTTACCTACTACCAGAAACTTCGCTGATTGAGCTGGATTTTCTGTGCTGAGGCATTTGTTTTCGAAGACTAACTCAAAACCATTCTAATGAAATACACGTCTACTTTGTGTTTGGTCATATTAATACCTAAATGCATATAATGCGTTATAAACTTTAGTTTAACTGTAAGTATACGTTTTTTTCGCGGACCTTGACTCTGTTGTAGTAGTTTAAGCTACTAGTGAAAACGTTTTACGAAATTTCGTAATGGATTTATACGAAATTCTTTACTATGTCAGCGATTTGCTTAAGCTAATAGGCTTATAAATTGAATAATATGCTATTAAATGACGAATGTAATAATCATAACATATCGAATTATTTTAGGGTGTGGAACTAACGGACGACAGTTGGCTGGATACGACCGTGGTGCCTACGGAATTGAGACGGAAGGTGCTACATCAGGCGAGGTTTAAAGCCCTCACATCGATTAAGTTCTTTCAAGTAAAGAACAAAGCATACATTCAGACGCTAAGTGCAAGTAAGTCGTCTATCATGCTTGAATTTTAAGTGTATGTCATCATTGTACTTCATCTTATGTTTTAAAACAAGTTACTTTACGGATATTATCGTTATTTTATTACACGTAGGCAGTTTGAATGATCATTCTTAACAATTTTATTTTTACCTGGTTTCTGAAATGCTCTACTCAAATAAGCATAAAAAGTGTAGCACCATGAATTTCTACATTATACTCAATGGTGGGCACGTATAGCGCAATGATACATAATGTCAATAGCCATCTTTCCAACTGAAAAACTCCGCGATACAAAGATCTTACATTATTATCTATGCATTTTTAAAAATAAATAGAAAAGAAATGAATACAAATATATACTTATGTTATAGCTATTACTGTTTATATAGTTCACTTTTCTACTAAACTACACAATGTATATTCCTCAATGTTCTAGTACCAGGACAAATAAGTAAAATTGCTAAAAACTATAAATAATGCTTAATTTGTTTACAGTGGCAAGGGACATAATTCTTCCACCCGGTGAAATAGTTTACTACGGTGGGACAATTTCAAGAGAATTGTATATAGTTGAAAGAGGTTACTGTTTGGTAACATCGAAAGCGCTACGCGAAGCGAAAAAGGAACGGGTCGTTGGTCCAGGGAATCATCTGGGCTTGCTTGTAATGCTATATGGGGTACCGGCTGTTAACACTGTTGTCACTCTGACGCACTGCAAAGTGAGTGGAGTAGTATAGAGTAAATATAAAGTAAAGTAACAGCCTATATATGAGGAGGCTTTTGCCCAGCACTGCTGGGAAAAAGCCACCTCTGTAGAGGGTATCAGGGCATAGTCCACCCACCAAACGTACCCATTGCACATTGGCGGACTTCACATATATTCGAAATATTTTTTTTGTTATTATTTTGAAAATATGCAGGCTTCCTCACGATGTTTTCATTCGCCGGTGAACACGTGATAAGAGGGCACTTAAAATCATCTAAAATTAGAGTACAGTGCAAAAACAATTTTAAACAATGTTCTTTCAAACTTTCAAAGCTTAATAGAGCTAATCAACTGATAAAGCTTTATCGCTTTTAAGCGGATCTTTGTCGATGCTTTCTGCGGACGGAATAAGCAAGCATTTTAAAACAAGCTTTAAAAATGCTAGCGGCTAAGCAGTGCTGTCTTCATTGCGTTCGGACCTTAGGTTCGACCCTGATACCTAATTGACTCGTTAATTGGAATTGATGTAAACCGCCCGGTATACGAAAAAAAGTACATCGGAACAGTTTATAGTTTAAGAGTTTTCTTCTGAACTACACTGAACGTACTCTTTTCGATAAATGTACAATTCCTAGCTTCCTAACTGTGTTTATGAATATAGCCAAAATAAGATTTGTTAGTGTTGAAATATAATGAGATTTTTAAACAAACTTAGAACTTTATACTTACACTTATCAGGAACAATCATATACCGCGAAAATAAATGAACACACATATAGAGAGGATTTTGAAATTGTATTAAACATTCACATTCTTTAAACATCAATATTCACCGAGTTATAAATTTTTCCAAAACAAACAATTTTAGAACACCCTTACGTATGAAACTGTAACGTAAAGTTCATTTGTAAAGGTAACAAAGCATATGAATGGGTTAAATGAATTTAAAAGTGATAAACCTACTGTTAGGAGAGACTTGTAACGCGACGGTGTGGCAACGAATGATGAAGTCTCTGAATGTATGAATCAGTCAGTTGTGGTTGTTACAAATTTTGTTTTTCTTTATTTACTTAATTTGTTTGAGAAATTTTTTCTGTGGATTTTTTTCAATTTTGTATTTTTTATGATTATTGGCTAGTAGCGTTAAACGTGTGTTCATTTATTTTCGCAGTTGTAACGACACGCTATATAAAAGAAATAGGTAATACATGGAGGCATAACTTATAAAATAACTTATGTTATTTTGAGTTTACGTATAATGAGTAAGTATGTTTTCTTGTTTCAGTAGTAATTCTTAATGCTTGTTTCGAATTTCAGCTTATAAGCATAAGCCACTTTGCTTACACGTCAGCCCTCAATCTTTTTCCCGAGATGCGGGAGCACGAAGGCCTCCTCAAACCGGATGAACTTAAAATGATCGAAGAACAAGCGAGGCTGCATAATACTGACGCCTACTTGCAGAACTACGTCTTCTTCAAGAAGACCGCTAAAACAAAAATAACCAACTTTTTTCAAGAACTCTTGGATAGTATATATAAAGTTTATTATTATGTACTCTACGTTCAAATCACGATTACTATACAGGTCCAAAAGATCCGCGTTTTACGGATTTTTTACTTAGTACATAAACCCGTTTACAATTATTTACAGCGAATAGCTGTCATGTTATAGGACTCAAGCTTGGTGAAATGTACATATCTCAATAACGTAAACTTCTGCTTTCCCATTATATTTAAAGAGTGTGTGTCTGTACTTCTTGTTTACAAACATTGGTATTGTAAAATATGATCCTTGTATAACAGAATGACAGATGACGAAAAAATATTTTAACTAATTTTTTTTGAGGGTAGCAATCAAGCAAGCAATTGTTTTGATGGGACTTATTGAAAATACTTCCCCAGATGGACCTGCCCATTCGTGCAACAGCGAAGCCACAGTATAATATGTTACTTATAGTTTGACCAGAAAAATAGAACTGTCACCATGTCCCGGAAACGCAACAACCGTTGACACGAAGACGGCGAATGCAGCGTTTACAAAGGACATATTTTCTTTTTCTAGTCAGCCTATACTATATATCTCATCGAGCTCATTTCATTACATTTTCAGATTCATTTATCAACGTGTACAATGATTACAAAAGAAATAACGAAAACTATTACAAATCGTTTAGACAGTTTTACGTTCTGAATAAGATATCCCCGTACTTGCTTATTCCTGTAGCGATCAAACCAGACGGCATTTTCCTCAAGACCTGGGCTATTATTCGAATTTCCTCGGCCTTTATAATGTGTTTATTAATACCGGTAACATGTGCATGAGAGAATATTTGTATTTACGACCAATATCTTATGAATAATATTGCAAACAACGTAATATTTCCAGATCGTTGTTTCAATGGCCCCTTTGTACGGAAATTTTAATACATTATTATTGGTGCTTGAATCAATAGCGTATATAGACATGTACTTGATGCTTCATGTCGCCTTTTACGGCGACAAAAACCAATTGATCTATCATCCGTATTTGACAGCCAAAAATTATATCACAGTGAGTTGTTATTGCCATAGTTGCTATTTTAAGAAAAAAATACTAATCTCTTAATGGTTATGAATTTTTTTCAACAATTCACCTAATTTTTTATTCCTTATTTTGTTCATTTTTTCTCTTATTAATTTTTTTTTAGAAAAACATTGCCCTTGCTTATTTAGGATAACATCATCCTGTGTTGTAAAGACGTTTTACAAACATACATATTACGTGGACAAACACCCAGATGTGAAACAACTATCTTTGTATGAAACAAATAATTGTCCCGTGTGGGGATCGAGCCCAAGACCCCCGACGCCGAAGCCTTGGCAACAACGCCACGGAGTCATTTGCAATTTTTTATTCATTAATGTATGCCATTTATAACTAAGTGTGTAACTAGATGTAGGTATTAGACAATTAAGTAATATTTAAATCCTATAAATAAATAATAAATTAAACGCATAGCGTTAAAAATCAATCACAATTAAAATATCCTTCTTTTGACATGCATAAAAATTTTTGACCTTTTAGCCTACTTTTCTAGCTGATTAAAAATGTGTAAAACTTTCATTATGTGACATAAGATAACAAAATACCCCAATATTATTGTTAAATATTAAAGTCACTTATAATATGTTGACATCCTCGTCTAAGATATTAGTAAATAATACAATCAAATTAACTTGAATTTATATTATTTTATTAAGCGTATATGCAGTAACATAAGCGACAATGTTGATTAATTAGGTACTTATACACCTTTTTCTAGCACACGTTTATAGTGGATTTTCTATCATGTTTCCCTTGGTACGCTTTGTGGAAGATCTTCGTGCCGAAACATGATGAAATGCACACGGAAGAAGAACATCACATTAATAATCATTTCTACCATTGCATTCTGCGGATGGTGAATGTATTGCAAATTCATAAAATGTACGCAGCCTTCTGGACGGAATCTATTGGTGCATTAAAACGGGTAAACTTTATAAAGTATTTACGTTTGTAACAAAATAAGTTGATACAAGACGAAATGGCCGTAATGGAACAGATGGTATTTTTGAACGTTTGATTTACTAAGGTGATAAGTGTCAACCTTGTCGCTGCCACACTTGTGAAGATTCACGTCCATTTCTTTATAACTTCATCTTCCCAAGTCCACAGTTGGGAAGACGGTGACATCGATGGCGTGTTCTTCGCATTGTAGTAAAACTTATGACCAACCAATCGCAAATGTTTCCAGAAATTACAAATCTCATCTAAAATAAGCAAATAAGTCAGCACTTAAGCATTTAAGTCACCAATATTCTTGCATATAATTATGTAGATACAATTTCAATCTTAAACGAGGTTGAGGAAAATTTGGTCCGAGGGAATCCCTGTTCTTGTTCATTTTCTTACACGTTCTGTGGTCTTAGTTACTAAAATAAATAGTAATTTAACACTAAATGAAGGCGCCACTTGCTTCGTCTTAGCTGTGGGACATGACAAGGCTATAATATTTAACGTTTATTCCGCAGTCCGTCGTTTTAAAGATTCACTTAAGAACTAGCTAATATGTTTACAGGCGTATTTAATGAGTGTTGTTCAGTTCATTTTGCTTACAATATTCTTTTTGAATCTTTACACATCGATACTGATCACAACATCCTGCACGTATGTAATAGCGCAGAACCAAAACGAGTTTGAAAAAAAAGTTGATATTTTATCCAAGAAAGGGCCTTTAATGAGCGCAGTATTCAACCCAGACGGAAATATGATTTGTCAACTGGGTGAGGTTTTATCTTTAATTTCTTTTACATTTATATTATTAAACGTACGTAGCACTGTTGTGACTACATATTTGATACTAAATTATCTTTTGTATTATAAAAATATTGTCATATAACATTATGTCACTGGGCGCTCACTTTTAATTCAATTTAATCGACCAACCTGAGTTCAGACTTCGATGCCGTCACCAATGAAATTGTTAATGTTAAGTGCTGATTTATCACTCGCTCAGCGGTGAAGGAAATTATGGTAGGGTAACTCGCATAGTTAGAAATAATAATTTAAAAAAATATTTAAAAAAAGTCCACCAATTTGCACCACCAAGGGACCTCATGGTGGTCTATGGTAACAGCCAGTAAATTACAGTGGTGACAGCCTAGTTGACTCGCCACTGTCCGGTCGTTTACACTACTGTACTTACTCACTGTACTAAACACTTGACCAGCGTCGTGTCGTAAACCGTAAACCGAACCGCAGCGTAAACCAAAATGCAGCCATTTCAGTCCAAAATGGCGGCCGCATTAACCCTATGATATGGGTATGAAATGATAGGGCCTTTTTTTTATTAAAAACTAATAAAAGCTTCTTTAAAAAAATAAGCTTGTCATTGCCAATTATAACTGTGAATATGTTATGAACGGCGTAAAAGCTTTTTTGGTTAGAACGCTCATTTGAATCAGGCTCGTGGTTGGACGAAGCGAAAACGTTCAAAGTCAAGAACCTAACACCGTCGAAGGCGTACCTTTTGGCTTATTATTGGTCTGCAGCGAGTTTTAGCGGCGCCGGCTTCGGTGATATCATTGCCCAAGACACCGCCCACATGATCCTCTCCATTTGCATCAACGTACATGGAGTTTTGTTCTTCGGGTGGGTGGATGTTTTTTTGTTAATTGGGTGTATATTTTATTCGTATCCTTTTTTGGAAACCGTATTAGTGTTATGTATTACGTATAAATTAGAGTCACTGTATGTTGGTTAAATATATCTAATAAAATTGTAAAAGGCTCTTCTTGAAGGAACAAAGAAAGAGACACGATGCCTTTTGGCACTAACAAATAGATCAAGTGAATAACGTCGCGGATAACTAACTAACGTAACTAGTACATTACAATTAATACAGAGATAATATTAGAAAAGCTTCCGTTATAGATATGTTTATGCACGAATGGCATCTTTAAAAGCAATGGCCGATCAAATGGTGACAAACTTTCAAGAAAATTTAAAACATTTAGAGATGTTTCTGAATAGAGAAAAAGTGGCATTTGTGCTAAAGAAATCGGTAATGGACTATTGGAAGTACCAATGGAAGAGGACTGGTGGTTGGTCTGTAAGTATTAAGTTACATAATGTTTTTTATGGCATTGTTATGTTATGTTGTACACTGCTGCGTCTGAGCCTATAAATTTCTGATAAATTTAAATATTTTTTACAACAATTTATAAATATGTGATTATACTTTTCACTTATCTGATAAATGTCGTCAATTATAAATTATGTAAACTAAAACATATAATTTATAACGATATAAATTATTCCGAAAAAGTTCTTTCATGACTTCCATTTTAGTATGTCGACTGTCATACGAAGCGTTTGATAAAATGTTTAGGTCGTAAGCCACATGTATTAATATTATTGTATGTATGTATTACTAATTCCTAAACGTGGGAGGCGTAAGGTATACAACTTTTGGTTTTGTTTTAGAAAATTTATTTTATTTTTTCTATTTAGCATCAAACAATACTCGGGAAGTTTCATTCTAACCTGAACGAAGACGCCGTGTTATACATGTATGAGAAAACATTAAGAGAGATACCCTTATTCGAAAACGTCGAATATTCCTTCTTCAGAGCTTTTGCGAAGCAATTGCAGGAAAAATACTTCCAAAAGGGCTACATGGTGATGAAGGCAAACGAAGTTATAAGCTCCATGTATATTATTTATAGAGGAAAAGTAAGCATGCTAGTATACTTTACTCATTTCGTATTATTTAAGAGCAATAATAACAAGAAATAATAAGTCTAATGATATGCCATCACAGAAAAGGCATTTATTTAGTTCCTAACATGAATAACATGCTAAATCAAACCATTTTTCCGAAGTAAATAGTTTTTACCAAGCTTTATTGTATGTTGTTTTTGCGGATTAGGTACACAGAGGACATCGAAATATTCCACGTCTTTCGCATTAATATACACGTAGGTACCTTACACGATCTACACTATACTTGTTATAGAGAAGTACCTATTAATAAAACAAAAGTGGGCCCTCACTGACCAGATGCACTGCTGACTGAAAGCATGGGGTTCGACTTCCCGATTTATTGTATCAGCATATGTTGCCGCGTGGCCACGTACAGTACAAATTATACTATTTCATATTTACCTTAGTGTAGTGAGACAAGGGATAACAATAAAATAAATAATAAAATAATAAAATTAACTCTAATTGAGATTAGTCCATGTACATTAAGGCATGGATGGAACAAATTAATAAAACGACTTCTCAAGGTTTAGGACGGGGTTAATGAAATGATCTTAATTCAATTAATGACGGTTACTTCAGTTTTTTTTTCTAATGTACACTGATATATTGCCACCGTAGGCTCCACTCTATAGTACATGTTTATTAATCGACATGTTTATAATTTTGGCTTGAATATATACTTACCTACTACCCACATACGACTAGACAATAATACGCTCATTTAACTCCTGTCGCACTAAAATAGATGCCAGCATCATTTTTCAAATACGGTAACTTGTTTTCCGTATAATATAGATATAATATATTAGAGCTTAGGCTGGCGGTAAATATAGGTTTAATTATACTTCATCAGACTAAAATATAATTAATAATTTTGAAATGCAGGTAGACGTAATTTCGGATAGCAACGAGGTGGAAGCGTGTATGGGGCCCGGTGGTATATTCGGCAACATACGAGGCGCGTTGAAGTACCAAACGCTGTCGAATGTTGTCGCTTCAAGAAATATAGATTTACTGAGCATTCAAGGCACTGACTTCTATGCTATTTTAAGGGTACGTGAAAACAACATTATCCCCGATGAGTGTACGTTAACACGAAAATTGATTGAAACATTTGATAGAACTTGCGCCTTTTCAAAACATCTGTTTTGTATATTCAACTTTAATGTTAGGCGAATCCGTCAGATCTTTTCTTTTCATGTGGACAATTGGCGGCACCAGCGGAATTCTTAGCCGCATTTGGCGCCAAACTTTAAAGTCAATTGGAATCCTGTTAACGAGTCTATCTCAAATGAACCAAAGAACCGGTCAAACAATTTTATTTCTTCAACCTTAAATAGTTACATTGTATTGTTTAGCATTCTAATAGAAGGATACAGAAGATATCGTGCTTAGTTAAACAAACATGTTGTTCCTAGAGTTATCCTTCGGTATTGAAGAAAGTACAGGCGTCGTTCAGTACGACAACCAAAGATTACGTGTTGCCAACAACAGTGTCTGAAAGGACGAGTCTGGAAGTAAGTTTACGCTTTCTTATTAGTAATTGCTAATGCCTTCGTAATTAGTGTATTGTAAGACGGTGGTAGGGCTACGCAGCAGCCTCGGCTGTTGAACGAATGGGCAGGCTCGTCCGGGTAAGTAGGTACCACGATCTCACAGAAGACCGGCGTAAAGTGGAAGTATAATACTTTTCTGTCTCGCCTGGAGAGTGAGGTGGCCGAAGCCCAATTTTCAAAAGGTTATCAACGCATCTGGAACCCTCGGGTGTAGCAGATGTCCATGGGTGGCGGTAATCACTTAACATCAGGTGAACCGTCTGCTCGTTTGGCAACTTTTCGCATAAAAAAATAAAAAGCATGACGAAAGGAAACTAACTAAAATTTTTATTCCCTGTCCCTGTACCTTAAATGCAATTGATAAAGGTTTAATTAAATAACTTGGGATTATCGGTAAATTTTAAAAGTTGTTATTGGATGCCATGGTAATTTCGTGAAGTTTGTCGCTTTGCAATTTTTTGACCGTCGGTGTGCGCACGCTATCTCTTATTTTTTTCGCAAACACGCCACAAGAAGTATAACTTCAAAAAGTAATTAAAAATGAAGGAATGGTAATAAAAGGGAATTAATTAAACATATTCTTTCATCATCATCATTTCAGCCTGTTTGCGCCCACTGCTGAACATAGCCTCCCCCATAGACTGCCACGAAGTACGATACATAATATAAATAAAATACAAAACATAGGTATTCTTTTTAACTTACAAAAATATCTTTTATTACTATTTTACAAAATATGACCAAACTTGTTACACGAATACACATGTGAATATGAGGGTACCTGAAGCAAAAGCGTCATGACGGTAAAAATGTTCCATTGTCGCTTTAGCATTAATTCGCCAAGTGAGCATAACGTACATTAAGTATTGTCGTTACAATACCAACGTTTAATTTAGAATTTGTGTATTTGAACCATAAAATTTGTAGCAAAAATGATGAACCAAATTATATCTTTATGGTAATTAAATACTTTACAGATGCAGCCGTTTTCATTGACGTACGAGTCGGGTGCGGATGAAGACGATAATGCAGACTACAATATCAACATCGATGTAAACAGTTTTCAGTAAATTACAAGTCATTCACACATTAATAACTTTGTTACCAATTTTTTTTTTAATTTTATAGCTGGTGTTTGCACTTAAAGATTATTTGTTAAAGATGAAGCGTAACATAATGCGCGGCGTTTAAAAATTGTTACGCTTTAAATTATATGACATATATAAATTAATGTGACATGATATAGACCGTATGACAAGGAAAGAGATTTGCAGTCTATAGAACCGCAATATAATTACACCAATTGGCGTAAAACAACGTTTCGGTGCGCTCGTGTCATATCTACCTCCCAATTGAATGTAATATAACTGGCACTTAAGATAAAACTTTAAAAATGTGTAGATAAAACTATCATTATTTTGGCAGAATTCGAACTGTGCCTTCCGGATTATGCGTCCAGACGCTCTAGCTAAGCGTCTAAACTCTACAGCCTTATGTACTTTGTTACATTTCTAATGTTACATTGTTTCTGGCTAATAAGCATGTCATACCGTTGCAGAGTCCTGAAAAAAGCATAGCCGGATCGCACGGCTCCAGGTCGTTTATGTCAATGAGCAATACCGAGTATGTCCCAGCAAGATTGTTACTATTCACACCACACAGGTTCGTAATCGTGACTATAACCTCCAGTAAATAGTATGTTATGTACATATGTAGTAGGCGAATGCATTATAAATAGAATAGTACAAAAAAGACAGAAAAATAGTGTAATAAGTAGAGTAGTCCTAATTTACCGGCATAGGGCGTACAATATTTTTGGTTTGGTAAAGTTCTTTTTCATTTGTTTTATATTTTAATTATGTATTTGTGTTCTTTTGATTTACTGAATTATTTATAAGTATTTTTTAAATTTATATTACTTTTTTTAATTTAAGTTTTCTTTCTCTTTTAAAATAAATTACGCAAATATACGCAAACTGAAACATCATTATAAATTCAACCCAAAATACATAATTCACTGACCAGCTGAAAAACGGCAGCGTCGTCGCAAAAACTACTTACATAAGTAATTATCAACAATGCATTAAAATGCAATGAAAAATGCAAGCATTCACCGCACCGAAATTTGTTGGAAAAAGCAATATTTTTTCACCTTGACCAAAGTATATCACAACCAACATAACTATGGGTTTTCAATTAATGTTTTAACCCTTGTGGCACCTTGTATACACTTATATATATATATATATATCTCTTTTGAGGGATACTTACTAGTGACGTCAGGTTAGTGAAAAAAAAACGTATCCAAAAGGATCGACCACCATATTGATCTGAGTATAATCTCAAACAGGAACTTAGACGCCCCAAACTAGAACTAAAATATCTTATATCGAAACATCGACAGAGCCATCGTACAACGGCTACGAGCAGTCAGCGTGGAAAATAATAAAATGTCTATCCAGATCACCTGTCGAAGGCGAACCGTGTTATCCAACATTTATTTTACAAGACGCTACGCCAGAGTCAACTTCATCACCCTTAACCACCCACTTCAGGTAGTGCAAAATAAGTTCATCTTAGAACTTATTCTGCAATACCTGAAGTTTCTTGATTAAAGAAAAATGAATCTGCCAAGACTGCAGGTTCCCGATATAAATTCATATAATCATATCATTCTGGTGGTAAACGCAGCTAAATTTCAACCGGGCCGTAACGAAACCGATGGCATCAGTCGCCCTCTTTTCGCCCGCGGGAGGAGACGAAAATATTTCGGAGCCAATGGGGATTCCATCTAAGACTACCTACACATATACACGCATTAATAACGTTGAATAAACGTTTCTTCTTCTTCTTCATTAATGTACAACATACTTTAGTTCGTCCCCAACTTAGAGCGCGGGGCGCGGAGAAATCAACACATCATGTACACAAGGTACACTCGGGTCCCGGGGCGGTTTACACAGCACGCAGCGAAAGTCCGCAACGATATTACGCGCCGTATGGCAGACCCCGACGGCCCGTGCACATAATCCCCTCATTAATTCACTTGCGTCACTGCTTAGGGTCTATCTAGTCTCGAGGAAACGTAGCTTATCCGATGAAACTTTTTATATATTCTATGGACTGAGAGCGCAAACATCTATCAAGAAAAAAACAAATAAGAAGGTGAGGGATTCTCCTCTCTCTTCTAAGAATGTGCGTGTGCAAATCTATTTCTAATGGGGTCTTACACACTATGTCGGCGGTACAGCCGATGGGTTTTTGCCGCCGGCATAATCAAGAAGACTTTATTTTTCGCAGAACATTTTGCTTACCAAACTGAGCCGGACCATACCAGCGATTCGTTTATGCGGCAAGCATAACGGCTGCAATACCCGCCGGCATAGTGTGTAGGAGCCATTAGGTACGCTGCACACTCTATATTCCGATAAAGTATTAAAAAGAAGAAATGGTTGCTTCCGCCCTGTTTCTGTATGTTTTCATGCAAACGAGTAATGGGATTAGTCTTTTTCTTTAATCAATTTATTTTCAGATGGTTCCGCAGTAGCGTTGTGCCGGACTCCAAATTCGTAACATTCATGGGTAAATATCCGAATATTCTAACGTCGTAAATGAAAAATAAAACGATGGATAATAATGATTATCCATCGTAAAAAATTCGATGTACGCCATAACGATATTTTCCGGTTTATTAAAATCAACGGCTCTTTTAAGTATCGACCCCGAAATCATCGATAATGGCTTTTGCGCTATTAAATAATCTCAGTATTTGTCTCATACGATAGCATTTGCTAATATGTTAGGCATCACCCAGTAGCATCCGCTGTTGCACAAATGGGTAGGCTTAAGCGAGGAAAGAGTACGGGCACCCAGAACACCGGCGTAATGTGGAAGTAATATAGTTCTGCGTTTCGCCTGGTGAGTGATATAAAGGAGACCCAATATTTAAAAGGTCATCAAGGTCGATGGACAACAATAATCACGCTCGCCTGCTCACTGGCAACTTTCTACAAATAAAAAAAATAAAAAAATATCTTTGACCATTCCAGACTACTTAATCATGTTCCTCTCATATGTGGACTTCATGATACTCGTGTACCAAATGGCTTTTATGTCAAACGAGTACTTCTTTTACATTTGCATTGTATTTGACATCGTCTTCGCGTATAAGATATTCCTGGATATGCACACAGGCTATACTAATCGATACGGAGACTACGTTCTTAATCCAAAAAGAGTGCGAAAGATGTAAGTAGTTATATAATCATCGACATGTAACATTGTGCAGTTTCATCAATAACTTTCTTTCGATGATGATAGTGCGGAATTTATACAGCAGGAGTGACCAACTTTTTTTTAAAATAAATCAAAACTTTTTTGTTGTACGATACATTACCACAAATGGTTCATGGTTAAGGTGGATAATGTGAGTCGTAGATAACTGTTCTATTTCAAAATGTAGTCTCATCAGTTGCGATGATAAAACATGAGTTGTGGTCGACTAAAATTAGCATCATGATCGATCCATCGATCAATTTGGCTGGTTGGCTACCCCTGCTATACTTAATAAGAGACTTGTGACTTAACACTCAAGAAAAAAGATACTGTGTTCCTTCTAATGAGTTTTCATCCAATCACATTACACTTGGGCTTCAATAACAAAGAGTCACAATTAAAACTAAAAAAAAAGAGTATATGTATAACTGTAATTATTTCAACACAAGTAATACTTATTGTAATTTTAACAACATTTAAGCAATCCGAACAATTTCCTTTGGTATTTTTCAGGTACTTTTCCAAAGTATACCTAAGGAGGCGCGATTTTCTATCGGTTTTTCTAATAAGTTATCTAGCTTTTGCGATGAAATTGAATCCTAAAATGCAGAATGCGCTCTTCTGTTATCTTCGGACGCCTCAGCTGTTCAGGATAACTTATCTTTTCACGTACAGACAACACAGGAAAATATCCATCGGTTCGGCCAATTTGATTCTGAAATTAAAGTAAGTGAATAATTAATCTCTTAAACTTAAGTAAGAATTTTATAATTTACGACTCAAAATATGATTGAACGGATTTGCATATTACTTTATTTTAATAAAAAAAAATTGTCAAGACGTCACGTATGTTGATATTGAAATTACGAAGTTTTACATTATGTAAACTACTTTGTCAGCTGAACTGAAAATCATAAACAATTTACGCTTGGTTACGTTGTGGTCGATAGGACGACAAACATATATTTACCCGAAACTCTGAAGAAGTACAGTAATACTAAACTGTAAAAAAATATCAATGTTTTCTTTCGGTTTCCATCGGACAAAGTGGCAAAACATCAGACATTTTACAGGATGTTTAGTGATTACCGCCGTCCCGATGCAGATGCATTGTCAACCTTTAAAAAAATTGACCCAGACCACCTCTCTTTCCTATTATCTGTATGCATTGAATTCTAACACATCATATAAGCAGTAGTAATTATCAATTCAAAAATCATAAAGCTGGGCTTCGGAAATCATCTTTAGCTAATAAAAGCAAATGCTCATTTTAAGCACGATCGCAATTTGGGCGTCGATATTAGCGCACGTGAATGCGTGCCTCTTCTTCAAGTTGTCTTGCTTGACTCCGATGCATTGCACCTCGGCTAATTGGATATCCAAAGACGAATTGAATTTGCGTACACAGTACTCGGAGGTAAAAAGTAAAAATTAGATACGAAATTTATTCTACATTTGTATTAACTTACGAATTTGACTAGATGACTCTCGTTATAAAACCGTGGTACTTACGGTGGTAGGGCCACGCAGCAGCCTCGGCTGTTGCACGAATGGGCAAACTCGTCCGGGTAAGTACCACGACCTCACAGAAGGCCGGCGTAAAGTGGAAGTATAATACTTTCGCGTTTCGTCTGGTGAGTGAGGTGGCCGGTTCCAAAAGGTTGTCAAGACATCTGGAACCCTCGAGTGTAGCAGATGTCCATGGGCGGCGGTATTCACTTAACATTAGGTGAACAGTCTGCTCTTTTGGCAACTTTTCACATAAAAAAAAGATTTCTCCCTTAACAGATAGAGAAAACG
Source organism: Iphiclides podalirius (assembly GCA_933534255.1). Lineage (NCBI taxonomy): Eukaryota > Metazoa > Arthropoda > Insecta > Lepidoptera > Papilionidae > Iphiclides > Iphiclides podalirius. Next base: position 8,329,876 of record OW152824.1, on the reverse strand, counting down.
TATTAAGAGTTTAGATTTTTCATCTTAAAAACATTGCCCTTGCTTTAGGATACAATTGTCCTGTGTTGTAAGGGTGTTTTACAAACACAAAATTTCACGTGTACACACACCCAGGACCCTATTTGTGGGTCACACAAATAGTTGTCCCTGTGTGGATCGAACCCACGACCCCCGATGCCGGAATTATCGGATTGCATGGTTGGTGCAAGAGCTTAGGCAAACATTGTTGTTCCTATTTGAGTTACGAGTGTGTGAGTTGTAACATTCGTAGTGCGGGGGTCGTTTTAAACATTAATCAGTATCATTTGTTGAAGATAGGAAAGTGCTATTCAACTTGAAAATTAACATTTTCATCATTACAAATATAGACTTTATTTCTAGTCACTCAAGTAGTCAATCAAAAGCACCTTTTATCAATGTGTTCACCTTTTTTAATTCTTCATCCACTTAATTCAATTAGATTGAAAATATTTAACGTATGTGTAAAGAAACACAGCTACTTGACGGCAAATTTTTGTCTCAGGGCAAATATTTCTCACTGTACATCACATCTTTATGGTACATGATAAACCTGCTGACTATAACTGGCACTGGAGATGTATCGTCGCAAAATGATTTCGAAGTCATTGAAACGATTATCATCATAATAATCATCAAATTTTGTACAGGTAATTATTTTTATGTTAACTTAAGACGAGACTCATAGGTTTTCTGATGCAATGATTGGCTTAAATTTTTAAATCAACCGTCGCTATTTTAAAATGATATACTTAGGTTTGCCGTCATGCGCACATTACGGAAAAATTACAATATTTCAAATAATTCTTCTAAGTTTTATTTATAAGACATTACCTAGGCCATTATCAAAAACATATTGTAATTTGTAAATACTTAATTTAGTATAAAGTTATTAAAGTTTTAAGGAACAACGATTTTAAAAGCACTACGTATTCATAGATGTGTGTTTTCTTGCCGTGGGGAAGCGGTGTAGTTATTAACATTAGGTCCTTACATATGAAATTGGCGTTTTGTACGGGATTAATATAAAGTATTTTTTTGTAAAATATATTTAATTGATCTAAGTATGCACCGTTGGTAATTCATTGATCCCTTTACTAAAAAAACCATGGTAGCGAGAATCAATAAACTCTTTGAAGGCGGTTTGGATTGCCGCATCGGAGTTCAATTTTTTTTCCTTGAAAGAAGTTGACCAAAATCCGGTATCAAAATGGTAATCTCGCAAACATTCCAGATGTCGCAGACATTCCAATTGTACCTCATCTTACTAAGTGGTTGATTGTTGTGCAGTGTGTGGTCTTGCGTTGTCGTGAAGCAGCAGTGGCTTAGAGCGATTGACCTATCTCGATTGTTCAGCAGCTAGTTATTCCTTCATGGTTTGCAGTTTCTGACAATAGATATCTGCCGTAATCGTTTGGCCAGATTTTAGACAGCTGTAGTGAACGACACCGGCGTTAGTCCACTAAACACTCACAAGTAACTTTTCACGAGTAAATTTTCGTTTAGGGCAGGTTTTGGCTGGGTCTCCAGGGTTCAGCCATTGCGACGAGCGACTCCCATTATCGTACAGTACTTTTCATGATTCGATTTAAAATCCTTTTATTATTTTGTCGGTTAAGCAAAGTAACACAATAGTCGACGGGTGTTTGCAAGTTCGTTTCCACTCAATTCATGAGGTACCTACCTATCGTTCAAGTTTTTTCACTTTCCCGATTTGCTTCAAGTGGATTAATACAAATTTTATCACTTACCCCGAAGCCTGCAGCTATCTCTGAAGTGCTTTGTGATGGATCCGCTTCCACAATAGCCTTTAATTCTTCATTTTCCACTTTGGCCTCCGGTCCTCCACGGGGTTGGTTCTGAAGGTCGAAATTTCCAGAACGAAAACGTTGAAACCAAAAACGTACCGTGCTTTCTTTTGCGACACCAGCGCCGTACACATCATTAATCCTTCGAGCTGTTTCTGCAGCACTGGTGCCACGGTAGAACTCGTACTCGTAAATATAGATACCAATATTTTAATGTTTTCCATTGTGCGGTAATAAGCGACGCCAAAGAAAAAAATGATGAGGAAAAAACAAATCAAAACTCACATTTACCAGTTAAATGAATTTATAAATTTGAAATTGGAATTCTTAACCAAATAGGAGATATTTCAGATCAAAGTGGTCAGTACGATAAAACGCTAATTTCATATAAAAGGATCTAATATAATAAGCAACATAGATTGAGGCTGGTTTTAGTAAAAAAATAAACTTAGCCGCCAGTGACCGCTGCTTCATGCGACCATGTGTCCCTACGCTCGAGTAGATAACGTCATATCCGGTATACAGTGTTGCCAGCGCCAACAGGTCTTTTGAAGTTTATTAAGTGGCATGCTCGTGCCATAAAGCTATAACCGAACCACCGTCGTAGGCTTGTTGATCTCGGAGATGTCGGCGATGATCACGGCGCACTCGTCGTCGCGTATCGCATACGATTACCAGATAAACGAGCTGAAGGACGGCCTTCGGGACACCGATCTCAGCGATCACCAAATGAACAAGATGTGGGACTACGTGTGCGAGCTATGGAACCGGCAGCAGGGGAGACAGGTATATTGAGTAAAGAGGTACAGCTATCCGAGCTAGGTGGGGTTGGTACAACATGTGATACATATTGTTATTGGTATTGGCCATACAGTTATCCCAGCTAGGTGGGTCGGCAAAACATGTGATACATATTGTTATTGGTATTGGCTGTACAGTTATCCCAGCTAGGTCAGATCGGCACAACATGTGATACATATTGCTATTGGTATTGGCTGTACAGTTATTCCAGCTAGGTGTGGTTGGTACATGTGATACATATTGTTATTAGTATTGGCTGTACAGTTATCCCAGCTAAGTGGGGTTGGCACAACATGTGATACATATTGTTATTTGTATTGGCTGTACAATTATCCCAGCTAGGTGGTGTTGGCACAACATGTGATACATATTGTTATTGGTATTGGCTGTACAGTTATCCCAGCTAGGTGGGGTTGGTACAACATGTGATTCGTATTGTTAATGGTATTGGCTACGATCTTTATTACAACCGGCCGCCTGCCTGACAACCCTCCTTGGGAATAAGCATCTAGTAACGGTAAATGTTATAAATAAAATAATAAATATTTTAGGACACATTTTTAAACAACGTTATCTAGTCCCAAACTAAGCAACGATTGTACTATGGGTACTAGATAACTGATAAACTTACTTTTATTTTGTTAATAAATACATATTATAAATACATAAACACCCTGGAAAAACACTATGTTTATCACACATTTTCCAGCAGTGGGGATCGAACCCACACTCTCTGGCGCAAGAGGAAAGTTCATTACCCATTACTTTTTATATTATAAATATAAAAACCGCTAAAAATGGTAAATATTGTAAATAGAAGCTATTACTTAAAACATTTAAAAGGCTATCATTTGGTTATTTAAGCCGAAACTTCATCGAGATTAAGAACCAGCAACGAAGTTTAGTGGCTGGAACGTCCAGCTTATATTTGATTTGCATTCAACCTCTGAAATAACTTTTTCCGTTTTTCCGACCCAAAGGCGTATTACAACGTGAGATATATAAATATGTCATTAATGCTTTTTACAGATGCCGGAGTTGGTCTACCAGCTGCCATTTCGTCTACGCTGCCAGGTGATGCAGGCGGTCTACGGATGCCACATACGGGAGTCCGTCATATTCAGCAGGACGGATGACGACTTCAAGCGGATGTTGGTCATGTGGATGAGGCACTGCGTGTTCTTCCCCGGCAATTACATCGTCCAGAGGGGCGACTCTGACCAGTGCATCTACTTCATACACAGGGGCGAAGTGAGGACTGCAATCGATATTCCTACTCTAATTTGTTTTGATCTATATTAAGTAGGTGGTAGGTCCAGGGCCGGATTTAGGGGACGGCAACCGAGGCAACAGCCCCGGGGCCCCAATAGCGACTTCGGAAAAAAAATTCAAATTCAGACTAGTAAATAATAGTAAATAGCTTTATCTTTCATATTTTTTTTTCGCGATTTACTTTTACCTACAGTACTTTGTACAAACATGATTAAATTAAATATTAAAAGAAATGAATAAAAAATAATTTTGGGGCAAGGGGCCTCCACTCCTTTGTTGCCCCGAGGCCTCCAGACCTCTGAATCTGGCCCTGGGTAGGGCCACGCAACAGTGTTTGCTGTTGCACGAATGGGCAGGTCCGTTCGTGTTAGTACCACGACCTCACAGAAGACCGGCGTGGAGTAGAAGTGTTGCACTTCTGCGTTTCGTCTGACGAGTAGGGTGACCGGCGCCCACGTTATTAATAGGTGGCATCTGCAACCCCACGGGTGTTGAAAATTATTATCCTCACCATCATATCAGTCTATTTTAGTCCACTGCTGTGCCTTTACACTGTGGTCGTTATAAATTAGTAAACATTATCACCACAATAATCTACATGGTTTCGCAATTGCGCAAATCTAAAGAAATCACAAAAAGACTAATACGTCTACCTCATAATGCAGACCTCTCTACTTTACATTCTACCTCTAGGGTGTTATGGAGTACTTAGGTCTTCTACAGAGTAAAAAAAGCTTTGTAGTCACAGTAAATAATTGGAAAGGATGAGTCAAGCCTTTTTCAAAAGGACCACCAAAATTACCGCCTTATTAAAATTTAAGTATTTTTATTGTCAAGGCAAAAAAAGTAGTAAAATCGCTTACCACGTTTTTGCCTAAATCTCGCAGTTCTCGACTAGTTAATTTCGCCGTTATTTGTTTAGAACTAAAATTGTAGGTTGAAGTGTTGACTGTGCACCAGAATTTGACAGAGTCAATATACGACATTCTGGGTCCCGAAGATAGTTTTGGAATAGCGCAGGTACGAATGCTGATATTTTACATAATAATGTTAATGTTTAGTAAGGCTTATTAAAAATTCTAGTATTTTTAAACGGTTTTATTTAGCTCGACCCGTACGGAATTTGTTTGTTTATTTATTCGGGTCAAAATTAGAAATTGAAATTTAAGCACCTTGCCGTTGTCAGATTGATCTGAAATTTGGTACACACATTTAATTTAGATGACAATACAATATTAACAAAAAAAATTTAACAAAAAAAAAAACAAAATAAAACCGTTGAACTTAAAAGTTTTTTAAAGTAATTATTGCTAACATAATTATAGAATACATACTTAGAATAGAATTGAAATATATAGATTTTTTCTTTTTTTTTACTAGTCAAAAACAAAATTAGCACTAATTTTCGTTACCGATTTAATAATTTTAAGGTAAGAGGCAAGTTCTCTTGTGTTCGTTTAAAGTGTGTATATTTTCGAGGGCAGTTAACTTTTGCTGAGTTACTGCACAAATAATTCTTCAGATGATTCGAAGCTAAAGTTAATTAATTTTGGCGATATTGGAATCTAATTAGCCGTTTTTATAATTTTTTACGGTTTAGATATTGTTTTGAAACTCATGAACATTCATATTTTTGGTGTGATAAGATTGATTGATCGACAATTTTCTTTTTAATATAAAATTAAAACTATCAACTTTTTCACTCTATGATTATGAAGCTAACGATAGAGATGTGGTTAGTGTTAGTCAAACTGTCACTCCCTACTGTTAGAATTCTGCCGAGTTACAAGATCTATACGTAAGAGCGTGTACCAACCTAATACATAATAATATACATAATAGTATATACTTCGAACGTGAATAGTAACATGAATACTAAATGTAACAAGTTTAGGTATTCTATCGGTTTTTCAATGTTGAGTTTCAATTCCCGACGTTTCGAACCCTTTTCACTGTTCATGGTCACGTGACAGACTGTTTATATGACGCTGTAATGCCCAGTTTCCGAAAGGCCAATCAAAGCAGCAATCACATAACACTATGACAAAAATGATCATATGTTAATCTCTTGTTAAACTGCCTTGGGTTTCTGGAAGGTATGTTCAAGAAAAATTAGCTAATCACTGTATAAACAATGATAATGAATGAAATGAATGATTTACTTCAACTAACTCTTTCTGTTGTATAGCTGTCCCTTTTTAAACAAAACTTAAATTAACGTCACTATCCAGTCCTGTCACCGTGTGACTGCCAACGTAAAAATCCGACCTATAATAAAATTTATTATAATAAAATTTATATACATGCAAAATGTCAAAAAAAAAAAACTTTACAGAACGTGAAAAAAATGAACTATTATCCATAATAAACAAGTAGGTATTATAAAAAGAAAGAATCCATATTATTTATTAACTTTTGAATTGCATTTTGTATTTTTTCTAATCACATGATATGTTCGCATAATAATAAATAATAAATAGGTAATAGAACACATGAATGTCCTAACAACTTATTAGGGAATTACGTTTATTTTTAATAAAAACTAAGATTTTTGATAAATAACATTTTTAACCAACGATTGATCGTCCAAATTGACAGATTACTTAATAAAACTTTTGACAGCTCGTTGACCACCAAAAAAACGCTTTCAGAAACTCGATTTTCTGTTGATTGTCCGTTAATCAGTGACTAATTGCAAATCAAAATCAATGTTGTTTAAGACGTTCTAGCAACTCAGATCATGTTAAACAACGATTGACAAGAGATTTATCGTAAATTAAAATTGATTGCGCTTTCGGAAACTGGGTGTAAGACGCGTTAAAATCTGTAATCTACATTTAACATGTATACTATTCCCGTTAAATCCAGAAATCAACATTGTTAAATAAAAGTAAAGTAAAGTATCAGCCTATACATGTCCCACTGCTGGGCAAAGGCATCCTCTGTACAGGGGGTATTAGGGCATAGTCCACCACGCGGCCCCACTGCGGATTGGCAGACTTCATATACCTAAGAAATATTTTTTTTCTTATTATTTCGAAAATATGCATGTTTCCTCACGATGTCTTCCTTAACCGCTGATTCCGCACTTAAAATTAACAATTTCATTGGTGCCGACTGGTTTAAAGCGAGCGCCCGGACACAGAGCTATCACGGCTCTAAATATATAATAAAAAATAATAATAAAAGTAAAGTAAAGTTAGAAATTAAATTGATATTATTATTTATCAACACGAATAAGTTTTAATACTTTCGTCGCAGGGTTTGTTCGTTGGTGTGCAGCATCATTTCTCGTTCCGTGCGCGCACCGTGGTGGACGTGGTCTATTTAAAGCTAGATGAGTGGAAGTATTTGCTCGATTTTTATCCGAAATCGGCCAAACTCGTGAGGAAAAAAGTGGAGAATGTTTACTTAGCGATTTAAGGCTCAATCTTTTGTTAACTATGTCACTAGTGTATTAAATTAAATAAATAAAAACATTTAATAAAAACTTTGCTGGAGTTTGTTAATATCATTTCTAAAGAGGATATTTTATTATATCTGAATGATGATACCTAAATTACCACACAGATATAAAATAGGTACAATGTATTTTCTCTTAATATATTTCTCTTCAACAGCGTGTGGTTACAACCGCGACAATAAATGAACACACGTCTAACGCTACTTGCCAATAATCATAAAAAAATATAAAACGTTAAAAAAGTCCATAATTAAAAAAAAATATTTTTAAAAAATATTTATAATTAAAAACTAATTAAATAAAAATGAAATAAAATTTGTAACATCCTATATAACTACTACTGACTGATTCATACATTCAGAGATTTTTTCATTCGTTGCCGTAGCGTCGAATTACAAATCTCTCCTTCTAACAGTATGTTTTATCTCTTTTAAATTCATTCAACCCATTCATATACTTTGTGACCGTTACTAATGAACTTTACGTTACAGTTTTTTATACGTAAGGATGTTCTAAAATTGTTTGTTTTCGAAAATTTAATAACTCCGTAAATATTGATGTTTAAAGAATGTAAATGTTTAATATAATTTTAACAAGTTATCCTCTATATGTGTATTGATTTATCGCGTTAATAGCTACACGCTGTATATATATAATACAGTCAAGGATATTAATATAGATTATTTATTTTTCTTTTGGAAAAATATGAAATCTGTATTAATTTGTACTTTAAAAATCCTTACTATTAAAACTTACGACAACTATTTACAACTGTGCAGATCTTTGGATTAGGAAAACAACATTTGGTTTTTAAATAAATAACATAGGTAAGTAAAAATTAACCATTCAAAAGGTAATGTACATTTGTCATAATTAATTATTATTAATCATACATTAGCTGTTGTCTGTCAATGATCTACTTATCAATAAAATAAAAGAGGCTTACATTGTTGTGTCCTTCTAGTGCTTTATTGTAAGTTTGCTTTGATATCAAAAGTTACAAATTAAATAATGTTGTTCAACTAATACCAAAGGTTAAAATATAGAGGTACAGTATTATATCCAACCTTCTATATTTCAAAGTCTTAGTCACTAGTTTTCTTGTCGTTTCCTTTTTCGTGTAACTCTCTGCGATATCTCAGGTATGATTTCCTGTGTGCCCTGCTCTTCCTCTATCGATGAATCTTCTTGCGTTTCCCTTTCAACAACGGTATCATACACTTCTGATCTCTGTGTCTGCTCCAAGTTTTGTGTTTGCATTGACCTTAAAATTAAATATATACAAAAATAAGAACAGATTGTAAATTATATACAAATACTTGCAAAATCCGATAGGCATCCCACCACTGTGGAAGTATTTTATATTGATATGGCTGTAAATGGACGGTTGATCCATGCCTCTATGTCTATTTTGCAGATGAACCATGAGATGCAGGAAAGTTTTAAGTTTATCAAAAAATTCGCCATACAAGGCATACATGTATAATTTAATTTAAATTTAAATAACTTAATTTAACTTAAATTTAAGTTGTAATGTTAACATTAGGTTTACCATGCTAGAATATGTTAAATTACATATTGTGGAAAAAATACACTGAAATCACTTGTAGAATAATAAAGTGTTGTCACTTTAGATAATAAAATAAATGTGATCAAATATATACTAATACCAACCGACCAGACGATAGTCTCACTGCTGCGCTGGTTTTTCTATGGTATGGCCAAATAGCAGCTTTGGCTGTTGCATGAACGGGCTTATCTAGTGAAGTGGAAGTATTATTCTTCCATATTTCGGCTGTTGAATGAGGTAACCGGAGCTGACTTTTTTAATGGTTGGCAACAAATCTTATACCCAGGCCTTGTAGGTGTCCATAGGCGGCGGTAAGGTAATCACTTGACATCAGGTGAATGGCCTGCTTGTTTGCCAAAGGCCTACCTGTTGTGTTGCGTAATAACAATATATATTTTGTTATTGTTGTTCTATTTTTATGGATATATTGCATTTATTTTTATGCTCATAGTTAAGTAAATAGTTTAATTTAACACTAGTGTAAATATACTTAGATACACTCTGCGCATACTACTCTACACTACATATGGGTGCAGCAAATGGATTTGAGCTGGAGAATGCTCAAGTATACACCTTTTTATTATGCATGGAATACTTTTAATTCAATATTGAATTAATATTGTACTCATTCATATATTCATCAACCTGCCAAGGTACTATAATAATTATAAAATATATTGAAATAATGGTATGCCACATAAATGTCTTGGAACAAAAGTGAAGTAACAGCCTATACATGTCCATTTGCTGGGCAAAGGCCTCTTCTATACAGAGGGTATGGAACAACATTATCCACACATATTTCTATGTAATACTTCATTTAGTCGTTACAATAAATAGTATAAAAAATATACACACCCTTCACAAATTAAATTCTCCAATTGGGAATGAGAAAAGTCTATTTTGCAACAAGGCCACTTTGATATCTTTTCTAAGTATTTGTTTAAACATTGCGTGTGAACAGCCAATTCACAAGCAGGACAGTTATAGCCCTGAAAGAAAATGTTAATTTAACAACTTTTGATTTTGATAGATTATTTAGTAAGTAGAGATAACATACTATTTAATTGTAAATGAAAAGAGTAAGTAATTAGTAATTTTGTTTGCATTGCACCAACAGAACTAAAGTGAAAATTGATTTTAATGAAACTAGCTTGGAGAAACTATACAACGAACCAATGAACTGGCACAGGACAGAAGCAAAGTTATATATGGTCACAATTTTCATTAGTGAGAGAATGACGAAGAAGCAGATATTAATTTTAAGCTTCTAATGTTTCAACTACTTTACAACAGTTATAGTCACAGGCATATTTAGATACTAGTTGCTGCCCGTGACTATTTCAGCGTAGAATGTGTGAAGGTGTAATATTAAGACAGAAAGATAGATATACATAAAATATCGATATAAATTATAGCCTTATTCTGATGTATAAGCTATATTATTGAAAAAGTTTCATTAAATTGCATTCAGTAGTATTTACATGTAAGAGTAACAAACATCCATCCATACATACAAACTTTCTCCTTTATAATATTAGTAAGGATTTAATATCCTGATGTGACTCTAAGCTCAGGTTACTGCACCTCGTAAATTATTCACATATATTTTTTGTCTGATTCAACATGTCCTAAACTAGCTTTTTTTTAAATGTGTACAATGTTGCATAAATAAAGGAAAATCTGTATGCAAGATGGTTATTTAATAATATAGTTGGTAATAAATACCAAACAGACTATAACATTATTATTAATGCAAAATTATTTATTTAAAAACTTTTTTCACAATAGCGTACAATGGCAGACTTAGCACCATAAGGTGTTCTCTACCAGTCAACCGACAAATAAAGGGAGAAAATAAGGAGGTGTGAAAGAGCCAGAAGAGAAGTAGTGAAAAATATGATCTTACATAAAATATTACATATATATACTAATATTTATATAAATAGTATATATACAATAGATAAAAAGTATAGATGGCATGTTTAAAAGTTTCTTCACTTGAACAATTTCTGATAGAGGTGGGTAGTGAGTTCCAAAGCCATACAGCTTGACCTTGAAAGAAGTTGGACATAAAACAGGAACATTAAAGAGAAATTTGAAGGGAGAGATTGTGTTACTTGAGTGATATTCAAGTGTTTACATTAACCTCCCAATACTACTATAAGTGTAAACTCATTACACCGGAAGGTTTTTCCTGAATCTCTTATAAATCTGTAATACAGTAAGAATAATATGAAATATTTTATAAATATCAGATGGCTGAATATGAAATATTTTATAAATATCAGACTGTATTTATCTTTTATAACTTTCCTAAATCTACACCAAACATCTACAGTTATTCTTTAAGTTTGATTTTAAAGTAGCACCAGGTCGTATCTACTTTTCATGTATTATTTGTAACTTTCATAGTTGTTTTAAAGAAAGAAATTACTCATTTTGGACACAACACAAAGCAATTACATGAGTTAGTAACATGAAAGTAAAATATGTAGATAGAATTATAATTAACTTACTCGAAATACAATCTGCTTACACAGGCAACACTCTTCAATGGTATCTGGCATATTTTGCCTTAAATAACTTTCAAATTCATGAATACCTCTCACTCCCAGTGCATAGTTAGTTTCATCTTGAGCCAGGTAATGCATACGACACCAAACATCAAGTAGGTTCTGAAATATTTTAATTAGAAAATTTAAAAAAGAGAAATAATAAATAAAAATTATTTATTGCTTTAAAGTAGTATTTTTTGAGTAAAGGGTTGTTGAGTACCCTCTTTTAAATATAAAGATACCTGTAGTAGAAGTCCTCACTCTTCTGTTATACAAATATGTAATTATTTATATCTAATTAGTGACCCACCCCGGCATTGCAGGGGTTTAATGTATTATACATATACCCCTTCCTTTTGAATCACTCTATCTAATAAAAAAAACCGCATCAACATTCATTGTTGTCAGCAACAGTTTTAAAGATCTAAGCATACATAGGGGCAGACAGACAGCAGGACAACTTTGTTTTTTACTATGTAGTGAATATATGATTATTTTGCTAACAAACATAAGTCAGATATGACAATATCGATTGCATAGATACAAAGGCAGTTTCTTTGATGAACATTGTTATAATAAAAGATTAACATTTGAAAAACCTTTTTTTATATATATGCTTATCTTCTAAATACTTTGTACCTAAATTTTCACAGGATTATTCAAGTTGGTTGTAAATAAATTTAATTGAGTAAGAAACATAATAAAAAAACACCATATAATAGATTGATTATTTAAGCTGTTTCAAGTAATTTACAGATTTTATTAATCACCTGTGCATCTGTCTTGGTGAAAGAGGTGTTCATTTTGGCAACTAAATTTATTGCTTGTATTCCAGTGATTTTCCTACTCGTTGTAGTCATTATTTGCTCTATCAAAATTCTGAAGTATTCGAGTTCAGTTTTGGAAAATACATTTTGCGCCTTTGTAGCATCATCACAGCCAAGGGAAAGAAACACAATAACTTCTTCGGTTGTAAGCTCATCATTAGTTATCTTAACTATTTGTTGAAAAGGTCGTATTTTTTCATTAATGTCCTTAATCAAATCCTTAGGAGTAGTTTCTGCGTTCTCTGGAAGTCAGTTCAGTATAATTGAGATGAAATATTTCAATTTTCAAAAGAAAGATCTTAGTTCTAGTATTTATAATTTGATATGTTCGCTACCTGAAAAGGAATTTAGCAGTTGCTCTGCTTCTTTCATTGAAATTACTCCACGGCTTGCGATCGATCTTAGAAGAAACCTATGTACAGGACCGTAAGACATTACTATTTGATTTAGGTAAAGCTTCACTTTAATGAATAAAAAAGTATTACGAAACTTATTTGCAGTTTTACAGTAACAAATAAACTGTTGGGTTTGGCAAACAAAATATTACGGTATTGCAAATTGCAATTGCAATGCAATTTATTTTGAACAGAATTTGTATTTTGCAATATCAAACAGTGTTGCCATTGCCAAAATTATATGGATAGCCTAATGTAGCCGTAGACGAATTTCAACTGTAGCTTAAAGTAGCCCCAATACGAAAATATCGCTATAATATATATTATAAGGCGTTATTTAAATTAACTTATTTATTTTCATCTTAACGCGTTTCAAATTCACGTTAACCTTTCATAAAATTGCAAAAAAATATTTAGATTCTGCTTCCTCTGTCTGCAATAATATTTTCGCCGTCAACCTCATCTGTGATAATCAATGGCATCAGGTGGCTGCTGTACTACTTCACTTGATTAATGTAAAATGTAAATTAAAAGTGAGGCGTATTAATTGTAACAGGTATCTCGAGATAACAGACTGTACCTGTTACGAACAAACATAAATAACAGTTCCTGTTCCACACAAATTGCTCCTTAACAAGCTGTCACAAACTTTTCTTTCTACATGCTTACGGCTGTTACTTTAGTTAGAAAGAGATAAAAAGTGTTACACCTTTTCACAGTTGTTACCGAACACTGTCATTGTTACGAGCTCTTTCTTTTTCTGGCATCGGTCCTAAAGCGTTCTTAGAAAGAGAGACACGGAAGTTACCATAGAGTAATATACTGTAACAGCCTATGGTAACAGTTAAACAAATTTTCATAACAGGCTCTTATTTTGTAACAGGCATTTATCACTGTTTCTTGTAAAGAACAGGAACAGGCGTAACAGGTACTCGATTTAACCTAATATAGCGCACTCCTAGTGTAAATCGGGGACAAAGACAATTTAGATAAAATTGTCTTTGTCCCCGAGTCCCCCGTTTAAAGGGGCGCATTCACTATCCTGCCTGGCAGTCCGCCGTGCAGTCGTGTGCGTTTATTCACAGGTTTGAAAAAAATCTACACAGGACTAGGTATAATAAAGTATAGACAAAAAGAAAACGTGTGCATCCCGGGACGCCTGACTGATTTGATAACCTTAAAATAAGCTCAAAAACTATTTTATATTGAAATAGTTTAACTTGATAAAAGCTTATGTTATTACTTAAATTTTATGTATATTAGTATGATAATGTGAGGAAAGGTTATTTATTAATAAAACCTTTTATCTAACAACAAGAAAAACTCGCCATTTTCTTTTTTTTTTTTTTTTCAAAATGACACATAAATCCATAATTATTACTACAACAACACTGACACTATAGAGAGACGATGGACGGCTTGCAGGATAGTGTGTGGCGTGTGGGCTACATCCTGCTTTGCAGATCTGCACGGCGGACTGCCAGGCAGGATAGTGAATGGGCCCCTTAACAATGATTACAAAATGACACTTCATTGTATCATAAATTTGGTAACAAAGCCAAAATTCCCTGTATTCCCCGATAATAACCAACCATAAACCTGTAGGGCTGCCATAATTCTTTATTAAAATCATAGAGCTAAGGGAGGCTATGTTTTTTATTCAAAATCAAATATCTTTATTCAACTGATTACTTATTGATAGTCAAAATACTACTACCTATGTTACAAGACATTGTTCATTTGTGATTTGGTATATTTTGTTTTGAAGCATCTTAATAACCAGTCATTCAGATTTTTTCATCGCTGATTCTCTTCCAGAGTAGCATAGATGGCGAAAAATAGCCTAGGTTTGTCACAATGATGTCAAAATGTCATTGTGTCCGTACCAAAAAATATTTATTTTACAATTATTTTCACCTATGTTACAAATGAAGGCAAAAGTCATTTTCTGATTTTTATATTTTTTTCATAATTTTATTTTAAATTAAGTATTTAATATTAACATCAAAGTTTTTTTAATTCAAGAAATGTAAAATAACAAAACATCAGCAAGAAGTAAATATTTTAAGTAGTTCTCATTATGTTTGTATAGGCTTTCTCGTAAAAACTCCAAATGTTACATCATTTCATATTCTCGTTGTACTGCCCTAGATAACGTCCTTCAAAGTCAATCACATCTTGTTGAAAACGTTCATTTCTCCTCTAACCACCAACTTAAAGAAAATAAAAATTGGTGTCTACTTCAACAAGATGTGATAGACTTTGAAGGACGTTATCAAGGGACTTCCCCGGATGGACTTGTTCATTCGTGAACAGCGAAAACTGTTGCGTGGGCCTAAACAGTAATGTGGTGAGCAGCGGAGCCTTAAACTAGGTCCACTATTGGAATCTGGTAGGATTGCTGCTTGTTAGCACTGAATCTCCTAGCTGTCATGGCCTTTCGGTATCATTTAACTACCATGTATGTTTATTTGCCACCATGTATGTTTATTTGCCACCATGTATGTTTTTTGTTTTGTCTCAGTTCGAAACAAAACACAAAAAGAATATTAAAAATAGAATTATACATAATCTCGGACTCACTAAACGAAAACATGATATAATTAAATTAAATACATAGTTCTAAAAATAAACCGTTGCAGTATCTATTCCTAACGCAAATTAAAGTAAGCTGATAACTACACTAAGTTGTTAAATCATTAGCAGTGGAAATTTTGATACAACTATAAATGTGTATGGAAGTTTTAATGGAGTTTTTGCAGTTTGCAACACGGCTCTATTAGACCATCTCTAATAGAGCCGCGTTGCAAACTGCATAACATACTTATTTGTTTAAGCTCTCAGCACACTTTTAGAATTATTTAATCTCGTTTGAATGTAAGAATATGAACTGTAAAAGATTATTAAAGTTCTTTATTATTATTTAGTGAATGATCATTTAGAAATGAAACATAATTTTTATCCTAATTGAATAGAAAAAAAATCAACGTTTAAAATCATCATACATACAGTGAAAGCAATAATGTTTTATTTGCGTTCACTGCATACGTATCGTTCTTTAAACTTGCACTCAAAAAAGATCTTTTGTTGGGTTTCACTATTTCATTCAATCCGTATCGCAGTGTAGCACGGTCCACCACTCGATGAAGTGATGACCTGTGCATAATATGTGCGTGAAGTCGATGAATGAAGGTGGCTCATTGTATTCTAGGAGAAACAGTAAATTTTTATCAGTCTGATATGATGATGACACAGTGACGGCTAAGTTGGTTAGAGCCTAGGGCGGCAGATTTTAGAGGGCGGCAAATTGCCATGGTAATACCACGGTATTGCCATGGTAAGTATGGGGGTTCCACAGGGATCTATTCTGGGGCCTTTTCTCTTCCTCATCTACATAAATGACCTGCCCTATCTTGTAAATAATGATCATGAGATAGTATTGTTTGCTGATGATACTTCTTTAATTTTTAAAGTTAAACGACATTCTTCAAATTATGACGACGTTAACAATACTCTCTCCACTGTAGTGCATTGGTTTAGTGCTAATAACTTAATGTTGAATAGTAAAAAAAACGAAATGTATTAAATTTACAACTCCCAACGTAAAAAGTGTAAAAACTGATGTAGTTTTACATGGGGAAGCGTTAGACCTCATTGACTCGACTGTATTTCTTGGCATAACCGTAGATGCCAAATTGCAGTGGGGCCCCCATATTAATAAACTGTCGAGTAGACTTAGCTCAGCAGTCTTTGCAGTCAAAAAAATTAGACAGTTGACTGATGTGGATACGGCTCGTCTGGTATATTTTAGCTATTTCCACAGTATAATGTCTTATGGCATTCTACTTTGGGGAAATTCAGCCGACATAAATACTATTTTCATCCTGCAAAAGAGAGCTATTCGAGCGGTTTATAACCTGGGCCCCAAAGACTCACTAAGAAACCTGTTTAAAGAAATAAAAATATTGACTGTAGCTTCTCAGTACATACTTGCTAATGTTATGTATGTCCACAAAAATAAGAATGACTTTTCAAGATTTAGTAATATGCATGATGTAAATACTAGGAACAAGCATAAATTAGTTCTACCCTCAACTAGATTGCGTAGAATAAGTAAATCTTTTATGGGACAATGTATACGCTTTTACAACAAAATCCCAGAAAACGTTCAAAATGAATCCGTTGCTAAATTCAAAAAACTTGTAAAGGAACGTTTGTGTGTTAATGGCTATTAAAGTATTAGTGATTAAAGTATTAGTGATGATATGATAACACACTCTGGAAATGAATTGATCGCTCCAGGCTCTTTCAAGTGGAGTTTAATAGGAGTTTAATAATTGTACACATATTTGTAATTTTTTTGGCAAGTAAAAAAAAAAATAATGTCCCGCTGTGTTTCTTACGCCGGTTCTTCTCAGGTCAGTGGCTTACCTTCCGAACCGGTGGTAGAGTTTTTTGACTATCAATAAGTAAGTGAATGCTTCTATATTGAATAAAGATATTTGACTTGACTTTGACTTTGTATGTGAACTTGTTATTGATGGCCGTGGCTAGCAAGCATGACGAAGTTTTTTTTTGGTTTGGTGGTCAAAAGACGTATAACTTCAAAAACTGACGTAATGAAGATGATAGAACACAAGTCATAAACTTGCAATTTTATACGATATGATTTCGAAATAGTGTATCGAATTTGAGAGGTCCGTAATGGCGACAAAAATAGAACAGGCTATTGGCGGCAAATGTAAATTCGGCACTGTGATGACGATGATGACGCATAAATCTTTTGTAAGTGGCTTTTTATCTAGAGGGCCACAGGAAGCCCGCCTTATCATAATATACTGTAGGAGATTGTCAAATGGTTATGGTTGTGGTTTATGGTTCCGATTGACAAACTTCCGCCATCCATATAAACGGTGGAATTCGGTCAGGTAAATCAATTGTTTGTGAGCACTCGACGCGAGCGGAAACTCCTGGTTCACTAATACAACTATTAACTGTTTTGATTAAAATTTTCCTAACAATGCAAAATGAAACAATAAATTGAACACATTTCTTTCAAAGGCGCCGCAGTTGCAAATCTTACTGGCCGGGAGCCGTGTGTTTTGCCTCTCCCGCAGATAATTTTTCGCAGCGATTCAAGGACGGTTGATGTCAGGCATTCCGCGTGAAAACATGAGCCAATACCATTGACAACATGATTCACATTTATAATGCCGATCCCACCTAGGTGGAAAAAGAGTAGAGGAAAGAGAGAAATGTTTCAAGTGCGATAGAGAATTGATTCCAGAAACTGCCCACAATTCCTCGTGGTGGACATAATAAAATACAAAGAGACGTAACATTGATTTGCCTAAAGGACTCGACTCGATTTAAGAGAACTTGGTCGTAAACGACCTCGTAGCTAGCATAGTATGCGTACAAAATTTTGGGTTGCTGCAGCATCAAAATCATATGACTGGGTTACTCTTAATTGATAAGCATTGATGTATTTACAAATATTTCTTTGCTAATTTTGTCATCATAGCCCTGTTATGAGGCCCTCTAAGATGTCCGCATTTCCGTCACGTGTTTATCAATGGCTACTATGGTCGGCCATTGTTAAATCAACCACCAAAAAGTCATATAACAAAATAAGAGATCACATGACCCCTTTTTTATTTTCCATCCCTTTAAAATGAAATAAAATATCGGACATCTGCAATATAACTTAGCTTGTTAGAACAAAATATAAAACGGGTTATTTATGACTACGAATTAGTCCTTACTATCCTTACTAATATTATAAAGGTGAAAGTTGTATGTTTGGATGGATGTTTGTTACTTTTTCACGCAAATACTACTGAATGGATTTTAATGAAATTTTACTATAATATATTTTATACATCAGAATAAGACATAGGCTAAAATTTGTATACATATTTTATGTATATCTGTCTTTCTGTCTGAATGTTACGTCTTCAGCCTATTCTACGCAGACGTAGTCGCGAGCAGCAGCTAGTATGAAACATTTCAGTTTTAAAGCTGGTTTTACGTATGATTAAAGATTTTTTAATAAACAGAAAAAAAATTGTTAAAGAGGAATATATGGGTCCAGTTGCAGAAAAAATAGATAATTATATGTTTTTTATCGCATAGGCAAACAAATAAAGGGCTCAACCAAAGGGTTGGAAAAACCGTCCACGGTGTTTTAGGTAGGAGGCAGGATAAGAGATATGTTTACAGCATTTGTTAAAAACTCTACAACTACTCTGATGACTAAAACTATTAGTTTTCCAAAATAACGGGACAGAGACATTTTTAATCAAATTAGTTGTAATAATTTTCATTTTTTAATTATTCGTAGAATTAACCTTTTTAAGTGAGTAACTTTTAATTTTTAATTAAAAGTAAGTCTGTAAGATTTGTATGTAAGGTTGGCATATTCCATTGTTGAGCCGTCTACGTCTTAATATAAGTAATTTGTTTATTTTACTCCATCAATCAATCAATCACTTTATTTACTTTTTTTCTCTTCGACTTTACCCTTGCCATCGCTTTTATAAAGGTCCTTTTTTCATCTACATTGTAAAAACTTAAAAATAATCATACCAAATACAAACTGTGTTATAATTTCTTGCCTTATAGAAAAACCGATATATATTGTAAGCTATATAAATAACTTAACTGAAGAACATACTATGTAAAGTACATAGTAAAATTTCTTACACTACAATTTTATAAGATGGCTTTAGGAAATATTTCGAGCGTTCTCAAAGCCACAATCATCCAAGACGACATCGTAACTTCAACGTCGATATTCAAATAACTCGAACTATTCTGCATCGCTTGCCTTGAGGCTTAAATTGCTGTCACTGTTGGCTTTCTCGTGAATTTGATAACTTGCAAGACAATAGCTTATACAAATTTATGATATAGGTACCGAATAAAGTACCCACAAAAGAGTAATAAAAAATGTATCTAATATGAGAACGGTTGTTTTGCAACAATCACGTATTAATTTATTAATGTTGATAAATTTAACCCCGTTAATTTAAAGACATCAATAAGTTACATATATTGCGCATTAATTTATTTTTATAACTGAGTATAAATATGAATGAATGAGCATAAATATTTTATAAATTTCTTCGAACATAAAGTATTCCACAATTATAGAATGGTAGAATATTTTATGTTAAAAATAAAAAGTACAAAAGGTATTAATTAATCAGCATTTAATTTTATGACATGCTTTAGTTAACTATTTAATATAGTAACTGATTAAGTAGTTTTATCATGATAGACAACACAAGCAGTCTGCTGAAATTATCTATGTGTGCGCGTAAATTTAGAATAATTTAGAATAACAACGTAATATTTTAAAATAACAATGCTTAATCATTAGATCGTTACACATTTTTAAAAACAGAGAATTACACGTTTTATAAATTATATAGTATATATTAAAAACCATGTTAGGTACGTGATTATTTGTGTAAGCCGTTTCCAATGCAAATTTTACCATAAACCATATAGGATATACAGCTCTATAGCTGGTCCTGAGAGGACCTTACGTTTTTACTTTACATTACAACTTACGTATACATTCTGATTCTCTTTTACAATCCGTATACTATTAGCACTTTTTTTGTATTACTACTATGTTTTTCTTTCATATGTGATAAAAATGAGTTTCACGGATATTGTTAATATTTTAGGATAGAACATTTCTTTTTAAACCTTGGTGCGTTCGTATTTTAATGACCTTATTGAAAACTTTAAACCACATGAGCTGGACTTTTGGAACTGTGCCCAAAATCGAACGTGTTCCCTGTGAAATATATATAAACGATAATGACCATACATGTTTAATTACAATTACAGTGTAAATTGTTACATAACCAGACTTGTCTTTTTTCCAAACGCCTACAAGCTGCGGCAGCTATGTTATTTAAGTAAAAATATAATTTGTTGTGAAAAAATAAAGATATCTTGCTGTCTCTTGTTATGATTAAAACCGAACTCGATTCTTAATTGACTTTATAATACTGTTTGATATCTTAAATTTAATTCGATCGAATTGAATTTCCATCATCATCACCATCGTCAGCTCGTATCAGCCCACTGCTGGGCATAGGCCTCCTCCCTCTCGCGCCATTCATCCCTGTCCTGTGCGGATCACGTCCGCGTTTTTCCTGCGATCGTTTTGATGTCGTCGACCCATCGGGCAGCTGGTCTTCCGACCCCTTCCTTCCCTCTCTAGGCGTCCATTCGATTAAAGTTTTACTCTATCTGCTATCACCATCTCTAGCAATGTGCCCTGCCCAGCGCCATTTGAGCCGCATTAGCCGTTTACATCGCAGATCTTCGTCCTATGACGGATTTCGGTATTGCGGATGCGATCTCGTACCGCGATGCCCACATTGAATTTTACTTGTTTCAAATTCTATACTTTTAAAAAATGTCATGAAATATCAATTACATAAATGATCTTATAGGTCGTAAATGTATAGATCGTGGATATAATTTAATGTATTTAATGCCAAGATAAATCTTATTGACCCTGGAATGTTTTGAGCCTAAGGTACATGCACCCACCCTAATTACTCTTTCGACTTGTTACGTTGAGTGATAACATGATAAAGTTTTCTTTTATTAGGATCACTAAGGCTTAATTTATTTAACTTTTGACGTAGATAGATCTAAGTTGTATTTGTAAAGAATAAAAATAAAACGGATTATATGGACCATCGTTTGCTACGCTAAATATATTGGGCACGATTATTTTAACTTTGTAGATATTCTATCTAAGTCGATTCCTACTTATACACCGCTTTAACGGCTAAAAAGCTATTTAACGTGCGTTAGGAAAATTTGTATCTTGTGTTGTTTGTTAACTGGTTTCAAAAATATCATACAGGATCGAAACAACGTCAGCTACTGACGAAGTTTTAAGCTGAAAAGTCGACTTGGAAACTCAAGCTCATACATTATTCCGCATTTTTGACAAAAACTGGGCATAGTCCTCAAAACAGTAAATGAGTTCTTTTTGCCCATTGCGAAAAGATGAAAGCACTGAAAAAATTAAAAGGGTTTGGGAATCAACCATTAATTTTATAGTTAATGGGTTGAAGCCATGTCTGGGTTATCCCAGACACGGCTTCAATTTTTAATTGTGAAATGTAAGGAAGCGTCCCAACAGTTCGTTCAAGTCAATTATTATTTCAAGTCAATAAGTTAAGTGTAAGTACAAACCAGGTGTGCACCCTTTTGCAGGGTTAAGGCTATATAATAACTGTCTACATCGGCACATTCATCAACAGGAGATTCGTCAATTTTTCCGTGAGACTAAAATATTGCCTTTAAATATGTAATGTTATACGTCATCATCATCATCAACATCATCATTTCAGGCGGTTTGAGTCCACTGCTGAACATAGGCCTCCCCCATAGACTGCCACAAAGAACAATCCTGAGCCACCTGCATCCATCGACTTCCCGCACATTTGCACAGGTCGTCTCTCCATCTGGTGGGGGGAAGTCCTACACTGCGATGGCCAGTACGCCATCCCAGTGTAGGATGTTATACGTATTCAATAATATTTGTAAATTAATTTTTACTTAAATCCTGCGATAATAAGTATAAAACATGTGCCTACCTGTTAGTATTCCGCACCGTGATGTGAATATTATTAAGGAAAACACTCTCATAATTGATATAAAGATTGATTATTATAAAAAAGTGTGTATGTACTTATTCACGCACCTAATTAATTTTACTTCTTGAGCATAAGGATATTAAATGAAATTGATAACGGTTTATCTAAATAATGCATCATGTCGCTTTTTGTGGGTCGGTATGCGCGTGCATCGTAAAAATTTTACTCCCATCTTTTTTCCCATAACAACAGATGTACAACATCAAAAACGACATATAATATTAGGAAATAGATAAATATAATTTTAGGAAAGTATGTTTGGGTATTCTGCATATAATTACGTGAGAATAAAAAATCTTTTTTTCTTTAGATACGAGAAATTATATACAAATGTCAAAATTACCAAAATCATTGTTAGTGTTAATATAAAAACGACATATTAAAATACAACATATCAACAAATAACATTATGAAATGAGATTATAACAGATATCGAATAAAGAACCAATATTATGTATAAAATCAACAATAAAATAAACATAGTCAGCATAAACAGTGCAACAAACCAATTCAATTTCTGCAGTTGCAAAAATAAGTATCTTAAAATTCTATCAAGTCAAGCCGGAGTGAAATTCTTTAGCTGTCTCGTAAAAATGATTTAGCTTCCAATATTAAAGTGCAATTTTTCACAGTACTTTCAAATTATTACAATGTTCAAAGAAATAGACAGCTCACTCTTTATGAGATTTAGTAATGTGAATAAGTTCAAAGCGCTTTGTAATAAGCAATGCTTCTGCACTAATAGTAAAAGGTCAAAAATGATATTTTTATGATTTATTATTATAAATAAGAACTAAAATTTTTAAATTATATGACACTTCAAATTAATTGATTGGAGATTCACTAAATACATCATTTAACATCGTAATTTTGTAAGTAATTTTTTTAAGTGAAACTTTAAGAGCTTTTTTGCTGAAGTTTTAAAGTTTTAAAACAAACGAAAGACCCTATCAATTAATGCTTATAAAAACCTTTAAGTAATATTCATAATTACATTAAAAATCCCATTAGTATAGCAATTAATCCTGTTGATTGGTAATCTCAGATTATACATACTCTTTTGATATCAACTCTGACCTATTTGATTTATGTATTGTTTGAATTACTTTAAATTTGGAATGTTAGTTTTATTTGTTCAGACTGAATTTTGTCATATTTGATAGATTCCGTAAAATCGTTTGTAGAAGTAACATGTCTAGCTGTCTGACATAACTCTTGTATTTTATATAAATTTCATAATCATTACGTTTGGTCTAAAATAAGTTCAAAATGTTTAAGTTGAAATAAACAGTTTTCTTATCACTCCTTAAGTGTCTTTTTGGTTTGAGAGCGATCCCATGAGCCACATCCATCATTCAAGAAATCCAACATACAAAGACTAATTATTAACTTCTGTTACTATTCCTTTATTAGAACCGGGAGATTTACAATGTACTAACAGTATGTTTGTATTATTTTTCCCTTTCTTCCTTTTGGGATCATTGTAACCGACATTTTAATTTACATGGTTAATGATCATGATCATACAATGGTGCTTCTTCGTTCGTACTTGTATTACTAGGATTTTTTTCAATACTATCTCGTAAACAGTAAATCTAATCTCAGAAAAGATAGAACTATTGTGTCTGAACCAGCAATAGGGAATCCATTGCTTCATGTCTCTGGATAGTTATTTGTTTGCGAGCGGAAAAAATTGCTAGGATTTTTGAAGGATTTTAAATACAAACTTATTATATTTTTTATCGGCATCGTTTGCTCTATAGTAAACAAAAAAAAATAGCCAATATATGTCCCACTGGTGAGAAAAGGCCTCCTCTGTACTGAGGGTATTAGGGCATAGTCCACCACGTGACCCCAAAGCGGTTTGCGGATTTCATATATCTTAATTGTTTTTTACTACGAAAACATACAGTTAACTGTGGTAGGGCCACGCACCAACACCGGCTGTTGCACGAATGGCAAATCCGTCCGGGCAAGTACCACGACCTCTCAGAAGACTCACATATGGTATACTGGCAAATTTTATCGGAATAATTAACCCCATGGCTAACAAGAGACCCAAGTCCATGCCGATTAATTAAAAGCTATGATGGAAGTAGATTAATCTGAAAGTATATAAAATGCAACGTACTGATTTTCCAAATTTTTTGCGGTGAGGAAAAATATCATTTCAAACCCATGCATATTTAATAAATAATTAAAAATTTATGTTGCGAAGTTTGTTTCAATTCATTGAAGAGGTATGCTAATTCCCATGCGGATCGTGGAGCATGGAACACGTCGTAATATCCTTTGCATTCAGGAGACTTTTGCACCCAAGTAGGTCATATTTTATTTTATTTTTTATACTTTACAAGGATGGCGAGTTACTATCTCAGGTAGCGCATTTGGTTCACAACACTATGCATCAATACTTTACACTGGTTTTGGTATATTATCTATATTTTTATTTTTTTTAATGTCAAACGAACAGGCTGGGAATCTGATTATAAATCTCTACTGCCACCCATACATATCTACAACACCTGAGAAAGTTGGTGCGTAAAAATAGCTAATGATATGTTCACAAGTACAAAATATTTCGGTTTTTCATTTTGTTATGAATGAGCGGTCCAAGTGGGTTGTTAGAATTCGTGAGATTGCCTAATTCATAAGTTGGTGAGTTGTTTTATGTAAATTACGTAATAACATAGCGCATTCAGACTCTAACGTAAAATCACTCAGCCTTTAATACCTCGTTGCATTTATAGTACTTGAAATCCTTGCAATGTTCTCAGCAACGGTCTCATGCATTGAACTGAAAATGGGATTTTTAAACTCATTAGCGATGAGTGCTCTTGAGCATTATACGGTAGTCAAAACTAACATTTATTTATAGTGATGTTTGTTTATAAGAAGTGGTTTATTTATTTGTTAAAATCTTCATAAAGTAGAAGTACACTTTTCTCAAATTTCGTGATGACGATTTCCACCCCATACTTGCATTTGTCCCTACCAGTGAACGCAAATAAAACTAAAAAAACTAAATAAGTATTATTGGTTTGTAATTCATGCTTCATGGAGAAACACCACCAATCCTGGTAAGGATAACCTCAGTTGGATAAAACTGCACATGACAGCCCTGTTAGGTCAGTTAGTTATATAACATATTATCTTGTATGTACAAATATACGTATTGTTGTACTATAAAACGTTTCAGACTCAATAACTGCAGACATGGGAGACTTGCTTTGGATGTTTCTGAAATAGGTAGTTATTAAAATTTCGTCTAAAAAGAAAAAAAACAAAGTCCGTTTGCTACACAATTTAATTTACCTATCATCAAGCTTATTTCGAAGATTTTTATTCAAGACGAAACGCAGAAGTATGACACTTCAACTTCACACCGGTCTTCTGTGAGGACTCACCCGGATTGACCTGCCTATTCTTAGTTTTACGTATATGCAAATTTCTCTCTCTTACAACTAGAACATTTATTAATGAATTATGTGACAAATATGTACCCAAACGAAGAGCTTGCCAGTCCAAATTTACACCATGGTTTAGCATATCATTAATCAAAAGATAAGCCGAAAAGGATAGAATGAGATTGAAGTACCGAAAATATAAAAACCCAATTGATCTAATATCGTACGAAGCCCTTCGTAACCACTGCCAAAAATTATACCACACTTGCTTTTCTTATTACAAAAAACAAGTAGAAGGAAATATAGTTAAAACTGTTCTGGAAATATGTCAGAAACAAAACCGGTGAAGTGTCTTCTATTCTCGCCGAAGTTGAATGTGGCGACTTCACTGCAAACACAGGCATTGAAATTGCCAACTTATTTGCAAACCAATTCTCCTCCAACTATAGTCGTAGTGCATTTACCACAGCTGTCACACTTAAAATGGGCTTCCCTGGGCCTGACAATTGTCTCAGCAGTTTTTGTTTTACCGAACGTGAAGTAGTCAATAAAATAAAAAAGCTGGACAGCTCTAAAGGTCCAGGTCCTGATGGAATACCTACAGTATTTATAACACGTTGCGGTTCAGCTCTAGCGCTGCCTTTAAAAATAATATTTAATCGATCATTGCAAGACGGATGCTTCCCCGACGAATGGAAAAAAGCTAAAATTATACCATTGTTTAAAAAAGGCGCACGTAACGATGCTAAAAACTATCGCCCGATAGCTATCTTGTCATGCTTTTCTAAATTGTTTGAGTCCCTTGTTTGTCCTTTTTTAACAAACCACGTCGATGCATTACTATCCCCTCATCAACATGGCTTTCGCACTAAATGTTCCACTGTAACCAACCTGACATGTTTTGTGTCCGATTTATGCACCGAAATGGATCGAGGCCAATAAATTGATGCATTATTAGATATTTTACACAGATTTTGCAAACGCCTTCGATAAAGTAAGTCATTCCACACTCATTAAAAAGTTCAAACATTTTGGTATTCAGGAATCCTTGTTAAATTGGTTCGACTCCTACCTCGCAAAAAGACTTCAAATAGTCTTTGTGATTGGATATCACTCAAATCCTTATTACGCTGTTTCTGTTGTTCCACAGGGATCTCATATTGGACCAATCCTATTCTTAATTTTTATGAATGACATTACAGCAGAAATATTCCATTGTAAATACCTCCTGTTCGCCAATGACTTAAAACTGTATAAAACTATTTATTCATTTACTGATGTCAGCCGAATTCAAAGGTTTCAAAAGATTTAAATAGAGTAGATAATTGGTGTAAAATTAACGGGATGGAATTAAATATTAACATGTGCTTCCACATGCGGTTCACTAGAAAAAAGAAGCCAATCGAGTCTTCCTATTCAATTGACAGTAAATCTTTAAAAAAGGTTACAGAAATAAAAGATCTTGGTGTTCTCATAGACAGACAACTCTCATTTAGTGCCCATATAGACCATGTTGTTAAAAAAACCTCACAACTCATCGGATTCTTAAGGCGGACCACTAGGGATTTTGAAAACCCATACACCAAGGTAATATTATACAATGCATTAGTTCGAAGTCTTCTTGAGTATGCTTGTGTTATTTGGAGTCCATTTTATAGCGTACACTCACAGAGAATTGAAAATATTCAACGTAAATTCACCAGGCATTTGGCATTAACAGCAAAAGGTATCACCCGTCGGTGCGATTATACTGAGCGGCTTCACTTTTTACAGATGTATACTCTTAACAATCGTCGTAAAATGCATGACGTGGTTTTTCTGCACAAACTGTTAAATAACTCAATAAATTGCCCCGACGTTCTTCAACACATTTCACTAGCTGTACCTCACAAATTTCCAAGCAAACCGATTACAAAAATCTTTCATACACCGACCGTAAAAACTAATCTTGGCCACAATTCACCTTTGGTAAGAATGTGCAAAGAACTTAATACACTTTTTAACCCGTGCTGAAAATATCGACATTTTTAACGATTCCCCTGATGTTTAGTGTTTAGTTTATGTACAAAAAGAAAGTACTGGAGTTTAAAATATGTAGAAAAAGTGCGAAAAGATTGTCGTCGTTGTGGGAATCGAACCCACGTCTTCGGCATTCGCGGCCTGACGCTCTAGCCACTGAGCTAAACGGCTGATTGCCACACCGACGAAAATCTTAACGCATTCTTCCACATTGTTTTCTTAGCATTTGAAGCAATGCTTGGCGCCATCTATTGTTATATCCTTTCCAGCATACAAACAATTTCGAATATCGTTTTACAACGATAATTCGAACGAGAGATGTCGCCATTGCTTTTTTTTTTTAGAAATTTAAATTGTTTATAGTGCTAATCTTTGCACTTAAGATTGAAGATTAAAATATGTAGAAAAAGTGCGAAAAGATTGTCGCCGTTGTGGGAATCGAACCCACGTCTTCGGCATTCGCGGCCTGACGCTCTAGCCACTGAGCTAAACGGCTGATTGCCACACCGACGAAAATCTTAACGCATTCTTCCACATTGTTTTCTTAGCATTTGAAGCAATGCTTGGCGCCATCTATTGTTATATCCTTTCCAGCATACAAACAATTTCGAATATCGTTTTACAACGATAATTCGAACGAGAGATGTCGCCATTGCTTTTTTTTTTTAGAAATTTAAATTGTTTATAGTGCTAATCTTTGCACTCTCTCGTTCTAAGAGTGCTAAGAAAACAATGTGGAAGAATGCGTTAAGATTTTCGTCGGTGTGGCAATCAGCCGTTTAGCTCAGTGGCTAGAGCGTCAGGCCGCGAATGCCGAAGACGTGGGTTCGATTCCCACAACGGCGACAATCTTTTCGCACTTTTTCTACATATTTTAATCTTCAATCTTAAGTGCAAAGATTAGCACTATAAACAATTTAAATTTCTAAAGTACTGGAGTCATTTCATTAGTATATGTTATAGTATAGTATTCTTTAAAGTGAATTTATTTTTTTAATTTATTTTTGATTCTTTTTTGTTAGTCTACTCTTTGTATTAAATTTTTTATGAATTAGTTTTTTTGTTTATTAAACTTTGTCACAATATTGTAAATGTTGTACACACCTGTTATAGGTGTACATATTAGGTCCAATGTTTTTTTATTTTTTCCTTTTTTGTAAGTTGTTTAAATATTCATACTGTTGGTGTGTCTTAAATAAAATAAAAAAAAGAACATAATAAAATTATTCCTAAGCAAAATCTTATCGGTTTCTCAAAATTTTTGTTTTATAGGTTCTTTTGTAATATTGTTGATATTACAAAAGAACCTAAAAGTTTAACAGACTGTTCCTTTAACTTTGTTCCGCAAACAGTTTCTTCAGAATAGAAAATACTTGAAGTCTTGAAGCTACACCGGAATAGTTTTAATCAACAGTTATCGCTTTAAAAGAAATAAGTTAGCCGTGACTGTCTAACAAATTTCGATATTTCTAATACATGGTCGTGTTTCTATTATTCTGACAAAGAAAAGAAAAATGTTTAGTTTTCTTTATGTACACATACAATATTTATACGCAATAATATTTATTTTCTTCTGCAGAATTAGGGTTTTGCAGCGTGAAAAAAAAAATTGTATTGTTGGTAACACTAAAGGAAGTGTCATTCTGTAGGGGTATAAATCAAGCTGCAAGAAGCATTTCGTGCTCTTCGACTGTCAACAAGAAGTATACGCGATAATGCTGCCCAATCGGTATCACTTTTTTAGGCGATTCCTCTTCGTGCTTCCACACGGAACGGACGTAAATCTGAGCCGGAGGGCCCATGCCAGCCGACTCGGAAGCCATCTTGCAACCGTTGTTGCTGATATATTTATTATCTTTCTTGGTGTGCACTGTTCTCCTCATCGTTGTCTTGTTTCGCGGTCTACGGTTAGGGAAGTCTCAAGCAAGAAGATTTTAGAAAGAGAAATTATAGAAGAAAGAAAAAACATTACAGAAGAAAGAAGAAACGTTGCCCGACTTCCGAGCGGATGTTAGTGTAGTTTCCGAGTGTTAGTGTAGTGTTGTGCTCGTAGGCAGGTTCCTGTCCGTAAGTAGAATCTACACAACATTTCTCGTCTCAGAGGCGGCATTGTAATTTTTATCTGTGTGCTTGTTGCATTAGGCGACAGCTAGGTACTCACCCTAGCGCACCTAAAGCGCAGGCGATTAAACGTTAATTTTAGGCACACACCTCCCTGCCGCAAGGTGGGGAGGCCTATTTCGAAACCATACGCCGGCGGGGCGCAGGCCCCAAAGGCACAAGCGTCGTCATGGGTTCCCTCTTAGAGGAGTTCCTTCGGCAGGAATGCCCCGAAGTATGGGCAAAATATTTAAGCTTCGCGAGGGAACGGCGCCTTGTCGTCGAATTCTCTAGCGACAGTCCGGCTTCACCGGCTGCCGCCTCGCCGCCATCTCCGGTGCCCTCTGCACCAGTTATTGTGTCGCCCTCTTCGACAATCGAAACGCCCGTCGCGTCGACCTCCGCCGTCGCGATCGATCCTAACGCGCCTTCCGCGCAATCAATTTCGGCCCCCTTCCGCGCTGTCGTTCCCGACTCACAATCGGACGGCGGCTCAGACATGGAGGTCGAAACGACCCCCGCTAACAACGCGAACGCCGACGGCTTCACCGTCGTCAAATCGCGAAAAAAGGGCAAGAAACGCCCCGCTACCGACAGCGACCCCGAAAGCGAGCCCGCCCCGTCAAACCGTCCCACCGCGACGCTCGCCAAAAAGGCAGCCGCGTCTGCCCAGTCGGAACCGACATTCGCCTCCGAGCGAAAAATCAAGCCACCGCCGCCAATAATAATACAAGATAAGGCAAAGTGGCACCAGGTTTGTTCGTGGTTTGAACGCCACAACATCTGAGACCCCCGGTCCAAGAATACGCATATGGGTATCCGCGTATACCTCGATTCTTCGGACGATTTCCGTCGCGTAACTAAGTACTTGCGCGAAGCTAAGGTAGGTTTCCACACCTACTCACTACCCGAAGAGCGTAAACTTCGGGTCGTAATTAAGGGCGTCCCAAAAGAGTCGGATGTCGATATGGCTAAGGTCGACTCAGGCACCCTCGCACCCGTGACCCTATGGACATGGTCATGGTGGAACTTGACCCTACCCCGGAAGGTAAGGCCATTTTCAACCTTAAGAGGGTCTGTGGGCTCAGTGACTTAGTCATCGAGCCCCCACGTAAATCAGGTGTTGTGGCACAGTGCCACAACTGTCAACATTTTGGCCACACGGCCAATAACTGCTTCGCTCACCCAAGGTGCGTCAAATGCTCCGGTGACCACGGCACAACCGAGTGCACGAGGCCGAAAGATTGCGCAGATCCACCGGACTGCGTAAACTGTAACGCCACCGGCCACCCGGCTAGCTACAGAGGCTGCGCTAAGGCCCCGAAAACTCCCGCGAGGAAATCTCCCGCGAAATCGACGTTGCCCAAACCCGTGCCCGTTAGATTCATTCCCGTCGTAAACGCCTGGGCGAAACCCCAGGTGGCCGCGCAGGTAACCGCGCCGGTAATCCCGGTCGCCTCACGACCGATCGTGCAACAGCTGCCCGCCTCTCAAATGGCGCCGCGGCCGCAGGTGCAGCCAATTCCGTCAGTTTTCACGGAAAACAAGGACGACCCATTCGCGCAAATAGCTAACATCTGCAGCTTATTAGATAGAATCAATAGGCAGGAACTCGCCGTATTGTCCGCTAAAATAGCGGCCGCCACATCTGGCCACGAGCGTCTTAGGGCAATTAGCCAACACAAAACGCTTGTGGAAGCCCTTTGGGCTTTTACGAGCCAACCGTAAAAAACAAAACCGCGCTCCGCCGCGTCGTTAATTAGACCCATAAAAACACCTTAATGGGAAGTACAACCGCAGGTAGAACAAAACCTCGGGCTCTGGTTGTTTCATATTTCAACGCAAACGGCATAAAGGGTCAAAGGGATGAAATCGCGGAATTCCTTCGCGATTATAACGTAGATATTTTCCTAGTGCAAGAGACATTCTTGAAACCTAGTGTACGCGATCCCAGAATCGCAAATTACAATATTGTCCGCCACGACCGGTTAGCAAACCGTCTGGGAGGCACACTTATTTATTATAAACGGTCCTTGCACTGTTGCCCGCTCGACATTCCAGAGCTAAGTCAAAGAGAGGCATCCGCGTGTAGGTTAGCGCTCACCGACCACAGGCCGCTTGTACTAGTCTCAGCCTACCTCTCGGGGAATAGAACCCTCCTTCAAAGCGACCTAGATACGCTTCTTAACTTAGGCCCTTCCGTGATAATTGCAGGAGATCTAAACTGCAAACGCGGCTCATGGGACATCAACAGCATCCCAAACAAAAACGGAAAGCATCTCTTTAGCTTATCCGATAACCTAAATTTTAGTATAGTCGCTCCCGCGACTCCCACTAGGTATCCTACGATGGACAACTACCAGCACGCGTCACCGAGTGTCCTAGACATAATGTTATTCAGGGAGGTCTCGCTCGACATCGAGTCGATAGAGACAATCCATGAACTAGACTCAGACCACAGGCCAGTCCTGTGTAAACTGGGCTAGAACGCCGGCGCGGTCCCTCCGGCCAAATCCATAGTGGACTGGCATCGTCTTGAGGTCAAACTCAAGGCCTTGGACCCCCAGGACTTAGTAGACTTACCCGAGACGATAGCTACGTTCGATGACGCAAATCGAGCGATAGCGAGTCTCCGCGAAACTATTACTTCCGCAGTCACAGACTCGGAACGGACAGTGAAACTGTCGGGCGACCGACGGTTTAACTTTCCGCCCGACCTGCGACTGCTAATTAGACAGAAAAATGCAGCCAAACGCGCCTTCGACCGATACCGATCGGAATCGAACCGAACCCTACTTCGACGCCTTCAGCTAGAAGTCAAAGATCGTGTATCGGAACACCGACACACAACGTGGGACACTCCTAGAGGACATCGAGCCATCGCACACCGCCTACTGGCGGTTGGCCCGCAGTCTGAAAGCAGACCCCTGCGAATCTTTACCGCCGTTAGTTAGACCTAATAGCGCTTCAGTAGCCCTAGATGACTCCGAAAAAGCCGAATGCCTTGCGGACAACCTAGAGCAGCAATGTACGCCATCGCGCGAACACACCGATTCGGTCCACCTAACGGAGGTGGACCGCGTAATCGAGACTAGGGCTGCGCTTCCATCGAAAGGCGAACTAAATTCAGTGACCCCCGAAGAGGTTCAAGATATTATTAAAAATTTAAAACCAAAATCCGCCCCGGGCCCAGATAATATAAGTAATAAAATTCTCAAAGCTCTCCCTGGGCCGCTTATCAGGGTATTAAAAATGGTCGCTTATAGCGACCATTTTTAATACCCTTCTCTCCAGTTGCTCCTTTCCGGACGACTGGAAGCAAGCCACGGTTATCGGCATTCGCAATAAACCATGGCTGGTTTATTGCGAATGCCGATAACCGTGGCCTCTAGCTATCGTCCCATCAGCCTCCTCAGTTGTCTGGGGAAGCTCTACGAGCGGCTATTGTTAAACAGGCTCAAAGAGCACGTATTTTCCAACGGCCTTCTGCCCACGGAACAATTCGGCTTTCGAGCTAGACACTCTTGTCCCGATCAGTTATACCGCCTAACGGAGCACATCCTAAAAGGCCTCAACCACCCTCAACACATCAGTACAGGGGCTCTCTTCTTCGATGTCGCAAAAGCATTCGACAGTCTGGCACAACGGCTTGCTTTACAAGCTGTACACACTCAAAGTGCCAGATAGGCTCGTACACACCATCCGGGCCTTTTTGTTGAACCGCTCTTTTCGATATCGAGTCGAGGGCACCCTCTCCACAAGCCGCCGCCTCACGGCCGGCGTACCACAAGGCTCCTGCCTCTTACCCTTGCTATTTACGCTCTACACGAGCGACATACCTAGAGACCCCCACGTCAATCTCGCGCTTTTCGCGGATGACACGGCGCTCTTTTACTCAGATCGCAACCTCAGTCAATTAACAACTCTACTCCAAAGCGCCGCCGACCGCCTCGGCGATTGGTTCCGCAAATGGAGAATCGATATTAATCCAGAAAAAAGTGTGACGATTCACTTTACTCGTAGCACCCCCAACCCCCATCCGCCACACCGTTACAAAGGTCCTCGCCAGTACAGAAAGTTGGGGCAAATATCACTATATGGCCAAACTTTCCCCTGGGAGAAAACGGTCAATATTTAGGAGTCACTTTCGACTCGCGTATGACTTTCACTACGCACATCAATCAAGTCCGAAATAAAGCCGCGTTCGTCTCCGGCCGGCTACACAATTTAACGAATAAGCAAAGTAAAATGCCCTTAAGGCACAAACTACTGTTATATAAAGCTTGCGTAAGGCCAATCATGTCCTACGCTTGCATGATCTTCGCACATATAAATCCTATGCGCATTAACAAATTGCAAGTAGTTCAAAGTAAGTTTATCCGCCGCGGAACCGGTGCGCAATGGTATCAGCGCAACGTCGACCTGCACAGCGATTGCAGACTCCCGACGATTCGCGCACATTTTAAAGATTTGACAAAACTGTTCTTCGATAGAGCTCAGCATCATCCCAACCCTCTGGTGGTAAGCGCAGCAAACTACCAACCGGACACAAACGCGAACGTAAACAAGCGTCGCCCGCGAAACGTCCTCATCGACCCGGTCGACGAAGAGGACTTAGATACGATGGACCCGTTCCGCCGGATAACACTACACCCACAGTTAGTGTAACAACAATCACACCAGTTCGCCCTCGCCTCCGAGCACGGCGAGACCCACACAACGCGTACACAAGGTACACCCGCGTTCCGGGGCGGTTCTCACCGCTCCCAGCCACAGATTAGCTAAATAGTCCGTCGACTATCAGCTAATAGCTAATAGTCGACGGCCGTCGGGGTCTCGGTCCGAACCGGCGACCTCGACGGCCCTTAGATGACACACCATAGTAGTTAAACGCACGCATGAGCACATGCGCGACCCTACCCATAGCGGAGTGTCCTAACCCGTGGGTTCTGGCTAGCCCACCGGTTCTGCGTCCGATGAAGCTTTAATAGTCACGGGACTGAAAGCAAAAACATCAGATAATACAAGATACAAGACAAGAATCGGTATCACAAATTAAATCGTTAGAGTGGTGTTTCATTAGTTATGTTAAAGTGATAAAATAAGTAATTATACCAGTGTTGTTGTTGTGCAAAGTGAAACTACTGGTGATTTGGTAAAAGTATTTATATTCCTACCTTCTTAGCTCGATAAAACAAAGTAAAGCTAAAAAGTAAAAACAATATGAGACCTCATTCAAAGTAATATGTTGAGATTAAAGGGTAAAATTCGAATTAGTAAAGACTACTCATGGGATTGTGTCGCGATGTTGCGAAGAAGACTCTGCTTAGTTGCACTTTTCTATGGGAACGGATATGTAACACATATATAAACACTTAGACACTATATGTTCATCCCACAATATTTTTCGAGTAGTGGGGATCGAACCCAGGCGCAGGAGGCAGGTACACTACCTTCTACGCGATTCGGGTAGTCATAATAATTGAAAAAAGGAACACGTTAAAGAAAACATCTGCATATTGAGATAGCGAATAATTATGTAGGTAGTATTATATTATTTGTCTCGTAGAGATTTATTTTGCGAGTTAAAACGCGAGCAGACACTTGAATGAAAAAAGAAGAGCTGTTTTTAATTATAAATTAGGCTCAATTATATCAAATAAAACTGAAAACCCGAACTTGCGAGTGCTTGTCAGTACTTGCGAATACAAATATAGAGTCGACGTTCCATTCATGTTTACAGAGCTCTACAATAATAATCTGAAAGGTTGAGTAGCACTTTCGAGAAGAGTACGTTTTTATATCGCTGGAAAAAAGGCAGTACACTGACAGTAAATACAGCAGCACTATTTTAAACCGCTGGTATTTAATAAAACGTTTATTCACTGATTTCAATAACTCTCTACTGATGTTTAATTACGCTGAATTTTCATCAAAAGTATTATGTTTGTAGTTTCAATGAGGACTAAGCATTCTACACTCAGTACTATTTTTTATGTGAGAAAGTGGCAAGCGAGTCGGTAATTTTTTTATTTATTTATTTGTATATGAAATAAAGTTTACGAACATATTAAACTGATACAAACAAAAACTCATGACAGTTTTAAGTACCTTGTAACCTGTCATTAATCGTCTAGTCTATTTGTGATGCGTGGTAGTAGTTACTGCCATAAATCACAAATTACCATTTAACATAATGGGTAGGAAGACAAAGATAATTTGAAGAATAATCATTAATACGGTAGGTAGATACGTAATAAGTAAACAAACTCTGGCCGCTTTTGTCAGTATAATAAAATAAAAAAAACGAATTCAAACCGGAAAAGCATTATTATTACCTATAACATTTTAGGATTGCCCTCGATTTCCCTGGGTTTCCTTCATTCGGGTTTCGTTATCATGGTACTACCCTTGTGATATCTCCTTTCCAACAAAAATGAATCATCAAAATCGGTTCATAAACGACGAATTTACTCGCGAACACACATAAAAAATATATAATTTACGGTTGAACTGAGAAACCTCCTTCTTTTTTGAAATCGGTTAGAAAACGAAGTATCGTAATGTATTTGTGTTTAAACAGGAGGTACCTATTAGCATGTTTAATTTAAATATATTTATATTTTATTCTAAGTTTGGATTTAGTATTTTCTATATTTAACTATTGATATTTTGCAAAAAATGTTGTTTTAGTTTGTATTTTATGTTTTATGAGTTGATTTTTCTCTTAATGTACGGATGTAGCTCGTTGATTTTTTTATGTTACAAAGTGGCAAACGAGTAGGCGGTTTACCAGATGTTAAGTGAGAACCGTCGCCCATGGACATTTGCAATACCCGTAGGTAGCAAATATGTTGCCATCTATTAATAAAGTGGGCCCCGGCTACCTCACTCACCAGACGAAACGCAGAAGTGTGACACTTTTACTTCACGCCGGTCTTCTATGAGTTCGTGGTACTAACACGTTCGGACCTGCCCATTCGTGCAACAGCAAACACTGTTGCGTGGCCCGACCACAGTTTAGGTAAGTTTAAATTAATAAGGTAGGGTATAATGTACTTTAATATTCATTTACCTTGTAAATTTCACTTACACTTAGGTTCGTGACACTACGAGTCTTAATTTCGTTATTATATGATATTTTCGTTTTCTTAAGGCACCTGACCATATCGCACCTGATCCTAACGGCACTCCGTCTCCTAACAACTTGGCACCAAGGACCCCAGTCCTCTCGACTCCTCTCATGAGCCAAACTGCCATGCCCATAAAAACGCCCGTACAGCCGTCAACAACCGGGTCAGGTCGCAAAGTAAAATTTAAAGATATTTTAATATATTTTATATATAGATTAATAAGTCCTGGTTGATAAGATATTTATTTTTGCTCAAGCAGAGTTTTTTATTATAAGCGTCTAATGTTTAATATTTGTATTAAAAATAATCCTAAAGACTGTTGATTATTCTAGCCGTTCAGTTATTATTTGATTGCTATATTTGATTGTTTTTCATTGTGTTTGTTACTTGAAAATTGTTCTTATTGTTCTCCGTAGGGGGGTGATGTGGTGACTCATTTACTATAGTGTGGGACCGCTTTCCTTGTGTACTCTTATTCTCATGTGGTCTAGCATTACCCTTATATTCGTAAATCACTATAACAACTAGTGACATTAAAAAGATTATGGTGTCTCAACTCGGCTTGTTCTTTGCACTGCACCTAAAATATTACCTCCTTTCTGCTCTCGAAGGTTCCTCCTAGTGAATCGTCAGCCTTTGCCCAGCAGGGGGACATGGATAGGCTAAGGACTTTACTTTTTTAGTTATACTAATAACGGAATTACGGAAACCTAGAATAAATTTCAAATATAATAAATATATTGCACGTTATTTACGAGTCCTCTAATTTAACTGACTGGCATAACTGTTAACATATATTTTCTAAATGTAAAATCTTCGGCCTTAGTAAATTAACTTCATTACCAAAATGATAACACGGTTGATAATATAGATGAGATGCCTCTTTTAAAGTCCGCTTGATTGATCGCGTTTATTTTTAATTTTAAATTTAATTCCCGTTTCGAACCCTTCACAACGTTCACAGTCACGGGACAGACTGAGGCGTTGGACGTCTGCTTGTCATAGTTAACCCCGGCTACCATCAGCTTTTTGAATTATTAATTTTGTGTCCGATCTATACAGAGGGGGCTAATTGTATCTTATCTTGCAGTAGTGGTTCGTTTGGGCCTTGATTTAATTTTATTGATGATAGTATCCCAAGCTGGTGGTAGCACCCAACCCTCTTCTCTATTGAACTTAGGGTGTTTTTTAATTTCAGTAGCCTCGAGAATCATCCTTGGAAGGAATCGGTGTTCTTTTACAAGGATCTGTGGTCTATCAAACCTGTTGCAGTGGTTGGGCCGATTTAAGGTGTGCTCACAAACTGCAGACTTGTTAAATCTACTATGTTTTATGTCAGCTATATGTTCCTTCACGCGGGTATTTATTGCTCTTTTTGTTTGTCCTATGTAAGAGATATAAGCACATACAAAAAGGTTAAAATGGACCCTACCACTAAAACGCTTAATTTAACTAGGGATCTCATTAAAAATACTCCGAAAAATTAAACCTAGATGTGAAATCGACGTCACCTTCATGTGCAAAACCGCCAAAATTGTATGAGTTGCCTAAAGTAGACAAACTAGACATTCCATTACGCCCTATTGTATCCCAGATTTACTCACCAACTTACAGTCTGGCTCAAAATCTAGTAAAAATTCTCTCACCGCTGAATTAAAATTAAAAATAAACGCAATAAATCCGTAAAGTGTAATCGCGTAAATACTAGAAATTATAATGAAGCTCTTCGTTTTCCAAAACTGTTTCTTTTTTTATTAATGTGTCACTGGATTAATATAATCGCCCCTGTTTAACTCCATTATAGTGTAATAAGAAAAAATATTTGTTTTAGTAATCACGACTGGAACACAGAGTCCGACATTATAAAAACTAACTGAAAGTAATGCGAACATTACATCGACGTAATGTTGCTGTGATGGTAAACAAACATATAATGAAGTTTTTTTCCTAAATCAAGATTAGTTTCATTGTTTGGTTCGTACCAACTTCAATTAGGATTTACCAGTTCAATTTCCGCTTGCTGCTGTACACAATCTCAATCTAAGTTTCATTGCGGACCACGAACAAGTAATTGTTTGAAGTCTTACTCGTATTTAAGTTGCATAAGGGTGCTGAGAATTATGTTTTCGAAATTTATGTTTATATAAATCCGATGGCTTGTTTTTTTTTGAGCCTTGATAACTTAGATGCCAGAGTTCGAATCCCGGTGCCGGAATGAAATTTTTACCTGTAATTTTATGCGCTGTCTTGTCACGTGCTCAGCGATGTAGAAAACAAAAAAATGTTTCGAAGATATGTGAAGTTTACCAATCCGCAATGAGGTCGCGTGGTGGATTATGCCCTAATACCCTCCGTACAGAGGAGGCCTGTGCCCAGAGCTACGTACGTACAGGCTGTTATTTTTTATTTGTTTTGCTGAAGTATCTCTTTAGTTATTATTCTAGAACGCGCAACAATGAGACTGTTTTGTAAAGGGTTCGGTCAAACTTTTCGAAATTTTATGTAATAATAACAGTTAGCGTGATTTTGTTCTTGATGTTTAATATCGGAATACAAATATATTCAATCGAACATCTACAACCTGTCTTCTAATATGTTATTTACGTTGTCTTTGATTAACCCTTAAAAGAAAGTTTGTATATGAACATGAAATAGGCTGAAGACTAGTTAGTTATACTTTAATAATTAGTGTGACTTAACATAGAAGGCGATTAGCAGTTTGACTAGATTTTTAGTGACAAATCGAAAAAAAAAATATAGTGACTTCTCATATAAACAACTACTCGTTGGCGTCAGGTCCATATTCAATTATTTGGACTTGAATGAATTTAAATTATTCGAACTTATGGAATTGTGGTCTGTCAATTCCTATTTATTACCTATTCTTCTTCATACTTCCTGGAGCAATTAGTGTATCACGTAGATCTCGAATTCCTCAATTACGACCACCAATCTGACAATACAATGATTTAAAGTTAATTAACTCTCACGCATAGATGTTTGTTGGTAGATTGCAACTTTATTATTATTCGTTGATTGTTTTTTTTTAATGAAACCATTTTTATTACCATATATTGCAAAGTGTCCGCCCATACAAAACGGGCTAAGTAGGAAGGCGATATTCATGTACCAGAGCACCTTACTTAGAAAGAGAGCACTTACGTGTTGCGCCCTGTTGAGGGCTGCTGAGGTGGTCGGCGCTGCCGTAATCGCAGAAGTGTTAGAAAGCGTTTCCGTGACTGCCAATGTGCGCTCGGGGTGGGACATCGTGGGCGGCTGTGAGTAAGAATATTATATTAAATAAGTAAAAAACAGCTAAAAAAAGTATTATTGAAATTTCCATTAATCTAACACAATGGACTTATTGAGTGTTGATTGTAATTGCTATTCCAAGAATCAAGTTATAAAAATGATAAGATATACTGCAATACCAACAAAAATTAAAATTTAACATACATAATACACAATAATGTAATGTAATGCATACAATAACATACCTACATAATATATCCACACATAGATAAAAACATTTTTTCACTGTTTTAGTGTTTTTTCTTTACTTTTAAACATACAACTTTTATCCCCGCATCACCCAGTAGGTATTGAGTTGCCATTTTTATATTTTAAGATCAAATTCAATTCATCAATATCTATCCTCCATGGTCATCTATTACATTTTAAAAATTATTAACAATAAAAAAAATTACTTGTCTCTTATATGAACTGATTTTAATTTTCTTATATTTTATTGAGTGGTGAATTTTCCACTTCAACACTGGATTGCTGGATTCTCTGGATTGCAACACCCGACGCAATCAATAAGTGACAAATTATTGATGAGCACGCATCCAATACCAAAATGAATTGCATAATACGTGTTCCGTAATCCAGGCCTGAACCTGTATGATTTTGTTGATCAAATATCCGTTCGACCACGTAGTAATTTAACTTTTACTTTAAAAGTGTTATAGGAGATATTTGTTCAGCTGATATAAGGTGACGTTTTTTTGTGAAAAGGTGGCAAGTGAGCTGGCGGTTCACCTGATGTTACGTGATAACCGCCGACCATTTGCCTTTGGACATTTGCAACACCCGTGGAGTTACAGATCCATTGCCACCTTTTAATAAATTGAACCCCAGCTACCTCACCCACCAAACGAAACGCATAAGTAGGTTTAACCACTTCACGCCGGTCTTTGTGAGGTCGTGGTCCTTACTCGTACGTACCTGTCCATTCGTACAGCAGCCGAAGCTGTTGAGTGGCCTTGTGTGACCTTACCGCAGTTAAATATATGATATTATATATATCGGAAATTTCACTTCAAAGTTATTAAAAAAAAGGAAACAGAACTGCTGACCCTAAAGTCATCAGTTCCAATATACTTAAGAAAGTTTTATTTACAAACTACACAACCAAATACTTTATTAAATTCTTATAAACGAAGGGATTACATCAATACTTTAAACATAAGGGTTAGGCAAAAAAGTAACAAATAAACAAAGTACAAAAATAATAATTATTTTATTGAACTGACACAGATTTTACTTACAATGTTTTCTCTTCAAAAGTCAGCTTCGAAGTGAGCTCTCCACTCAAAGCACTTTAGGTACCACAGTTTACAATGTCAACGCCACTGAATCGCCAGGTGGCGTTATAATCGCACAGTATTTTTACAACTTTATGAAACTATTATAAATGAATTAAAGTTGTTATTAACGAATAAATTGTTATAAAAGTTCCATAGTTTTATAGTAATTTTTTAAAACTATTCAAAAGTTATTTAAGCAATTTCACAAATAAACAACAGTATGGACATTCAAATGGTTGAAATACGGAATCGTATTGAGACTGTATTAGTGAGACAAAACTGTTACTTATAAATTAAATGCTTAAATTAAGGTAGTATTTATTTACTAAATTAAGATGAAGATTTAGTTATTGATTTTCTAGTAAATATAACTTTTAATCATGTAGTTGAGAATAATCATTTCTTGTAATAATTAAAACTAAATTTATGAATTAACAAACTTGTTTTCTAAATATAATCATTGATATTCTGTATTACGATTTTAAATTAACTTAAAGGTAAGCAGCCAAATAATCGCTGCGGCGACATATATATTATAATCTAATGCCACATCCACAACACTTCTGATTTTATATTTGGTGTCACTTACCTGCAAGAGGATTCTTTTGTCATGATAGATATTTGCGCTTTCAGTTTGTAGACTATAAAAAGCTTATTCGGGCACAGAGCTGGTGGAAAGGTGTGCCACGTGTCCACAAGCTTGATAGATCCTACCTTAGCGTAATTAACTTAGATTATTTTATACTTATGTAAATAATCACTACATAGTATAAAATAAAGTCGTCCCGCTGTCTGTCTGTCCTTATGTATGCTTAGATCTTTAAGACTACGCAACGGTTCTTGATGCGGTTTTTTTACTAGATATAGTGAAAAAACAGTGATTCAAGAGGAAGGTTTATATGTATAATACATTGAACCAGTGCGAAGCCGGGGCGGATCGCTAATAAGTCTACAAATTAAAAATATTAGGATTCCGAAACAGATAGACTTAAATTCAACATATTACATTACTTTAAGTAATTTTAAGCCACACTACGATATTAAGAAACTGTTTTCTTTAAAGTTAAAGTTTGCTGTAAAATTAAAAGTTATTTTAAATGGAAACGAACGATGAATAAGTAATGGCGATGTTTGCCATAAAAAGCGCTGTCGGGCTGCAACTTAAGCTGACCCACTTCGTTGGCGGCTTCGACTCAGTACACCTCATTGTTTGACTGTTAACTGAAGATAAGTATTTTATGCGTTAATTTATGATTATGGTATCAAATATCTAATCTAATATCAATGGTAAATTAAATAATTTACGTACAAAAACGTATATAGTTTTAATCGTTTGCTTAAAGGTTGCTAATGTTTATTTATTTATATCTTTGATTGTTAAGAATGTTAAGAACGCATTATTGCCTAATGTCAGATGAAACGTTGGCCTGTTAGCAGTTTTATTCCATGTAAAAAAATAATCACATCGTTTAACAATTAGATAAAGATAAAGTTTATCTGAAAGCAAAACATCGGTCTCAAATCCACTTACAAAACTGCAGAATTATATTAGTTTAGTAATAAGATGAACTAAAGTTTTTCTGTGTGTTTTCAGAACAACGTAAAAGTTAACCTGAAAGTTGCATTTACTCGTAACTTTGTACTGTAAATACTTTCCTAAGAATTGAGATTTCTTTCAAGTGTTGCTTTAGAATTTTTACTTCAGAGGTCTCCTCAAACTATTTGTGTTTTAGATTATGTTTTTCGATGTTATATATGCTTACCTATTAGTGGTTTAGTAAATTTGCCAACCTGAATCTTATTTTTTTTAATTTATGTAAAGAAAGTAAATAAGTAAAGTTGAGTTTGTTAAAGTGGGTTTTAAGGGGGAGGCCTTTGTTGAACAGTGGACATCTTCCAGCTGATGATGATGATGACTATGACGAAACGAAAAAAATTACATTATACGTACAAAAATACTATAATAATAAAATAACTGAGTACAAATTAAGTATATCATGGAAACTATTTAAAATAAAGTATTACAGCAAATGACAGTGACTATTTTTTTTATATTTTTTTAATATTTCAAGTTGGCAGGCAGATTCTGAAGTCGGCGTCGCGCCGATACTTCGAATCCGCCGCTACGCACCCCAACCCGTTAGTCGTAGGTGCCGTCACCTACAGACCCCCACCGCTAGGTACTTTCCGCCGCCATTACCACGACACGTTTTCGACTTTCCTAACGATGAGACGACTATCGCCATTGACAGGGTCAAAAAGTTAAAAACACAGCGCACTCGCCGACGAGTGCGGCAAACATATACTAGGTTCCGCCACGTACCTGGCAGGTTTTCCCCAGTTAATGATAGAAGCGTTGTTGGAGTTTCTTTCGCCACTTCTTCTCCCAGTGTCAACGCTTTCCGAAGTGGTAGTAATGATAGAT
Organism: Iphiclides podalirius; assembly: GCA_933534255.1. NCBI lineage: Eukaryota > Metazoa > Arthropoda > Insecta > Lepidoptera > Papilionidae > Iphiclides > Iphiclides podalirius. Next base: position 8,285,793 of record OW152824.1, on the reverse strand, counting down.
CTAGAAATTCTCCCAGTCAGATAATAGCTACCGATCGAGCCGAGGTCCGGCCCTCGAATCGGAATGCTAAACGGGTATTGAGTGACAGCTTAAGCCGAGGTCCCCTCTCGAGGGCCCTTGAGCCTAGTCACTCCATGGACACGTCCGCTAAAGCGCCCTAAGAGCTTGGTGGCCTTTCAAACCGGTGAGAATAATAGTAATATTGTGATGGTCCTAGCTATATACATCTATCAGGTATACAAACTTAAATTACACCAATTGGTGTAATTACATTACAGTTCTATAAACTTCTATCCCTTTCCGTATCGTACGTTCTATATCATCTGTCAAATACTATTCTTTCACTCATCGTTCTTCCGCCCTTATTCCACCTAGGTGGGTTGGGGACAACGTGTGAATCGTGTTGTAAGCGGTTTTGGCTATGTTTTTTACGATCGGCCGTTTGCCTGACGTCAACCCCCCTTGCGAAACAAACGCCCAGATACTTTTCCTCTTTTTTACTACTATTACATAATTATGTCAAATAATATAAAATAATGTGGAATTATTTTAAAAGCAGTGCAGTATGGACATGCATCATTAATATCATTAAAATCATTGAACTGCTTTAGCGGTTACCTTTTCCTGTATTCAGAAGTATAAGGAACAGAATTTTCATACAGCTGTTAAAGTGATCGAAACAAAAAATTAATCAATTGATCAAATAAATTAGTCTACTCATTTTGTGAAGAAACAATGATTTTTATCTTTCATCCATCCTAAACATAATATTTGAAGTTCCAGTGCCCACTATCTTTTATATAAACTTAATGTTTGTCTTTTTATGAAAAGACCCAAAAAGTATTTCAACTTTACGACAGACATTTTTAAGTAATATTTTTCTTTTTTGGTTTTTTCTTATGATACAGTCTGTTATGTTTGAACTTTATCGATGCACCAACAGTATTATCTTACAGTTTTCGAAGCACTTAATTATCATTTAATTCGTCGGAAAACTCTGTAACTGGATGCAGGATAAAGCAATTAGGGAGAAAACCAATAAGGCTTTAATTGTGCTGTCGTGTGCAACACAATTCAATGAAGCCCCTTTACACTCAGTATAGCACCCACTGTATCATGTATACTTATATAACGTATTTCAATTGTTTTAAATCACATAACGTATAAATATCCAACATTATCAAAATCAGCCATAAAATATTTTTTTATCGGTGATTTATTTTCGTGACTCCTCACGATATATATTTCAAAAGTTTAATCACCCGTTTACGTGCAATAAAAATAATAATGTTTGTTATATACATGTTTACATGCAATAATATAGCTGAAAAATATGTCATTTAGACACAACTATCAGCATTCTGTGCCGCTATTGCATAAGCAGCAAACAAATCTCCTAAATTATTCTTTCGGTTAAGTCAAAGTTACAGTTCCATTTAAAAGATACCAAAAAAAAATACGAATACTTAGTTAGACGTATTCGTATTTATTTTATTACTATGCGTATTTTAAACTCAAAAAAATTTCGTTCATGTCATTCGTGGGGATTCGTAGGGACTGATATTACGATGAGAGTTCATTTCTTAGCTGTTCAGTCCAAAATTCACCATATTAATCTTAGCTCCGATAATTCTATGATACCTTGGTGAAGCATTTACACAGCCTTAAATGGTCAAACATGTACCAAAATTCTATTCAAAATTAGTTTATAACGTAACACTTCGTCTTAGTGCAGTTATACGAGTTCGTGGAGGAAATAAAAATTATTAAAACAACAAAAACTGCTATTATAAACTGCGAAATGTATTTTTTTGACTTTACAAGTAATAAGTTAGTTATAATTTTATAACTTGTAATTAAAATCTTTAAATCAAAATTAATTACAAAAAGTTTTATTACAAGTTAAAATATATTTTAATTAATGAAAATAAATAACAAAACAAACAATTAAAATAATAAATAAAACTTAATTGCTTATTAATTAAAATTAAACAATAAGCAAAACGTATATATATACACTTATTTGTAATTAATAATTGATCTACCACATACTATAACTACAGTTTTTAGCGACCCTCAGTATAGTGTCATAATGGTGTTAACTAGATATAGTTATCACCGTTATGACGCTATATAATAATATAGGTAAAAATCTGATCTGACAATCATTTTTATCATACCAATTCGTACCTTATTCGTCTCTAAATCTTATTTTTCTATCATTATTATATGTAAATATTCTGCAAACGTTGTTATGCCATATAAATTAAAAAATGTTTGGGGTGGACCACTCTTAACATTTAGGGGATGAAAAGAGATGTTATCCGATTCTCCACCTTGACCGATATGCACAGAAAATTTCACGAAAATCGATCTAGCCATTTCGGAGGAGTTCAATTACAAACACCGTGACACGAGAATTTTATATATTAGATTATTCAACTCAAGGAGAACTTATGACGGTCGTGATGATATTAAATACTTTCTAGCACAAAGGAGCTAGAATGACAAATTCAATATAATATGTATGCACCCGAGCTATCTTATGTACTAACCCATCTGTTCCTAGAACTGGTAGTTAATGTGCAGTCTGTACCCAAAAAGAGTAGCAGAGCTGACCAAATTCAGTCAGAAAGGAGGTAATGGTAGAGCGTCTGAACAATTCATTGATTTTAAGGCCAAAACAGCTGCAAGGATGGTTAGTTGTTCAAGTAAACTTGCCATAGCTTGATTAGTAGCAGAGCTGACCAAATTCAATCAGAAAGGAGGTAATGGTAGAGCGTGTGAACAATTCATTGATTTTAAGGCCAAAACAGCTGCAAGGATGGTTAGTTGTTCAAGTAAACTTACTATAGCTTGATTGTAACCAATGCCTTGGTTTCATACCGATTGCATGTTTGTTAAAAGAAAGTAAAGTGAAAAGTTATATTTTGTAAAAACATCCTATTTTCATTATGATATAGAAGTTGATTTACAATGAATTCATAAATTTCTTAAATGGTAGCTCATTTCTATTTACATATCTATCAGCATACGACAATATACGTATATAATTATATGCCATCATCGTATGTTTGTAATAATGCATAAATATTAATAATTAATGTAAAAATGTTAACCCTTGGACCTCTTGTGGTAAACTAAATTCACATTTGGAATGATTAGCATTGGGATAGATACTTTTAAATTGGTTTATAATTACGATAACATCGCTTGATGTGTAATTAACTTTACTTCCACCATCGTCCAGATACCTAAAAATCAATTAAATATTACCGGTTCAATTTCCGCTTGCTGGTATACAATCCACATTCGCAATTTGAGTTTCTTTGCGGATTATATATACGTACACGTATTTGTTTTCGAGAAGTTTCGAAAAATTTTGTAATTTTCTGATATCTGGTAGGATTCCTTCAATGTTATATATATTTTGAAAGTTTGAAACTTGTTCATTTCATGAATCCGACGTATGTGTTATTTACAATGAAAATACGTGTTTGTTTTTGGAAATGTGTTTGTTATAAAATTTCAAAATTATTTAAAGTACCACAGACTGCCATGCATAACGATCGTGAGCCACCTGCATCCATTGTTTTTTTAAAGTTGAATGGATTGCACGGTTGGCCTTGAGTAGGCCTTTACAGATCCACTCGATCCTTTACAGATCTACCTGTATCCATCGACTTCCCGCATATTTGTACAGGTCGTCATTACATCTAGTGGGGATCATTCTACACTGCGATGGACAATACGAGGCAGCCACTCGGGAATTTTTCTTCCCCGTCGGTTATTGGAGAGATAGATAAAATTCTTAAAACATTCATATATCACTAGACATCGTATGAACATTAGGTTTCACTTACTTTTGAGCAATTGTTTTGGAATTACAAAAAGGTATTTCAGTTTCATTATTGGTTTGTATAAGTCGATTAAAAAGAATGCACAGTAGAATACGATCAGTAAACGCTCGCGGATAAATTACTGCAATCACTGTGTCCTATTAAAATCCTAATTGGCTTGTTACTTCCCCAGTGTTCTGTGCTTCAATCTCTATATCAAAGTAATTGTCCTACCACTTTAAACTATTCCACTATTCCAGTGATGAAGAAGCAGTAAATGATGTGTAAAAACAATACAATACAATACCTTCTTTTGCATATTTCAGAAATAATACTTAATAATCGTTAATGTCGTGTTTTGGTTCTTGTCGAGAAGAGGTTTAAATGGTTAAAACCATTTTATTTTCCTGTTTCATTTAAAACAATAGCTATTGTCCGTCAGAAGATAGATTAGATTTTGTTTTCACAAATTGAAACTGTAATCAAGGAAAGCAATAGATTAAAGAAAACAAAAATGAAAAAATATTTTTCACGATAAAGTATTGGCCGTTTGCAGGTTCGAATATTTGCAGGGTACACTTCATTTACCTGCACACATAACCAATAAAAACTTCAATTTGAAAGTTGTATTGTGAAATTCAAAAGAGCACGTAAAGAAAAATAAATTTAGATGAAAAGCAATACGTTTTGATCCAATACCTATTGGTTTTCACATACTACAATATCGTGACTACAAAATTATTAACATAAGATTTCCTTTATGTGTGTCTTTACCTAAATCTTCTACTTCAATATCATTAAAATCAGTTTACATTACAATTTCATAAATTTTAATGTACAACTGACGAGGTCAAAACAATTGTAAACAATATAAAAAATACATATGTGTTAAATGTTAAAGAAAATTTTTCGATTAATATTTCATCGAAAAATTTCCTTTAATGTTTTACTTGTTTTTCAGTTTTATTAAGTAGTTTATTAAATGACGATTGGTCGATGGCAACATCCACCGCAATCAATTAGAGACGAATTATTGATGAGTGCGCAATATTTGATTCATAGCCGTCCGGACCTGACCATACTCCAGACCTGGAATTTATCTTGTATGATTTTATCAATCAAATCTCATTCCGTAATGGTTATTGTATAGAATAATAATTCCTCTAGAGGATTTGTGAAATGTTTAATAATTAAAAAGATACAGTAGACACTCGGGAGAGATTCTCGCCGGCTGAAGTTGCAGTTTTTATTATAATTAGGTATGATTTTAGGGGCTTAATTATCTCTTTAGTCTGACACTAATATTAAGAATGCTTTGAACACTTGGCCACTACCTGTATTAAACTACACACCTCACACTTCTTCTAGATGAAAATGATTAATAGCCATCAGATAACCATCCCAAAGTAATCCGGTCGCCTGAAATATTACTATTAATTTTGTTATTATTCTAAAGTAAGATTTTCTAAAAATCTTGAACATTTTCTGTCCTTAATTCCGTCGAAAATTTAATATTTAGGTTAGCCTCATTTTTTCATAATTGCGTAATAATCTTTATTATTCCATCTGGTATACATAAATACCATCATTGCCGTAGTGGCAATTACTTTCATATTGGAGCGGTTGTATCTTTGCTACGTTTCTTCTATCTTCACGTATAAAGGTTTTTTTATGTGAGAAAGTGGCAAACGAGCTGGTTAAAACGGTTCACCTGATGTTAAGTGATAACCGCCACCCATGGACATTTGCAACACCCTTAGAGTTGCAAATGCGTGGCCAGCTTTAAATAAAGTGGACCCCGGCTACCTCACTCACCAGACGAAACGTAGTAACTTCTACTTTACGCCGGTCTTCTGTGAGGTCGTGGTGCTAAGCCGGACGGACCTGCCCATTCGTGCAACAATGTTGCGTGGCCCTACCACTATAAGGTACGAGTATTCATAACTTAATTCCCTAGACGGAAAAGTTCCCTTTCCTTATATGCTACATAATATTATTGAAACTTAAGGATTTTAAAGCAAGACTGTGGTTTTCAATTCATGTTTTATTGGGCAACACCGGGCAAGCACAATTGGATAGTGCTGCACACGACAGTCCTATTAAAGCCTAACTGGTTTGTTCTCTAATTGCTCCATTCTGCGTGCTGCTACAGCGTTTTTATTAATAAGCGCACGCGTGTGAAAAATTCTACAAAACGAATATATAATATAACTTCCGCCTTGTAACATATTTCCGATGTTTGATGATGATCATGAAGGAATCTGTCATATATGTATGAACTGATAAATGTTCTTGATAACTCCCTTATTCTATTAATTGAAAAAACTGAGCTTTAATAAATCAGGAAACTACTGAATCGACATAAGCAACATTATTAATTTAATTATTAACCATTTATCACATAATATTAAGTAATTGACGTTTTAAGTCTCCAATTAGCTGTAAATTTGGGTATTTGTTGATTTTTTGCGACTGATTCGTTCGAAGGTAAAATTTTCTGGGGGAATGAAGTTGTTGGAACGAAATTGTAAGTCAGAAGTAAAATGTATTTCTGGTGAGATAAACGAAAGCAAAAACTGTGTTGTGAATAGCTAGAGTATGAAGAGTGGTGTATTTTTTTAATTTAAGCTTATAATTTATGTAGATTTAAAATATCCTGAAAAATTTGAAAAAGACCTTTCATCTGAGTATCAGTTGAAATTGGTAGTTATTTAAACTTTTGTTCTTTTTACATACGTATTATTTCTCGATAATACGTTAAGAACATGTTCTATTAAACGTTAAATCCAATTCAAAATTCAAATCTTAATACGAAAAGAAAAAAAATTGGTTAACAGTTATTATTACCGCAAAACGAATAACATTGTTTTTTCTCTTTTTTTTGTGTTTCAGAGAAATCTCTTTAACTGAGGAAATGGATAACAATTTGTCATTTGTTGCGTAGGGAAAGAAATGTAAACAGTAATAATACTTATTTATGTTGTGTTATTTGGTGCTTGTCGACATTTTACTTCTAAAATGCCTTACTGTTAAATAGAATAAACAATGTCAACCAATACCGGCATTTTTTCTATTATTTCATTTCACACAAAAGCTATTTGCTGACGATTGATCGTTTCCAATATCAGAATATTGAATCATAATTTTAGTCCATGAGAGCTAGAATTTTTGTAAAAACCAATATTGAGTGATCGCCTCTGGTAGTTTAGGTGTCAATGAGCCACAGTGTAAGTCATTATAAATGATTTCAAGTTTTTCTAACAGATTTGAAATATCAGTTATTTATTCCTGATACTTATTTTTAAAACGGTATTTAAAATCAAAAAGAAACTAATGATAACTTTACTGTAGTAGGGCGACACTAATTAGTAGGTTTGACCGGGGATGTACCACTGCTTTATACTGACTGCTTGAAGTGGAAGCATTCTACTTTCGCATCTTTTCTTATAAGGTGATCGGGTGGCTCCGTTTTAGGATTCCGTGTCGAAAGGGTAAAACCGGACCGTATTACTAAGATTCCGCCGTTTTCTGTCTGTACGTCATCAGGTTGTATCTCATGAACCGTAATAGTTAGACATTAGACAGGTGATGTATTCTCGATGCCGTTATACAAACAAATACTAAAAGAATTTTAAGTGGGGCTCCCATACAACAGACATGAGTTCTTTTTGCCGTTTCTATAAATAATGGTACGGAACCCTTTGCATGCGTGAGTCCGATTTGTACTTGGCCGGTTATTTCAGATCACATTATGTTATTACTCTCGCCGTAATAAATTAAGGCGAAATAATTTATGAGAATTCCAACAGAGATAGGTTGCATAATATGAATTTCATTTCGTTTTTGCCAACCATACATATCCATTAGACACGTAGTCGATAAGTTTATAGTAGTAGTATTTGGGAAATTGAATACATTATGGCTATTTCACAATAAGTGTATATTGTATAATTGGCTTGTATTGCTATTGTATTTGCTGATGCAATGTATTTATAATAATCTGAACAAGTTTCGCTTCGTTCGTTCGTTCAAATTAAACAATTTGATTGTCAGTTTTATTTAAAGTATCTCACGAAAGGAAGAGTGGTAAGCCAAAATATTATAAAAGTTAGTAAAAGTTGTTCAATAATCATAATCATATTTTGTAACAGGGTTAAATGGGGATAATGTGTCCCTAATTGGATCAAAGTCATCATCAGGCCAGTCCAGTATTAATCATAGATTTCTCCTAATCTATGCTGTTTAGCCTCTAATTCGGCTAAGGTCAATAAATGCCCAGGAAACTGATTCTCATATGATTCCTGTGGAGAGAGGAACTTGTTGATTTCAATTGGCGCATCATTAGCATCTACCATCAAGGAAATGCCGAGATTAGCTGTCTAAAGTGCTCTTAGAGTGACTTTACTAATTTCAAAGATTTTATGGATATAAAAACTCTACGTTAAGTATTTAAGTGAACAGTAAAATGTAACAATAAAAAATACTTTATTAAATTGATGAGAGTTTTTGAGACTCTTGAAAGCTAAAGAGTAATTGAATTTGTTAATTAATTTTAAAACTATCCTTTCCTTTATAATGGAGTGTACTAAGTTAAATAGAACTTGCAATTCACTTTTCGATTTTCATTTTCATTAATGAAAAAGAACTTTTACGTTGAAATGACGACCCGCTTGGCGTGGGGAGTAGTAAACCCGCCTCTTGCGCCAGAGGGTGTGGGTTCGATTTGTATTTATTTCCAAAAAAAAAGTATTTCTATCAGTTTTCTAGTACCCATAATACAAGCGTTGCTTAGTTTGGGACTAGAGACTTTTAGGGTGGTAGGGCCACGCAGCAGCCTCGGCTGTTGCACGAATGGGCAGGCTCGTCCGGGTAAGTACCACGACCTCACAGAAGACCGGCGTAAGGTGGAAGTCTAGTAGAATTGACTTCCACAACACATAACGGGCCGGTGGACTTGACGTCCGCTCTCTCACTTCCTGTATCGACGTTACTCAAGCGCACTACTTGACATTTCTGAGAGCTACCAATAGATCGTGTTGTAATCAAATTATAGCGCCTCATCGTGATCCTGCGACATATATAATATACAAGAATTGCTCGTTTAAAGGATAAGATTTAAATTCAAAATGCAAATGCTTGGTAATTTTATTATTTTAAATCAAAATACAAAATCATTTTCTATTAAAGTATTGAAATACAAAATATTTTTGAAATAGGTTTTTCAAATAAAACGTCTTAATTCACTGATTTTAACTACAGGATTTTTATTTAGTTAAAAATATTTTATGAAAGCAGGAATGTTCAACTCTACTAGGTAGCGAAAATGACTATCGAAGTGTTTTTGGAAGTGTGCGAAAGCGTTCCCGTAGCCCTGCCGATATGCACCTAGGTGGAACATCGTGAGGGTTTTAGTCGGTACGAATCTGACACAACCCATTCTTCCCCCGCCAGGGCGGGTTTGCGTAGACATTTTCCCTACGTTAAAAAAAGAAGGAACGATACATTAAGCCCTTGAAAACATAGTAACAGTCTACGGACGAGAAGCGAAAACATCAATAATAAAACATTATCCTCCTTTTTGGCTTCGCTGCAGTAAAGTTGGATTGTGATCTCTGATCAAACCTTATATAACTATGTAGTTGATGACGATTATTTAAAGAGAAATGGCAAGCTATGTAAACAAAGTATACTATACTAATCAACTAAAACACCTACATGGAAGTCTAGAAGAAAGAAGAGAATAACGGCAATAACTATCTTTGAAATTGCACTTTTTGTTGTTAGTGGAAGGTCATTAAAATAATACTACGGACGTACCTGAAATTTAAATTTAAAAATAGATGCACAAATTTAATAAGTTGTCAGTTATAATCCAAAGTACTGAGGGTAACTTCCTCATCATCCATCGTTCATCCTCCAGGATAAACATTTTAAATCAGTATACTGTATATGTATAAAGTGTAAGATAAATTTGAACATTTCTGGATCGTAACTTTTTTCATACTCGTAGTTGTATGGTTAAGAATAATTATTAATTAAAGGACTCCGTGAAATGTAAGGAGCCATAAATGATGGTAGCTAACGTGAGGACTTGCTGTTGTAAAATGTGAGTTTTGCCACCATGTAAATACCAATTTAATTTTAAAACAAAAAAATTTAATGTCATGAAATGAAACCGTAGAAACTGTCTAGTCTCCTAAAAGCTTTTCTATGGCAACCTTCGTCAAAACGGTAAAAATTAAACAGAAAGTTGCTTTTAATTTTGTTCCGCAAACATTTTTTCAAGAATAGAAATTTCTTTATGGTGTCATTTTAAAGTTCTAATTATATCTTAAAATAGATATCGGTATAAAACAAAAAAATAAGAGTTTCGCGCCAATATTTAATGAACTTAATCTTTTTTGATCCATGCTGTGCTTTCTTCTAAATTCAAATTATATTATCAAAATAAGAGGAATTAAATCAGAGGATTAATTATTAATATATTATTTTTGTCGAGCTGGAACCGTAATTTTTTTTCCGTCTATACTGAATATCAGATCCCAAAAACTGTATCAAGGAGCCGTACCTTCAGTATCCCGCACATGCAGGACATACCGCAAGCGTATGGTCTGCGGAATCCTGGTTTACCCCACCGCAGTGGTAGCACATCGCCGTCGCTTCTCGTCCAATCCTATACCAATAATCACCGAAGCAGCCGTGCCCAGTGATTTTCATAGGTAAACCTAACCTAACATTACACTAGAAATATCGCACTCTTTGTAAGAAAAATTAATAGTATTCATAATTTAGTGAAAGTCCCATTATCATAACACGGAAAATGCACTTTATATTAAACTGATGAAATCTTTAATGAAAGAGTTAGTTGTCTTTATAAAATAGGCATAATATGGTATTGTTACATAATGTTTTTATTTTCGGATGATTTTTAATTTTTTCTGCTTACAAAATGAAATTATAGATAGAGAAAAGTTTTTGGCAATTTATCTATAAACTCTCACAACGCCAATTTGTAATTACTCGTGTAAAACTAAGCAATGGTAACAAATAGCTTTAAATTTTTTTAATTAACACAATAAGTCAAATTTTAAGAACTCGCCCGTACTCTGAATTTGAAAAAAAATATATGCATTTATTTATGTTCACTCGTAGGAAGTTATATCCTTTTTTAGCGTAACAAAAGAAAAATAAACTAAAAGTTTTATCCCCTGTGCCGTCTATTCCGTTTGAGAAAAAGACATTAAATGCAATTAATAAAGGTTTAATTAAATTACTTAGAGTTATAAGTAAATGTCAAAAAGTTGTTATTGGTTGCCATGGTAATACCGTGAAGAAGGTTGTGGTCGCTTTGCAACCAACTTCATCATGTTGCTTTTTGGCTTTCAGTGTGTGCGCGCGTTTTAAAAATTATACTTTTATAATTTTTTCCTACTGCGCCCCACGAGGCATAAGTTCAATAAATCTTTACAGAATTATCGTATTGCTCAAAATAAATACAAAGTAAATCGCGTTTTTTTCTCTTTATAGAGGGTATGGCGTAAGTAATGGATAATAGTTTAGCTGCGGGTGGGCAGCCTGAGGGATCATTTTTGTTAATCAGAAAATATGATATTTTCATGAAGGTAATATGGTTTCCGAGTAATCAGCCATTTTCGAAATTCTCAAAACTTAACTTCTTTTACCCTTTGAATGCCATCGTCACAAAACAATGATTTTCGAATAGAACAAAATATTCGCATAATTTTATTTGTCCTGGAAATATTACATATAACAAAAGACTTTTACTTAATATTGCATTCAACGTCAAATCACTTTACTTTAGAGTGTATTTATAATTTTTAATTTTGTTAAAATAATAATAAATAATTGATTATTATAAACGATAATGTTCCTTCTGTTAACTCGTAAAACGTGGACGGAAGCAAACTACAATCAACTGCGAAGAAACAAAAGAAATGAATTTTTGTGATAAAATTTGATTTTACTATAGAAAAAGGAAATTTGTATACAATTCATCGTGTCTAAATTTGAAATCAATCAATTGATTATTTTTCTTATTCTGCCAACACAGACATAGCTTTACCTCGTGATAGCGTTTCGGCGTCGGGGGTGGTGGGTTCGATTCCCACACGGGACAACTATTTGTGTGACGCACCGACAGTTGTTTCGCATCTGGGTGTTTGTTCGCGTGAAATTTATGTTTATAAACTGTCCCTACAACACAGGATAATATTATCCTAAAGTAAGGGCAATGTTTTTAAAAGAGAAGAAGAAGGAAAATTTCTATTAATTGTTAATAACTCTTAAATTCGGAAATTTTAAATATCCCGAATAAATTCAGACAGAATTTATCAATGACCGTTAAAAATATGGGAACATTAAAATCGTTAACATAAGGTGGGATCTAGCAAATTTTTCTTGAATTAAAATAAAATGTAGGTAATTTAGCTGCTCGGGGTGCTTTGTCAGATAACCTCCTCGTGGTCGCACCCCGGGTACCAGCCAGTGGCCTTTGTGGCCTTTGTGGCCACTGACTGGTAGCAAATAATCTGACGGGTGGGCGTTTCTCCAGGTGTCCCTCTGACCAGCAGAAGGCATACTGGAGAAGCAAGGGCGGGCTTTGTGTTCACTAACCCTGTCACTGAGCGGGCGATGCGACTACGGTCTCGTCTCCACCGTCGACCACGACGCGGGAATGCGCGTGGAACTCGTAAGCCTGGTCAAAGTGCTGTGGTCATGTCTCGCGACTTTGATCGGGAACGAGGGCCTTGCCTTTATTGGCCGGGCCAAGAGGAGAAAGCCTCTATAAAAAACCCCCAATCTCAAGCGGTGAGAGCAGCGCGAGGAGATGCATGGTTGAGGGGTTGTCAATCACTACTGCTACTCGACCCCAGGCACCGGCCGACCCCTGGGTGTATGTAGGCTTATCCAGGTACAGGAGGGCACTGCCTGGACAGACTGAATGTTTCCCCCATACTCGTGGAATCTGCAATGAAGAAAACTAGAACCCTTAATAAAAACGCGGAAGGAAATGAAAGTGCTGTGAGCGAAAGTGGCTCTGGAACTGTTTCGGCAGTTCGTGACCCAAAGACGGGACGTCTTGTTGCACGGGGCCTAGCTGCTCCTGAAATAAGAAGCGAAGGAGCAGAGTCGGACTCCTCCATCATGTCGGTTGCTTCGGCTAAATCAACGGCCTCTCAAGTGAGCAGAAAACGGAGGAAGGCAAAACAACAGTCTCCAGGAGAACTAAAAGCCCCGGAGCCGAAACGCCAAGCGACAAGTGTCGAAAGGTTGGAGCACGAGAACGCCGAATTGCGTTCCCAAATCGCTGAGCTTACGGCGAAAGTTGGTAAGTTGACAGAGGAGCTCAGTGCTTTACGAAAAACAGAACAATGTAAAGCAACCAAGACGCCCCAATGTATTACGGAAGGAGAATTCGAAAGTCGGCTAATGGAGCGCATTAGCGTTCTCATCGATATAAAACTGGCGGGTTTCGTTTGGCAAGGAACGATGAAGAAGTCGGAACAGTGCCCATAATCATCTGGAGAACCTGGTAATGCAAAGCGCATCCAGCGCGATCAATCTAAGGGCTCCACTTCTTTCGAGCATACAACGGAAAGTGAACGCCCACCGCAACCTTGGGCGGTAGTGGTGAGTCGCAAAGCCAAGAGGGCGGCTACGGGTCAGAAGACCTCGTCACAAAAAGGGCCTGTGACCCAGAAAGTCCCAGGAAAAGAGTCGGTCCCAAAGCCAGCTATGAAAGTAGCAAAGCCGGGAAGGTTGCCCAGCTCAGCGGCCATAACGGTCACTGTGCCAGAGCATAGTGAGGAATTGTATGCGGAAGTCATGGCAACAGCAAGACAAAAGGTGAACCTGTCGGACTGCGGCATCGAAACAGTCCGTACGAGGAGAGCTGTTACTGGGGCCTTAAAACTAGAGGTTACTGGATCTGACAGCGCTGCTAAGGCCGACAAGTTGGCTACCAAAATGCGGGAAGCTCTCGCCGAAATGGACGTGCACATCGCACGGCCAGTGAAAACTGGCGAACTAAGGGTGATGGATTTAGACGAATCGATCACTCCAACAGAGGTTGCAGCTGCAGTGGCTGAAGCGGGAGGCTGTTTCGTCAAGGACATAAAGGTTGGTGAAATACACCGGAAACCATTGCGTTTGGGGTCCATATGGATACGATGCCCGCTCACGGTGGTTCGTAAACTGGCGGCAGCTAAAAGTGTCCGTATAGGGTGGACAGCTGCAAGGGTACAGGTGCTAGCACAACGGTCATTGCAGTGCTACCGGTGCCTTGAATCCGGTCACGTACGCAGCAGGTGCCCCAATGAAGTGGACCGTAGCACTCGCTGTTATTCATGCAGTGAACCTGGCCACAAGGCAAGTGAATGCAAAGCAGGAGTCCTGAAGTGTCCACTCTGTACGGATCTTAGACGTCCGGCAAACCATCGATTGGGAACAAAAGATTGTGCACCCAAAGGGAAGACAAAAGGAAAGGGGAGTAAGCAGGCTCCCCCACCTATGGGCACGTGTGCCCCGGAGGCTATGGATGCTTCACCTTCAACAGAAACGTAAAGCTCCTCCAAACCAACCTGAACCACTGCCGCGCGGCGCAGGACCTGCTACTGCAAACCCTCGTGGAGTGGTCGGTTGCACTGACGGTTATAGCGGAGCCATACCGGATTCCGGAACACCCTCGCTGGTTTGGTGACGATGGAGGCTCCGTCGCGGTTTATTGGAGTGGTGGAAATAGGGACCCGTCCTGTTCATTGATTGCAAGGGGACGGGGCTTCGTTGCTGTCAGATGGGGTACGCTGATTGTAGTAGGTTGCTACATCTCTCCCAATTGCAACCTTGCTGCATATGAGGCGTACTTAGATCAAGTAGGTGGCTGCATCCGCACATGCCTACATCGACCTGTTCTTGTCCTGGGAGACTTCAACGCTCATTCTAGAGCTTGGGGGTCCACGCGGGACAATGCAAGGGGAGAAACCTTGCGTTGGTGGGCGGCAGGACTAGACCTCCGTCTCTTAAATCGAGGTTCTGTGAGTACATGTGTGCGGTGGCAGGGGGAATCCGTTGTGGACTTATCGTGGGGTACTCCTTCTGCCACTCATATGGTGTCGGGATGGAGAGTAGTGGAGGAAGTAGTCACATTATCTGACCACCACCATATCGTATTTGATGTGGCACTCTGCCCACCAAATATAGGTATCCGCCACTGCAGCCCGCCCGTTGGTCCCTCAAGCGGGTTAACATAGATATGCTCGAGGCCGCAGCTATTGTGGCGTCATGGCCGGAGGCACACTCTGATAGAGTTCCAGATCCTGAAGAGGAAGCGGCCTGGTTCCGGGCTACGATGACGTCAATTTGTGATGTTTCGATGCCTCGAGCCAGATCTTTCAGGCTAAGGGCAGTATACTGGTGGTCAGAAGCCATCGCTCGGCAGAGGGAAGTCTGTTTGCGTGCTCGACGCCAGTACTCCAGGTGCCGAAGAAGAAGGCGGGCCACGGCCGAAGAGGAGGCGAGAGCATACGAGGCTTACAGAGGTGCCACACAAGCACAGCAAAGAGCGATCGAGGAAGCCAAGGCTCGGTCCTGGAATGAACTCCTCGAGAGTCTGGATAGGGATCCGTGGGGGCGCCCATATAAGATTGTATTGGGCAAGCTCCGACCATGGGCCCCTCCACTGACGGAGAACCTGGACCCAACTTTTGTTTGGAAGAGTGATTGATACGCTCTTCCCCCTAACCCAGGAAATCCCTGAGCCCCCAACCATAATTATGAATGAGACCGATTGGTCTGATGGATTGGGAGTCACTCAGGACGAGATGGACCGGGCCATTAAACGGCTTCGAAGCCGGAACACCGCACCAGGCCCTGATGGTATTCATGGTCGGGTGTGGGTACTAGCTCTCGCCGCCGGACTGGGAGGGAGACTGAGGCGACTCTTCAACAGCTGTGTCGGAGCCGGTGTTTTTCCCTCACGGTGGAAGGAGGCCAAATTGGTGCTATTGAAGAAGGATGGAAGGACTGCTAACGCTCCCTCTGCGTTCCGACCTATTTGTTTGCTGGATGAGGCGGGCAAACTATTTGAACGAATTATTGCCGACTGCCTCAAAATGCACCTACGTCAGGTAGGCCCCGACCTATCGGATAGCCAGAATGGTTTTAGACAGGCTCGGTCAACTGTTGACGCAATCCTTTGCGTCCGAGACCAGTCGCAGAGGGCTGTTACCCAGGGTGGTGTGCTATTGGCGGTCAGCTTAGACATCGTCAATGCCTTCAATTCATTACCCTGGCGTACAATCAGGGAAGCACAGACCTACCACCAGGTACCTCCCTATCTGCAGCGTATTATCGGGGCGTACTTGCACGGCAGGTGCATTCAGTACGTGGGTCGGGACGCGTTAGTCCATTATAGGGAGGTGAACTGCGGGGTTCCACAGGGGTCCGTCTTAGGGCCATTACTTTGAAACCTCGCATATGACGCCGTCCTACGAACTGTTTTCCCCGTCGGTGTAAGTTTTATCTGCTATGCAGACGACAGTCTAGTATTGGCCGACGGGGGTAGCTTCGAGAGTACCAGTTGGCTCGCTGAGCTTGGAGTGGCTTGCGTTGTGGGCAAAATCCATGAGCTGGGTCTTCGGATAGCGCCTTATGAGACCGAGGCGCTTTGGTTCCACAAACTTCCTAGAGGAAGGGATCCACCCAGCTGGTCGGTTCGCGTGGGTGACGTGCAGATCCCGGTGAGACCAATGATGAAATATCTTGGTCTCACTCTGGATAGTCGCTGGGGCTTCGAGGAGCACTTCAACCGCTTGGCCCCCCGTATAGAGAAGGTAGTAGGTGCCTTACACAAATTACTGCCTAATCTCGGGGGCCCCAGGGAAGGAGTTCGCCGCCTCTATGCGGGGGTCGTGCGTTCGATGGCCCTCTACGGTGCGCCCGTATAGTTCCACCGGCTAACGAGCGTTCGCCGCTGCAGAGCTAAACTTTATAGCCTGCAGCGGAGAATGGCCATCAGAATCGCACGAGGTTATCGAACGATATCCTTTGAGGCGGCCACTATCCTAGCTCGGTTTCCACCACTGGATATCCTGGCGGAGATAGATGCGCGAGTTTATACTCGCCTTCGGTTACCCCAGGATGACACCGAGCCCCTGGATGCGGGAGAGGTGCGGTAGCAGGAGCGTACAAGGGGGTTTGAGATTTGGCGCGAGCGCTTGGGAGAACCTCAGAACTCGCGCCAACGGATTTTCACTGCGTTTCTGCCAAGCTTCGAAGCCTGGCTTAGTGCGAGGGGATTTGCGCACATCACCTTTCGTCTGACGCAAGTACTCACCGGGCACGGATGCTTTGGTGAGTACTTAAATAGAATTGGACGCGAACCGACAACGCAATGCCACCACTGTGGTGGGGACCGGGACTCCGCGCAGCACACGCTTGCTAAGTGCCCCGCGTGGGAGTCAGAGCGTCGGATCTTGGTCCAAAAGATCGGGCAGGACCTATCTCCACCTGTTGCAGTGGCGGCTGCGCTGATGGAGAGATCCGCTTCGATGGCACTGGTCTCCTTCTGCGAAGCTGTTATGCTTCAGAAGAAGACCGCTGAGCGGGAACGGGAGAGGGCCGACTCCGCTCGGAGACGAAGACACCGGGTCGGTAGAAATGGACGAGGTGCCCCGTCAGCCCTGTAGTCTAGAGTCCCTCCAAAGGTACAGAAGGTGGCCACCGAGGGGGTTTTAGTGGGTACGAACCCCACATAACCCTGTCATGTAAAGTGACAGGGTATCTTTTGAAGATTTCCCCCCCGATACCAAAAAAAATAAATAAATAAATAAAAAAGGTAATTTAGCTGCTCGCGATATCCGCAAAATTATCCTTATTTAGAGTCTTATTTAAAAAATTCGGTAGGTAGCATTGTAAACAATATAGGTTTAGTATAATTAAAGCGGTTTTCTGTTGTCACCAGAATATGCTTATTTTACTAATGCTTTTTTTATGTGAAAAGTTGCCAAACGATCCTGTTGTTAAGTGAATACCACCGCCCATAGACATCTGCTACACCCGAGGGTTTGCAGATGCGTTGACAATCTTTTTGGAAATTGGGCTCCTGCTACATCACTCACCAGACGAAACGCGAAAGTATTTGTCATACTTTCACTTTACGCCGGTCTTCTGTGAGGTCGTGGTACCTACCCGGACGAGCCTGCCCATTCGTGCAACAGCCGAGGCTGCTGCGTGGCTCTACCACCGTAAAAAATTTATTGATTTGTAGCATAATTTAATTAATATTCTGGTCAAAACGCTCATGACTGATGCGTCGACTTTTAATTAGAACATAAGAAGTAAAAGTATATATAAATATGCATTCCCTTCTCCTGTGTCTGTTCATAGGCTACATCTTTACCATTTTTTTTACGAAAAAAATAAAAGGCCTCTCCAGTAAAAGAGGTTAATTAAACACTCGACCTTGCGCCCTTAGTGTCCAGATGCTGTCAGAAATCTTACGCAAGTCGTGACTGCAGCTGGCCGTTCTACGTTAAGATTGATTATCTCCACTCAAGAATTCGTCTGCTTCATCAGCTGTCGAAATAAACTCCGAGCATAGAGCTATTCCATGGCTAGCTGAGCAACTTTTAGTTTGTGAACTGATTCCACCATGAGTGTCCACATTTTGGCAGCGTAGGTCATGACTGGAAGGACACATTGGTTGTAGAACTTTGTCTACAGGGACAGGTGAAATTGAAGATGGAAAGTCTTGTCAAAGTTTACCGAATGCCAAGTTTAGTATACCCAACAAAGTCTTATTCTTCAGTCGATTTCTACTTCAAAGTTGTTTATCCATATCTATCCGCATCTTTTGCCTAAGGTAATATGTATTAGTCTCTGGTCTATCAATCTATTAAACAAGATTTTTGTTTTGTCAATGTTTATATCTAAAACAAATCTCTCAGAGGATTAATGAGCATTCATTATAAATCCTGCAGCTTCCGCCATCAAGACTATGTCAAATCGTAGGTGTAAGATGTACTCGACGCTCATGCCTCTCCATACTTCTATTGACTTCATCTCCCAGTGCCATTCATAAAGCGACTCCCTTCTTCTTCCCTTAAGTCTGATACGTTTAGACAAATGGTTCTGTAATTGGGCTGTTCTCTTCGCAACGTAATACAGATATAGTATTGTACTACTAAATTTTAAAATTTAAAAATTAATACGCATATTGTGATTATAGATATCGATGTTAAACATTTATATTGCAATGTATATCAAAACAAATGAGTAGTACAGTGTGCAAAACTTAGTTCTCTTTTGAGCTGTTAATGTTTTTTTTGGGCTGGATGAGCCACTGTTGGCCTTTACAGATCCGACGGACGTAAGGTGGCCGGGCGCTCGAGGCGCCTAGCCTGAACCTCGCGTGCTGTTAATGTGTCAATTTAGAACCAGTTATTCTTATGTCACTACTTAATTAAATAAAATTAGGATTATTTTAATGTAACCATTATCGTTTAACATTTCGTATACTCACATTATTTTAACCACTTTACTTAATTTACTTTAACCGATTTTTTGTAAGTATGTTAGCTTCATCGAACACAGATTTAAAACATATAATTAAAGTAGGGATAGTTGTATAAAAAGCGTAGGCGGTTGCGTTTTCTAATCTTATTATTGTTATTACATACAAAAAAGCATATATGAATATTTTAATGTATTTACATTGCTAAAAACGAACTAGAACACATTAAGAAATGCAAAGACATTTCCATAAAGGATTGGTAATAAAGAAGTGCAATCACCGTGTCCTATTAAAACCTTAATTGGTTTGTAGCGTTCTGATTATTCTGTTTTCAAACTTTCGTATGAAATAAATTGCTCTTTCTGCGCGTTTTTAAGTTATTCCTAAAGCAAATAAATACAAGTACGATTGTAAATATTAAATTGTGTGGAAAATAACCAAAACAATTGTTAACTACTACGATAATATTTGAAATTCATTGAAAAAAACAGAACTCAAGAAAAATTAATTTAATTTGAAACAGAGAAATTAATAGAAAAATAACAGATTTTAATAAAAGAAATATTTTAAAAAGCTGTGCAATATAAAAAAAACAATAACAATATTAGCCACGTGCCTGTTCCTAAAAAAGCTCACATTATTTATTTATTTATTTATTTAAAGAACGCCAACATAATGTACACTATTTAAGACTTAGGAAAATAAATATACATCAACTGTTCGTTAGTGTCATTACAATTAAAGGCGCTGACAGCATGCAATATAATGGGCGAGAAAAATACAGTTAAAGATATTTTTTTTTTGTTACAAAATCCAAAATTAAAACAAAACTTAATAAATTAAAAACAAATAATTGATAAAGGAAATAACAGTAAAAAACGTTAAAAACAGTGATAAACAAAAAAATTTAGGTATGATTATGATGATGAACAGTGCAATAAATTTAGGTATGATTTATACATGGACTAATAATACTATTTAAGTTTCTACAAGTACATAGGGAGATCAGGAAATCTGTTTGACAATAAACCAGGCGAAAACAGTTAAAATGAGTAACAACAATCTGTGATTATTATAGTAATATAGTATTTTCCGAAAATATATATTATATTGGGTCTACAATTGGCAGGAAAAGCATCAGGTCATCATAAGTTTATGAGTCTTTAAGTTTAAAGTCTTCCTAATAGGCGGATTAGGTCTGGCGTAGCGAAAGGTTATAGAATTTCTCTTAAACGTTCTCAGTTTTTATAAATGCAATCACATCATATATTTATTTTCAGACTGACATTGTGGACTGTTCACTTCTGATAAATTAAACTACTAGACAACTAGAGCCGTGATAGCCGTGATAGATAGATAGTGTCCGGGCGCTCGCCTTTAATTCAATATACTCGAGCAACCTGAGTTCTATCCCCGGTGCCGGCACCAATGAAGTTTTTAACTTTAAGTGTTATCACGTGCTCCGCGGTAAAGGAAAACATCGTGAGGAAACCTGCATATTTTCGGAATAATAACAAAAAAAAATTCGAAGATATGTGAAGTCCGCCAATCCGCAGTGGGGCCGCGTGGTGGACTATGCCCTGATACCCTCTGTATAGAGGAGGCCTTTGCCCAGCAGTGGGACATGTATAGGCTGTTACTTTACTTTTACTTTACTACTAGACAACTAAAATACTTAATTCCAACTTGCGTGTTATTCGTAACTCTACGCGTTATGAAATATCTGTAAAATCCAATAAACGCTAATCTACACTCGCGAAGGTAATCTACACAGCTTGAGAAAGTTGGTTGTAATCTGTAACAATAATAAACCTATTCCGTTTTCCAATTCAATAAAATTTGGCATTTAGGGACAACACTATGAACTTTAAAGTACAAGTCACCAAAGTAGCAAGTCTTTGTAACCTTGCGAACTGTTTATCATCTGAATTTCTTTGTAATTTTTATATGTTTGATATAAATAAATATAAAAAAATATTTAATGAAAGTAAGGATTACATTAAAATATATATTCTAAAGCTTACATCCAGAACAGAACGTTTTTTTAATAAACATGAGTTTATAAAATAAATAAACCTAAAATTTAATAAATATAAATTTAAAAAATTAAATTGGTATTTTCATATCTTAGAGATGTTTGCATGCAAAACATTTCCGATTTACATGGTATAACATTAAAAAAGGTGACTTCTAAAGCTTATATACAATAAGCGGTAATCGTTTACTTTGGAGTGGCTACAGCCTTTTTAACACCGTCCCAATGGTCAAAGTTATTATGAAAGTCATATTAATTCCAAAAGCCCTTTCTTGTGAATCTGTATTCAATCCGTTTCTATACATAAGCGATGAAGGTAAATGACAACGAAGGGTAACAATACTGCTAAAATAAATTTTTAACTACGCATGTAAATGAATTATTACATTTATATAGTTACATAAATAATTTAAAATTTTAAAAGTTTGATAAAAAAATTACCAAAATGTTAATACTGCAGTACAATTCTCTATAGTATACGACAATTTAGCTATGCTCTAAAAAACAGTCTCGCCGGTTGAGCTAAAATGAGATTTTTAAACTCATTAGCAATGAGTGCTCTTGAACATTGGCTTTAGTGAGAGAACATAAATTTGTAATGATGTTTGTTTGCATTGTGTGATGTTTGCCAGAAGCATCAGAATGATCTCTAAAGTAAGCAAGTATTATGGATGATAAATATTAATACAAATCAGTTGACATTTTTTTTTAATATGTAAAGTTGCCAAACGAGCAGACGGTTCACCTGATGTTAAGTGAATACCGCCGCCCATGGACATCTGCTACACCCGAGGGTTTGCAGATGCGTTGACAACCTTTTTGGACATTGGGCTCCGGCTACCTCACTTTACGCCGGTTTCTGTGAGGTCGTGGTACTTACCCGGACGAGCCTGCCCATTCGTGCAACAGCCGAGGCTGCTGCGTGGCTCTAACACATTAAACATTCAGACATTCCAAATATGTGATAACACACAAAAATTTAAAGTTAAAAGATAATTTAAAAATTTTGTTAATATACAGTAGATACTTCAAATAAGTGATAACAAAAGACTTACAAGGGCGAATTGAATTTTATGAGGTTTTATTTTATATTTAGGATTCCGATGCACTTTCCAGTCTTAGTAGACATGGGTCAGACTGAGTTACGACATAATTTATAAGACATGGATCTTGTTCAACATTTACGTCCAGTAAATTATCCGGAAATCTTTAGGGAATTGGCAAGAAGTCTCAATAGGTGGACGAAAAATCACAAACCTACGATACTCAGATGTTGGCACCCTGCTGGAAATGATCTAAACGAAGTGGAAATACATAAAAAGGTTAGAGACTGTCAGTGAAAGTCTTAAATAAACTTAAGAAAAACAAAGGTCATAACAGTGGATAGAAGGATACTTAGAACAGAAAGTACCACCGACAAGTTTGGATGTGGTGCAGGATTTCAATTATCTAGGGTTGGAGATCACAAACAATGGCTCTTGTGAGAAAGAAAACAGCGAAAATACAATGGTGCAATTGTCTAAGATTTCGAAAACCCGCAACATACAACGCTGAACTAAAATCAATCACTAGATTGATTTTAAGCGAAGACGAGTGTGCGTTCAATATGCCGTGAAATGCATGGAATCTGATGGACGGCACGCCAAACCAAGATTTCGATTGAAGGAGCTTAAAATAAGGAATACATTTTTCGTCAACCATTATACGAATGTGGTCCACGTGGACGTAGACCAACTCGGTGGGCCGACTTAGCAACGAAGACTATAGGAATCTCAATGCTAGAGGCGGTAATACTAGCAAGTAGCAACATACGGCAAAGTAAAGTGCTCCACCATTCGGGCCAAGACGTTATGAAAGGGGCCATGATGAGGGACCAACTAAGGAGAGGGATATATTTTATTACGACTTTTGTAAAAGTCGCTTATAGTACCTTCAGGTCTTGCAGTGTTGATGTACTTGGATTTTATTTTATAAATACCATTACACCAAGCCGACGATGACACAGAAAAACAAAAAAACGGGTGGTCTCAACTCTCACTAACTACAGACTTATTCAACCGTGTCGGCTTCACGAAAGTATTTGTTACCTACTTTTATGGAAGACTTTGCGAAGAAGGCCTTTCATGAGCTCCCATTCATTCAAGATTTAACGAGCGGTATGAAGATTCACAATTTTCCTAAGGGATAATGAAATGCATTCCTACATTCATCATCATCATCATCACTTCAGCCTGTTTGAGTCCACTGCTGAACATAACGCTCCCCCACAGACTGCCTTGAAGTACGAGCCACCTGCATCCATCGACTTCCCGCACATTTGCACAGGTCGTCACTCCATCTAGTGGGGGGTCGTCCTACACTGCGATGGCCAGTACGAGGCTGCCACTCGAGAATCTTTCTTCCCCAACGGTTATCGGTTCTACGAGCTATATGGCCGGTCCAACGCCACTTCAGCTTGCTAATCCTCTGAGCTATATCGTTTATCTTGGTTCTACTGCGGATGTCTTCGTTACGAATTCTATCATGCAGAGAAATAACGAGAAATAGTTAGAAATTAGAAGAATCTAAACAAGTCGCCAATTTCGTTGACGGGTTTTAAAGAAAACGGCAATAACCCTCTTTGTTAAAGATGTTTATCATAGAGTAAAACTGTCGAAATGTTATTGAACAAACTAATAAGTTCACTAGATAAAGAAAACTTGATAATTTAATATTTGAAAATGTTTCAATATAAAAAAGGTCAACATTAAACCAGTCCGCTTTTGGCAACGCAACTCATTAATTTCCGAAATTAGCAAACTAACGTGCATTAATGACTCGCAGGTTTGACAGACTGCCCAATAATTAATCTATTACCAAGTTATTTCACAAGTTGGTAGTAGCATTTTAACTACACGTAATATATATTGAATATTTGTTAGTATATTAGTAATATGAATAATATATGTATAATAAATTAAATTTGAAAATTTCCGAAGAACATTTTAAACAGTGATAGTTGGTTAGGAATATACTAACAGGGACAAATATAAGAGGCATTAACTATTGGCTAAAATAAATGTGACTGTAAAGACTGCATGACTGTTGTAATTTGTGTTAGTAAATGTTATACTCTTCATTCAAATAATGTTACGAATGAAAAATATCTGTATCTGTACTTCTGGCAACACTAAGTTATCGTCATAGATCCTCTTCCTTTTTATATTGTCCATCGCACAACATGTAATTTTGATTAAGGTTGATTTATCTGATTAAATAAACTGATTGAGCAATTATCATCTTTATTCTGAAAAGTCCACCATTTCAACAATGACATTTAATACTTATAACTTATGTCGTTTTAACGTAGGCTCTAGTGTCTTTAGTAGTTCGTCGTAGGTAGTGCAAATAAATTCATCCGCATTGCACTGAGTAAGTTAATAAATATGAAAGAAACGTAGAACTGCACGGCGATTGCAGGCTCCCAACGTTAAGCCATCACTTTGGAAAGATAACAGAATGGTTCTTTAAGAGAGCCGTCCCTAGAATGCACCCCAATCTTCTGGTTGTAAACGAAGCAAGTTACCAACTGAACGACTATAAGAAATCTACATTAAACAAACGTTTAATTAATTTATACGCATACATTTATATGTATTTGTAGAATAATTATATATAGTCTGACTTTTCTTTTTCACAATCGGAAAACTATGACAACCTCACAGAGGACAGGCAAAAGAAGAACTTTGTATACTTCTGTGTATGTTTAATGTTTGGTAGTTAAGTGAAGTAGATGGAGGTTTACATTCTAAAATGTTTGGCAACGCACGCGAAAATCTTGCCAAACTGTCATTTAAACAAAAGTATATCTATCCTCTTCTAACCAACTTCTGTAAATTCCTTTCGAACTTCCATAAGTATTTTTTTATTTACGTCTGATCTTCATTGAACTTCCTAAAACAAGACCGTCTAGTAAGTCTATAATGTTACCTACCTGTACTTTCTCGAAAACTTTCCTGGGCGTTTTCCTTTACTTTATTAATAATGTGTACTTAATAAGTGCTTAAATTTTACCACGTCTTAATTTTGGTTAAATAATGAAAAATACTATACGTCAAATACATTTAAAGATTGATGATTTTCGTTTAAAGAAAGTCAAAAGTTTTCTTGCATTATCTACTACAAGGTACTAATGAAACTTTAGTCTCGTATAGCAAAACTATGGTTTCCAATTCATGCTTCATTGAGCAACACCGGACGAGCACAATTGCATAGTGTTTCACAGGACAGTCCTATTAAAGGCTAACCGGTTTGTTCTCTAATTGCTCTATCCTGTGTTCTGTTACAGTGATTTTGTATTATAAGTGTACGTGTACAAAGGAAATAATGAGAAAGACATAGCTTTTAAAATACAGTTTTTATACGGGCGAACGTGAAGAATCAGACATGTAAATGAATTCGTTTCATTCTAGTATAAATTGGGGGGATGATATTAAATTAATATAAAAAATAATAAAACAGATTAAAAGAGGAAATCGAAAAAAAAATCCTCATCTTACTTATTTTGTTCGAGAAAACATGTAGGGAAAAATTGTAAACATTAATAATACTTATTCATTCCGAGTTATTGTTGTTTCTTGACATTTTACCTTTTAAGATCCTTAACTCGCAAATAGAATAAACCTTAATCTAATAGACCTTATCTATTGTTTAAAAATCACTATACGGGGCACGTATTATTCATATAATCTTGAAAAACTAAATAATTTCTGTTAGAAGAAGTTGCAATGCTTGGTCGAGGTACACTTTTAACAATTGGAAAGAAGTTTCTTCTTCATTATAGCTATCTGGAATTTTTTCCAAGTTTGCAAAAGATAATAACACTTGCAAGAAAGAGAAATAAACAAAACAAAAATCTTGCTTTAAATACATTGTCTCGAAAGGATTCGAATTTTAATTAATTAGAAAAATTATTAGAATTTTAATTAAAAATCAAGCTCACTTTCTGGGTGCTTACCTTTAATTCAATATACTCGAGCAATTTTCAAATTGAACTGAACTCGAATTGACAATTGTTAAAATGTTTACAAAAAGGTACGGAAAGTTTTTGTCTTATTATTTTACTAACTTAATCAATGGGGTAACAAATTTAATTAAAAAGAAAACACATTGACCTAGATTATACATATTTTCTTTGCCTGAGTGTTGATAATAGTTTTTTTTTATTTTCAATACGCGTTTAGCTATTTGAAGCTATTGAGAGTTATAATTTAATTTAACTGCTTTTTATCTGTTTATGTTAAATACACAATTTGGTGAAAATAGTAATGCAAAAAAAATCGATGCCGAGATGTGAGGACGCGAAAAGCTCGGATCGCTCAGTAGTCTAGACAGAGTCTAGGCGCGTTAATCTGTAAACGCAGGTTCGTGCGGACTAACATTAACATATGAAAATATACACAAAAATATATGTTAGTTAACTTTTTACAAATATTTACAAAAAAAAAAAATTTTAGCTTTCGGATACATATGAAATTAATCTTTAATTGCTAAAGTGGGAGTCTATTTCAGGTTAAGGTGTACCATTTTATATCCACTGAATATAAATGATTTTAAATTTCGCAAGTTAGCGACATTATATGGCAAATGGTTATTTTGTATACTTACTCTACTGATATATTCATTAGATAACTAGCGGACCGGACGGACGTCAACATAAAAAAAACATGTGAATCTGATACAAAAACATGTGAATCTAAACAATTCTCGAATCGGCCTGAAGACACACAAAAAATTTCATTAAAATCGTTCCAGTTGTTTTGGAGGAGTTTAGTGACATACACACATACAGTGTATATATATATATATATATATATATATATATATATATATATATAAAGATAAGCTCCAGGTAAAGAATCTAGTTAATGGGAATGATCAGATCAATCGCAGTATTAATAAAGGGTTCGGTGATATTTTGGTGTACACAGCAAATTGAAATCAAAAAGCAATTACAACTCGTTACAAAGCTTCCCAATTCCCTGAATGAAACTACTAAAGCAGCGGAAGCAGTTTATGACAGTTAACAAATGAGCGCAGTGTGCAGCAACACTTGGATTTCAAGTTATTTGTTCCCACGTAATTGATGAACTAATATACTAAAATATTTATCCTAGTATTGCTCTTCATATAATTTAACACAAAATGAATTATAATAAAACTGTAATTGTTTAATGTCTTTACTTGGCTTGTGTTTGAGCGTTGTTAAGCGTTAACATGAAACAGAAAAAAACAATTATCCCATCTCGAACTTTACACAACAATGTATGACAGAAACAGTTTGGAAAAAGTATCATAATATTATGTACGCAATTTTTACTTATATATATATATAAGTACCTAAAACCATTTTGTACATTTTAGAAGTCGTATAAATACCTTTTTTGTTTCTTTTTTCTAATTCGTTTTGAATGATGTTTGAGGCATGAATACAAACTATCGTAGTCGTAATGCCAAATTATTTTATATTCCAATAGCATCTACCAAATTTGCCCAAAATAACCCTATCTCTAAAATGTGTTCCTTGTACAACCAACTTACAACCATTGATGAATCAGTAGATATATTCCATCAGAAGCTGAGTGCATTCAAACGAAGTATTCGAGGCACATACTGTTTTTATGTTTTGTTTTCTTATTTTTTTTACTTTTTATTTAAGTAGTTACTTTCAATACCTTTGTCTTTTGGTTTTTTAATTTAATTTATAACTTAATATTGTTTAATTATACCGAAGCATGTAGTGTACATATATTTTTGGCGGACAGTGTGTATAAGTTGCCATTTATAATAAATGTATGAATTAATAAATGGCCTAGATAAATATGTAACGTGATATATCTAATGCAATAAAAATAAGCTGAATACCTAACTATAAAAAATTTAAAAATTACATAACGTTCGATGTTGGTACGTTTGTAGTAAAACACGTAACGTAGTTTTTGCCCAATCGTGATAAGTTTTTTTCTCTGGTTTGTATTGAGTTCAATTAGGATTTACCAGTTCAATTTCTGCTTGCCAGTATATAGTACACAATTCCAATCTAAGTTTCACTGCTGACTATGAACGTGTAATTGGTTAAAGGCTACTAGGAACCGAATAAACACGTTGAGCATACAATTTTGCCTCCGTATGAATGTAACATTAATTTGTTATGGAGTACTATCGATTACGTGTGTATTGTCGGAACTACATAAACAGTGATTCCATGAATAAGGTTTATTAAAACACCGTTGGCGTCAGGTAATAATTTTAATTTTAGACGTGAATGCGATGGAATTCGTTTATTTAATTATAGATTTTGGCGTTAACCCATTCATATTCACGTCAACGGATCCATTCTTGACTTAGCTATTCATCTATCAGCAATCTTGAATTCCTCTATCACAACAGACCTGACAATAAAGAAAACGGTGAATAGCTAAATATCTCTTTGTTAGGTATACATACTTCCATATGAAAAATAATACATACTTTGCAAATGAGAACCAGAATTGAGAGCTTATCTAATTTTAAGGGCACCCATATCAGTGTAGTCAGTTTGTAGAAAATATGTTCTACAAACTTGATATAGGTACGCTTTATTTTATTTTTGTTTTTTAAGACTTTTATTAACAGTATTTTCATTTGTTAAGAAACTAAACATTGCTTGGCCGCTGTCGTGCTAACTGGTGGTAAGTGCCCCGCTAATGCAACAGAGACAGGTTCAACGTGGGTTTTTAATGGGTACCCGTTCTGATCGAGCTCCCATACCCTATCTTGTGGCAATCCCTTGGCCACAATACATCACGTAATTGCTGCCTTGGAGAACTAATAATGAGATTTTTTCATTTCTATCTGTACATGACTAAGGCGTGTGAAATCGGAATATATTTTTTCAACAGGGTCTTATGCCCTTTTTTAAATTAAGGCGCCGCCACTACTATAATTCTGTCGTCTGGTGGCATTTTTCATCAGATCTTTCGGGTTTTTCACCCGATCGAGTTAAAATCTTTCTGAATTTTGAATTTGACCATAGCAAGGAAGCGTGAACTTCATCAGACGTGACCTCTAAAGCTTCAGGCTGAGATTCAATGTGCCTCTGACAATACGGTAGTCGATACCGGCTTCTGCCTCCTAATCACCCAGACATTAAATATCCGATTCTTGGTCGTCATGATGAAATCGATTCCATTCTTGGTTGAAACATCGAGACTTGCCACTTCCACTTTCCTTCAACTAGAATTCCTTTTATATTATAATTTTATTGTTAATGTAAAACAATTTTCTATTATATAATTTTTTTTTCTATTTCTATTATATTTTATTTTTAATGCGTACTATAACTCTATCAATTGTATCTTTCCTTAAAAGGAAAATATGGTACTTTGAAAAATTTTAAAAATTTAAGTGTTTTAAGTTTCTAGATTTCAATTTACTCAGCGGCGCCGTTTTTAAGAGTTATGCGTCGTGGGTTCAAGTGATTCGATTCAAACGGGATTAGTTTGCGTGATCCGTAGATAATTTTTTTTTATGTGAATGGTTGCCAAGCGAGCAGGTGGTTCACCTGATTTTAAGTAAATACCACCGCCCATGGACATCTGCTACACCCAAGTGTTTGCAGATGCGTTGACAACTTTTTGAAGATTGGGCTCCGGCTACCTTACGAAAACGAAACGCGAAAGTATTTCTCATACTTCCACTTTACGCCGGTCTTCTGTGAGGTCGTGGTACTTACCTGAACGAGCCTGCCCTTACTTGCAACAGCCGAGGCTGCTGCGTGGCTCTACCACCGTTAATGTTTTGCTTCTGGATGTCTTGTTTGCCATGGAGATTTAAAATTTCTGACGACCCTATCTGGGGGGAGAAGGTGCTCGTAGAATTACATTTACAAAAAAATAATAAAAAAATTTTGTCATGTATTATTTCCTGATTTCACATTTAACTGTGTTAGGGCCACGCAACAGGACGCTGTTGCACGAATGAGCAGGGTAGTGCCACGACCTCACAGAAGATCGGCGAGAAGTGGAAGTGTTATACTTCTGCGTTTCATCTGGTGAGGGAGGTAGCCGGGGCCACTTTATTAAAAGGCCGCAACGCATCTGCAACACTACGGGTGTTGAAAATGTCCATGGGCGGCGGTTATTACCACCTTCTTACATAAAAAAATATTATAAAAGAATTAAATATAATATAATAAACAAATATCAAAATACGAATAGGTGTAATATATTAAATGGTTTGAATTGTTTGAAAAGGTGAGAGTTTTGTAAGAAATTAAGAGCGATATGATTCGAAAAGTACTTTTGTCCTTAATTTAATTTAATGTCGCTTTGGCGTCGACGTTCAAATAATTTGAAGTGTTCTGCAAAATTTGACTTAATGTTTGATATGCTGTTAATATATGTGGAGTAAAATTCACAAAATTGCGTTTAATAACAATTTTCACGTAATAGAAAAACTTAATTGTATGTACATAAATATGAATAATAACCAAATTCAAACTAAGGATGCTCACTCTATGAAAGTTAAATGATGTAAATATTAACATAAAATTCAAAACTCCATAAACTGTATGTGTTGCCTAAAGCACGTTAAGCTCTTTTGTAAACCAGATCGACTTCTCAACTTTAAGTCTGAATCAACATCTATTAAAAATCCACTCACCGCTAAGAGGTATACACATAGTGGGTGGGCTCTCTTACATAGGACAAACAAAAAGAGCAATAAAAACGCACGTGAACGCACGTCCACAGATCCTTGCAAAAAGAACACCGATGTCTCCTAAGGATTATTTGCGAGGTTAGGGAGAGAAAACAATTTCAGTAGAGAAGTGCTACCGCCAGCTTAGGAATATATCATCAATAAAATTAAATCCGCAAAGCATTGCTTAAAATGCGAAAAAGAAATATGAAATACGTTGAGATTTTTGTTGGTGTGGCAATAAGCCGTCTTTATCATCAAATAAACGTACAGTCCATTTACTATTCACGTTTACTGAGCTCTACAATAAAAATCTGAAAGGTAGAGTAGCACTTTCGTGAAAAGTACGTTTTTATGTCATCGAATAGAAGTATTACAATAACAATTAATATAGCAATACAACCTTAAAGCACTTGTTTTAAATAAAAGAAAGCTGTAAGAGTTCTCAGTTTCATTTTAATTTAATTTTATGATTCAATTTGAGGGCGTAGTGAGGGTAACGAACAAAATATCAATATTATATCTTTAATTATTAATTACATGTTTTGTTGGCATCGTTATCATGGTATAACGTCAATTTAAGAAAACGAAAAGTAAGAACAACTTTAGTGAAACATTCAAGGATACCGTGAAAGGTACTTGTATTTAATGCCTACTAATAACTAACTACAAAACAATCTAAATTTGAAATTTATAAGATAATATAATTATTAAGTATGTACCTAGAAACCGCCTCGAGTTTGTTGCATCAGGCAGGGAGCCCCCGTAAATAGTTTTCATTTTTTTCTGTTTTTAGTATTTGTTGTTATAAATAACAACAGAAATACATCAATACAGTGAAAATTTAAACTGTCTAACTATAACGTTTCATAATGACAGATGGATTGACAGACAGACAGACATACACACGAATCTTAGTAATAGGGTCCCGTTTTCGTTTGTAAAATTTGAAGTTGTTAAGAACGTTTTTCGGGCTTTCAGCGATACTCTCTTACAACAGCAATGTTTACAAGAGATCGACTGGTAGGTAGGTAGGAGAGTTACTGTCTATGATCGACCCCGTTTCTTCAAATTTTTTAACACTTTTTGAATTGTTGACACATTAGGTGCACTTTCTCGGTCAAATATTCCACGAACTTTGAGTCTCAGAGTATCTTTCAACATTATTGTAACGGGTTTTCACAATGAAAACGCGTTTTTGTTTTGTTATGCGCACCATGTTTATTAATGGAAAAAATCATAGGTTAGCGCTATCAAACTTCAGAGTTGCCGCTTGCTCAGAAAAAAAAAATAAACAAAATTTATAAAGGTAAACCTTTTTATAAATTTTTTCTTAAACCTGTTAATAGGAAGGTTTTACGCCTTTACAGTTACTTGTTTTAGAAGTGAATTTAGGTATCAAGTAGACTGGCAATTCATATGATATTAAGTGATCGTTTTCTTTCGTCAATGGAAACTTTAAAAGTTTTGGCCCACTTACTAGTCCTGAAGTAAAAATCTAATACATTCAAGTTCACGCATCTTTTGTTAAGCCTGTTGAGCCCGCCCATTAGTGCAACAACACAAGCTACTGCGTGCCCGGTCCTGCTACAGTTTTACATAAGCGTCTTTTATGTAGTGACAAGCTCATACTCTGTCACTTCTAAATAAGTTAGGTGAAATTTACATAGCATAAGCTATCTCCCTCTATCTTGTTGTTGTGCTCGTGTCATTTGCCGTAGACTATTGTAATAATTTTTTTTTATTTTTTCTAGTCCCAAACTAAACAATGCTTATACTATGGGTACTAGAAAACTGATAGACTTACTTAAACATACTTTTCTTTTGTAAATAAATACACATTATACATAATTATATAAACACCCAGACACTAGAAAAACACTATGCTCATCACACAATATTTTCCCAGTAGTGGGGATCGAACCCACACCCTCTGGCGCAGAAAACACTACCGACTACGCCATTCGGGTCGTCAAAAAAAATAATACTTACGCAAAATATAAGATAAACGCAAGGTATAAAGACCGTGACAATTTCCACACGTTCCTAGCTGATGTTCTTAGAAATAAACCATGCACGGATTGGATGTCGCGTAGTGAATTTCATCTAGAGCTGTGATTAAACCATAATCACTTCCCTACTATTTGGTAGGCAGGTGTAATGAATGGGTAATATATATAAATATAATCCTTTTCAGCAATATTTATTTCTTATCAATCTAAAACGAAACGAAATTTGAGTATATTTGCACCGTAAAATCGAAACCCTTTAGACGTTTTGAAGTCTTTAGATTATTATAATAAGTAATGAATTTGCTATTTTAATAATAAAGGGGAGGAATATAACTAAATGAATCCTGCAAAAGTTGAAGCCTTTCTGAAAATGTAAATTGACTTACACAATTTGAACTAATAAAATTTTTGTTTGAAATGAATCTTGAAGGTTTATAACTAATGCTACTGCTTAAACTTATATAACTCGTTCTAAAATTTTAATATTTTATAAATAGTTTCATGTCCTAGTCGTATACCTTAAATTTTGTGATTACGATATTAAGGAGAGTACTTTATGTACTTTAAGCTTAATTTGCATATTTATTATTGCTTAGCTTTAAATTGGTAGGTAATAAGTGAATTTTTATCGTGAATAAAGTTAGAGTGTTCGATTATATATTGAGTAAGGAGGTTAAAAATTAATCCTCATAACATTTAAGCTATTTATAAAAAACTTTACTAATGATGTGAAAGAAACCACTGCATTACGTAAAATTACGTGTTAATTCTTGTTTGATTGGATTTATACCTCATTTATTACACGTTTGTAGTGTAAATATATATAATCCAATGATTTAATTAAAAGACACGAAGACTAGGGAAGTTCCGTCTCATTACGAAACTAGCTTTCTAAACGGTAATTACGAAAATTTACCCTTTTATATCCTTTTGTATTCTGAATCGTATAACTGTGGTTTGCCATTCTTGCTTCATTGAGCCACACAGGGTAAGTACAGTCGCATACGAGTAGTACTGCATACGACAGTCCTATTAAACCTTAACTAGTTTGTGTCCTAATTGCTTCATCCAGCAACGTTTCAACGTTTTCTTCTTAAAAAGTTCATGCGTGGCAGGCTTTCTAGAGACCTTAAATGTAGACCTAGCCTTTATTACTCATATATGAATAAAAAATAAAAGAACCTTGACAATAACAAAAACATTAATGGAAAATAAAAGAAGTGATTTTCATGGTAAAATTGTCGTGTTTTGTCAATCCCTACGCTAATTCAATAAAGTAAGTACTCTTAAGATATTTGTTTAATAGTTTTTAGTAAAAAAAACAAATTTCTGTACGATAATATACTCAACTGTACACCCTCAGTTGAACTTGAACAAAATTATTTACTAAATGATAGACTTTTCAACAGTCGTGAATATTAAAAAAAAAACAGAACTTCTTATAGTACGTTATGCAAGAAAAGTTTCGAAGTGATAACCGTTTATTAAATACTTTTTTGATGTTACAAATTTAAAAAGTTTACCTTTTTATTTAAGACTTTTTATTAAGTTTCCTCGTTTTAAGCTTTGCAACATAAGTATGCTAGTTGCTATTACTTAATTGCAAACATTATTTGACCTTAAAATAGTGAGTTAAGATTTTAAATTTTAAATTGTCCTTCGCACCTGGATTGTTTAGATTATAACTGATATGTATTTTTTCGTTTAATTAATAATACCACCGCGATTATATTACCATTTATTGTGTGTACAATAAGTTAAATAATCGTCGTAGTCAATTATCACAAAAGAACTAAAGGTAACGAAATTCATTTTAAATATGCAATTGAATATTAACGACGGACGAGGCGAGGTCGCTGATAGATAGTTCTAAGGATGAAAAGTGACGCTGTTAAAATATTCTTTTCTGTATGAATTAAGAAATAGGAGTAAGCTTTTAGTCCTAATACTAATAAAAACAGAGTTCTGCTGCACTTCTAGTTTTCTGATTTTCGAAAGAGAGGTGGCATTAAATTATGCTATTCATGCACACATTTTTCAAAATGTTACCTATAAAACAGCGAGAGCCTGGCTACGCTGTGCTTGTGCCTAGAAAAAGGTAGAGTGGTTCTTGCCAGATTGGGGTCAAAAATAAGTTTCTTTGCCCGACTCTCCACTGACTCTAGAAAAGATCCTTTTATCATATTTAAGTCATATTTAAGAAAAATGCTCTTTCAAACAAAATTAAAGCCCTAAAGAACCTGTTGATAGATTGATGTGGTTGATTTTTAGACTCTAGAATTTTTTTTAATTCCAATTATTTTAACTAATTAAACTAAAACAAATATTTATATGAAATAATAGCTATTATTGCTATTATGTATAGTTCAGTTATACTGAGATATTTTATATAAAACATGTAAATTTCTTTTAAGAAAAACAAAGACATTAAACTGGATGTTGCATTTAACTTTATTCCGCAACAGTTTCTTAGGAATAGAAATAACATGACATCGCGCGGCGGTTTGAACTTTCTACCTGAATAGTTTATATACAACTTTCCGCTTTACAAGTAAGTTAGCCTTTAGCTTTATATGTAACGAATTTTGATACTTTCAATCCTCGTTCTTAACAAAAATAAAATGTAAAACTAATACAATGTATAGTCATTGAGTCGACTTTCTATTCAAGTTTACAGAGCTCTACAATAATAATATGAAAGTTTAAGTAGCGCTTTCGAGGAAAGTATGTTTTATACCATCGCAGAGAACATAGACTATAAATAATGCAATATTGTTTTATAGCACTGAAACTTAATAAAATATTTATTCACGAATTTTAATAACCCGCTGTCTTTACTTTTTTAAGTTTTTAGAAAAAAATGTATGCACATGCGTACTCAACTATGAAGCATGAAAATGTTGAAAGATAATGTTTATCTTTATAATCTATATCTAAATAAAGGATTTATCTAAATATTTTTTAAAGGATTTATCTAATATATTTAATTTTCCTTTTACGGAATGTTTTTGTTATTACTGAGTTAAAACAATTTGATAAAGACATTTTGATAAAAAGTAAACATTATTTATTGCTGTATATTGTTTTACTGGTTACAAAATAGATATTAAATGTTATTGAATCATTATTTTATATCGAAACATTGGATACGCACGCAAAATGCACGTTAGTTTAAATTCATTTTTATTTTATAAATGGCACGGACATCTATAGACAAAAGAAGGTCCGTATCTTTTCATACTCGTAAAAAGAACCTAACATGCAACATTGGTACCCAAAACATATAAGTAAACATTATGCTTGTTTTTGTAATATTGATAAATATATTCTAGGTCACGTAATGAAGAGCTTACGAATATTATCGAATAAAATTTAATGAAGCAATTAAGAGATAAGGTACACAATGGTTATGAAATTGTTATGTTCAACTTTGTCGGGGTTAAATCGTATTGTTCTCAGGTGTTCATGTCAAACCGAAAGATAAGAACGATGTAAAGGGTTCGAAATGTCGGTAAACATCAAAATA
The DNA here is from genome assembly GCA_933534255.1 of Iphiclides podalirius. NCBI lineage: Eukaryota > Metazoa > Arthropoda > Insecta > Lepidoptera > Papilionidae > Iphiclides > Iphiclides podalirius. The sequence goes on along the minus strand of OW152824.1, from coordinate 8,249,132 downwards.
AAACGCGGTAAAACCCGTAAAATAGTTTCATTTAACCAAAAGATAAGGTTTTTTGACAGAGGCAGATTTTTATGTTTCGTTTATGGAATGTAATAATGTTATAATGCAACTTATACAAAGTGAACACGAAGTTTTTTATTTCTTAATTTTGTGGGGAGATAGTTCACATTTGAACAATTAACCCCAATAATAAGAACTCAATTAAATATTAAATAATACGATATAAATACACAGTACCATAATTAACAAGTGTTAACACGTTTCTTAATTGCTATTTACAAGTATATGGTAACTTGGTTTCCGCTGAAGGCGGGAAAAACAAAATACTTTTTTGTAAGCTGAAATAAAATTATATGTCTCCTATAAGGCTTATTTCGCACAAATTAATGAATGTTATTTGTATGTTGTATACTGTAAATCATGCACAGTATACAAATAAAGGCATAGCTAAAAATGCGAACAAACGTAGATAGACGATTATATATAGAGATATTTTGGCGCCATGAGGCTGAAGCGACATAAGTAATATTTTCTAAGCCACGCTTAATTTCTATGCGCTAAACAAAGCAGCTACAGATGAAACACTTGAAAAGCGATATTTGGATTATATTAGGGAAAAAATGACGAGTGCAGTACAATTACAGTAATCTAGTTCTATTTGCGTAACCGGAATGAATTTTCATACAGAAACTAAAAGCTCTTTCATATTAAAATTTGTAGAAAAAAGGAACAAAAAGTTTCTCGCCCGCGCTGTGCGAATTGAACCCACGTCTTCGGGATCCACGCCCTGACGCTCTAGCTACTAAACTAAACGACTGATTGCCACACCTACGAAATTCTCAACGCCTTTTATCTAAATTATTTTTTTTAGCATTTGAAGCAATGCTAAAAAAATCAGGCGATCATCAATCAAAAGGCGCATCTTCAGCTCAGCTCTTTTATACCCAAAATTACTTTATTCTAATAATCTTTCATGCTTGACGCTTTCAGCATCGTCAGGGTTAGTTTAAGAAGGCCGCTAGAGGCAGTGCAGACTTCTCTTGTATCTTGCGTTAACTGATGTTTTTGCTTTCAGTCCCAAGACTATTTAAGCTTCGTCTGACGCAGAACGATGAACGTCAGATTTCTTCGTCAGATGAAGCTGATTGCAGACTTAGCTCTGCCCATGCTTGTCCTAAAACAAAAGGCAAAGTCGGCCATTATGCGGGGCGCGCGCGCAGAGGGCAGGGTCTACCCTGGCGATAAAATACTAACGCAGTTCCTATAACCTGTGTATGAAACTGTGGATAAAAGGAAGTGGATGTATCTGGCCAGAAGATATTCCATACCGGGCCCGGGTTGACGACGTCAGCAGAAGATAGTAAGGTCAGTTTTCCAGCCTTATATATTTCTTAGCAATTACTTTTTGAGTTTTAATGAATTATGTGCCTGTGAATTAATTCAATAAATACAAACCATGTAGTCCAAATCGAAAATCGTTTTCAGCTCACAAATTAACCGATGACAATATAAACATTACACCAACTGTATTCTGTAGCCGCGATCATAGTTAAACATACAAGGAAGTTTTCGCTCAATCGAGATTAGTTGATTGTTTGGTTTAAACAGAGTTCAATTAGAATTGACCAGTTCAATTTCCGCTTGGTAATGGTATGTAAACACTACAACTGCTATTTAAGTTTCATTGCGCACTATAAACATATAATCGGTTTAAGGCCTATTGGAGCTCAATGAATATACTGAGAATTAAATATTTTGTCTGTCAATAAGTAGTCTGTTAATAAGTCTGTCAGTAAATAATTGAACTTAAATGCAAAGCGGTATTTTTCTTCCTATTTCACTAAACTGATTATAAGGTTTCTTGATTTGTTGTCTCAATTCATGATTTTTAAATATTGTTATATAGTTACTTAAAACAGTACAAAAGAATGGTGGTAAAAGTCCTGCGTGAACGAAGACTTTCAGCATTATGAACCGTATCTTAAAATGTACAAAGAACTTCGAAGATCCCCCCCCCGGAGAGTCGAACTCGAATGTCGAGTGTTACGTATCTTTTATTTGCCAAATTTCGTGGTTCTAGGTCACCGGGAACTACCATATAGGTTTTCGACCCAAAACCTATAGGGTACTTCCAGTTGACCTAGAATTATCAATATTTATATAGGTACGGTGTGTGTGTTATGGTAATATTTATGTATGTGTTACGGTGGTAGGGCCACGCAGCAGCCTCAGCTGTTGCACGAATGGTCAGGCTCGTCCAGGTAAGTTTTTGCTCACAAACTGCAGAAGTCTGCAGTTTGTGAGCACACTCTAAATCGGCCCAACCACTACATCAGGTTTGATAGACCACAGATCCTTGCAAAAGAACACCAATTCCTCCCAAGGATGATTCGCGAGGCTATTGAAATTAAAAAACACCCTAATTTCAATAGAGAAGAGGGTTGGGTACTACCATCAGCTTGGGATTCTATTATCAATAAAATTAAATCTAAGCCCAAAAGAACCACTACTGTAAGACAAGATACAATTAGCTCCCTCTGCATAGATCGGACACAAAATCAATAATACAAAAACTGACGGTAGCCCGGGTTAACTTAGACAATCAGACGTCTAACACCTCAGTCTGTCCCGTGACCATGAACGCTGTAAAGGGTTCGAAACGTCGGGAACTAAAATTAAAAATAAACGCGATAAATCCGTAAAATTAGTTTCAATTACAATATTTAAAAAAAAACATGAATTGAGAGAACAAATCATCATCGAATCAAGAAACTTTAACCCATCGGTTAATAGGTGGAATAGAAAAAAAATACCACTTTGCATACAAGTTCAATATGTCTCCGTTGCTAATAGAATATCAAATTGGTATATTAAAAGTTTTAAATTGCCCAGAGTCCTTTTTGAAAAAGTGTTGTATACAGCGACCAATTTACCTGGTTCAAACCTCTTTATAATCGCTTTACACTTCTTCTTAAAAATTAAAAAAAATTAAAAGTTTAGAGACGAGACCCACGTGGCCCATTCTAAAAATTATTACGTCGTAATATACATAAATTTTAGTATATCTTTATTTCTTTTGTGAGTTTATTGTCGAAAAAAATAAAACTTCGTTACGTAACTCTTCGATATGTATATATTACTGCACAAACTTATAAACAACATCTTCATCTTGTATCGATACAAAAAAAATAAGAATCATCTTAGTATCTAAAATATCGTATCTTATTTAAAAAAAATTATAAAATAATTAATGAAAAGTTTGTCTATCTGCTTGTCTCTTTAAACAAGTAATTCTACTAAAAATATTTGAGAGGTGCTCGCGACACATAGGTACGCTTCTTTCCATCAACATCGGTTGGCGGAAAAGAAAATATGTTATTTCAAAGTTTTATACCTACAATAAATTGAATAAATCGTAGAATAATTATAGAATAAATTGCTACTTTGTTTTAATTAAAATGCCTGCGATTTTATTTAATATTCTATCCCCTACATAAAAACCGCATTTAATTTATACGGTTTAGTTGTAAATACACTTCATTCATAACCTTATCAGCTGATGTAAAAGATATGTATGCTATAAGTTCGTCTAGTGACAAAATTTAAAGCTCAGTTTTCTGTTCGGCTTCTATTCATATGTTTTCGAAAGATATATTATTATTATTAAATTTTTATACAGCTTCATATATAACTCTCGCTTATTTTATGGAAAAAGTGCTATTTTCTACTGCAGAATTCCATTCCTATACTAACTTTGAAGCAGTGTTGGATGGACGTGGCTAGAATAGTTTAAAAACTTCCTTAATTTCGATTAGCAATGTGTGCATGGGGAGAAGTTTAAAATTAAAAGTCACCTGACGTATTTGAACAGTCATAGCATATATGACTATGTGGGTGGATTCCATTTAAATGCTTACTTTTTATATATTTCATATCTTACGTGGATCTATTAGAAAAAAAGTGAGTGTATTTAAGTACGCACGTAAAAAGTTATACTTCTTTAGCATAACAAGAGAAAAATAACTAAAAAAATTATCCCCTGAGTCAAAAAATATAGGTAAATGTCAAAAAGTTGTTATTAGTTGCCATGAAATTGAAATTGTTTACCATGAAATTGCGCGCTTTCAACGCTACCAACTTCATTATGTCGCCGTCGGTATGCGCGCGCATCTTAAAAATGTTTTCCAAACGCGCCAAAAGAAGTATAACTTCAAAAATGTTATTTAATAAATAAGAATATTTAATAATAATCTAATGGAAATATCATTACAAACTTCATCCATTTGAAAATCCGTTCAACTGCAGCAGCATGAAGGTGAAATAAACATACTTGCAAATAAAAATTCGCATTTATATTATTATTTAAAAGCAAATTTGGAACGTATTGCATAAAGCTATGAAAATAAAGTGACATCTTACACTTTCTAATGAAAAAATAATCCTTAAAAAATAAATATAGCACGACTTCTTGAACCTCTGTATTACTTTTACGACATTTAACGGTTTATTATAATCTTTGCTGTTTGCACGGAATATTTTACGCTTATTCGAAATGATTTGAATACGTGTTCGATATTGTAATGATGCAAAATTAAGCAATCCATTTTGCATGCTGCGGTCTCTAATAAATTAAACCATGGGTGTGATAAATGACGCAATTACGACTTTCACCCTAGCACTTTGTTAAAATTATGCTGTAAAATATCAGCAATCGAATGATAATTTTTATGATTTTTGTACGGTTTCGTTAAGGAATTGCGTACATTTAGTAAAGAACTCTAAAACGAAATTAGGAAACGCAATCCACGTATAACATGTAATTTAATGTTCAATCTTGAGTGCAGAGATTAGCACTATAAAAAACTTAAAATTTATAAAAAGCAATGGCGACATTTCTCGTTCGAATTATCGTTGTAAAACGATTTCGTCGCTGTGGCTATCAGACGTTTAGCTCAGTGGCTAGAGCGTCAGGCCGCGAATGCCGAAGACGTGGGTTCGATTCCCATAGCGGCGACAATCTTTTCGTAGTTTTTCTACATGTTTTAATGTTCAATAATTTCATATATGAAAATAAATAAAATCAAATGCTAAGTTTTGTATGTATTTTGAGGAAAATTAGAAAGATCTGTATTTATTGTCTTTCTAAAAGCGCAAATATTGTTTCTAGCTAAAATTGTTGATAATTGCCAATAAAACTTGCCATAAAACTGCATTTTGAAGATAATAGATATAGAGCCTATTGGTATATCGATTAGGGTGAATTAGTTGAAAAGTTTTGTTAGAACAGGAAGGCAATCTTTAAACTTTGATAAATTGTAAAATAATAATTAATCACACTAAAAATAAACCCCAGATAACTAATATGACTTCTTTGTGACGCGCATCTATGAGATCTGTAAAACATTTTCCCCACCGTGCATACTTAATATGCGTTTAATTTTTCTAGATTTGGTCTTTATTTAGTGTAACTTAACGTTTTGATTTAGAAATAATCATCACAACACACCGTCTTAGTGGCAGGGACCAACATGGCTCTGACGTGTCCCGTTAACAAACCTCTGAAATGTACAACTTAACACAACCCTGAAATGCGTAGGCATTTTCCCGTGTAATTAAAAAATATTTGTGCAGAAATATACACTCGGCTACTTCTACTATCTTTTGTTCGTTAACTAGTTACCTATTTTTACCTATTAACTAACTTGCAGTCTTAATTTCCATTATTCACGGTTTTATTAAGCGGGATATATATAAGCATGGAATGGTTGTGGCGTAAAATAAAGCAATTTGTTTTAACAGTTGCGGACCAATAAATTAAACCATAGGTGTGATAAATGGTAAAATCATGATTTTCGCAGACGATATGTGTTAAAATTACATTGTGAATAACGTTGCAGTTGATGTTCGAAAGGATATTTATTCGGTTGACACAAAACAATGTTAATAGTTGTTTAAACAAATCATGATATAACGAACAATATACTGTTTATCCGCAGGACTTTAACCCAAGAGTGGGACATAATATATAAGCTATTACTTTACTTATACTTTTTCAATAATTAATTTGGTAGAGATATATACCTCTCGTGACCGCAGGAAGAACTTGTGACACTAACGCTTTTATTTGTATATACGGAAGGTAGGCGCCATTCGTACGCGGGGTACATAATTATGTACAGTAGTTAAAAATCACAAATGACAAGCTAGCGGATGCTCCTTTTGCATGTGGGCATAAGTGGCCTATTTATCAATACATCAATGTCGTTTCACGCCATTTCCACCATGGAGAGCAAAGTGACAGACAGCAACGTATTTTCGCGCTCGGTAAGTAATTTTTTGATTAACGTTTACGTGCCTCAATACACTAGATATAAAAAGTTTTTCTACACAGTTTTTATGCCGCTTACTAGTAATTATCTTTAAGATAGGTTTTTAAAACTAATTATCTAATTTGCATATGGACATAAAAAGAGGTTGTTATTTTTAATTAAAGAGGTTATTATATTTAATTATTATTTGGTAAATGGCGCACTTTCGTACAGAACCCCACGGGCTACATTCGAACGCATATGAAGGTGCTCGATGCCGATTGTTCATGTATATTTTATTATATGTATTTAATATTCTTCTTTTTAGGAAGTGGTGCGAAATTATAAACCTATAAAAAATAAAAAGTAAGAAAAGTATTTTAGTAATTAATTAATTAAATTTTAATTTTTGTTGACTAGAAGAAAAGTCATTTATTTTTGTACATTTTGAGAATATTATTTTCCATCCATATAAATAAATAATAATCTATTTGCAGTTTTAATCGCAATGTATGAAATTACCCCATAGTTTCTGAAAGTACGCCCGACACTGTATGAAACTACTCCACACGTGGGGTAGATTCGTACAATCAAGCTTAATCTGACGCTAATATACTAGCACTGTATGTACTAAGTTTACTATTTAATGGAATTGTCGAAATGAAAATAAATAAAATATAAAAACCATACGAAGGGTCCCAACGTTCCCCTGTATAGTCATTTGTATGAATTAATAAGTGAAAAAGTAAAGGGAAGCAAACACTTAATTTTTTAAGGATAATATTTTACACACCGAGGAATCTTATATTTGGCGTAATTAATGGAGAAGTGCAGAATACTATATATTTTTAGAAGATAGGAGGGTAGTAGCACACTTCGGCGGCCTATAAACGGAGCAGCGCTCGCCGTGTCAAGAAGACTTTCTCATCAGCCGTTGTAGAGTGCGGAAGCTCTACCCGAATTAATAACGATTGTGTCGGTTACTTAGAATTGTAGTGAAACTTGTGTGTAGTTTGGCCTACTGGCCAACAAATTCTATTTAAAAAATCAATCATCGTTTCTATTTCCTAACAATATATAATATATTGTTACGTGTTAGGGGTTCGAAGGATTTGGAGAGAAAGATCTGCTGACTCTTTTGAAGACTTTATTTACGCACTAGGTCCAACACAAAGCACTAGGTCCAAACAATAAGCACTAACGATGTCCTATTTTGTAGCCAAGTCGTAGGTTTCACTGGTATCGCTCTTGATCACTAGTTTTCGCTCCGAAGTCGCCTCGAAGGTAGCTCAAACTGAACTGTGATCGCTCGCCTCCCTGCAGCTTTTTATATGGGCCGAGACCGGTCAGAAAGATCATTCCTGGAACGTATCCGACACGCACGAACATGTTCGTGATTCCGGAAAGTTCGCGAATGTACCCGGTTTTCGAGACTATAGTTCCACAGCAGTTCCTCTAACGCCATCTAGTGTTGAATAGGGGGTTTTATGTCGTCTTTGTTCTTTAGTGGTTTTAATAGTTGACGCTAGATGGCGTTAGTTCCTTTGTGTGTCCATGACACTACTCCCCTCTTAGAGATGCTCGTCCCGAGCATCATTGTTACTGCCATGGTAACGCGCCAGACGGTCTATGTGTACCACTTTGAATGTCCCTCTTGGTTGCTTTTGAATCCTATAAGTCACATCATTCAGTCGGGTAACCACTTTGTATGGACCGTCCCACTTGGTCTGCAACTTTGGGGATTTCCCTTTCCGACGAGTTGGGTTATGCAGCCACACCAGTGACCCTTCGTCGAAGCCGTCCGTGTTCGATTTCCGGTCGTATCTGGTTTTCATGTTCTCACTTGACTGTAACCCATTTTCCCGAACCAAGGCGTGTATATAGCGCATTTTTTTTCTTAAATTGCAGACATAGTCTTGTACGGTCTCTGGTCCCTCCGGTGACCCTCCTGTCAATAGGTCTACTGGTAATCGTAGTTCTCTACCGTAATTTATATACGCCGGGGTAGCTTTTATGCTCTCATGCTCGGCGGTTCGGTACGACAGAAGGAAGAGTGGTATATACTTGTCCCAATCCTTTTGTTTGTCGTCTACCAATTTCGCCAGATGCCTCTCAAGGGTCTGGTTAAATCTCTCAACCATTCCATCAGACTGTGGGTGGCACGCGGTGGTCCTCGTCTTATGCATGCCCAAAATTCTACACACTTCCTGGAATACTTGCGATTCGAAGTTCTTGCCCTGATCGGAATGGATTTCTAGAGGCACCCCAAAGCGACATTTCGACTAACTTAGAAGCGACTGTTGTAGCTTCTTGGTTTGGTATGGCGAACACTTCGGGCCATTTGGTGAAGTAGTCCATGACGACCATAAAATACTTGTTTCCCGACTCCGTTACAGGAAATGGCCCAGCTACGTCAACTGCAATTCGTTCCCACGGTGCACCGACGTTATACAACCGCAGGTTCCCACGGCTTCTGGTCTGTGATCCTTTTACAGCAGCGCAAGTAGTACATTTGCGTCACCAATCCTGTACATCATCTCGACGGTGCAACCAGTAGAATCGTTCTCGCACTTTTGTTAACGTTCTCTTGACGCCTAGATGACCTGATACGCCATCATGTATTTCACGGAGAACATCTGGTACTCTCGTTCTCGGGACAATTATCTGAAGATGGAACTCTCTGCCGTTAGTCTTCTCCCATTTCCGGTAGAGTATTCCGTTTTGAAGTATCAGACTGTCCCATTGCGCCCAGTACGCCTTTGTGACGGCGCCAGTGGGAGCAACCTCACTCCAGATTGGTTTTACGTCACCCCGTTTCTTCCATGTGATGATGTGCCGAAGGTCGTCATCTCTTTCTTGAGCCTCCCTCATAGCATCATTCTCCCAGAGACCCAAAGGACTTGTTCTCGTTAGCTTTAATGTTGCTTCATTAGATTCCTGTTTGACGCAATGGTTGCAGTCTTCTGAACACGGCCTTCGTGAGAGTGCGTCGGCATTCCCATGCGTCTTTCCACTGCGGTGTTCCGTCTTGAAGTCATACTCCTGGAGCTGTTCAATCCATCGAGCTACTTGACCTTCTGGGTTCTTGAATTGCAGTAGCCACTTCAAGGCTGCGTGATCAGTTCGCAGTAAAAACTGTCTGCCGATGAGATATTTGTTGAAATGTTGTGTCAAGAGTTCTCTTCTTTTCACACAGTAGTTTCTCTCTGGCTTGGATAAAGAATTGCTGAAATATGCGATAACAACTTCTCTTTCACCCTGTTTTTGAGATAACACCCCTCCAATGGCCGTGTTGCTTGCATCCGTGTCGACTATAAACTGACCTTCAGATTGTGGATACCCCAGGATTGGTGTTTCACATAGATGTTTCTTCAATTTCTGAAAAGAATCTTCACAAGTCCCATCCCAACTAAATTGTCGTTTATCTTCTGTCAGTCGATATAATGGCTTGGCTATCTCTGAGAATCCTTTAACAAAACGCCTGTAGTATGAGCATAGGCCGAGGAATGCTCTCACTTCGGTTTTGTCCTTAGGGGTAGGCCATTTTTGAACTGCTTTCAGTTTCTCCGGATCTGTCTGGATTCCATCATTGGAGATAACATGGCCGAGATAGTTGACCTTGCTCCTGAATAAACGACACTTTTTCGGGTTCAACTTTAATTTGGCTCCCTCTATTTTGGCGAAAACTCTCTCCAAGTTTCGCAAATGGTCCTCGAAGTCACGGCCGAAAATGATGATGTCATCTAAGTAAACTAAGCAAGCCTCTCCAACTAAGCCTGCAAGTACACACTCCATGAGTCGCTCAAATGTGGCAGGTGCGTTGCACAATCCGAAGGGCATGACGTTAAATTGCCATAAACCTTTACCGGTCGAGAAAGCTGTCTTCTCCTTGTCTTTTGGATGAATTTCCACCTGCCAGTATCCAGATTTCAGGTCTAGGGTCGAGAACCATTTCATGCCAAAGTGTCGTCGATTCGAGGTAACTGGTAACTGTCCTTCTTAGTGACATCATTGAGACGCCTATAGTCCACACAAAATCTCGTGCTACCATCTTACTTCTTCACTAACACAACAGGTGAGCACCACGGACTTGTAGACGGTTCAATAATCTTATTCCTTCTCATGTCCTCCAAAAGGCCTTCAACTTCTTTTTCCTTTGCAATTGGTATCCGTCTTGCTCGTTGACGGATTGGTCTTTCGCTTCCGGTATCTATCCTGTGCTGAACCATTGAAGTTCTTCCAAGGTCCCCTTCTTGACTAGAGAAGATATTCGCGTAGCGCTGTAAAAACTTCCTAGCTTTCATGCCCTGTGAATAAGTCAGATTATTCTTGCAGTCATCGAGTAGCTCAGTCACTAATCCGTAGTTGTTGCTGTTTGCTGGGTCTGCGCCTGTCGTCGAACTACACTTTTTCATCCAGACAACTTCCTCGCACTTTCCAATGACGTCACCTTTGTTCAAGCAGACCTCGCGATCACAGAGATTCAAAACCTTGACCACAGCGTTACTGCTTCCACTAACAAGGGTTCTTGCCGTCATCAGTTTTTGTGCCGATGTCTTGGTAGGTGTGTCTTCGATTAACACGTATCTGTTTGACTTTTTCTTTCCATTTGGCGGCAGTTTCACCAGCACCCGAGCTTCCGCTCGTCCAGGTATACTTATGACTTTCTTTACGCATGCGACTTTCCCGCAGGCGCCTCCAAGAATGAAGATTTCTTCTTCACCACACTTGAAAACTCCGTCAGCGACATTAACTCTGCAGTTGTGTTTCCTCAAGAAATCCAAATCCAAGATGCAATCATCCATTATCTCAGCCACGATGACGTTATGAGAGTATGAGGACCCCCCTACATACATCGTGACTGACATTTCTCCCAGGACGGGTATTGGCTGACCGGAGGCAGTAAGAAGCCGGCAGTTAATTCTCCTTTTGAGTCCCCTTGCGGCTTTTACCAGATTAGGGTTCACTATTGTTCTAGAGGCTCCTGTGTCTAGAGTCATTTTGCAATCCGTCCCACTAATAGTACCCTGAATCACAAGGCTATTCCCGCTGTATGCCTGGGAGATAACAGTTATCGGGGCCTTCTCCGCGTCAGCCAGTACTCGCCCCTTAGTACTGGCTTTTATTAGTTTCCCTGATCCCGGGCAGGGGACGAAGCCTCTCGCTTCTTCAGCTCCGCTATTTGTTCCTCGATCTATTTCATCCTTGCCTCAACAGGATGCCTTAGGTATAATCAGTGACTAACCAAAGCGTTTGATTGCGTACAGCATGACACTCTGGTCAGGAAAATACACCAATATGGTATAAGAGATGCCGCACTCAATCTTCTGACATCGTACTTGAGCTATCGTGTTCAGAGAGTTGACGTGAATGGCAAGAGATCTCCCGGGGTCCTGGTAAGTATAGAGTCCCGCAGGGATCTATCCTGGGGTCTTTTCTCTTCCTCATCTATGTAAATGACCTGCCCTATCTTGTAAATAACGATCATGAGATAGTATCGTTTGCTGATTTTTAAAGTTAAACGACATTCTCTAAATTATGACGATGTTAACAATATCTCTTCACTGTAGTGCATTCATTTAGTGCTAACAACTTAAAGTTGAATAGTAAAAAAACGAAATGTATTAAATTTACAACTCCCAACGTAAAAAGTGTTAAAACTGCTGTACTTTTACATGGGGAAGCGTTAGACCTCATTGACTCTACTGTATTTCTTGGCATAACTGTAGATGCCTCCATATTAATAAACTGGTGAGTAGACTTAGCTCAGCAGTCTTCACGGTCAAAAAAATTAGACAGTTGACTGATGTGGATACGGCTCGTCTGGTTTATTTTAGCTATTTCCACAGTATAATGTCTTATGGCATTCTACTTTGTTCTACTTTGGGGAAATGCAGCCGACATAAATATCTATCTTCATCGTGCAAAAAAGAGCTATTCGAGGAGTTTATAACCTGGGTCCCTAAGATTCACTAACAAACTTGTTTAAAGAAATAAAATATTGACTGTAGCTTCTCAGTACATACTTGCAAATGTTATGTATGTCCACAAAAATAAGAGTGACTTTTCAAGATTTAGTAATGTGCACGATGGAAATACTAGGAACGAGCATAAGTTAGTTCTACTCGATACCTTTATTGCTTGACGGAATACATTTGTTTTGATTTTATTAATTAAAAACATTTATAATAAGAGCTGGAGAAGGCTTATAATGCCTAATCGGAAATAAAATTTTCTTATTTAAAAATACAGGTCGGTAGGAACATCATAATTTGTATAAACGTATTTTCCCATTACAAGGTGCTTAAACAATTTTTACTACGACATATTTAAAAAAAATTACTTACAACTGAAACGAGTTTTGAATGGGGAAAGTTTGAGAGGCTCCATTTGAAACGACTGTCTCGAACCGTGTCGGTCTTTGCGCAGAAATTCAATTTGGCCCAGCGCTCTGACAAGTATTTAGCGAGACTCAGTCGGACCGAGCTTTGTGTTACATTTAAAGTTATTCTCAAACTGAGTTGAACTCTAATAGAATCCTTTCAGTCTAGTTGATAAAGTAAAAATTGAAGTAACCGTCCATATGTGCATTTCCTTTTAACTTGGCATACAGTTCCCGCGTTTCAAAGTAATGGGACAAAATAATAAGAGTTTCCCTTTAGCTTGAACACTAGTTGCTTGTTAGGCTGCCACCAAGAAGGTGAGGCAAATACCTAATACACAAATTTCGCCATTGAAATATGGCTAATTTGCTTTGCAAAAACGAACACAGCATAACGGAAACATATATAAGACATTTTGTTTGATGATACATTGTACTTTAAATCATTGGTGCACAAAATTTGAATTTGAAACCCCAATATCATTTTTAGACTCAACGTTAGATGGTTAAGACTGTGTTTCATTTAATAGCTTAGACTATTCGAAAAATACTATATCTTCATTGCCCTCATTTATCCTGAAATGATTCAGTTGAGCTCCTGTGAAGAGGAGTTTGTTTGACCATTATTTCGAAAATTAACAAATTATAATCATCTTCATCATTTCAACTTATTTGAGTCCGCTGCTTTACATAGAAACTTAACTGGTTGGTGGATCCTAAACTGATATCGACATCACGAGGCTGCTACTCAAGAACGTTTTGCATTAGTCTAAGATCGCTGTTCCTTTTGCTTTTACTTTACTATGTTATAAATATAATTATGTTTGTAGTGCGTACGTGTTATTGAGTTGTTTTATCATTTGACAAATATACGGAGCATGTAAATTTACAAAATAAATGTAATCTACTACTACTTGGTAATAAGCACCATATAAAATATTTGAGTTTTTTAAGCTCTTTGTTCTTTCCAAGCTTTTATGCGAAGCACTACTTGGTTCGTAATTTATCTGGATTTTAAGTGCTTTAAACCTTTTCAATGGCGTCTGCTTTATTCGGAGATCTGAATAACGGGTTTCAAAAATCAGTTATGATTTAAACATGAAATTGAGTTTTGACGAACGATTTTCCATACAGATAAACGGTCTAATATGTATATCTTTTTAGTGTCATATTATTCATGTATTTTATACTTAAGCCAATGTTAAGGATGTTTTATTTATTTATAGTTCGAATTTTAATTGACATTATATTTTTGATTTAAACTCATTTAAAATGCAACGAGAAAGCACACTTATCTTTATAAACCTTCCTTACTAAAAAATACCTCTTACAATATCTTGGTTATAGAATGAACAGGTTACTCTCAGTCCGGGTTCACAACTAGTTGTGATGGAGAGGCTTAGTAGCTGTTGCCTGGTATAATAGTTGGCAAGTGAACAGGCAGTTCAACTGTTGTTAACTCATTACCGTCGCCCATGGTCATCTACAACACCCGAAGCGTTGCCAACAATCAAACAGTGGGCGCCGATAACTCACTCGCATTAGACGTAATGCGATAGAATAGTACATCAGCTTCATGCTGGTTTTCTGTGAGGCCGTTATACTGCTTCTGCTCGTTCGTGGCTCTACCTCTTTAAGTAATTTAACTGTTCATAGAGCAGTTTGGCCACTCTTCCTATCCTCTGAGAGGGCCCTCTATGTGCTATTGTACCGCTGATGTAGCAGTAGAGGGGCGGCAGGTCCCAGGGAGTGTCAGTATTGCATTGTACCATTCTCTCTTCCCTACGCAGTCGAAACGTAATGAGCGTCAGAACTACAGACTAGGTCCAACGCTAGAGGTTGGAAAGCCTGCTGCTTGTTATTTCCTGGTTCCTATTTTAGCTTATTTTAAAGAATATAATGCATGAAAGTCAATGGACATTGTAAATTTTATTGTAGAAAAACAAATTTTTGCAAGTTTTCATCAGTAGAACAATTGGCACGAAGTTACTAAATGCTGTTCGCTGGAGGCGGTGTTGGTACAAATCGTCACGTCACAGAAATGCTTTATGACGTACAGTGCTTAACGATACTCTCTTTATCTTTCTAACACAAGCTTGCTAACGAAACAAAGCGGGATTTTTTTTTTTTTTATTGTAATTATTTCATCTATATTTTTTTTATATTCCTTACACTTAAACGCTGTTGATTTATTTGATTGTCCCTGTCATTTAAAAAAGTAACATACAATAAAAAGAACTTCGTCGCTACCAGATGACATTTCACACAATTTTTTCCTTTGTTGTGTATTATCTTGTATTGTAACAATATTATGTGTAAAGAGTTCCCGGAATGCTTATCAGAACACCAGATCCCAATTCATTTCGTGACAAACTTCATTTGAAAATGTTCAATTTGTCTTACCAATAAGTGGTCTAAGACTAGTTTCTTGTATTCTAAAATGCAATGTCATGTTGAGACTGCGTATTAAATTACGTTAAATTTAAAATACCGACTATGGCATTTAATCAGAATAATTCAGTCTTATGTAATAAGTTAGGTACCCCTAGGAGTCTCTCCAAGATCAAGTGGATAAACTTAGATTGCTTTCTTACCAAACTAAATGCGCTGTAGTCTTGGTGAGAAATTGTTATTTGAATTTAGGGAAAGAAATTATTATTTTTTTAATTTTTTAAAATACATTGCCCTATAACCAACGCTACAAAAGATTATTGTGCTGTTGACAGTTGGAGAGCCTATTGTCGTGTAACGGTCTACTAAAGCTAAAGTTACAATATATGCATGTCGTCTTATGCCAACAACAACATATTTCCCACATTTTTCAAATTATAAAAAAAACAACAACCTACTCTAGCGACTTAATGATGTTAGCTTTGTACAAAACCTTAATGAAATGTATAGCCAATAAAACAAAACGGAGTAGTCGTCGTAGTAGTGTATATAATTTTAATTAAAGATATGGTAATGTAAAACAATAAGAACGACATATAAGACTAAGAGCGGCGGAGTATTGTTTAACTTTGCACATATTTTATTTTGAATCTCGCGAGAGCTCTCGGCCGCTTTTAAATAATATATTTATTTAGTTCTTGTTTGCAAGGCTGGCGTTATTGCATGTTTTTATAAGAAGATTTAAAAGACTAGCTAAGCAATTTCAAACTAACTTTATTTATTAATAAACAAATGTTTAATTTACTTAAGAATCATTAAAGTGGATAATTCTCACGGCATTCATTTTTCAATTCTCAGCTGTGAAATTGGAAAATTATTTTAGAACTAAAACGTAAATGAAACTATATTATTGCAACTTGTCTAAATCCTTCTCTTGTAAAATTGTCTATGATATTAAATAATCGCCCCTTATGTGCTAATTTATTTAATATGTGGAACTCTGTATTGGAATCTCTACAGAACGAAGTCCAAGTTGATAAAAATTATGAAAAGTGATAGATAACATTAGATAACTTCGTTATAATAGCAAAAATTTTATTTAACAGAATTCTAATATCTTCTAATGGCAAGTGATGTGAAAATACTTTTGACGATCAGCTGTTAAGCCTAATATTTTATTTTATTTTATTTTATTTTATTATGTATGGAAAACTTACAGCTAACATATAACTATTAACATATAAATAAATAGAAAAGAGATAGCCATTTACAAGTTCTCGCAAATAGATCAAGGAGTAATAACATGAGGTAGGTAGAGATTAATTAAACATTACAACAGATAGAGAACAAAGAGAAGTATAACAAAAGAAGTATAACAATAATAAATATTACACTAAATTATACATAAAAAAGCAAAATAAACACCATAAAACTTAAGTGGAGAAATATTTGGCAATCAATGGTACCCTTGGCTATTTTAGAAAGGAAGGATATGTCCGCAATTTTTCTCCGCTCGTACAAGGGAAGAGTATGGAATTTGATACATCGACTATTATAGTTAGGAATGTATTGTTTTGTTCTGAACTGTAAAAAGCGCAAAAATCGTTTTTGAATCCGCTCAATTCTGTCAATATATACATTATATTGTGGGTTCCAAATTTGGGAGGCATATTCCAAATGGCTACGGACAAAGGTACAGTATAGAATTTTAAATGTTTTTATGTTCTTGAAGTCGGTTGCAATCCTTAACATAAAACCCAGCGCTTTATTAGCTTTCATGATAATATAATCAATATGGGCATCGAACAGCAATTTAGAGTCGAAAATAATACCCAAATCTCTAATCGTATTCGTTCTGGTAATAGACGAATTAAGTAGCTTATAATCATAAATTATTGGCTCGGCTTTACGCGTGTATGAACAAATAAAGCATTTATCTATGTTCAGTTCAAGTTTGTTTATAGCACAATAAGATTCAAGATTATTTAAATCAGCTTGAAGAGTAGCACAACATGCAGGGTCTGAAATTGGGCACAATATTTTCATATCATCAGCAGAAAGAATTATTTTGGAAAACTTAAAACTTGAACTGATGTCATTGATAAAGATTAAGAAGAGTAATGGTCCCAATAAGGACCCTTGTGGGACGCCAGAAGGAATTTGTATTGATGAGGAATTATAACCATTGAGAACGACTGTCTGATTACGATTTTGAATATAGGATGTGAACCATCGAAACAACTGTTCTTTTATATCTGACAACCTGATTGACGTATAGTGTATATTATATATTATGACAGTATATTATATATTAGTGTAGTGTAGGTATAACCTGTACCGTGAGAGGGTATGGGTGGTAGTGAAATCTTAAACGTAGTGCTTTTCTAGTATTTGTTATCTAGCAAAACTAGTACTTAGTGCTATGGTACTTCGGTTTTTATAGTACTTTGATTCGGGACTGGGTAACATTGAACAAATGTAGGTACTGAAAAGTTTATGTATTTCATCAAAGTCAGTATATTTTTGGAGTTACAGAATTTACTTCTACTTCAATAGGCGCAGTCTAAAATCTATTCCAACTGTTTAGTTAGACGATTTAGATGAAGATACCCCGTCTCGACAATTACTATTCTTATAATATAAAATCCTTTTCATTAATTGTGATTTTCATCTTAATTTTCAAAGTAAAATGCAAAAATTAAATGGAAGAAAAGACCGAAGAGAAAATTGTAATTAGTAACTAATGATATGTGATCTGCTTCTAACACTTGTGTTATGTGAATAGTCGGTAGCGCTGAGCAAAACTAGTAAAGTTGCACAAACAGTTATGACAGATAACAAATGGGTCAGTGTGGACTGTGCCACACTTGCGTTCAAGAATGAATCCCAAGCTTTGTATAAAAGTAGATGAATGTAAGGAATGAATTGAGTGTACGATTTCGATTTGATATTACTACTAAACATGTAAAAAAATTACAAATAATGTTGGATAAAATTTAAAATTTGAAAACCACCGCTAAAATTAATGAGGCTCATGCTTGATGGTCTTGACATATTTCTAGTTCTTCTAAATTATAGCCATGGTACCTCAATATCCGGCCGCTTGATTCAGTATAGTCGACATCCTGAATTCAAATCTCGGTGTGGGTACCAGTGAAAAATTGCAATCTTTATGGCTGATTTCCTACAGCCTCTTGTATAGGCAGTACTTTTACACTCTAAGATATACACATTTATTTACACTGTAAGTAATATTTTTTTCTCTTAGATATACGCATTATCTCAGAAAAAAAAAATAAAGAACATTTGGAAGCTGTGTGACCAATCCGTGAATGAACTGTATCAACTGTATATTATACTATATATACGAGTACATATACTTTAATCTAACTCCTATCGTCTTGTCCATCGTGAGTAGTTTTTAATTATATTTCGAACAAAATCGAACTTCACGAAACAGGTACGCTTTTGTTGTCACATCCTCTTTGAACCTTAATTGCCTTTACGTTCGATAATTGTGGCATCCTGCGTGATGGCGGCGGAGCTTGCTATTACCAATTATGGTATCGTATACATTTCGTTAATAGGAGTTGCTTGCAAGTTTTAAGTATATAGTAAAAAAAGATAAGCTATTTTGTAGCGGGAGATTTAATATTTCCTAATTATAAGTCTGTCGCCAAATATTGTCAAAATAATGCACAATAAGTCATTCCTTTTGACTTTGTGTTAGTTTTAAAGACAAAAGCCTCATAAATTACCTTCAACTTATGGTACAACTTTCGCGTTTCGTCTGGTGAGTGAGGTAGCCGGAGCCCAATTTCCAAAAAGGTTGTCAACGCATTTGCAAACCCTCTGGTGTAGCAGATGTCTATGGGCGGCGGTATTCACTTAACATCAGGTGAACCGTCTGCTCGTTTGGCAACTTTTCACATAAAAAAAAAAAAAAAAAAAAAATTTACACTTTGTAAAATATACACTGACATATCATGAGCTATGTTATCTTCACATTACATTATTATAAACAGCACAATTAACTATACACCGGTGAAATAATATTTATTTTTTGATAGCTTTCTAGTTCTTGGAGTTCTTTTTAATATCGAAAGCTTTTGTTTCCATCGGCTTAGCCTTGCGGTTGAATGGATTTTTTTAAATATGAGTGTTTTCAGTCAGCCTACAGTTTTATTTTCATAGAAATACCACCTCAATATCTATGAAAGACTTTTTATGTAATCTTTGACACGCAAGCTAACAGATTATAATCACTGTTCAGATGGGTATTTCAAGGTCGCTACATGTACTTCAAGTTTTAGAAATTATTTGAAAATTTGATGAAACATACATTTTGTATATTAAATTTATTTGAAAAAAATCTGTCGTATAAAAATATATTTGAGTACAAAGAGTGAAGAGATTATGGTACAGCACCAAAGTAAAATTGTAATTTTATCGGTATTTGAGGTTGTTGATTAACATAATGTTAGCCATTGCGTAACTATCATGCGAAGGAATAAATTAATGAAACCGTTTTAGTTAAAAATAGAAGTAACAACAAAAGTCTCTAAATTTTAAGGCTAAATGTAACCAAAACGCTATAAGTTTTAAATATTTTCAAAATAACCATGATGCGGAAAAGTGTCTGAATAACTTGGGTTAACATTTTCACTGACATTATATCAAAATAAAGTATCTAGCAGTGAAGCAGATATACTCCATCGATGTATCTTAATAAACAGGTGCTTTGTAACACAATTTACATTCAGTTAAAGAGTATAGTTGACCCGTTTGAAATTGATAAAGAAAAGCAGTACGTATGTATGTATATACATATGCTTACTTTTGTTTATAAACCCAACTAGATGAGAAAATAAATAAATATCCCTCATAATAATAATAAGCCCCCTAAATAACCGCAAGTCTTGTTTGACCATCTTATCATGGAGGGGGCGGACACGCGAATGAGAAATGCGTGGCAAACGTGATTTTTTATTTCTTTAAAATCTAACCCCTTGATGTGAATTTATTCAGAAAATATTTTTAGACCGTACAAAAGTATATTTGCGATATATTCGAGCATAAAAGTTTTGTTTGAAGGATAATCATAGCCTCAGGCACGATGGCCGGCCCTTAACAAAGAATATTTGAAATTTTCAAATGACGCTTCTCTCTTCCGACGAACCGCCTGGTAGCGCCTTCCTTTAATTCAATAAACCCGTCTGAGTTTGTGTTCTACGGAATTTATTATAATCAAATATATTTATATTATTTCAAAAACCTCCTTTAACCAATGTGTGTATACTACCAAGAGATAAAAGTAATTAAAGTAAAGTAACAGCCTATAAATGTCCCACTGCTTGGCAGAGGCCATTATAGTGGGTATTAGGACATAGTCCACCACGCGGCCCCACTGCGTATTGGTGAACTTCACATATCTTCAAAATATTTATTTTTGTTATTATTTCGAAAAAATGCAGGTTTCCTCACGATGTTTTCCTTCATCGCTGAGAAGAGCCTTTAAGTATGCACTTAAAATTAATAATTTAATTGGTACCGGCACTGGTTATCGAAATCAGGTTGCTCGAGTATATCTTATCCTTTAAACGAGCAATTCTTGTATATATATATACAAGAATTGCTCGTTTAAAGGATAACATCGTGAGGATGCTATAATATATATATATATATATAATCGGAACCTCGGAATCGGCTCCGGCGATTTTCATGAAATTTAGTATGTGTTTTTTGTGTATGTGCGTAGATTCGGGGGCGAAAAATCGATCTAGCTAGGTTTTATTTTTAGAAAATGTCCTTTTATCCCTGTTTTCAGGGAATGAACAATATCATTCGAATATGACAGTAAATTTCGCCGCAAAATAAAATGTTATAATAGCTCGGTCGGTAATCGGGCGGCCCCAAAACAGACGGCCGTGGTTCGTATCACGATCATTTACACACTTATTTTTTTTTACTTTTTTTTCTATACCAGATCATTTTCTTTATTTTTTTATTTCCAAAATACATAATTTACAAAAAAACCCAGCAAAGCTCGGTCCTCTAGGTACTTAAATTAAAGGCCTAGTGTGCCTGGACGCTGAGCTATCACTGCTATTGTTATTGGCATTGTGTAAAAACGGTTAAATATAAAAATTTTAAATGTCTAAATTATAAAGCAGCACTTTGTTCTGCAGAAAACATGTCCGTTTTTTATTAGAGAAAAAGAAATAAGAAATGTAATGAGTAAAGAGCAAGTTATCTACAGAGAAGCATTACAATTGTATTCCGTATTGGGCAAAAATAAGAATACCTATAAATACTACGAAAATACAATGAAGTCAGCTAATATCATTTTATTTAAATCTAATATAGTAAATGGAAGTAAAATGTCTACAGCTGTATAATCAACATGGATTCTGGGCATGAACAATCGACCGCTCTGATGATGGAGAGTAAAAGAGCTCTATACAAATTCCGATATAATATCCCTTATCTTACATAACCTTTGTTGAAAATATCACAGAAGGATCAGTTAAGTACAAATTAGTTGGAATTTTGAAGTTGAAAGTACAACAGAAAAATTAGGTTACGCTAAGCATTGCTAAAAATGCAATAGAAACAAAGTAGATAATATATGTAGTAGTAGTAGATTTTCGCGCGGTGAGGATATCGGGTGCTTAGCTTAGTGGCTAGAGCATATGGACGCGTCATCCGGAAAAAGCATATACTAATCCTTGTAGGGGCTACAAAAAACTCCAATTTTATCCTCACATAAAAAAATATGTGTAAACTTATGTACACACGTATGAAGTTATACATCTTTAGCGTAAAGACATTTAATGCAATTGATAACGGTTTATCTAAATAACTAGGAATTATTGGTAAATGTTAAAAAATACCAACTTCATCATGCTTGGTTTCCATGGTAGTAACCATGGCAACCAAACATGATGAAGTTGTTTTTTAAGTATGTTCAATACAGGGGGGGTCAGCTCTATAGTTAGAAAATGCAAGCATGGGCACGATTCGTAAAAAAGAGATAATGCTCTACAAAAGAGCGAGAAAGTTGCATTACAGTTGCCACTGTTACCGTTCTGGAAGAACTCCTAATTAGGTAGATTTTACAACTGTGGAATGTAAATTATATATTATTGGCTACGTCCAATTCAACGGCCAAACAAAGACTTTGCATATGTTTTAAAACAATAAATAGTGTTGTGATTTGTGAGACAGAGACTCTTGCGAAATTGACGCTTTTTTAATTTTAATTTAGACCTTAAATAGTACTGTAAGAACCTTTTGATAATGACAGGGAAAAGAAGCATGATTTGTGCTAAGTGCGGCATAAATTCGAAGGACGATTCTTCTTTGACCTTTCATAGATTTCCTCTGCCATCCGTACGTGACTCTCTAAAGTAAGTAGATTTGGACATTTATTTACGAATTAAATCATTTTATACCTTATGAGGCTCTTATAAATAATAACATGAGCATTGACTATTTAACTGTGTTAAGGCCACGCAACAGTTTTCATTGTTGTATCACCTGTTTTCCGTCCGTCCGGGTTAGAAACACCGACCACAACCTCACAGAAAACTTGCGTAAACTAGAAGTGTTACACTTCTGTGTTTCGTCTGGTGAGTGAGGTAGCCGGGGCCCACTTTATTTAAAGGTGGCGACGTATTTTCAATCCTAAGGGGTTGCAAATGTCCATGGGTGGCTGTTATCACTTAAACTCAGGTGAACTACCAGCTCGTTTGCCACTTTCTCACATAAAAAAATATAAAATGTAAATAATTTCCCAAATTGATTTCAGAGCCAAAGTTTGGGCCAAGTTCTGCTTCCCGGATGAAGATTGGACATCTGACCAATCGCTGCGTAGTTTGTGCAAGCAGCATAAGATGCTATGTGGTAAACATTTTGATGATTCATCATTCACCAACAGCGATAGAAAAAGAATGAATAAGTTTGCCATTCCAAATGAAGCTCATTACATATTGGCAGAGTTAAGAAATAAGTTGTTTAATTCATCTGCAGAAAAACCCATAACACAGGTAAGCATTTCTGATATATAAGGTAATTTTGTAGAGAAACTATTTTGCTACTAAATTAGAAAGCCAGATTTAATTTTGCTATACATAAGCAAAAATCGATTCAAAATGCTAAGTAACAAACAGTTACCAACACACAACATTTGACAAGAATTATGAATATTAACAATTATTATTAAAGTTAAACTTACACAATTTTTATAGTGTAAATATATCTGGTGATGACATACACTTATGGCGATGACAATAAGGCCCAGAGAAGTAATCTGTGTGATGTGACTTAGCTAGTTGTTTAAATGCAAGGTTTTTAAATTACTTTCTAATTAATTACCAATATGGACATAATTATATCCATTCTTGAAAGAAAACCTTATAAATAATTTCATAGATAGTTATTGTGGTACCTTTTGTGTTGCCAATAATAATGATAGTAAGTAGGTTTGAAGGGGGGGATACAGGTTAGATTCTCACTACATGTCAAAATGTGTATATGACAATCTTTAGATATTCATCTCTAGATAACATAATTATTACAAATGGATCATGGTGCTTCAACTAGTACTTCACAGAATTCAATTTCTATGGAATTTGTTAACGAAAATAAACTGTCAACCCAAAATTTGGCTAAGGTAATTTGAATACAATAATCATAATAATATTTATTTATATTTTAGTATATTATTATTACCTCATGGCAGTCTATGGGGAAGGCCTATGTCCGGCAGTGGACAAGTAGACTGAAATGATGATGTATATTATTTGAGCATACCAATACTGGACTATCCCAGCTGGCTACAAAATTTTGCTGCGAGACCAGTATTATAATAAACACTCTTAGCACTTTGTTATCTTTTAGAAGTTGGCCCCATTCAATATAAGCAAAACACAACAGCTGAAAGAATGGTTTCTTTAAGCTGTTTTCTTTTCTCACAATTATCTACAATGAAATAAATAAGATAAAAAAATGTAGACTCAATTGAACTTGCATTATTGTGTACATAATTATGGTGCTTATCAATTTTTTATGTTTACAGGAATCAAAATCTCACAAAAATCATGGGATTATAAAGGAAATTGATGTCAAAACCTTAGCCGATTTAACACCCAGAGAGCAACAGTTGTATAAACGATGCAGGAAAAACTTATCTGAAATTTTAAGACTGAGAAAAAAATTCGCAAAAGTTAATAAGCAAAGTAGAAATTTTATTAGTTCTTTAGAATCAAACAGTGCTGTCAATAACATTATTAAAAGTAAATTGAGTTACTCATCATATTTGTTACTGCAAAACCAGCTAAAAAATAACTCAAGAAAGCTAGCTGGATGGAGGTGGACACTAGATGATAAAGTTTTGGCCTTGAGCATATATAAAAAATCCAGTTCTTGCTACAGGCTTCTTCGAAGGTTATTTTGTTTACCCAGCATTAGCTCACTTAAGTCTTTACTCAATAAAGTACCAATGCAGTGTGGAATAAATGAACAAATAGTTCACACTCTTAAAGACATAACAGAAAAAAGAACTGTTCAAGAGAATTTGTGCATGTTGGCTTTTGATGAAATGGCTATTAGAAAAAATCTTACATACAACATTAAACTGGACCAAATTGATGGTTATCAAGATCATGCTGCACAGGGACGGACCGAACAAGTAGCAAGCAAAGCTTTAACTTTTATGGCTATAGGAGTCAGAGAAAATTGGAAACAGCCAATAGCTTTTTATTTTTCTGGAGCTTATGTTACAGCAGACAGGCTTGCTATAATTATCAAAGAGGTGAGTTTTTCCCTATTAGTAAACATGTCGAATAAAGAATTAAGTAACTGTTGAACAAATGAGGCATCATAGCCTAAGCCGGAAGCAACCAGCTAAATGGCAAGCAATAATAGCATAATTAAAACAATTCTGTTTTTTCAGGTCTTGAACACATGTTTTACATCTGGGTTGACAGGTAATTGGCACAGTATGTGACTGTGAATACTCTAGTGTTATGCGCGTCAAATCTGCAATACATGACAACCCACTATCAGTATATTCACTCATTTCATATATTCCCGCGCTACGGGTTAGTTTCGGTGGCATACACTGGAGCGCTAGTGAGCTCCGTGTACGCATTTCAAATGTATGGAGTTGTCATTCTTCTCGTGAGAGTATTAGTGTTCTGTGGTTCAATAACACCTTGTGTACGTGTGTGCCGAACGCCTTTCTGAACCAATTTTATAATAAAAAGTGCAGGTAATTTACATGATTACATCATTAAAACAATTTTGACTCCTAAAATAAACAGCAATTAGGTCTCTATACGTGCGGTATTTTCTACTAAACTTAGCATTAGCATTTTATTTAAATTATTTTTTTATATGATAGTTCTTGAAGAGCTTGTGAATAGTATTTCAACCGCAAAGCAAAACCAATGAAAGCGGATGTTTTCATTAGTTTTTCAGTGCGGTTGAATGATCTTTCACGGGTGTGTGTATTTAATCTCCTTTCTTATGTTCATAAAATGACCGCGTCCTAGAAGAATATTTATTAAAGAATTTTAATGCACGGTGCACGAGCAAAAGGTTAAAAATTAACATGACTTAAAAAATTTACTTGAATCTCTCTTTTTCTATTTAAATTGTGGTTAATTGTAAAATAGCTTTTTTAAAACAAGAGCTCAAAACACATGTATGATACACAATGAACACAAATACGAACATGTCACTTTTATGCCATAGTAATTCGTTTTAGTAAGTGATTTTATAATATCATTCTTTAGGTGACATAATCCATTAAAATTTCTTTCCAAATTGTAGAATAAAGCTTTTATCGATTTAAATATAATGCACATGGGCAGCTTCTATTTAGTACATTTTCACATGCCTTTGGAATTGTTAAGAATAAAATAAAATAATAATATTTAAAAATAACTAGCGACCCGCGCCGGCTTCGCGAGGATGCAATGTATTATACATATAAATCACTCTACCTAGTAAAAAAACCGTATAAAGATATGTTGCGTAGTTTTAAAAATCGTACACCCTCGTTCCAGGGCTCTTCTTGATATGTTGCGTAGTTTTAAAAAACTTAATTTGGAGGGCCGTACCACGATCGTGGGTTCTGATAATGCCCACGAGTTCTGCGTTCGATGAATCGTTATTAGTCTGACTGAAAAAAAAACATCAGTAAACTGAAAGTAAGAAAAGCTCACATTTTAAATGATATCTGTTGTTTACGAATTTTTAAAGGTTTTAATAAGTTAAAGATGAATTTTCTATGTACTACATAAACTAACCCTAAGAGATTGTAGGAGGAATTTTTCCTATAGCAGTCACGTTTAAAACTTAGTCAATTAATCTTACTGCGGCAAGAGTTTTTATAAGAAATTTATCCGCCCTATTTGCTAAGGGTAATATTTTTTTATGGTTAAAATAAAAGTCATATTTCAATATTTACTGATTATTCATTACTTACATTAACTTTTATAGTGGTCTTTTATCTGTTTTGAAGTGTTTAAATTATACGGAATAAATTATCAAAAATGGAACTCTTTATTAAGATTTTTTGTTTTCCAAAATTTTGTATCACATAGAACTCTAGGGTTCTTCTATGTTTGAAATAAAGTAACATCTTATACACCCCACTGCTTATTTATGATTGCTTTGTTCATTACAATAAATTTGCTTAATTATGTTTATAGTCCACGAATTTTTCAAGTTTCATAAAAATTTCAAATCTCTTGTCTTGTATCTTGTATTAACTGATGTTTTTGCTTTCAGTCCCAAGACTATTAAAGCTTCATCGGACGCAGAACCGGTGGGCTAGCCAGAACCCACGGGTTTGGACCCTCCGCTATGGGTAGGGTCGCGCATGTGCTCATGCGTGCGTTTAATTATGGCGTGTGTCATCTAAGGGCCGTCGAGGTCGCGGTTCGGACCGAGACCCCGACGGCCGTCGACTGTGCTTTTAGCTAATCGGTGGCTGGGAGCGGTGAAAACCGCCCCGGAACGCGGGTGTACCTTGTGTACGCGTTGTGTGGGTCTCGCCGTGCTCGGAGGCGAGGGCGAACTGGTGTGATTGTTGTTACACTAACTGTGGGTGTAGTGTTATCCGGCGGGACCCCCGGCGGTGGGTCCATCGTATCTAAGTCCTCTTCGTCGACCGGGTCGATGAGGACGTTTCGCGGGCGACGCTTGTTTACGTTCGCGTTAGTGTCCGGTTGGTAGTTTGCTGCGCTTACCACCAGAGGGTTGGGATGATGCTGGACTCTATCGAAGAACCGTTTTGTCAAATCTTTAAAATGTGCGCGAATCGTCGGGAGTCTGCAATCGCTGTGCAGGTCGACGTTGCGCTGATACCACTGCGCACCGGTTGCGCGGCGGATAAACTTATTTTGTACTATTTGCAACTTGTACAAGCGAGTAGGGTGCGTGTGGGCGAAGATCATACATGCGTAGGACATAATAGGCCGTAAGCAGGTCTTATATAATAATAATTTGTGCCTTAAGGGCATTTTACTTTTAGCATTAGTTAAATTGTGTAGCCGGCCGGAGACGAACGCGGCTCTATTACGAACGTTATTAATATGCGTAGTAAATGACATACGCGAGTCGAAAGTGACTCCTAAGTATTTGACCTTTTTCTCCCAGGGGAGCGGTTGGCCATAAAGGGATATTTGCCCCAACTTTCTGCATTGGCGAGGGCCATTATAAGATGTGACGGGTAGGTACTTCGTGTGAAGTGAATCGCCACGCTCTTTTCGGGATTTATTTCTATTCTCCATTTGCGGAACCAATCGCCGAGGCGGTCGGCGGCGCTTTGGAGTCGAGTGGTTAGTATTCTATGGTTGCGGTCTGAATAAAAGAGCGCGGTGTCATCCGCGAAAAGCGCGAGATTGACGTGGGGGTCTTTGGGTATATCGCTCGTGTAGAGCGTAAAGAGCAAAGGTGAGAGGCAGGAGCCTTGTGGTACGCCGGCCGTGAGGCGGCGGCTTGTGGAGAGGGTGCCCTCGACTCGATATCGAAAAGAGCGATTCAACAAAAAGGCCCGGATGGTGTGTACGAGCCTATCTGGCACTTTGAGTGTGTACAGCTTGTAAAGCAAGCCGTTGTGCCAGACTTTGTCGAATGCTTTTGCGACATCGAAGAAGAGAGCCCCTGTGCTGATGTGTTTGGGGTGGTTTTTAGGCCTTTTAGGATGTGCTCCGTTAGAAGGTATAACTGGTCGGGACATGAGTGTCTAGCTCCAAAGCCGAATTGTTCCGTCGGCAGAAGGCGTTGGAAAATACGCCTTTGAGCCTGTTTAACAAGAGCCGCTCGTAGAGCTTCCCCAGGCAACTGACGAGGCTGATGGGACGATAGCTAGAGGGCTGATTAGCTGGTTTATTCGGCTTGCGAATGCCGATAACCATGGTTTGCTTCCAGTCGTCCGGAAAGGAGCAACTGGAGAGAAGGGTATTGAAAATGGTCGCCAGTAAACAGATAAGCGGCCCAGGGAGAGCTTTGAGAATTTTATTACTTATATTACCTGGGCCCGGGGCGGATTTTGGTTTTAAAATTTTTAATAATATCTTGGACCTCTTCGGGGGTCACTGAATTTAAAGGTTCGCCTTCCGGTGGAAGCGCAGCCCTAGTCTCAATTACGTGGTCCACCTCCGTTAGGTGGACTGAATCGGTGTGTTCGCGCGATGGCGTACATTGCTGCTCTAGGTTGTCCGCAAAGCATTCGGCTTTTTCGGAGTCATCTAGGGCTACTGAAGCGCTATTAGGTCTAACTAACGGCGGTAGAGATTCGCGGGGGTCTGCTTTCAGACTGCGGGCCAACCGCCAGTAGGCGTTTTGCGATGGCTCGATGTTCTCTAGGAGAGTGTCCCACGTTGTGTGTCGGTGTTCCGATACACGATCTTTGACTTCTAGCTGAAGGCGTCGAAGTAGAGTTCGGTTCGATTCCGATCGGTATCGGTCGAAGGCGCGTTTGGCTGCATTTTTCTGTCTAATTAGCAGTCTTAGGTCGGGCGGAAAGTTGAACCGTCGGTCGCCCGACAGTTTCACCGTCCGTTCCGAGTCTGCGACTGCGGAAGAAATAGTTTCGCGGAGACTCGCTATCGCTCGATTTGCGTCATCGAACGTAGCTATCGTCTCGGGTAAGTCTACTAAGTCCTGGGGGTCCAAGGCCTTGAGTTTGACCTTAAGACGATGCCAGTCCACTACGGATTTGGTCGGAGGGACCGCGCCGGCGTTCTGGCCCAGTTTACACAGGACGGGCCGCTGGTCTGAGTCTAGTTCATGGATTGTCTCTATCGACTCGATGTCGAGCGAGACCTCCCTGAATAACATGATGTCTAGGACACTCGGTGACGCGTGTTGGTAGTTGTCCACCGTAGGATACCTAGTGGGAGTCGCGGGAGCGACTATGCTAAAGTTTAGGTTATCGGATAAGCTAAAGAGATGCTTTCCGTTGTTATTTGGGATGCTGTTGATGTCCCATGAGCCGTGTTTGCAGTTTAGATCTCCTGCAATTATCACGGAAGGGCCTAAGTTAAGAAGCGTATCTAGGTCGCTTTGAAGTAAGGTTTTATTCCCCGAGAGTTAGGCTGAGACTAGTACAAGCGGCCTGTGGCCGGTGAGCGCTAACCTACACGCGGAAGCCTCTATTTGACTTAGCTCTGGAATGTCGAGCGGGCAACAGTGCAAGAACCGTTTATAATAAATTAATGTGCCTCCCAGACGGTTTGCTAACCGGTCCTGGCGGACAATATTGTAATTTGCGATTCTGGGATCGCGTACACTAGGTTTCAAGAATGTCTCTTGCACTAGGAAAATATCTACGTTGTAGTCGCGAAGGAATTCCGCGATTTCGTCCCTTTGACCCTTTATGCCGTTTGCGTTGAAATACGAAACAACCAGAGCCCGAGGTTTTGTTCTACCTGCGGTTGTACTTCCCATTAAGGTGTTTTTATGGGTCTAATTAACGACGCGGCGGAGCGCGGTTTTATTGCGCGGACTATTGTCTTTTACGGTTGGCTCGTAAAAGCCCAAAGGGCTTCCACAAGCGTTTTATGTTGGCTAATTGCCCTAAGACGCTCGTTGCCAGATGTGGCGGCCGCTATTTTAGCGGACAATACGGCGAGTTCCTGCCTATTGATCCTATCTAATAGGCTGCAGATGTTTGCGATTTGCGCGAATGGGTCGTCTTTGTTTTCCGCGAAAACTGACGGAGTTGGCTGCACCTGCGACCGCGGCGCCGTTTGAGAGGCGGGCAGCTGTTGTGCGATCGGTCGTGAGGCGACCGGGATTACCGGCGTGGTTACCTGCGCGGCCACCTTGGGTTTCGCCCAGGCGTTAGTGACGGGTACGGGCGCGGGAACGTATTTAACGGGCGCGGGTTTGGGCAACGTAGATTTCGCGGGAGATTTTCTCGCGGGAGTTTTCGGGGCCTTAGCGCAGCCTCTATAACTAGCCGGGTGGCCGGTAGCGTGACAGTTTACGCAGTCAGGTGGATCTGCGCAATCTTTTGGCCTCGTGCACTCGGTTGTGCCGTGGTCACCGGTGCATTTGACGCACCTAGGGTGAGCGAAGCAATTATTGGCCGTGTGGCCAAAATGTTGACAGTTGTGGCACTGTGCCACAACACCTGATTTGCGCGGGGGCTCGATGACTAAGTCACAAATCTCTTGTCGGTGGAGTGGTGTGGAACATTATTTTTATATCTATCTATCATTATTTCATATATCATAATGGATCATTTTTATTTCTTGTTTTTCTTCAGAAAACAATGCATTACAAACAGTGTTGATTGACATTTGATAATGCTTAAATATCACAATCTCTATCATCCGCTGCCTTTTTTATTGTATTGCAGTGTATGTATAGATCTGATTCTTCCTTTTGCACTTCTTCGTTCACGATCTAATATACTTAAATGAATATAGGTACTTCGAAAACGACAAAACTTTTAATGATTTTGTCTCAGAAAACTGAATCGTTAAGAACTCGATTACAACATTGATGTTTGTTATTTGTCACATCGTCGACTTAGTAAAGTATTGTAGATAAACTACATATATGATTGTCGATGAATCACGATTCTATGTTTTGCAAATTCACTTTGAATATTTCAATTGATTGAAGAAAATAATGCCATTCCTTACATTATAAAATCTGTAATAAATCTTTCATAAATATTTCCATGTTTGTGAATGATATTTGCTTGATTTTTATTTTTATGCACAAATAGGTAAAATTTTTAAAAATTGTTAATTTGAATGTTAAACTATTTTTTCGATATTATCAGCATGACATAATTTCGGCCGAATAGTATTTTAACTACGAACGTTTCGAACAATTTGTAGAGCTGAAAAATTGAAAACTTGCTTATGCAAACTATTGGGTTTCATCACCGTCACTATGCAAAAATTCAAGTGTTTCTATTTAAAAATAGAAACATTAGTTATTTATCTTTTGTATTTAGCAATGTTAATCGAACCATCGTGTTTTAGTGCCTAAAGTGTTGTTTAAACTTAATCAGTTTACGAAGTATACAAATTCCTAATTGATTTGCTTTGTAACCAAAGCGTTGGGGTCAAATAATTTGCTCTAATAGAAAATGCTTAATTATTACATTTACAAAACAAAAAGATCGAAACAATGTTTGAAAATAAAATTGACTTATAATGATTTCATATATATCGAATATATACTCGAATATTATAAATTGTAAATAATACTAATTTATAGATTTTAACATTTTGAACTATAGTTGCTTGTTACTTATTCTTGTTCCCGTACTTTTTAAAACTTTTCAGCATTCACAAACGAGAGAAAGAGCGAGAAAAGTGATCAGACTACTTTAGAATGGCTCAACCGTCATATAATCCTTACTAATGTTATAAACGCGAAAGTTTGTATGTATGGATGGATCCAAATCCTCACGGAGTAATGCATATTCCTCCCATTAATCATAAAAACAGATGAAACAGATTAGTTAATCTGTATAGTTATACAGAGTAAGAATCATAAAAAATAAATCAAACTAGCGTTGTTTTAGTTGCTTTAATCTCTCACACAGATGACCAGCGTGAATTGTAAATGTTATAGTATCTCTCTTGCCACCTTCTCACACATAGAAAAAAACACTATACTCATAATGGTTTAATTAAATAACTTGGAATTATGGCTACATATCAAAAAGTAGTTATTTGTTGTCATTACCAGCCAACTCATAAAAATATCAGTCAACCGTGAAGTTGTCGCTTTTGCTGTCGGTGTAGGCGCGTATCGTAAAAATTTTATCCTCAATTTTTTTCCAAACGCGCCGAAAGAAGTATATCTTAAAAAAAACATTTAATGTTCTTGCATACT
This sequence comes from Iphiclides podalirius, assembly GCA_933534255.1. Lineage (NCBI taxonomy): Eukaryota > Metazoa > Arthropoda > Insecta > Lepidoptera > Papilionidae > Iphiclides > Iphiclides podalirius. The sequence continues at coordinate 8,216,672 of OW152824.1, read as the reverse complement.
TGCATGTTATGCAGAACAATTGTTTAGCCGATCTTATTCATAACGAAAATAATTAAGACTATTATACAAAACTAGCTGTTGCCCGCGACTACGTCCGCGTGGAATAGGGTGAAAGCGAAAGATACAGATAGATATCTATACATATAATAAAAATGTAACTTGTCTTCGTCTGTACATGGAAGATATTTGAGAAAAACTTTTATTAAAGATCCCCTTTATTAACGCAATAGAACCCAAAACGATAGTTGTTAAAATTGTTGTCTGTGTCACGTATGTGATAAAATATATAAATTCACTCTCAGTTTACTTTTTTACTTTACTTACATCTATAACCTATAACTGACTCCAATGTAGGAGATAATGAATGGCGTCTATGGCGAAATGGGTATAAGTACTAAGTCGTGTTTGGTTTTCATTAGATTGTTGATGCACTTAAAAGCATATTTTTTAACTCAGTACGCTTGGGACTTGCTATAGCTCTCACTCGTGTTTCCAACAATTATAGTGGATTTTACAGTGTCAAATAATACGATCGATAATTATAAAAACATGTCAATTCCATTAATAATCTGCGGTAGGGCCAAGACTCAGCCAATATCAAGAAATAGCCAAGAATTAGAATTTTGCTGTTGCACGAATGGGCAGGTCCATCCAGGTCTGCCTCACAGTAGACCGCTGTGAAGTGGAAGTGTTTGATGAAAGTGGCGTAATAAAAGTTGACTGAGTAAAAATCCGGCACGCGAAACGATGAAATTTCCGTGAAATTAGCAAGCAAAATATGCACACTAATTTATCCGCGAAATTAGCAGGTATCTTTTGCCTGTGCACGGATATTCGTTACACCTGCTTTAGTTTATAGTGTGTTTGTCTTCATACATTTTTGTATAAATATTAAATCTAACCTTCCTAGATGAATTCTAACAGGTTAAATAGAAGAAATGCCTAAATAAATACATTTTAACCACGTATTCTTTTTGCAAACGTTAAATCCTCTAGCTAAAATATCCCAGCTACGAGCGCTTTCAAAACTTTTAATGGAGGTAATTTGGCTCGACATTCAAAACACCCAACAAGCCCGTTTCGAATATATTGAAGCAAAATGTTTTTTTCTACTAATAGTAAATACTCCAATATTTTCATTTCCCTTATTTCTTAAAGTTTCCATAAAAGATAACGCTCGCTTTTAATTCCATCTACTTGAGTGATTTGTACATTTTTAATGACCATCGCAGTGTAGGCCGATCTCTCACTATAGGACAACCTGTACATATGTGCGGGATGTTGATGGATGCAGGTGGCTCAGGATCGTACGTCATGGCAGTCTATGGGGGGGACCTATGTTCAGCAGTGGACTCAAACAGGCTGAAATGATGATGATGATGAGGAATTTGAGTTAGATCCCCGGTGCCAGCACCATTGAAAGTGCTGATTTATCACATGCTCAGCGTTGAAGGAAAACCTGCTAATTTTTGAAATAAAATCAAAAATAAATCGAAGTTATGTGAAGTCCTGTGACATGTGAACTACTGTGGTAGCGCCACGTGTTTGCTGTTGCATGAATGGGCAGCTCCGTCAGGGTTAGTACCATGACCTCACAGAAGTAGAAGTGTTCACTTCTGCGTTTCGTCTGGTGAGTGAAGTAGCTTTATTAAAAGATGGCAACGCATCTGCAACCTAATGGGTGTAGCAAATATCCATGGGCGGTGGTTATCACTTAACATCAGGTGAACGGCCAGCTCGTTTGCCCCTTTTGAAAAACAAAAAAAATAATCGTCAATGGACTGCGTCCTAATATCCCCTGTACAGAGGAGGTATTTGCCCAGCAGTGGGACATATACAGGCCGTTACTAAAGCCGTTAGTAAAGTATTATGTATAAGTACGAACGCATTAGGAATTTATTACTTGGGAAGATTATTTTACTTCATTACTCTCGTGCATTCGAGGCAATATATATGTCCGTTACAGTAAATATTTCTTAAAAGATTTAACAGGCTGCACCTGTTTCACACCTGGCCAAAGAACTCTGTACAGATGTTATAAGTGTATCGACCACGCGACCCCTTTTTTTTGGATTCCGTACCCAAAGGATAAAACGTGACCCTATTACTAAGACTCCGCTGTCTGTCGGTTTGCCACCAGCATTTTTGTCATTTTTATAGATAATGGTACTGAACCCTTAGTGCGCGAGTCCGGCTCGCACTTGTTATTCACCTATTTTATTTCACCGGCGAGCACGTGATAAGTCAGCACTTAAAATTGCAATGAAAAATGTCATTGGTGGGGCTATGAACTTATGGTATTACAATATATGGAAAAAAACGAGTACGCGCACAGAGCATCTGAGCTACGCTAAGATGAGTGAGTATAACATTTCATTTTATTAAAAAAATGTTCAAGGCCTTCTTCACTTCTCTTTAGCATTTTTACAAAGACGGGAAATAATACACAAATTTTAAATGTTCGTAGTAAAAACTAGTTTTGGTAGTACAAAAATCATTCTGCTACAGTTTGTTCGCACAAAGCTTGTTTTTTTTTATGCGAAAAGTTGTCAAACGAGCAGACGGTTCACCTTATGTTAAGTGAATACCGCCGCCCATAGACATCTGCCTCACTTGAGGGTTACAGATGCGTTGACAACCTTTTGAAAATTGGGCTCCGGCTACCTCACTCACCAGACGACACGCGAAAGTATTTGTCATACTTCCACTTTACGCTGGTCTTCTGTGAGGTCGTGGTACTTACCCGGACGGGCCTGCCCATTTGTTCAACAGCCGAGGCTGCTGCGTGGCCCTACCACCATAATGTTTTAGCTTGCTTGTTAGATGTTTTAGCCTAATCGCTTCCCTTTTCTGCTTGACAAATAGAAACAACATTGCTGCTATAGGCTTAGATTGGGATATAATAATGAATCAAATGAAAATCTTTTGTCACTGCTTACAATTGGTTTAAAGAGTTTAAGCTTGGTCTACGACCGAATCTCGGTGAAGATCTGCGTCAGGGCCGTGCTTCAACAGCGACATCTGGAGATAATATCAGTGCTGACTTATAATAAAGGAGATGAGAGTGACCGACCAACAGATTTGGGCAAAGTTGGGCGTTGGTAGTCAAGTACAAAAAATATAACACGACAATTTAGGCGTCAGGAAGCTTTGTATCAGATAGATTCCCTTCACTATGACAGAAGACCAGAAACGTGATCAGTGGGTGTTTCCTTTGAGGATCGGCCAACTAAAGAAAATCAGTCATCGAAGCAAGATCCTCCTTCACCACGCTCTGCGAAAAGCACACTTGAATATTTGATTATGGCAGGTTTCGAGATAATGAGTCATTCTCCCCAACCTGGCACCCCGCGACTTTCATTTATTCCCAAAAATAAAAGATAATCTTTTAGATATATGCTTCTATGCTGTTTTCCTCAGAGGTTCTATCGAATACGAAGATGTATGGAGAGGAATGGAGACTACTTCGAACAATAATAAAAGGAACTTTAGGATTACTAAGAACTTTCATTGTAGCCCACGTTTTTAAAAATAGTCGCCTTAGTGAAAGAAACGGGTTTATTAATAATATAATCTATTACATCCATGACATTTACATTGCATTTAAAGTTACTTGGGATTTTTGTATTTGATATCATTTCGTTAAAATAAGATATTCACGAGAATTTTTTTGCTAAATGTAGCGCGATGTTGTATTATTATAAAATGTAACGTGAATACTACAATAGTAACGAAAATCTGAAATAATTTTTTGTTTAGTTAAGTTAATTTAAACTTGCAATTATTATTTATTACATTCTCGATTGACTTGACGCTGTTCAAGCAACAAGAAATTTTATTACTAATGAGTGAAATGTTATTTACATCAATTGTTCGTCATCAATGTCTTAAAGTTTTCCTTAAATGAAAAATTGAGATAAATGAAAAATTGAGATAAATGAAAAATATACCTATTAAAACACCCTAAAAGACAATCTAATAATAAAAATAAATTTTCTAGTGAAGCGTTGAAAATGTAGATTTACATTGTTTCGGATTAAAATTGTTTCGGTAATAAACTGTATCTACTATGAAATTTTTTAATTAATCTTCACATGAAAACCCTTCGCAATTAAGATTAAATAAACAAATAGAAAGAGTGGGCCTGGCTACCTCACTCATCCAACGTTAGGTTAAAGTATAACACTACCAATGAACGAGCCTGTCCATTTCTGCAATAGCACAAAACCCATTTTATTAACTGCTTTATAGCATATTAAAAGATAAACATATTAGGCATAATACATCGCGCGTGGTCTGCAATTTATCCTTTTAAAATTCCCGGCACACTTATACTGCAATTATAGCCGAATCCTAACTGAGTATTGCACAACCTGCATTTACCGTTAAGCTCGTCTTAAAATATAATATATGTATTGTACACAAATACTTTATTAAATAACAATTTACACTAATCGAAAAACATAACGTAAAAATATTATATAAATAATAATATATTAATAAATATTGCGAATAAAATGATCAATATATCTATTACCGTCATGTTAGCACAAGGAGTAATTCTTGTATATATAAATTTTCAATTAGCTGTTTCAAAGCAGAAACTAAAATATCTCTCTTTTTAAAAGTTGAGAATGAGCCACTTTTTAATTAAATTTACACAGTCATAATTTTCATTTAGGTCAAATTTTCAGGTCAGCGATTGTTTAACTTTCGTTTTCAACTTCATCGTCAAGTACTTACTATGAGGCAAGTTGGGCATAGTTTTTTCGATGAATAAATACCGATCTAATTTTGTCCAATATTATTATTTTGTCCTACGATGACTGATATGTACTTGAAGTCGATAGTTATTTTTAATACCCAGCGTTCTATGGAAACAATGAACAAATAAAAATCTTATAAAAAGTTTGCCGATAAAGACATTTTAACGATAAAAGGTAGTAATCATAGAGCACCACTCTCTGTATGGTATATAGGTACATGAGAAAAAGGCATTTTATATTTTTAATAGAATGATCTTGTATTTACGCGATTACACATTAAATGAAACTAATTTTACGGATTTATCGCGTTTATTGTTAATTTCAATTCCCGACGTTTCGAACCCTTTACAGCGTTCATGGACACGGGACGGACTATCGGAATAGAAATATTTTTTTGTCTAGTTTTAGTAAACAAGAGCGCTGGTACTACAAACAAAAAATTGTTATCATTTCCCAGACGAAACGAGCTACGAGCTATGAAAATGTTTAATTAAGCTTAACGAAAAATTTTGTACTATAACATTTTTATTGATCTAATATTAACGAAAAATATACCTATAAACTATATAACTTAGTGTCCAGACACTCGGGCGCTCGCTTTAGACCAATACGCGATGCCGGTTCAATGAAATTTTAAATGGCGATTTATCACGTGCTCAGCGTTGAAGAATAACATGGGGAACAAACTTGACTATTCTCGAAAAAATAATAAAAAATAAACTGGAAAATATGTGAAGTTTGCCAATCCATAGAAGGGCCACATGTTAGACTATGCCATGATAATCTCTGTACAGAGGAGGCCTTTGTCAGAAGTGGGATACATACAGGCTATTCTGCACTTCACTTTTAATTTTTTGTGTTAAGGTGGAATTTATCTGGCAATAAAATGTCACCTATGTAATACTTGAAATATAACGGTAATATGGGAAGCTCATTTAAACTGAAACCGCTGAGCTTACGCGCAAATTGGCTAGTGGCCATCGGGCAGGATAAACAGCTGTTATTGGCATGCTCATAATTTGTTTGTGTTTGCGTGCAGTTTTTGTTATAATCATTGTATAATAAGCTTGCAATGTGTACACCTTTTTATGGTATAATTAGTTAAAGTAAGAGCACTAACATACAATTTATAATTATATTGATTTGTACCATGAACATAAAATTTGAGACAAATATGAAACACCCAAAATATAGTACAAAAGACATTAAATGTATTTGATAACGGTTTAATTTAATAACTTTCAAATATAGATAAAAGGGTAAAAATTTGTTATTTGTTGCCATATATAATACATAATACTGACAAGTTGGTTGCTTTGTAACCAACTTCATCATGTCGCTTATTAGCTGTCAGTGTGCGCGCGCATGGTAAAAATTTTACTCTCACAATTTTTTCCAAGCGCGCCAAATAAAGTAGAACGTCAAAAATAAATAAAATAAACAAGTATTATTATAATAAACCAGTATTATGTCATGCATGAAAATGTACCTGTAGAAATATCTGTTTAAGGCCGAGTGTATATTAACAAAACTTCGTTATAAATAAAATAAATATAAATACTGGCAGTCTAGACATTTAACAAAACTATCTACATACAATCAATTATGAACTCATCAATTATGATTGAGAATTATGATTCTGAATCGAATGACACCTCAATCATAATTTTCGGAGAAGCCAAAAAAATTTTGACCTAAAAAGCACTCTTTGACTGCGCATGCATGCGCATGCATGCGCTCGCTGGGGACACTCGTTGGTTGTGTAACTAAATAATGCCGAACTACAGGAAGCAGAAGAACGTATCTTTCTTTCCACCAAGTTAAAGGGTCATCGTCATTTGCCACACGTTTTTCCGTTAAGTATCCTGTGATCGTTTTACGGATTTAAAGGTGAACAGGAGTTATAGTAGAGTGTAGTTTTTTTAAACTAATAATTTTCAAAAAAAAATAATTAAATAAAGAAGAAACAATTGAAACTGATTCATACATTCAGAAACTTTTTCATTCGTTGCCACAGCATCGCGTTACAAGTCTCTCCTTCTTACATTATGTTTTATCTCTTTTAAATTCATTCAACCCATTCATATGCTTTGTGACCTTTACAAATGAACTTTATTGTTAATAGAGTAAGCTAACAGACATATTTTTTATAATTTATTGTGGCTTAACTGACTACACTAGCATATGTATATTCTATACACAGCAAATGTAGCTTATGTATTGAAACACATTTCAACGTTAGGTACAAAGGTTTTCATACTGATTAAATTAGTAAATTACTTAAAACTTGTTTGCAAATGATTAAATGCGATTGTTTTTTGTTGAAATTGTGTAAAATAAAAATACAGATTAAATTTAAATAACTTAAATGTGCAAGTAAAATACTAAGACTACGATCTTAAAGGAGACGTAAAAACATTTAACACTTTTTGTTTTGTAGAGGCCAAAGAACTAACGAATATATAGGTAATGAGTCTAATAGTATTGCATATGAAGTTTTACGATGCACAGGAGAATTCTGGCCGAATATTATCTTACAATGAGGCAAATTAAACGTTTCCCTATTATGAATAGGCCTACTGTATGCGGAATAGAAAAGTGTTAACGCTCTAATAACGATGGGGACTAAAGACGCTATTTATTAATCTACAGACAAACATTATGTCAGCACTACCTTTCTGCGCTAAGAAAGGAATTTCAATAATTGAAATTTTAATTTTTTTTATAGTGCTAATTTCTGCACTTAAGATGAAACATTGAAATTTGTAGAAAAAAGGATGGAAAGTTCTTTACCGCTGCGGGACTGAATCCACATCTTCCGGATTCGCGCCTAAACGTTTTAACCAAAAGCTAGATGAGTACCACACCGATGAAAATATACACTGTGCATTCGCATTTCAAGCAAACTAACGTCACAATAAACAAACATTTCAAAAAACTAATCAAAATAGAGAGCAGTCTAGTTCTTGTATCTTGTATTAACTGATGTTTGTGTCTTTCAGTTTTTCAGTCCCGAGACTATTAAAGCTTTATCTGAGGGAAGAACCGGTGGGCTAGCCAGAACCCATGGGTTTGGGCCTAGTTGTGGGTGTTTGGGAAGTCTAGTTCAATACCTGGCAGCAGTGCAGTTTAGGTTATAAATGTAGACAAGTCGTTGTCGGTTAGAGATCCAAGTGACAATTTCTTATATATGAGTTAGGGGAAAGCGATACGTTTCAAAAATTAGTTACTATTGGCTATATCAAATTGATAATTTAACAAATACAAGTTTTAATGTAAAATAAGATAACTAAGGATCATTTTGATATTACATGAAAATAGATATTTTTCTATTATCATTTTTCATTTTGTGGTGATCGTCACTGTGAGCTTTTATTTACGGCATGAGTTTTTATTTGTCTAAGAAGCCGAGTTTGTAGTTCCTAATCATTGGAAATAGTAAATATGATGGAAAAGAAACTCGGTGAAAATCTCATTAAAAAAATATTAGTCCTCTATTTAATTCAATTTCAACCTTAATTGTGACATTTATTAAATTAGAATTTCATATTTTAACGTAACTCCACCACCAGTCCATAAGTTAATTCAATATTATATGTCAATAAACGTACCTATTTTGTCTGTTGTCACTAAGAAGTTGGTGGTTATAGCAAAAAGTATGCGTTAAAACCTTATAGCTCTTATTGGCAAGCTCGTAATTCGATTCTGTTAACGTGTAGTTTTTTATACCAAGCGCTTTGACTTGTACGAAAGTGCTTCGGTTTGTAAACACTGAGCGAATACATTACTTTTAATTAATATTAAAAGGACATTTTTAAACTATTTCGATGCTCTAGCTTACTAAATATCTTTTCCCCGTCACCTTGTAATATGAATAATCTTCAAGAATTGAGCATTTTTTTTATTTAAAATACCTTTTATGGTACTCATTTGATATTAGAAAACACGTATTAGCACAAAGCATGCATGTAGTTTTGACCCAATGAATATTTTACAAGTTAACTTGAAAAGGGAAAGAAACACTGTGTACCATGTTCCAAGATTTTACGCAACTTTACACTTCAATTTTTTTTTAATCTTAAATTCAATACGGGCTTTTTATTATAAAAACTTCATCGTTTTTCAAGCGTCTTGTATCGCTTCCTCAATCAAAGCGATTAAAAGTAGAAATGAAAAAAGACATTTTAATCTTCATCGGGACACTTGGAGGCGAAGCGACCACACTCCTTAATGTTTTAGCATTATTTCTAGATTCGAGTCTATACTTAACTTTCCAGAAATACCTCTTCTTGAAAAAAAAAACACAACTCATTTCTAAATTAAACGCCCTGGTCCTTAATTCAAAAATTGTAAACATTGAGTCGCTTCGCCTCCTAGGTGCTACATTTTAAAATTTGAGGAGTCATCTAGACATGGCATATGCTCTATAATTTTTTTTTTCTTTTTGTACCAATTCACATATGTGTTACGTTGTTCTACCATTTGGATGCATATCCCTCTTTTAAATCGTCTTGATGATCTGATTAGGAAAACTGTTAACGAAGTTTAAAAGTGCTGTTTAAATGATAACTCTCTCCCCATCAGACTCGGTGGCATTCGAAAGTTATCTAGCGTAGCGCTACTGGTGTTCTTGTGATCAGCCCATAATACGTTAAATCAGTAATATTATTAGACCATCAATTGGTGAAGAGGTTTCGTATTTGACTGATGCCAAGGAAGCTTAGCTTGCTGAAGTTGCGTTGAACCAAGATTTCCCGATAAATCCAGCTTCGCAGAGGCTTCGGGAAGAGCCGCCAGCTTTACAGAGCGGATTCGTCTTCTGGCGAGTGTGGAGGAAGAGTCGGGCTACTAGTTGAATGCATTGCCTTGAGTGCATATAGGCACTCTGCTAGACAAGAATTCATTTTCTTTTGCAGTTAGCAAGGGCACGATGGTAAAAGGCCTGACGACGCTGGAAAACGGGCGCACTTTAGTCCGGGATGCGACTTGTGTTGAAACGTTAGCGTCGTCGCATGTTTCGGAACTGCTCGCAAGGCAGGCTCTACTGGAACGACGGCGGAGTGTATGAAACGCCGGAAATATATAGCCCTTCGCGAAGGATATATATTTGTGCCGTTTGGCGTAGAAACACTCGGGCCATGGGACGCGGACCAGACGCGAAACGTTTGTACAAAGATGACTTAAGAGCTGGCTCGTACTTTGGCCAGCGAATCAGCCTCGCGATACAGCGTGGCAACTCGACCAGCCTGCTAGGCACGCTGCCCATAGACAGTGTTGATTTGGCCAGCATTTTTATCAAGTTTAGTTCTAATGCTAACTTTATTTGTATTATAGTAATATTTTTTGTAAGATTAGCTTAATTTTATATAATATGTGTGTTAATAAATCGACTGTATGTGTCAAATATCTACATCTGAGCAAAATTTCCAATTTAAAAATAAAATAACAATAAAAAAATAAAAACATAAACTTATGTTTTTGGTTGCAGTTAATTAATATAGCATTTAAATTTCGTATTAAATAATTGCTGTACTAAATTTTGCAACTAAGTATTGCTAGCATTCATATAAAATTTGGCAATATGCCACTTAGTCGTATTAAGCTAGAAACGGCCAACAATTTGATTCCGTACACCGATGAATTTATGCCTGCGCTAAATATTAAGCATATCGTGCTCACATTCTGTTTGCACATAATGCTTTACTGGGGATAAAATTTATGACAGAAATATTATTTAAAATATAATACCATAAATTGTTATCTATATATTATAAAATGTTAATATATATATATATCTTACGATCGTTGTCCATTAGACTAAAAATAAGTGTAGACCGTTATTTGGTTCAAGTTATAATGATAAACTAACTAATAATATGCACATTAACTTTGGAATTCAATAATGATATAAAAACATATAAATAGAAGTAGGTATGAGTAAACAGAAGTTACGATTATATTTTAATATAAATATTATATTTTAATATAAAACTATTTAAATGCAGATATTTACAATTCATTGTGATATATATAACAAGTACCTGGAGGACCGTTTTTTTTTGGTAAATCGTGTATCTTCGATATTACAATTAGATACAAATTACTAAGTAATGAAATATGCATAATATTTTTCGATCTTACCGACCTAATAATAAGAAAATATGAACTGGTGTTTTTCACAAAAGAAACAACTTTAAAAAAAAGGAAAAAAAGAACAAAATCATCTGGATCAACAAAAAATAAAAGATAAAGAAAGCAATGATCTGGAATCGAAAAAAAGTAAAAAAAAAAGAGTGTGTAAATGATCGTGACACGAACCGCGGCCGTATGTTTTGGGACGGCCCGATTACCGACCGAGCTATTATAACATTTCTTTTTGCGGCGAAATTTACCGTCATATTCGAATGATATTTTTCATTCCCTGAAAAAAGGGATAAAAGGATATTTTCTAAAAATGAAACCTAGCTAGATCGATTTTTCGCCCCCGAATCTACGCTCATACTAAATTTCATGAAAATCGAAATATACAAGAATTGCTCGTTTATATATAACAGTATAAATAATGGTAAAAGTAGTACCTATAAGGAACAGTAATAAAAATATTTAATAAAAACAATCGTATGGTTGGCATTGCATTCTCATATGAATCTGGATGTTAAATAGTTAAGCAGGCGTCCATAGTCAACGCAGTGGATTCTAGTACACTGGATGAAATCTATTCACTTTTGACGTGAAGATGCCCACGTCATTTCGGAAGGAAAGACAGATGCAGACAATTTAAAGCCTATGTCTTATTCTGATGTATAAGCTATAATATTGTAAAATTTCATAAAAATCTATTCAGTCGTTTTTGCGTGAAAGAGTAACAAACATCCATCCATACATACAAACTTTCGCCTTTATAATATTAGTAAGCATGTATTTATTAATATATATATTTTATGTATATCAGTCTTTCTATCTGAATGATACGCCTTCAGCCTATTCTACGCAGACGCAGTCGCGGGCAGCAGCTAGTTATTCTCTATTTATGAGACGAGTCGGTACGGCTATCGGCGGTACTATTGAAGTTAAAGTGTAACTAGGCTTGGTCTGTGTCGATCGCAAAATGCGCGTATTCAACTGGTAGATCCTTCCGTATATTATTCTGAAGTTCTGTATATTAGTAGTTCTATTGCGAGAAGAGCGGTTTGGCAGATATGCTTGAATAGTGTGACTGAGTCTTTCTGGCATGGTCAGCGAACATTTTTTAAAGCAAGCTGTTTTTCGAAGACTTTTTTTATGGAGAAAAGGGGCAAACGAGCAGGAGGCTCACCTGATGGTAGGTGATTACCGCCGCCCATGAATGGCAACACCCAATGGCTTACAAATGCATTGCCGGCCTTTTAGAAAAGAGTATACTCTTCTTGAAGGTTCCCAGGTCGTAACGGTTCGGAAGATCGCCGGTGGCAGCTGGTTGTGCGAGGCAGGAAATGCCTTGAAAATCGCGCTGTTGTGGAACGCTGGACATCGAGGTGGTATGGATGAAAATTTTGGTTCTGGCGCGATGTCCGATGACGGAATTCAGCCGCCGGGATCAATCCAAACAATTCCTCGGAACACTCCCCGTGATAAATGCGATGATGGTACCTTTGCAATATTAAAGAAAGCATTGCATCATGGCATTTGCTCGGTACGGTATTTGTTCTTGATTCAGAGGGGTTTCTAAGTATGTTTTAGGAGGACAACCGACTGATGATTCTATGATGATAAACACGATGCATTATCAAATCACAAAACACCTTTGAGTAGCAGTAATATTTTCTTTTACCATTTAATTTAATTTATTCAAAATTTTATGGAAAATGTTTTTTACACATTATACTTAGGTTACATAACAAATGAAGATAGAAAGGATGAAAATTAATGTTAGTAGAATAAGATTTTTTTCTTTTTTTAATTGAATTGCAAAATGTTCATCTAAGTGCCTTTTAGAATCGATTGCGTCGGTTTAATTAGACGAGCGAATTAAATGTAGATTCTCGATTTCTCCGATTGCTTTTATTGTTTAAAACCCATTTAGTAAAACTCTTTCGTTTGATGAGTAAATTATGCGGCTCATTTTAAAGGTTCCGTACCCAAAGGGTAAAATGGAAACCCTATTACTAATACTCCGTCGTGTTTCTGTCTGTCCGTCTGTCACCAAGCTGTATCTCATGAACCGTGATAGTTAGACTTTTGAAGAAGTTTGAGTTGGGCTTCAGAAGAATGGAGAAAAGAGAATAGTTTGAATGCGATTTGGAATTGGCGAGACTACTTTTGATACTGGGACAACCATAATACCTAAGACAAACCGTTCGAGAAAATTTCTATTACATTGGATATCAATATATATCCAATGTAATAGTAGGTAGTATATAATTCTCAAGGTACTCTCGTATTTTTAAGTAAAACTGATGTTACTCTCTACTGAGAATAATTTCAAAGACCACCATTCTCTATGAAAATCGAATGTTAAATTTGCTTTGAAAGAAATAATCTCACATATCAACGATGTAAATTTCTTTTCTATTTTTATTAAAACGCGTGCACCCGGAAAGTATTTGCCAATTGTTCACTGAAAAATGCATTTTTGCGCTGTGCATGCCTAAGGTAACATGAATGAATACGATCGTTACATGTTTTTCAGGCGAATAGAAAAAAGATGTTACAAAAATAATAACGTAACTCGTCGTATGGAACAGCGTTGGAGTTTTTTTTATTAATTCTCAAGCATTTATTTTCAGACTACTTTGCCTACTGATTTCATAAATTATATAATATTTTGTGCTGAGTAAGCTTTTAATGACATACCGTTTGCTATACATAACAAACATAATATTTAATATGTTTTTGTATGAAGTTTAGAAAGAAATCTTCAAAGTTAAGTCACAACATGATTCATTTTCATAACATGGAGTAAATCGATGCGCCGAAAACTTTTCATCCATTTTTTCTTTTACAAATTTGAATGTTTTATCTTAAATGCAGAGATTATTAGCATTATAAATAAAATTATGATGGTTAAAAATTTTGTTCCTAAAACATCAACTTTATTAAAAGTGTATATATTATATAGGATTGTACTTCGTGGCAGTCTATGGGGGAGGCCTATGTTCAGTAGTGGACTCAAACAGGCTGAAATGATGATGATGATGATGATACATATCTCCGGTCAGGGTGTTAATTATAGGATTTTAATCCAATAAAAAAAATATGAGACCGTAACATTAAATACACATTTTCATTAACCATGAATATTGTATACACAACGTATCAACACAACGTAACGTTTTTAAAGTTTTTTATAGTGCTAATCTCTGCACTTAAGATTGAACATTAAACATGTAGAAAAAGTACGAAAAGATTGTCGCCGCTGTGGGAATCGAACCCACGTCTTCGGCATTCGCGGCCTGACGCTCTAGCCACTGAGCTAAACGGCTGATAGCCACAGCGACGAAAATCTTAACGCCTTCTTTCTACATTGTTATTTAGCATTTGAAGCAATGCTTGGCGCATCTATTGTTATATCCTTTCCAGCATACAAACAATTTCGAATATCGTTTTACAACGATAATTCGAACGAGAGATGTCGCCATTGCTTTTTATAAATTTTTAAAGTTTTTTATAGTGCTAATCTCTGCACTTAAGATTGAACATTAAACATGTAGAAAAAGTACGAAAAGATTGTCGCCGCTGTGGGAATCGAACCCACGTCTTCGGCATTCGCGGCCTGACGCTCTAGCCACTGAGCTAAACGGCTGATAGCCACAGCGACGAAAATCTTAACGCCTTCTTTCTACATTGTTATTTAGCATTTGAAGCAATGCTTGGCGCATCTATTGTTATATCCTTTCCAGCATACAAACAATTTCGAATATCGTTTACAACGATAATTCGAACGAGAGATGTCGCCATTGCTTTTTATAAATTTTTAAAGTTTTTATAGTGCTAATCTCTGCACTTAAGATTGAACATTAAACATGTAGAAAAAGTACGAAAAGATTGTCGCCGCTGTGGGAATCGAACCCACGTCTTCGGCATTCGCGGCCTGACGCTCTAGCCACTGAGCTAAACGGCTGATAGCCACAGCGACGAAAATCTTAACGCCTTCTTTCTACATTGTTATTTAGCATTTGAAGCAATGCTTGGCGCATCTATTGTTATATCCTTTCCAGCATACAAACAATTTCGAATATCGTTTTTACAACGATAATTCGAACGAGAGATGTCGCCATTGCTTTTTATAAATTTTTAAAGTTTTTTATAGTGCTAATCTCTGCACTTAAGATTGAACATTAAACATACATACGAAATCATACATACGAATCAAACATACATAAAAAACATACGAAAATCTTCGTCGCTGTGGCTATCAGCCGTTTAGCTCAGTGGCTAGAGCGTCAGGCCGCGAATGCCGAAGACGTGGGTTCGATTCCCACAGCGGCGACAATCTTTTCGTACTTTTTCTACATGTTTAATGTTCAATCTTAAGTGCAGAGATTAGCACTATAAAAAACTTTAAAAATTTATAAAAAGCAATGGCGACATCTCTCGTTCGAATTATCGTTGTAAAACGATATTCGAAATTGTTTGTATGCTGGAAAGGATATAACAATAGATGCGCCAAGCATTGCTTCAAATGCTAAATAACAATGTAGAAAGAAGGCGTTAAGATTTTCGTCGCTGTGGCTATCAGCCGTTTAGCTCAGTGGCTAGAGCGTCAGGCCGCGAATGCCGAAGACGTGGGTTCGATTCCCACAGCGGCGACATCTTTTCGTACTTTTTTTCTACATGTTTAATGTTCAATCTTAAGTGCAGAGATTAGCACTATAAAAAAACTTTAAAAAATTTATAAAAAGCAATGGCGACATCTCTCGTTCGAATTATCGTTGTAAAACGATATTCGAAATTGTTTGTATGCTGGAAAGGATATAACAATAGATGCGCCAAGCATTGCTTCAAATGCTAAATAACAATGTAGAAAGAAGGCGTTAAGATTTTCGTCGCTGTGGCTATCAGCCGTTTAGCTCAGTGGCTAGAGCGTCAGGCCGCGAATGCCGAAGACGTGGGTTCGATTCCCACAGCGGCGACAATCTTTTCGTACTTTTTCTACATGTTTAATGTTCAATCTTAAGTGCAGAGATTAGCACTATAAAAAACTTTAAAAATTTATAAAAAGCAATGGCGACATCTCTCGTTCGAATTATCGTTGTAAAACGATATTCGAAATTGTTTGTATGCTGGAAAGGATATAACAATAGATGCGCCAAGCATTGCTTCAAATGCTAAATAAACAATGTAGAAAGAAGGCGTTAAGATTTTCGTCGCTGTGGCTATCAGCCGTTTAGCTCAGTGGCTAGAGCGTCAGGCCGCGAATGCCGAAGACGTGGGTTCGATTCCCACAGCGGCGACAATCTTTTCGTACTTTTTCTACATGTTTAATGTTCAATCTTAAGTGCAGAGATTAGCACTATAAAAAAACTTTAAAAATTTATAAAAAGCAATGGCGACATCTCTCGTTCGAATTATCGTTGTAAAACGATATTCGAAATTGTTTGTATGCTGGAAAGGATATAACAATAGATGCGCCAAGCATTGCTTCAATGCTAAATAACAATGTAGAAAGAAGGCATTAAGATTTCGTCGCTGTGGCTATCAGCCGTTTAGCTAAGTGGCTAGAGCGTCAGGCCGCGAATGACGTGGGTTCGATTCACACAGCGGCGACAATCTTTTCGTACTTTTTTCTACATGTTTAATGTTCAATCTTAAGTGCAGAGATTAGCACTATAAAAAACTTTAAAAATTTATAAAAAGCAATGGCGACATCTCTCGTTCGAATTATCGTTGTAAAACGATATTCGAAATTGTTGTATGCTGGAAAGGATATAACAATAGATGCGCCAAGCATTGCTTCAAATGCTAAATAACAATGTAGAAAGAAGGCGTTAAGATTTCGTCGCTGTGGCTATCAGCCGTTTAGCTCAGTGGCTAGAGCGTCAGGCCGCGAATGCCGAAGACGTGGGTTCGATTCCCACAGCGGCGACAATCTTTTCGTACTTTTTCTACATGTTTAATGTTCAATCTTAAGTGCAGAGATTAGCACTATAAAAAACTTTAAAAATTTATAAAAGCATTGGCGACATCTCTCGTTCGAATTATCGTTGTTAAAACGATATTCGAAATTGTTTGTAAAAGGATATAACAATAGATGCGCCAAGCATTGCTTCAAATGCTAAATAACAATTGTAGAAAGAAGGCGTTAAGATTTTCGTCGCTGTGGCTATCAGCCGTTTAGCTCAGTGGCTAGAGCGTCAGGCCGCGAATGCCGAAGACGTGGGTTCGATTCCCACAGCGGCGACAATCTTTTCGTACTTTTTCTACATGTTTAATGTTCAATCTTAAGTGCAGAGATTAGCAATATAAAAAACTTTAAAAATTTATAAAAAGCAATGGCGACATCTCTCGTTCGAATTATCGTTGTAAAACGATATTCGAAACAACGTAACGTTTATAAGGATATCAATTAGAATTGCAAAGTCAATTAAAAGTTGATATATTATAATATTTACCTTATTCGGTTTACACCTAAAACCATTTAATACGTAAATTATAGTTTCTTTGCTTTATTCGGAACAAAATTGCGTCAAGGGAGCGCATAAAATATCCGTTTCTACAAATATTTAAAGCTAAGTTTAGCTGTATTTCCTCACAAATAGAAATCAAAGGCACCGAATGCAAGTGATTACGGTGCTCAATTAGACGAGCTACTTAAATGGTCTTTCTCAACTAACATTGTGTATATCCCTTATGTAGTCTCATTCTATTTCCTTAAAGCAAATATTTACATGCCTTGTTAAATAATGGGTACCGGTCGAATAGTTAAATTTGTCCATATACACAGGGTAGCACGGAACTTTTGGCAATAAAGGATAACTTCGTCCTTATTATATGTAGTCCTTCAGTCAATCGTTGTTATTAGCATCGGTGTTTTTGATACAAATTCGTAGCAAGTTGATACACACGATACTTGGTATTTTACACTCAGGCAACGAGGCATTAATGTGACTGTTACGAATTATTTATACCAGCGATAATTGATTCAAAAACTTATTCAACATTATGTATCGTAAAATATTATTCAATATTGCATCACCAGCTTTTCTGTATTGAGTAAACTTAC
The DNA here is from genome assembly GCA_933534255.1 of Iphiclides podalirius. NCBI lineage: Eukaryota > Metazoa > Arthropoda > Insecta > Lepidoptera > Papilionidae > Iphiclides > Iphiclides podalirius. Next base: position 8,198,705 of record OW152824.1, on the reverse strand, counting down.
ATCAAAGCTGAATTAGAATGATAAGAAAAAAAATTAAATTTTATGTTAACACTTATTTATATATTATTTTCAAAAAAATCTAAGTCTTGGGTTCGAAAGACCTATTTCGACAATAATTATGACTTTAATGTCTTTAATATAAATATTTTACGGGCAAATTATGATAAACATGCTTTTAGAGCAATGAAAAAGAGTGCATTTCACGGAGGAACAGAGAATTTTACAGTTCCAGCAAAGTTAATTTTTAAAAGCAAATTATCTGTCACGGGGCGAGCTTGCCAAGCGACGAGGATCAGCTTTAGAAGAACGTTTGGACACGAGAAATGAATTAACAAAATACCGATGTGTTCTGAAATACGTAATCTTTGAGATCGAGTCACAAAATTTAAAATATACGTAACTAAATAATATTCTAAAAATTTAAGAAACCGAGAGTGATACATAATTTTAACACTAACAAACATATACATACATTGGCATTGTGATTAACATAATCGGCTCGTTGATAAAGCGTTTATAGTTTGTGACCCCGAACCCGTGAATTATAAAAAAAATCTCATTTATATAAATATAAAACGTTGGAGTTAGTTTTATTACTATGAAAGTAAAAATTCTCCAACATAAAAGTTGTGCTGCTAAAGATGACATTTAATGATAAATTACTTCGGCCTTAATTACTACAAGTTGCAGTGTTGTAACCTCTGAAGAAAGTACATCTTAGAAAAGGTTCATATTTAATTTGTCTCAAGAAAAAATATAATGAAGTGTTTTTATAGGGCTCCGTAAAAACAAGTACAAAGGGTAAAACAGGACCCTATTACTAAAACTCCGCCGTTTATAGCCAGACTGTATCTCAAGAACCGTGATAGAAACAGAGTTGAAATTTTCACAGATGATGTATTTCTGTTGCCGCTATAACAACAAATGTTAAAACACAAAATAAAAAATATTTAACTGGAGCTTACACATACAACAGACATGACTTTACCGCTTTTACAGATAATGGTCGATGAATTTTTTACTTGTTCAAGAGAACGGTGGAGAGAAGCGATAGTAAAAAAAATAGCATTTGTTGGACCCTATTCAAACCTATCTATATCTCATTCCCAGCATAGAATGAAAAGGGTCCTTAATACTTTCAACAAAGAAGTGGTTTTTTTATCATATAAACTAACATTGCGTGGAAACAGAATAACAAACTTAAGTATTTAAATAAATAACAATATTTATTATAAATAATAACTGCTTTCACGATTGTTGAAGTTATGACTTAATGAAATATTGTGACTATTTAGAAATAATTGTTGGCCAATGTTTTTTCTTGAGAATTTATACTAGGTACCTGGTTCAAAATTACTTTATTTTATTTAATTAGTAAAAATTTTCACTTCTTTGTTGCTTTTAGTTCTTTTATGAATTGCAAAATATTCCACTCCATTATACTGGCAAGCCGAGAGAGGAATTTATACACCTATTTGTGAGTAATTTTTGTGGTTGACAAAATTGTTCAGCAGATCATTTTAAAATGCGTTGTTTGCAATTTAATTTTTAATATTTCGCATACTAAAATCTTGTATTTTAAAGTCAAAGAAATATACAATCTAGTTTTTTGTCATTATATTTTTTTAGCATTTGTATTTTTTTTATTTGTATGTTTTGTTTTATATTTGTATCAGCAACCCTAAGACAGGAGCCCCGGTGACAAAAACCTACGATCTAACAGAATGATGCAAACTATAGTAACCACTATCATAGATGAACTGAGTCAGAGAGTAACCACCTCTCTGACTCAGTTTGTTATACAATATAATATGAACCTCATATTTTGATTTTATGTTTTAAATCTCTTATTGCAAACATGTATGTTGTAAAACAGTTTTTAACAAGTAGCACAATACGGAGGGGCATACTGAAATGATCGGGCATAACAAAAACCACATGCACGGTGGAGCTCACTTGTACTTTATTGTTTTTCGAAGTATTCTCCGTTCAACTTAATGCACTTTTCCATTCGTGCAAAATTCCAATCATTAAAACAGTAATACCAGTCTGTATCGTGATTTATCTATATTGGCTATCATTTCTGGCAAAAATACCATGATGTATCACTCAGTGGTAACCGTTTTGCATTCTTGCTGGTCCAGTTTAAAAAAAAAGACGCTAGATGGGCATTTCAGAAGGGGAACTCGAAGTGGAAGGCAGAAGAAAGTGAAGTGAACATTGAAGTGACAAGTGGTGTAAAGGCCAATGCGGAGGATTGGTAAGGAAAAGTGTGAGTCGTCGCATCTGGGGTAGCGTACGTGAAGATTGGTTCCAAAAGTGAGGGAGTTGTTCCGGCAGCCGCGTAATTCATACCTGCAATAGTAAGTGAGAATTTTAACTGTAGGGAAAGAGCCGCTCATGATTTTACGAGTAAAAAGTGAAAATGTAAATGACGTTTCTCTCCAATCCCGAATCCGTAGGTCGTAATATTATTAAAACTTTTTTACAGTAAGTTTTATCGTATATATTGTAGATATCCTATATTATTTTGAAAAGAACAAAGTTAACAAAGACAACCGAAAATATATGGCGTAGCTGGTCATGTGAACAGATACTAAATGAAACACCAGCGCAGTCTATGGGCACTCGAATCTATGACGATGTGTCGAAGGATTAAGTTGTATGTCAAGGAATGATCAATTCTGTGCTACACTTGGCCTGCAATCATCGAACTGGATGGCCGTTTTAGGAACTGTCCCGCGTCCTTCTTCTTATTATGGAGCTAGAAGTTTTTAGTTAGACTTAAGACTTAGTTTAATAAATACAGATTCGTTTTAACCGCATCAATCTCCAAAACTAGAAGTGGAATATATGATGGCGAAAAATAAAAATAACGAAAATGACATTTGCGCCATGGCCGAACAACAAAACAGAAAGATAAGGCTGAGGCCCTATCATGTAAGGCTACCATGAAACTCCCAGTTGGATCCGGGCAAAGCCGATATTAAAACAATATCTTCGAGCGCGATAACAGATTTATTAGCGATTATTATTTTATTAGATTATTATTTTATTTAGCGAAAATCTGCCACGTGAAATTAATTAAACTTGTGTTATAATCAATAGAAAGCAGTAAAATGAAGAGCACTGAATTGGCTGCTTCAATAAGCATGCCAATGAATGTAATAGAATGAGTATCAAATACTATTTACAATGAGATTTTAATGGACATATGCTTCTATTAACATCAACGACGCTGGTTAGATTGAATTAAGAATGCTTACCGTTTACGTGATTTGCATATTCAGTTAGTTGCGTATTCGTTGTTAGGATCCAAGTTAAGAACTTAGTAAAGAATTGAGCAACATCATCCCAATTTTCTGGCATTTGTGCAAGCCATCTGACGAATATAGGCTGCATATAAACTATCATTTCCCAATTTTTACCTTGAAAAGTGCCATTGTAAATGATAACATGATAGACCTGCACAAGAAAACAGATACAATGCTACGATTTAATTCGTTATTAATTTAATTGTAATTGTAATTGACATTGGGTAGTAAATTTTTTACAGATAAAGATAATAAAAAACATCAGAAAAATTGTGAAACTATTATCATTGATCTAACCGATGATGTAGAGATCGCGGGTATACCAATTTTCGAGATCGCGTTTCAAAAGTTTTTGCGATTTCAGTTTATGATAAGGCACCATTTGATAAAATGAGGTAGAAAATTGCAAAGATTCTGGTTAATAATTTTGTTTGTTTAAAAAATAAACTATGGACGTTAATAGAATTATGCAATAATGTTTTTAATGTTTTGTTTGGCAAACGTTTTACGTGAAAAGCGTTAGGTTTTAAACCTACAAGTACACGCATGATATGCTAAGTAGGATGCCTCAGGGTCACGTATCTTTTGAGATTGTAAATGAAGGCAAGAATGATTGCTGAACCGAAATCAGCTGTTGGTTTGGTTTGCACGCTTCTAATACAAAATCTATTAAGATTTGCTTCAAAATAATGCTTCCACTCAAAATAGCTAATGACCTTTCATGTCACACGATATGAAATATAAAAGGGGAAATAAGAAACCCAGACAATTTCAGTTTCCACATAATGGTATTGAAGGCCAAGGTAATATCTATTCTTTAAAAGCCTGAAATAATGGCACAATCGCAACTGTCAGCTGCAATCGATTGCGAAGCCCAATTATACAAGCTGTATAAATTCAAACAGATTCCGATCGCTTTTCACACCTTAGCCATTGTATTTATCACTTTATCGGGTCTCGCTTTATTACATTTTAACAAAGAAACCGCCGTTCCTAAAATAATTAGGAGCGGCGAAAAGTAAAAACACAAGGTAACGCGTTTGGTTACATTTGACTTGTGATGTCAAATAGAAATTATGAATATTTCATAAGATAAAAAGAAAATATTTTTATTTAAAGTATAACAATTATATGAAATTATGTTTATTTTATTAATTTTCAACACGTGCAGATTTATAATAAAGGAAAGAGTAACTTGGTTTCATATTTTCCGTTTAGCTATCCCCCATTTAAAATATTTATTTCTTGAGATCTTCATCGTTTATGGTATGAACTGTCGCGAACGCCACCATTTATTTTACTTTTTAAACTCACAGCCATAGAGTTTCGTTTATATAAGATTTTTTTCATTGAAATCTAAACATATGAAATTAAATATCAAATCACTGTGCATTAATAAACTATGGGAGATTGTAGGAAAAATTTTCCCTACAGGAGTCACGTTTAAAACTCAGTCAATTAATCTTAGCAGCAAGAAGTTTTATCTGTAGATTTAGCCGCTCTATTTATTTGAGTTGATTATTTATTGACGGAAACAAATAAAACGATGAATATTGCTTTTTTCAATATTCAAGCGTCAATTTAGTCAAGTTAATTTTTTTTCCTATAATATCAAATACGTTTCGTGTTAGTGCACTCATGTAGTCTTTTTTACTTGTCGTGACAAGATAATATATCAAATAATTTTCTAGAATATTTTATTTTAGAATGTTTTTTATTATTGCTACGTGAAAAGTGAACAATATTTGATATCATATTAAGGCGCGTCATCTTTTAATATTTCCCTCTGAGTATATATACCAAATACCCACAGTTTCGACTGCCTTTACAGCTTAGCTTGTAGAATAATGAAAATTAGCGTACGGTATTTGGTGTTTGGTTTTTGTCTCCGGCGATATTTTAAGACCGATATTAATTAGGTGTAAACCACCAGTCCCGGGATCATAGAATAAGGCTGCGGATATCCTTGACGTGGCTCGTAAAAAGAATATAGTCCCTTGTAACATTGATTGTACAGTAGCGTACAATTTTAAATCGGTTAAATCGAATAAGGGAAACTTACTTCAGAATTTAAAGACATTCGATAAACATTTGATGTTAGACTACTTGATTATAATTGAGAATCGTATCGTATTTAGATTTAATTTTTAAATAAAAATCTTATACGTTTTTATTACAGATCCAAATACTGGAGTGGAGCGCAAATCAATCGAAAAATAAGATAAAAGTTGTATGATACCAAAAATGTGTTCTTTTAAAAACATTATGCAAATTCTCCCTGTATAATCACAATTAGTGTTTTAGGAATCCAATACCTGTAGGTTGGACATGCCAAACAAGTTTGAACTTGCCCGGGACTAATGAAGTTAATGTGCCATGAAGTACGTGGCTCAATTAAAAGCAAAAGCATTTGATTGATATTTAAGCAACAGCCAGAGTTAGAGTAGCTCGAATGTAAATAGGGAATTAACTCAACTGAACCGCGTACTAAATTTTGCATAGACATTTAGTTGCAGCATTTTCACCAGCGTACAAAGGCTTTTTCAATAAATTTATGTTAAATTATGTTTGTTATTAGTCTTTATATGTTTTAAGTCATTTAATCCAGTACATATAATGTGTACTCGCACTATATATTACTTTTTCCTATGTCACATAGTTTATTTAACATAAATTTCTATTTTGCACATAAAAAAATTGTCATACAAAAAAATGAATTTTCTATAAATATTTAAATGCAAATAATTATTTTATTTATTTAAATTTATCGGTGTTATTTTAAATAATGTCTCGGTGACGCAGTTGCTGAGCTATCGGCTTCCACGTCGGAGTTGGTGGGTTCGATCTCAATCGGGTTATTTGTGTAACCCACAGATAATTTTTCCGGATAGTGAAGTTTAATCTCAAGGAGGTTTGTCGCCCGGCATGTGGTCTGTCGTAAAAAATCTAGCCAATATCATTAACTACATGAATCATGTTGTGATGACCCCACCTCTCTGTGGTAAAAGAAGGAAAGGAAGATTATTTTAAATAGACAAAATTAACTTTCAAAAACATACACCGCTATGCCGATTTATGTAGATTTTTTTTGAATATCTTCTTTCATTAATGATATAATAAATATTGATTACATTAGTTATAATGATATAAAACCAAAAATATCAAATGAAACTTCAACAATTTTTTTTTTTATTTTGGAGTTGATAGTCAAACCTAAATTCGAATATCACATTTCGTATCTTTTTCAACAAGTTAATTCAAAATTACAAATGAATAAAGTTATTTTGTCTAGAACAAAGAAGTATAATATGTACCAGTTTCAGAATAAACGTGTCTCCTGTACACAAGGTACGGGAAACACGTTTATACTGAAATCCCTGAACTAACGCGCAAATTGGCTAGCGGCCATCGGACGGTACAAAACAGCTGTTATTGGCATGCTCGTAATTCGATTCTGTTAGCGTGCAGTTTTAGTTGATACCGGAACGCTTTGACTCATATGAAATCACCTTAGGTCGGAAACCCGTTTAAAACGAATAGTTCATTTTCGTTTCGACGAAAACATGGAACGTGCTGTGTAACTGTGCTTTTAAGTGCTTCGGACAGTATGTAACTATTTTCCTCACCGCCATCTCAGAAGTAAATAAGAACCTTTTGTAGAACCGTTCAACGCTCCTCCATTAAAAGTTGTTCGAATAAGGTCAAAATTCTTATACATATTTTTTACGTTAACAGTATTTTTTGATTACGAAGGACATAATATTTTTCTGTATTAGAAGAATATTCATGACGGCATTATATACATGTAATGAGCACACTCTTTCACAATGTTAGAAATATACATAACTGTACATCTATACATAACTAGGTACTAGATGACGAATTGTGTGTTCTGCACGAATGGGCAGATCCAACAGAGGAAGTACCACGACCTCACAGAAGCTCAATGTGAATTAGAAATATTCGGGTAGTATAACTTCTGTTTCGTCCCGGTGAGTCGTGAATCGACGGTGAGTGAGGTAACCGGGTCCCATAAAAATGTAGCAACTCAGGTACGGAAGTTGCAACTCGGGCGGCGGTTATCACTTAACATCAGATGAACCGCCAGCTTGTCACATAACAAAAAAACACTGATTCCTCGCGCTAACAGCAGAACGCGTCTTATATGAGCGATACAAGAAAGTCCAATACCGAACATGACCCAAAATGACCTAGAGCTTTTCTCCAATGGCGGCTCCCATCAAAAGGAAGCATCACGTGCCTCAAATTTCGATATGCCCATTAAAATATTCACGTACATACATGGGCGAACTCGAGACCGAGCTTATTTCTGGTGTAAGTCTAGTTTCAGGCGTAGAAATTTTAATATGAAATAGTTACATATTACACGTATACTTTAATTATAAGGCAAATTTAAATGCTCATAAACTAGCATAATACTTATTTTTAGTAAGTAGCTTTTTATATATGCAGTGGGTCCAAATGAAATGAATAAAGATATGGGTTTAATTAATAAGAATTTGTACATATTTATTGTTCTTTAATATTTTTACGATTACTGGCTTAACGGCTTGATTATCAACGTCCTATCTTGACAGTTTTGATTGACGTACTTAATTAGGTTCTAGACTGGAATAAAAGAAGGTTCTTATACCGGACCTCTTTATTTAAAGAGATGACCAGATATCGGTCCTTCCCTCCAGAACATTGTATGCAAAAAGACAACCAGCTGCCGCCGGCGGTCTTTCCGAACCGTTACGACCTGGAAACCTTCAAGAAGAGAGCATACTCTTTTTTAAAAGGCCGGCAACGCATTTTTGAGTCCTCGGGTGTTGCAGGTGTTCATGGGCGGCGGTAATCACTTACCATCAGGTGAGCCTCCTGCTCGTTTGCCCCTTTTCTCCATTAAAAAAAAAAATGGAAATTCGGTCTTTAAATGTCCAAAATTTAGAACGTTTCACACAAAAAGATAGAAATTCGTTTTAAAAATTAGCGGTTCTGCTAATTATAACAAGAAAAACAAACTTTTAAATGATCATAAAAAAATTTAAAATCTCTAATATCATATTATGGATGCTGCTATGTCTTATTAACATATTAATAAAGCGCGGTTAAAATTCTATTTTTGCTATTTATATTTTATGAAAAAATAATTATATTTTATTATATTGAAGAGTAATTATCAGTTTATATCTTTGAATTGTCTGTAAAAGAAAATATTCCCATTGAACGAATCATATATCGTATCACGCATCGAAATGCATTTAAATTTGTTTTAATGTTGTTACTATTCAAATAAATATATTTCCACCACTCATACCTATTTTAAATGTAAGAATTCATGGCTTACATCAAAGGAAAGAGCGCTCTTAAAACTTTTAATGGAGGTAATTTTGCTCCATATTCAAAGCGCCTTTCAATATCCGCCTAGACTCACAGACAGTGGAGACAGATAATATTTTTTATCGTTCGTTTTAAAAATATTATCCTAAATAAAACCGTGTCCTTATATCAAGATCTAAACATATGCTTTGGATATCGACATTCTAGGTAATTTTATCGGTGTATCGCAAATCATTGTTGGTTTAATAAAAGATATGTCTTATTGTGTCTTTATAATGTTCACGTAATGCATGTATATCTTATACTTATACAGAAAATATGCCCTAATGCTTACATTTCTTGTTACAAACTCCGAAATATTTTACGTATGTCAGAAAATAATAATAATTTGTGATTCGAATTTCCATTAAACAAATTTCACTTTTATTGTATACAAAGGAATACCATAGATCTATATAATATTATAATTTAATTGATATATTGTGTATTAAAGTAACGTCATCAGTAAGGAATGCTTAATATGAAATAAAGATATCGATAAAGTTGTTTAGTGCATTTTATTCCCATAACTTGACATCGAACTGAAAACATCGGGGAACGAAATTAGATTTTTTAAATGACGTTGCCTTAACTTGTTACAGTCCTTTTAAGCCACAGCTATTCAGTGTGGTATGCAATTTTATTAGGTCATATTAGATAATGGAGTATAAGTGAGTATTTCAAGTTAACATAATTAATAATTCCAGAGATTTAAATACATCATGATTTTGAGTTTGAGCCTGGTGAAAAAAAAAAAAGTATGGAAACCTACGTGACTATTTATTTAAAAAATAATCCAGCTTGCGGAATGGCATAATACATCATTATATAATTATATTCTATCGAATTATTTAGATGATTCTGATTTTGAACATTTCACAGTTGAACATTTTATTCCCCATTTATATTAGAATCCCAGTGTTTAATTTTACTTATTTTTAATAACTATAAGATATAAATAAATAAATAAAATACTCCGGAATCTTTCAAACTCCTTAACCTCTGCAAAAGTGTCCTTTACTAATAAAATCACTGTGAATAGACATGAAAGTAAAATGATTTTGCTATAAATCTTAGTAAATGGATAAATGTTTACTTTTTAATTTTACGGCTGTCTTCACGGAGTCAAGAGTCAGACGAAGTGACGCGACGGCGGAAACAAAAGATGTGACGGCAATGTTGCGAAAGTGTACTGATAAATGATATCCGCTGAAAATGTTTCGTTAGTCCAACACAATCGAATGTTCTCACATTTGGTGGATTTCAGTTCATTAAGTACAAGTAAATGTTACACTTATAAGCTAATGTTTAATAATATTTCCTTCTCCTCGAGTTGTGCGCTGGTCGCTGAACATCGTGATGTTTTTTTATATACTAGTGTATAATTTAGTTTTACATTAGTGAAAGAATTTTTTGATGTCGGTGCCGAATTATTGTGTTTATTCCGATTTGGACGGCAGTTTGATGAGTAGTCTACTGGTGGTGCGTGCCTAAAGGTCAATCTGTTACTGTTAGCTAAAATTCGTTCGCGAATCCTAAGTAGTTATTGCTTACAGTATTTCTCCCTGCACTCATAAGTTGCTCGGAGTGTTCATTAGTCGTTTCCCATGCGCGAGTTCACCTATTTATAGTATTTTGTTCTTCAACTCGCTGTAAGCGCTCAATACTCATTCGACTAGCATGTACCAGTGACTTGTCGTTTGTGCATGTAACTGTGTGGTACTGGTATTTGTCCAGAGAGACGCTGCGAAATTATGGTTAAAGCATATTGTACCATTGCGCAATATCTCGACGACACCAATGTGTGGAGTTAATACTGTTGATACTCACGTAGGTTAAAATAAGACTATTATACCTGTATGTTAACTTGTAAACTGACATATTTAAAAAGAGCATCTGTTGAATTTCTTGCCGGTGTCTTCTCAACAGAAACTACTTTTTGAACCGGTGGTACCTTACGATTCATAAGAACACGCAAGTGTCTATTTGAATCAAGATATTATGAATTTAAATTTGACTCAATCCTCGACTCCCATACACGTGCTTGTGAAGTTCTCAGATTTTGTTCAGCAGAACGCTGTGAACGTTCGGTGCTCGGTTCTCTGGCGTGCGATTGCAACGCGTATTCTATTCTGCAAGTAAAAGGCGATTCTCCTTTTCCGACCGAAGATTAGTTTTTCTAGATACTAAAATTGTTATTCAATAGTATACAAGTTGATTGAATTTAAAACGAAAGCACTGGATTAAAACTAGATTTAAAACGAAAGCAACAAAGAACAAAGTTTATAGGTAATTCATAAAAATCTGAGCAATTTCGTCTTTTTAAAGTTTTATCTAAAAGAGGAAACCGTTTGATGTGACAAAAAACAGAATTTTCTAAGTACACATTTTATTGCAAATGGTTTGAAGAAAAGTTTCGCATTAATTCTAAATCCACTTACACAAAACGTTTTTGTTATATCTCGTTTTTGTTAAAGGACCTTTATAATTTTAAGGCGTAAAATTTTGCATAAACAGAAATTGAAAGAAGAAATGAAAGGATAAAGTAATTTTATAATTCTCCAAACCCTGGAAAGTTTTGCAGTTGGTTGAAGTATCGTTTGCACGTTAGATTTTTTACTGTATTTTGCGGTTTCTGTCCAATTCATCAATAACTCGTCAGTGAAATTTTTGAATTTTTATACAGAATAGCATGCCGCAGCGCTGATGTATAGTAGATTTTTGTATCAAAGAATATCTTAATATTTCGTTACATAATACAGATATTTAGGGTTTTTTAGTAGTCACTTTTAATAGTTATTCATTAAAACACTAATAGCCCATAGAGCAGACGTGTTCTTAAGCCATGACCGCGTTAAAAAAACGAAGTACCTATACGTACGAACGTAGGACCAATATAGGCCATGTGAAGAGATGACTTGGGATGGCTAGGAACAACCAGGTGCTAAGAGCGCAAAGTGGAGTAAGTTAGCATTTACGAGAGATCCACTTCCAGCAGTGGACAAACAAATTCTTTATTTTTAATGATTATCTTTGTACTCAAGATTCCGCCACAGCTGGCATAGACCGCGACACGTTAACCTGACGATGAGACGACTATCGCTATCGACAGGATTAAAAAACTACGCAAGCATAAAAACACACCGCACTCGCCAGTGAGTGCGGCAAATAAATACTAGGTTCTGCTACGTACCTGGCAGGTTCTCCTTAGTTAATGATAGAAGTGCTGCTGGAATTTCTTCCGCCACTTCTTCTCCCAACGCCAACGCTTTCCGAAGTGGTAGTAACGTTAGATCTAGAAATTCCCCCAGTTAGATAATAGCTACTGATCGAGGCGAGGTCCGACCCTCTCGGGCACCCTCGAATCGGATTGCTAAACGCGTTTTGAGTGACAGCCCAAGCAGAGGTCCCCTTGAGCCTAGTCTCTCCATGGAGCGTCCGCCAAAGTGCTCTAAGAGCTTGGCGGACGCTCCCAAACCGGCTTCTTCAGGAGCCCTCCAGCTTAGTCATCATAACGCGTAATAATAATACGCCCAGGTTCAGGCTAGGCGCCCCGTGCGCCAGGCCACCTCAAGTCCGTCGGATCTGTAAAGGCCACTAAGCCCAAAAAAACAAATCCAAATAAACCGTTCCGACTGTTTCCAATATACACGAAATGCATATAAACACATTCATTGATTTAATTTATTAGATAATTATTTGTACTATATACTTTATGTGATCAAACCATGATAGAATTGTAGGCTATAGGAAAGATCAGAAATATTAGCCGTCTTACTGAATGCCCCCTCAACTTTCCCATTTTAAATGCCCGACACGCCTACACAAAGCACTTAAGTTTTGATACCAGTCATGCAATATACTCGTACTACAGGCATCAAAAGACAGGCTGGCCTTTACCACTTTGCTCGTACGAAAATTTAACCAGGAATGCTAAATGCAATACAATACACATTATACGTTTTTTTTTATTAAAGTTCTTTATGAAATAAAATAAGTTATTTAAAAAAATCATCAACACTGAGATTATGGATTCTTACTAGTATGCTAGCTTAAATTGTGTTTCAGTTATTAATATATCTAATGAACAGACACTTGAGTAAAAAGCTTCTTAAGTTTCACTTAAAAAAATCAAGGACGTATTAGGCCCAAGGCTTTAAGGCATAACAATGCCTTATCCCAACTTTTTTTGAGTACTTAACTAATAATTTCGGAGGACTTTACGGAGTTATTTAGGTCCGTGGATCGTGTATTTTACTGATTGACTATATTTATTGGCAGATAGAAGTCTCCTTCTGGCCGTCGATAGAGGCAGCACTAAAAATATATAATTATCATAAATTTGTCTATAAATCATAAATTACTATAACCCTTAAATTATATAAATTAGTAGCTGACCCGGCAAGCGTTGTTTTGCCATATAAATTATTTGTAGGGTAGAAAAAAATGTTTGAGGTGGACCACCCTTAACATTGCTGGCCGATATGCACAAAAATTTCACGAAAATCGGTCGAGCACTTTTGGAAGAGTTCAATAACAAACACAGTGACAGGAGAATTTTATATATTAGATAAAAGCAGAACTCAACTGTATTCCTTGGCATATTAATAAACTGGCGAGTAGCCTTCGCCGTGAAAAAAATTGGACATTAGACGATGTGGATACGGGTCTTTTGGTATATTTTAGTTATTTCCACAATATAATGTCTTATAGCATTCTACCACTACCTTCATCCTGCAATTACAAAATTAACAATATATTATAATAAATTAATATAACATAATTGCATAATCATAAAACTTTACAAATATAGAATATTAAAGTATTACAGTCTATGTTAGTCCTTTAAATATTCGTGTATGTTATAATAACTCTTGTTAAGTAAGAGTTTTTTCATTTATTATATTGAATAAAGGTATTTAAATTTGAATTATTTTACGATAAACGAGCGACTTGAAATCCATCTACCCACTGCTAAAATAGTTTACATAGGAAAAGTTGAGAATGAGCCACTTTTAAATAAAAGTAATATAATTATTTTGTTTGAGGTCAAAGTTTCAGGTCGGTGATCGATATAAGTTTTGTTCTTAGCTTCACCGTTATGAGGTACCACGGTTCAATTTGAATACCCATACTCATATTTAGTTCGGCATCGGTAATTAATTTAATAACATATTTTAATGTTAAATAAGTTATTAAATTAAATATATATACTTATATATGTAATATATACAATAAATTTATATTTATTTATCACTAAAAGAAATGAATTTATAACATGAAAAACATATTACATGCACAATAGGTTTCATCGATTAGTTATATTAATTTATTTTTATCTGAGAACGAGGCGAGTAAGCCTAAGTGGGATCACAGGCCGGAGCAGTCCAGTGCCGGCCTAAGAACCATAGAGGCCATACGTGCGGTAGTTACTCAGTTGGTGGCTGGACAGGCGACGCAGGTTCTCTCTGGACGTGGATGTTTCGGGAGGTACCTGCGCCGTTTGTCAGGGTGCCATGAGCGGAATGAAAACTGTGATGAATGTGCCAAGGAGATGGCCCAACACGCACTGGAGGATTGCACATCATGGCGGGAGCAGTGCCGAGAGCTGAGGACTAACTTGGGGCGCTATCTGTCGCTGCCCGCCGTGGTCCGCGACTGAAGCTGCCACCCTGGAAATCTGCCGCTGGAGACCAGGGCGCAGAAGGCTGGCCTACGTGCCCTAGCTTCCCACATGTGCTTACTTCATGGCTTACTACGGAGCCATGGAAGAAAACACGTGCCTTCCTACTGGGAGGAAAGCATGCTTTATGTTCCAGCGCGTTAGAGGAAAGAGCTCCCCGTGGCAAGTTTGCTTAAGTATGTGATAGCCTTCCCGAGACCCTGTCATTATTGCGACCTGGGTGGAACTTTATGGGGGTTTTACTCGGTTCAGCTCCAAGATGGACTCTTGCCCCCGAAAGAAGGAGTATGCGTAGGCATCAGTAGTTAAATCCATACTCACCATAATTCTATATTAAATATTTTTAATTGGAATCTAAATATTTCTATATTTCACTAGCTAGAAATAAGGCTGAAAATACCAAGGCGGGTGATAAGTTCATTCCCATATAGAAAACTATTGCAATTTTAATGCTTGGTAAAAATATTTATTGAATTTGAATTTTGAACCTGTAATGAAAATAAAAATGTGTACTGTTTGGAATTTAATTTATTTTAAAATATGGAGTGGATATCTTAAAATTGGAATGGATATTTCTTTATTAAAAATGTTCTCAAAATCTTTTTAAAACATTATCCCTACCGTAGGATATAGCTTTAAAGGAAGGGTGTTTTTTTCTTGACTTTTTCCTTTTATGTTTTGTCTTTATTTTTGATTGCTTTTTAAACGTTAACAATTTTATGTACGTAAACAGGTTTCCTTGTACTAATTAGATAAAATTTTTTTGTCCTATACTTTACTTTTTTTTTACATAATATGGAATTTTCCTTCTTCACGTCTCTTATTGACATTACATTGTAAACATATGAAATAAATATAAAAAATAATCTTTTTACTCTTTAATTTTTGTACAAGAATGGCCATATTAAATACATCAGAGAAGCAATTACCATAATTATTAAACCTATTTGAATCTAACTTGAGTAATAGTGTTTTTTTTTTTTTTTTTTTTCAAATTGAATAATTGTAATGCTATATTCAATAAAGATATTTGATTTGATTTGAGCCTTTTTTGTTGATAACGCGAGGATGTAATCACGAAAGGAAACATAAAGGAAAAAATTAGGTTTTCGGTCATTATCACAGAAATAAATACACAAAAGAAAACGAAACACACTCATTTTGTATTGATATAATTTTTTGCCACAATTTTAAGCTGAATGACATGAAAAAGGTCACAATGGAACACCTCTTGTTATAATGTTATGTAATAATGACATCAGTTGTCATAATGATAACGAAAGGATTTTTGTTATTTTAGATCATTGTCTCATATTAATATACATATGCAAAGTAAGTCAATTGCTAAATATTATCACAAAATTTGTATCCCTTAATAGTTCAAAATTTAAAGTATAAAGCTTAGTTAAACATTATATAAAAAGCAAAACATTCTACAGTTTGAGTATCCCATAAAAACGACTATTAAAATGTGAATTTCAAAGAAAATATCATGCAATAAATTCATTGAATAAACTTAAATTGTTTCCACGGAAAAGTTAATCATACACAATTGCATGTTTACTGTAGTATACGAATTTTTTTGCTCTTGTCACCGTGCATACCATCCGCCCTTTCTTCTGTAACCAAGAACATACGTGTGATTTGATTTTCTATTTTACTCTCGTTGATAAAATAATTATGGCTTGCTGGTACGGTACGTTTCTTAAGTTATGCGCTTCAAATGTAATATTACAGTTCTTTAAGTGTTATTTTTGTTTAAAACAAAAAAGACTTTTAGAAGTGAAGTACAAGCAATGATTTTACATTGGCTACTTCTCTTTTGTTAACGCTAAAATGTGGTTCACAATCGGCTTCGGCTTAGGTGCTCGTCCAGATGTTGCTCCATCATCATCATCACATCCACCATGCTACACCAGTCAGCGTAAAAATATCCTTGAAGAAAATATGTTTATTTTTGAAGTTAGATTTATACATATATATATATAGGCTGAAATTCGTGAAACGTCACTAGAGCATTTAGAATAAGAATTAACTTAAATTTTAATCTCGAAAATTCGATGGATATGTTCAACTTATTCTCTCTTTATATTCTAATTTATACCCTAATTTTCAATTGGAACGAAAATGCCTTATTATAAAGCAATTAGCCAATAAAGTAAAGTAAGAGCCAATATATGGCTCATGCCTCTGTACAGAGGGCATTATGGCATAGTCCACCAGTAGCCCCACTGCGGACTGGCGGACTTCGAATACCTTCGAAATGTATTTTTTTTTTTGTAAATATTTCGAAAATACGCCGGTTTCCTAACGACGTTTTCCTTCACCATTGAGCACATGATAAGGTATTCATAATTATAATCAGCCAATACGGTAAAATATTTAAACATTTTACTTCTGACTCTCGGTATGCTCTACACATATTGACCTTATTCGAATACTACTTTCTACTTTCAGAGGATTATGTGAAATTTCGTTGCATCGTTAAATTTCTGCTTTATCGTCACTACGTTCAATCAAATTTTTAAGTTTAAATAATTGAAATCTGAATAAAAAAGGCCCACATAATTATGTTTTAAAATATCTGCTTCATAGAACAAAACAAAAAAATTCCAAACATACCGAAAAGATTTTTTTTGAATATTTTCCTTATATCATGGCATTCTACCTCATTAAATAAACCGTTTAATATTTGCTTGCGTAATATTGTTGTCATGACGTTGTACGATGACCTAAAATGATTGCATACATGAATAATGAAACATACAATATTTACTTGGCGCTTTGTTTAGCCAGTTCTTTTAAAGATATCCCAGGCTTTTTTGCGATTAACCAAAGATGGAGTAGAGATATACACATTTAAAATAAATCATGTTTGGGTATACTTTTAGTGAAACATATTCTCAAAAACTTTATTATTTTTTTCTAGGGCTTCACCCTGCAAAATACAAGAAGTACAAAAAAACTAAATACTTTAAACACTTAACCGTTAAAAACTTTGCATGTTGGGGATGAGCTCTAAAATTTGGTCTTGTCTAAGGAAAACACTTTAAATACATCAGAATCCACGACAAATCGCAGTTCAATTGGCAAACACTGTTAATGTGTCTGATGAGAATTTTCTAGAGTGAACACAGAAGTTAGTTTGACTAGCAAGAGCGTTAAAACAATCGCATTTTGGTCGAGAATGTAATGTTGCATCTAAACGCACCATTCCATTTTTTAATAATATTTGTAAATAAACAAATTATATTCATTCGCGTAGCCTGCACGCCATACCGACGGATCTTTAAATTCTGAAGCGTTCGGCGAAATTCGGTGACGCGAACGCTTCCCCGTTTGGGCCAATCGAACGGGACTACGTTTCGCACGTCAGACAGAGCGGTCACTGTGCTGTGTGCTACTGATAAGTAACGACCGACTATTTTTTAAAAACTCAGAACGGTTAAATCCAATTTGATCCCGCTGGGGTGAATTGTCATTAAATTACTATATTGTAACTGTTCTGCTTTCTATTTATTTTCTGTGCTGCTTAGCGTAAGAGTGTAGCTTTCATAAAAGGGGACACTGAGCTCGAGTAGGTTTTGTCCAGCGCCGTTTTAAGCCGCCCTAATGCTTGCCTTCGTCTGGCTTCCAGGATCTCCCTACCCTAATTATTAGCCGAGCGCTGCCGCCCGGATTAATACGGCCGAGCTACCCGATCTACAGAGCCCGAGACCCCAGATACCGACGGCTTCGAAAAATCGGCGTAGAACAATTCCTGGACGTCTCACCCTACGTCAGGCCAGTGAACCACCACCACACTTAGCTGTTGTGTGCGGAAGTATGACAAATAAAATTTTAATAGAAATAATACCGAATGCTATAACCCACCTACCCTACCTTTAGAATTTAGCTGACAGGCTACAAGAACTTGAAAATTTTCGTCTCCTCGGATGGAAAAATTATTACGATTCAGTAATACGTAAACAAAGCGATCATGTGTTATTAGAGAGAAACAAAAATACATAAAAATGTAATGTAAACATAAAATAAACGAAAAGTCATAAACGGTCGTAGGTTCCACATCCTCACCGAAGACTGGTGGTACGTGAAAATGTACTTTCGCGTTTCGTCTGATGAATAAGTAACCGGGGCCCACCTTTTTAACAGTTTGATAAAGCATCTGCACTGCTTTGGTGCTGTAGATGTCCGTGAGCGGCGGTGATCACTAAATATCTGGTGAACCGGCTGTTCGTTTGCCAACTTTTAATATAAATGCTAAGTTATACTTCTTAGCCATCATTAAAAACAGTTCTTAATTGCATGCAAATAATTAATTAAAGTAAAATCAAAAAAGAACGGAAAAGGATATAAATAATAAAATTATGAAAGCACCATCTACATTCTTTATTGAGAACTGTAACGGGCGAATATGATTGAGAATATGCCACTATCTATATACAGCGTGTCGTTACCACCGCGACAATAAATGAACACACGTCTAACGCCAATAATCATAAAAAAATATTAACGTTTAAAAAAAATTTTTTTTTTTCAATTTTTAATTTTTTTTTCAAACAAACTAAGTAAGTAAAAAAGAAACAAAATTTGTAACACCGATACAAATTACCTATACCTATACAAATACAACTGACTGATTCATACATTCAGAGACTTTTCATTCGTTGCCACACCGTCGCGTTACAAGCCTCTCCTGCTAACAGTATGTTTTGTCTCTTTTAAATTCATTCAACCCATTCATATGCTTTGTGAACTTTACAAATGAACTTTACGTTATAGTTTTATATGTAAGGGTGTTCTAAAATTCTTTGTTTTGGAAAATTTAATAACTCGGTAAATATTGAAGTTTAAAGAATGTAATTGCTTAATACAATTTTACAAAGTAATCCTCTATATGTGTGTTTATTTATTGTCGCGATTGTATGTTCATTTATTGTCGCGATTGTAAAGATACGCTGTATAATTTTCGTGCATCGCGGTATAAAAAAAACTACTACTAGCGCTGCGCGAACATTCCTGACGCAGCATCCGACAGCACTTTAAATGCGTTATTACATTGACATCTGAGGACACTGTAAGTTTATTGAGATTGATAAAAAGATGGGAAGTATGCTCTCATCAATGTGCAAACCTACGAATAAAGGCATGCACTCTCGCTAACAGCGCCCTTCGTCCCCCTCTGGAGTTAAAATTTATCTGTAAATTCTCTTTGTACTGTGTATGTCATTTTAAGTCTTCCTTGGGTCATTTTAAGCTTTTGTGCCAGGTCTTGATAGAAGGCGTACTTTTTGTATACAGCTATTGATTTTTATAAAAAAGTCCACAATTTTATGTACATTATATACACTCTCAACTATTTCAAGTGCATGTAAACTTTTAATATGTATATTTGTCTATATTATACTACTGAAATTATTAAATTAAAGATGGGTACTATCGGTGGGACGTTGTAAGAGAGAGATATCGTTTGAAATTTTGAAATATTCGTTTGTAAGGGCAGCCCAGCCCAAGGCGATGATTATCCTTCAAACGAAACTTTTATGCTGAAATGTGTTGAAAATGTACTTTAACGCTTTGTGAAAAACATTTCTGTTAAAAAATATATTACATTAATCAAAGTGGTATTTTAGTAAAGAACGTATTCAGTAATATTTACATATATTTGTATTTTGAAACTTCTCCAAACATCAATCACGTTTGCAGTTAGTCTAATTATGTAAAAAAAATACTTATTTGCTCTACATATACTATAAACTGTCAAAAGTTGAATTCTAAATCACTGTGTTCGAATACAGTCAAAATTGTTTTTTATAAAATTTTATTTAAGGATTTTTTTTAAATATTTAAAAATAAACAAATGACAAAAAAGGATGCAAACTATGAACAGCGACATAATCTTCTGAACACTTTATTCTCAGCGACAGAAATTACTCACAAATAGGTGTTTTAAATGCTTCTCTCAGATTGCGAGTATAATGGAACAATTTCCCTGTCATTTTCTTATTGCAAAGCATACGATATCTTGCAACTAGAAGGAAACGATGATTTATATTATAATGAATGGATCAGAAAATACATGACTTTTTCTTACAGAGAGATTCAAATTATTTCCCAATGATTTCCATAATTGCGACTTTTCGTCAGTACTGACGGAAACCTAATTATTTAGACACATGGTTAACATCGTTAATCAACAAATCAATATAATAAATAGACAAAAATGAGTGCGCAATTTATTTTATTACTATATGTTTATACAAAAATACAAAATATAAAATTAAATAAACTGAATTATAAAATGTCATCATATAGTCTTGTCCAAAAACTGTTGCATATGAACCGTGAAACATTATATATTCACAACAGCTTACAATCAATCCTTTAATTGTAATGCCAAGCTATTATTCTTGGCAGCCCAAAATGTTAGCTAAATTGGTCAAAAATATCCCTAATTTGTACTACGGCGATACATTAATACCATATGACGGCTCGTTGAAAAATCTCGGCCTTTACATGGATCATTCTCTGAGCTGGAATGTCCACTTCAAGGAAGTCAGTCAGAAGGTCGTTGCCACTTAAGTTTTCTGTATATAGTTTAAAATACTTTCTTCAAAAGCAAACTTATGCTGTTTGTTTCTCGATTAAGATTTCCTTAATAAGTTGGAGCGCCTCTACAATAACTGTATTAGGTGTATTTTCGGCTTACGTAAATTTGATCAAATATCTCAATATCGTTCCCAGTTTAAATGACCTACTATTCGTTAAAGACGTAGTTCCAGAATTCTTCTTACTCTCTCTCTCTCTCTCTATAGTCTTAATGACCCTGCTTCTCCTAACTTCTTAAAGGAAAAATGCAAATATCTCTCACTAATTCACGCTAGAGCACTTCGTATAAATTAATGAAATTATCCTTAAATACTAATATTCAGAGCCGTGATAGTTCAGTGTCCGGGCGCTCGCCTTTAATTTAATATACTCGAGCAACCTGAGTTCGATCCCCGGTGCCGGCACCAATGAAATTGTTAATTGTAAGTGACGAAATATTATCACGTGCTCTGCGGTTAAGGAAAACATCGTAAGGAAACCTGCATATTTTTGAAATATTAACAAAAACAAATATTTCAAACATATGTGAAGTCCACGAATCCGCAGCGGAGCTGCGTGGTGGACTATGCCCTAATGCCCTCTGTACATTGGAGGCCTTTGCCCAGCTGTGGGACATGTATAGATACTTTACTTTACTAATATTAATGATGTTTTTTATTCCTCCCTCAAATTATAGTCACCATTTTCAATGGAAAACGTTAACAACCGAAATTCAAGCGAATGTTCACATTTAGCAGCGATTTTATCTTTTTATGAATGTCATTCATTTTCTGTCATGAAGGTAACAATCGGAAATTACGCATTGTTGAGTAAAATAATATTGTAGTAATAACAATTGCAGTGTTTCATACTCATGTTTAATGTTCATGAAAAGTGCTATCAAACCTACCCTTCGAAAAAATATCAAAAAATTATTTTATGTGAGAAAGTAGCAAACGAAGTGGTGGTTCACCTAATGTTAACTAAGTGATGACCGCCGCCCAACGACATTTTCAATACTCGTAAGAATGCAGACGCGTTCATAAAGGCCCTGCTCGCTGCACTTTTTGAAAAAAAAAAAAGAATATTTGAGAAGTATAGAAGCTGAGACACAAGAAATTTTTACTATGAAGGCCAGTTGCTGGTAGTAATTAATTTCAATGTACAGTATGCGCGTATTTATATTTATGATCTATTTACAAATTAATTCTTATATAGGAAAAATATTATGTTTAACTAAAACTTTTGTCGGCCGCCAATTAGTAGTTTTGCAAACACAACGGGGACAATTATCAAGAAAAAGAACACTGACTCCAATAAATTTCTTGAAGTTAAAAGGTTTGCAACCACGAGGAAATGATAAGGAGATTGCCTCATTATGTTTGAAAACCGTGAGCTGCATTTAAAGTTCGTGTAATTTTCCTAGCCCATAAAATCGAATGGTTGAAGAAATTGCTCGAAAGCGTGAGAGAGTGCACATAATTGACAAATAACTGTGCATTTTCTGTTAAAATAAACATTAATTATACTTTTAAAATGCATATCGAATTTACTTGTACAATTATATAATATGTCGTTGTTTTTAAATGGTTTCCACGAATCAAATTAACTCAAAATCAAAGAAATAAAACGTTTAACATATATTCCTGATATGAATTAGCGTTTTATTTATATTGAGTAATTGAATTTAAATGGAATAATAGTATTACTACATGCATTAGCATCTTATCTAATATCTTACATATTCGCGAATAATGGATGAGCAGGCTAATTGGCTGTGATATGCAATTAATTACATCATGACATTTATTTCATAAAGGCGAATACTTGAAGCAATGCAAAATGTCATGAAATCGAATAATATTGGCTAGTTGACGTATTTTACTTGAATATAAATGAATGCTAAATACATTCGGGATAATGATCTATTTGAGACGTAATGAGTAGGTACTTACATTAGAAGCTTTCGAAAGCTTTTTGAAATAACCACATCCGAATGGAATGTTCAAGTAATTGGCTTCGTTGAAATAAAATACGATAAGTGAAATTTAAAGCGTTGCAGAATTTATGGACTTTTACATGAAACTCGCCGCAGCATAAATAGTGTTCAGCACTATTTATGCACGAATATCAAATGTCAGTGCAGTGACTGATATTTGTATGATGCTTTTACTTTAATGAAGCGGTTAACGTTTTTCATGCATGTGTGGGCTACACACATGCATGAAAAAATTGCTGAAATTCCTTTAAAGCAAAATGTAACCTTAAAAGTAAGATATAGTGTAATATGTGTGTTATCCATGTACCTATCATTGTTTACAAACAAGAAGTCCACCTTTCTACTTTAATGTTTCATTTCAGGTGCATATATGAAAACTTAATACATTTTTTTTATGTAAAAAGTTGCCAGATGAGCAGGCGGTTCACCTGATGTTAAGTGAATACTGCCGCCCATGGACATCTGCTACACCCGATAGTTGCTGGTGCGTTGACAACCTTTTGAAAATTGGGCTCCGTCTACCTCACTGAAAAGACGAAACACAAAAATGTTATATTTCCACTTGACGCCTTGACGCCTTGACGCCTTGACGTGGTCTTCTGTGAGGTCGTGGTACTTACCCGGGTGAGCCTACCCATTCGTGCAACAGCCGAGGCTGCTGCGTGGCCCTATCACCGAAAGTTTTGTAGATAGTTTGTATTTATTTAATTCTCATAGATATTTAAAAGAGATAAATTTCTTTTAGATATTTAAAATTCTCTCTTTTAACATGTGAACTGATGATGTCAATAACCAGGGATTGTTAGCACGTTTCGCACATTACACATTTTGAACATCACAAATTGACATGCATTCTAGGCTACCGTGAGATAATAATAATAATAATAATAATAATGTATAGTATTTTTATGTATAATATTTATTTTATATATGCAATATGTATCGATATTTTTATATTTATTTATAAACCCAACCAGACGAGAAAACAAATGAATATCCCCCCATAATAATAAATAATACATCCTAAGGGATGGCACCGTCGACATCTGTCAAGCTTGTCGCCATCCCGGGGAGTCGCTTCGGCATGTTATCTCCGGTTGTTCCATGCTTTCTAACTCTGAGTATCTGCATAGACACAACCTAGTAGCCAGAATCCTACACCAGGAGCTCGCTCTGAAATACGGCCTCGTGGAACGGAAACTGCCGTACTATAAGTACTCTCCGGAGGCCGTGCTCGAAAATGACCGCGCCAGGCTCTATTGGGACCGGTCCATCATCACGGACAGGACGATTTTCGCGAACAAACCTGATATCGTGTTGATGGACCGGGCACAGTCGCGGGTATTTTTGGTCGACATTACCATTCCATATGACGAGAACCTTGTGAAAGCCGAAACAGATAAGAAGACGAAGTATCTGGACCTGGCTCACGAGGTGACCGACATGTGGGGTGGTGTGCCGACCTAAATTATCCCAATAGTCGTATCTGCGAATGGGTTGATCCCAGCCAGCCTCTCCGGACATCTGAGGCGACTGGGACTCCGGGACGGAACGCTCCAAGCTCTAATGCAGAAAGCGGTGCTCCTCGATACTGCCCGCATCGTCCGCCGGTTTCTCTCCCTTTCACCCTAACCCTCGGCCATTTGGTCTCTCCTGCCGAGGGCTTCCGTCTGGTTGGGTCCTATTTATATGTGTATTATATGTAGTATATTTTTATATGTATGTGTTTATTTTTATGCATAATATTTATTTTATATATACAATATGTATCTATATGTTTATTTTTTATTTATAAACCCAATCAGACGAGAAATCAAATGAATATCCCCCAAATAATAATAACGGCTGGCTCACGAGGTGACCGACATGTGGGGTGGTGTGCCGACCGAAATTATCCCGATAGTCGTGTCTGCGAATGGGTTAATCCCAGTCAGCCTCTCCGAACATCTGAGGCGACTGGGACTCCGGGACGGAACGCTCCAAGCTCAAATGCAGAAGGCGGTGCTCCTCGATACCGCCCGCATCGCCCGCCGGTTTCTCTCCCTCTCACCCTAACCCTCGGCCGTTTGGTCTCCCCTGCCGAGGGCTTCCGTCTGGTTAGGTCCTATTTATTTATGTATTATATATAATATTTATATCTATATGTTTATTTTTATTCATAATATTTATATTTATTTTATATATGCCATATAGATTTGTTTATTTTTTATGCATAAACCCAACCAGACGAGAAAACAAATAAATATCCCCAAAATAATAATAATATGCTTTATTGTACACCAAAAAAGAAAAAAGTACAAAACTAAACATAATATTTATCAAGTATTGGTCATCAAAAGGCGACCTTATTGCTTCACAGCAATTTCTTCCAGGCAAACTCAGAAATTTATCAAAATCATGAATAATAATGATATCGTTTTGTATGTACGCTTTATTTGCATACCATACGAATCGGAGTAACCACTAGAGTTAAGCGGCTTATTACGCTCGTACAATGTCGGAGAGTGAGCCATACCCATAGTATATAGATGACCCATTTTCGTAGTGCTTTTCGTACGAATAATAAGGAATGGAGTTAATATTACTTAATTTTAACATTTTTATAAAATGTTCTTTTATCCCTGTTTTCAGGGAATGAAATATATCATTCGAATATGACGGTAAATTTCGCCGCAAAAAAAATTGTTATAATAGCTCGGTCGGTAATCGGGCGGCTCCAAAACAGACGGCCGCGATTCGTATCACGATCTTTTACACACTTATTTTTTTACTTTTTTTTCTATACCAGATCATTGCTTTCTTTATTTTATATTTTTTTTATTTCCAAAATACATGATTTACCAAAGAAAACCGAGCAATGCTCGGTCCTCCAGGTACTGAAGAAACGAAGCAATTAATAATTATTATTAATCTTGTATTTATAGGACCGCACACCGCACAGCAAATTATATAGGAGAATTTTTTCTTGTATTATTATTATTATTTTAAGATAGAGTCTCTTTATATGAACGATAATAAAATTTCCCACGAGATGGACTGATGACCTGACCAAGATCGAGGATGCAAGCCGCTTCCAACCTATGTTTAGCAGTGCACGTTTACAGGCTGAAATGATGATGATGATGAGATAAAGAAGATAAAGTTCTAACTTAAAAGTTCAGTACTCATTTAAAAGTTCAGTTTCCTTCATACAGGCTTACCTAGTGAGGAAACTAATGGAAATCATATATATGCTGAAAGGTTCAATCTGTCGTCAGTAAAATACTTTGGATTTATGGTTATTTTTATTTCTCACAACAAATGCTTTGGGTTTATGTCATTTTTTTTGCTGTAATAAAATCATTTTCCATTTTTTCATAGCACACCGCCAAAACTTGGATCACTTTAAATATGAGCACTTCGATTGACACGCTTACAATCATTAAAAGCACGTGATTTAATTGATGAAATAGTTACAACAAATAAATTATAAACAACAAAATAAATTAATTTACTCGTACCTAATGTACGAGTAAATTAATTTATTTTAGTGGAAAAACAGAAACGTTGAGAAAATTTATGAGTTAATTTGTTTTTTAATATTTTCTCGTTTATTCAATATCGGAGCACATTAGCTTTTTTGCACTGCAGATCTGCTTTAAGCTGATTATAGCAAATATTTTGCAATTGATGTGGGAATCTGCCAGCTCGGTGTCCGTTATTTCATTACGCTGATCCTATATTTGTGCTCACCCGCCGCGCTTATTTTAAATAAACATTTAATACTTACACAGGAGAAATATAATTATGTTAATTCCTGTAATTTAACACCTTTTAATAGAATTGCGAATGGATATCAACAATTTAAATATGATGAAAAGTATATGTCATAATCATGCTAAAACAGTTTAAAATATAATGTTAAATATAACATAATTTATAGGTTCATGTTCCAGTTTCCTCTTCTATTTTAATGCCTTTTTATTTTTAATCAAGTGCATATGGTGGTATGTGATTTTTATGAAATTAAGAGTAAAACCGTAAATTCACACTTAAGTTTTTATTTATGATTATTTTCATTACCTGAGACCATTCCAAGAGACTCGCCTACAGAATTCTTTCCGTATATTTTAAAGTCTTTCTCTTATATTTTTATCCTTCTAATTTATATTACTTTAAATCTTATTCTTAAGTATGAAAAGCTTCAGTGATTTTTTCGTCTAAGAACAAAAAGTGATTACAGTGAGACAAACTTTAATGCATTTCTTAAGTACAGAAGCTTTCAGCGTGTGATATCAGTAGCACTGTTGCCTTCGAGTAAGGCGGCTGTATTTTCTCTTAAAAATGCATGGAGATCTAAAGAAATTAACATTCTTAAGTATCGTGACTTACATATGTACCGTACCACCTTTATCTCTAAGAATTTAAATAGTCTGATAACTACAGTTCTTTCTTAAGCTGGTATAATTTTAAAAACTTTTAAAATAATTTAACAAAATGGTTATTTTTACGCTAATTGTATCTATAAAAAATTTTATAGTGCTAATCTCTGCACTTAAGACTGAACATTAAAATTTGAACACAGTGGTTAAAGCGTCAGGCCGCGAATGCATTAGACGTGGGTTCGATTCCAACAGCGGCGACAATCTTTTCGTACTTTTTCTACAAATTTTAATTTTATCATTGTTCTTTTTTAATAATTTTAAAATTTTTACTTCTTTCCTCGATAAATACAGTAGCTGGTAAATAAGTTTTCCTGAGTTCTTCAACAAATAATCTTCATAAAATACATAAAATTCTCCAACTTTTCTTCTTGTTTTCGTTTTGTACAATATAATGCTGAGGAGTTCAAGTTCGGAGAACTTCAAATGCCAGTAAACGACTTCAAACCATAATATCAAATGGATCTCATAAAAAATAATAATATCAGAAACCATTACCGAGTTAATTAAAACTTACCTTTAACTTACATTAAGTAATTAACGTTGTTACACAAACGGTCATGTTTCCCTTTTTTAAATGGCCGATCGATGGGCTGTGTAAATCAATTAGTGCCATAGTGTTTGTAAACTACTGCTAGCGATAAAGTTGTTACTATGCGTAGCTATCAGTAAAAATAAAATAAAAATCGTTTCGTGAAGAAAAACATCGTGAAGGAACCCGCATATTTTGAAATAACAAAAAAAAAACTCGAAGATATGTCAAGTCTGCCAATTTGCAGTAGGGTTGTCCACCACTATGTCTTAATGCCCTGCATATTTTCGAAATATAATTACAATTAATAAAACCAGCCAACTGCGAGTCGGACTCGCGTAAGAAGGGTTCCGTACCATTCATTATCCATAAAACCGGGCAAAGAAATAATGTCTGTTATAACGGGGGCTCCGTTATAACAGACACTATTTCTTAAACAGTTGATCAATAGGTATCACTTAAATAGTTTTTATTCTATTTTTTAGTATTTGTTGTTATAGCCGCAACAGAAATACATCATCTGTAAAAATTTCAACGTCTATCACGGTTCAAAAGATACAACTTGTTGATTGACGGTCAGACAGACACACAGACAGACAAACAGACAGACAGATAGACAAGACAGAAAAATAGACAGACAGCAGAGCGTCGCGTCCACTACATTTAATATAGCTAATTATTTCCAAAAATGATGAGCTTGTGAGCTTCCTCCGGGCAGTAATATATGGTATAGATAGCTACTTGGGCTTCACCAATTTGTAAACTTCTCACTACCCGTATTGATTAATAAGAAAAAATGGGCGTTAGAATGGGACTTATAATGTTTGTCGTATTATTTAAACAACTCGATGATCTTCGTAGCCGCCCGATATTTCTCGTTAAAGTTTCATCAGAATAATAATAAAGCTAATGTAGCAACGGTAGTAACAGAGCGAAAGGTAGTCCAAACACAATTTTTTGTCCTATGTATATCACGCGATGCATTATTTATATTTCTTAATATATTTATACGCGTATTAATCGAGGAGCGTAAATGCTTGCTTACATATTTACCGCACACATACTTAACCACAAAACGCCCGTCCAATTAGCCACCATTTAATATCTCTCTGAGAACGTGTCCTCTTAACAATCGTGAACTATCGAAGAACCCTTAGAACCCTATGAAGAGGTACTTGTGAATACTGTTGAAGTATCCTCACCTACACCTACCTCCAAACCACGTATGATGGCTTAGCCTCTCTTAGATTCGTGCAGGGCTCTTACGATTGGGTTGTAAGAGGTCCGTACTTTAATTAATTAACTAATTAAATTTAAAATTAATTCAAATGCTTCAAAAGTATAAGAAAATAAAGAGCGTTATTTAATTTAATATTTAGGCACTGGCAAGGGTTGAAGTCATTTATATTAAAAATATTATCACATCTTAAATTATTTATTATCTGATTCTGATAAAGATGGTCAGTTGGATGAGCTAATTTTTAGGGTTCCGTACCCAAGGGTAAAACAGGCACCAATTACCAAGACTCCGCTGTCTGTCTCTCTGTCTGTCTGTTCGTCTGTTCATCTGTCCATATGTCACAGGCTGTATCTCATGAACCGTGATAGACAGATGAAATCTTCACATGTGATGTATTTCTGTTGCCGCTATATAAAAATCCTAAGCATTGAAACTTACCACACTGACAATGCATCGCGTAATAATTATTCCTTGGCGCAGGAATCATAGCAGTCTCTTTAATATTGTAGGAAAAGTTTGACAATCTATTTCTATCCGCTCAAAATTAAAACAGCATAATTATACTCGTACATTGTATATTTTTAAACCGGCTATTTCTTCTTTTTTTTTTTTTAATTTATATAGTGCCATTATGTATGAAACAACTTAAGATGAAACATTAAAATTTGTAGGAAAAAATAAACGAATATTTCTCGCCGCTGCGGGAATCTAACCCACGTCTTCCGGGTTCTAAGATTATATTTAATTGTAATCAGCGGAGTCTTGGATTCACGCCCAGATGTTGAACCGTTGAGCTGAACAGCTTATTCTGGACTACTACCTCACCAAGTAAATAACTAGGTAAGTAAGATGTAATCTTAGACGGTAAATGTACTAGCTCAGTAACAACCCATCCGCTGTTGACTGGAAGGCACTCGCATTACAATCGGAGGCCAGAAACAGACGTATGGACAAGCCTGCCGATTCGAGCAAAAGAAACTGCTGCGTTTCCTACAACAGTGAAATGTGTGGTACCCAGTGCACTTGATGTGAACACTATGGTTAATATAGTGCTTGTAATTCGTAAATAACGGTTAATATGATTAACTACCAAAATGTTCAAATGGAATATTTCTGAAGGGAATATTTCTGACTAGTTTAAACGCGTATACTTAGAGTTAAAAATAGGAGAAATTACAAATTCACCGATTCTCAGATATTTTATTTGCACCGTGGATCAATTAGAACGTAGATGTGTTCTTCCGAATCGTAAACTGATTAAGTTTGCGTTTGTACTGGCACACACTGAATAGAATTTTAACCACTGCTGATGTAAAAGTCCTGTTTGTCCAACCTTTGATAATAAAAATTTGTATATTTTTCGTTACTCATATTTACATTTACATTTGACATGAGAAACTAAATTATTAAGATATTTATCAAGCTTAAAAATGTTTATTCTGTATGTTAAAATTTAAAAAACACTAAATGTGACACTCGGGGACTGCCGCGGTAAAGCTATTGCATAGCATATTCGATTATATTTCTTATTACGATGTATTTTTGATGCCCTCGCCTGGGAAAAGTTCTAGAAAGATGAGATCTTCATCTTTTGGGCATTTTAAAATATTAAAAAAATTTAAACTGCCTTTGTACATAATTATTTGCTAAATGTTGAACAGGAATTACCAGTATAAATGTGATTGAAAAATGATAAGAAATACTAATATTATACTAATATTTTTAAACTTGTGATATCTTTCAAATGGAATGTCAGAATAAAATAATTCAAAAAGTTATATAAAGATATTGAAACAGTCTTAAATAAGTATGAAGTAATTTATTTTTATAAGGAATAATACCAAGATTCAAATTATTAATAATACATTATTTTATTCTATCATCAATAGTTTTCGCAGCGCACGCGATGTAAAGAATATTTTAGGCAATTTTTGTACACTTTGGGTTACATTATTAAAGTTTTAGTAAGGATCCCTAGTTTTTTTTTTTTTTTTTTTTTGAAAATATAATATAGCCTATGTCATCCGGGGATAATGTAGCTTCCCAACAGTGAAAGACATTTTCAAATCGGTTGAGTAGTTTCGGAGCCTATTCAATGCGTATAAACAAAAAACCAATCCTGTAAATCAAATCTTTCCTTTTACATGGTAGGCGGAGTGGGGGTGTTAGGTTTTATTTTCGTTACGGAATTTTTTAATTCGATCGCCGCGCTCAAGGCCCGCGATAAAGCAATAGCTTAAAAGTGCTATTACAATAATTTAAAGCATATTTTAATATTTATAATATTCCGCAATTTCTAATATGTTTCTTTTCTCGTTCATTACTTCACTTTTTTACTATATACTTTATACGGTATCTGGTTAGTAGATAACTATTAAAATTAATATAATTACTAAACAATTTTTCACCACTTAACACTTGGACGAAAAATAAGGAATACTTGCCTGACTGCGCCGTTGCTTATTACTTTAATCGAAACGGAAATGCTCGACATTGCTCCAAGTTTCATTATGTGTTAACGGAGAATCGCGCTCTTTGTATGCTACGCGTATAACGAATAACTTTTATTGTAAAGGTAACTACAGATTATGATTGTAAAAATATGTATATGCAACCTTTCTATACTAGACACGTTTTCATTTCTTTTAATGTTCAACTGTAGCAGGGCCATGTCAGTCTTCGATGTTGCACGAATGGGCAGGTCCGTCCGGATAAATACCACGACCTCACAGAAGACCGACGTGAAGTGGAAGTTTTATTATACTTCTGCGTTTCGTCTGGTGAGTTTGGTAGCCGGGGCCCACTTTATTGCAACTCATCTGTAGCCCTACGGGTGCTGCAAATGTTAATGGGCGGCGGATATAAATTAACATCGGGTGAACCGCCAGCTCGCTGGCCACCTTCCAATATATAAAAAAAAATATAACGAAGGTTAATTAAGTCATATTAACTTGCGGAATGACCTGTAGCATATACTCGTAAACAGAAATCTAGTTTAATCGCTTTATAACGAAAGCGTTAACCCTGGTTAACATTTTTATTCGTGTCTCATTTTATTTTGTAAGCTTTGTTTATATAATTAACTTACACAGCGTAGGCCAGTGCTTCATGTATCATTCAAAAACATAATTCTCCACGTCTTTCATGTTCATTCGTGTTGAGCCAAATCCACGCTAAAACTTTTGCATTTCACAATTTTAGGCGGAATATGAGCGTGGTTTGCTTTCATACGAAATAAGCAAAATCATTCTGAAGATAGTAAACACAGAAATTCATCGCAGCGGGATGCTTAGCGATATTTCATGTAAATAAACACATAATTGGATATAAATTAAGGTAAAACTGTGACGGATTATAACAATGTAAACTTACTAACTAAATTACTAAATTTAACAAAGTGAACGTACTAGGCTACAATTACAATGTCAGTATAATATATTGAATTTTCTTAACATGTTTATATAAAAAAAATTATATGAGAAGAGCAGCAAGCGAGCTGTCTGTTCACCCGATGTTAAATGATAACAGCCGCCCATTGACATTTGCAACATCCGTAGGGTTTTAGCTGCGTTGCCACCTAATTATAAAGTGAGCCCCAACTACCTCACTCACCAGACGAAACGCAGAAGCAACACTTCTACTTCACTCCGGTCTTCTATGAGTTCGTTTTTTTTTTAATCTAAGAAAGCAAAACGAGCTGACGGTTCATCTGATGTTAAGTTATAACCTATGCCCATGGACATTTGCAAAACCCGTAGGGTTGAAAAAGGTGTTGTTGCCACCTTTAAATAAAGTGGTCCCCGGCTCACCAGACGAAACGCAAAAGTGTAACACTTCTACTTTACGCCGGTCTTCTGTGAGGTCGTGGTATTTACCCGGACGGACCTGCCCATTCGTGCAACAGTGTTGCGTGGCCCTACCACCGTAAGAAGCGGTGTAGTATCGTGTATATTCTCCTTTTACTCGTAAATAAGAAATAAGAAGCGCGCAGAAAATTTCCTTCCCGTAAATATGAATATCGGTGACATTGCTATCCCATCTCGACTATAATAATATTGTCATAACAGCTTTATTTATTAATATTAGGCATTGAGTTTATTTATTTATTTTGTTTCATATTGTTTGAAAATACCAAGTATTTTAACGCAGTTCATGAATAAACGGCACAATATATTTTCAAAATATAATAATAAATAAAGTATACATAAATACATAAACTCGAAAAACTATTAACTGATTCAAGTATTCTCAGTCGTTTTGACTTCAAATGATCCATTGATCCCTAGATTATGGAAGGGGGCTTAATTACTACCGGCTAAGTAAATTGGTATTGGTAAGTGGTCAGACCTGCCTGTGATTAAATAATATTTATCTCTTAAAGAGGTTTATCAAAATATCAAACAGAAATAGTTTGAATACTTGCAAAGTAACTTACAAAATTACTGGCCTGGATACACCTGATAACTTACAAAAGCGTTGCTGTACTTTTAGGTTTGAATAGGACATCTCCTGATAGAGAAGGCTTCCAAACACTTTTCATGAGTAGTTATATTTATTTCGTAGACTATGAATAATACAAACAAAAAATTGAAGTACAGGAACGAATACAAACGTATGTTTGATTAATAAATCAATTGATCGTTGCTCATGTTAAATCGAATATTTATTTTCATATTGCTTTGTAAGTGCATAGAATAACGTAATCACAACATACTTAATTAGAGAATCGATATAAATCCTCTCCATTTCTTCACTTAACTGCGAAGATCGGATAAAATCACTCTGCGATTTGCCACTTAAAGGTGCTCGCCATCCAATCGATTCGGAATATATGAGAGTATAAAACTACTACGCTGTCAATAGCATTGCAGTATATAAAAGCTCCTTATATTTATTCCGACTTTGATATCCTTGCTGATTTTATTAATCGCGTGTGATTGATCTATGTTTATTCTAAATTTAACATAGTGGCATTTGAAATAAAAATATTAATTAAGGAAATAAAAAGTACCTACATAATTCAATTTTATTATTTCAGTTTCATGTGCATTAGAGACGAAGGAACTCTCGGACCCAAAATGGCGTATCATTCAAATTAGTAGTTGTTAAATCGGCTTTCGATAAAAATGATCATGCAATTAAATCCACCGAAGTAGGTAGACGAATCTATCAAACCGTGACTCGGATATTGTCTATGCCAGTGATTCCCAAAGTGGTCTATATCGACTCCTAGGGGTCTATGACAACATGCAAGGGGTCTACGTCAGCGAAAAAAAAATATGGGGGTCCATGAAATGAAAATGGGGGTCCACGATAGTGGATCTAAACACAGACACTGATAGTACCTATTTACATCATACTATCTTATAATATCAAAACATATACATTATTTATAAAAGTACTTATGAAGTAAAAAAAATATTATATATGTTTATAAAATTTGGTAAGTTGTAGGATGTTGGTATTCGGTTTGTGGTCGCAATACATTTTGAACTTGTAAAAACCTGAGAGTCGCAGTCTCAGAGCTTCGCTACCTTGCACTGACTTGTTCAATTCGTCACTCTATAAATACGAATGTGGGACAAATACGTTTATTCGTTTCCTTAATCTTGAAAAGGAAAGTGCTAAGAAAATATTTTAAAAAATTAAATTATAATTATAAATATATTAATTATTATAATTACAGTGCAATCTCCGTAATTCGAGCTTATTTGAAATTTGGCTTCATTCCATCATTGCCGGACAAACAATCGCCTATGTGCCTTTTATGCAAGAAAGTTTTGGGCAATGACGCTATGAAACCATCTAAACTGCAAGATCATCTGAGAAGATGCCACCCTGATAAAACAGAGAAAGATTTGAAATACTTTCAAACATTCAAAGATAAACTTCAGAAGAGACCTACACTGGACAGAATGTTCGCTTCGACGTCACAAAGAAATGATGATGGTTTGCGGGCGTCTTACAATATCTCGTTACTTATAGCAAAATCCGGAAAACCACATACTATCGGAGAGAAGTTAATTTTGCCAGCCGTTGAAGAGGTTTTAAAAACTGTTTTACACAAACCTGCATCTGATATCATTAAAAGAATGTCCCTTAAGCAACAATACTGTTGAAAGAAGTATTGATTTCTCTATTTCTCCCATTTCTCTATACAACTGGACGACTCAACTTTACCTGATAATGCAGCATTATTATTGCCATATGTTCGTTTTATTATGAATCAAGAAATCTACGAAGGACTGCTCTTCGCAAGAACTTTGATAACCGACACTAAAGGTGAATCAATATTTCATGTTTTGAAGGATTACTTCATTGAAAAAGCAATTCCTTTATCAAATATAATATCAGTAGCTACAGATGGAGCACCTGCCATGGTTGGACGTTATCGTGGATTTATAAGCTATTTAAAACAAAATGTGTCAGGGGTGTTAGCAATACATTGCGTCATCCATCGACAACATTTAGTTGTTAAAATTTTGAGTGTTAGATTGCATGAATCACTTCATTTAGTCATTGATGCAGTAAACCGAATCCGAAGCAACGCGTTGAATACGCGGTTATTTGCGCAGTTGTGTGAAGAAAATGACGAACACTTTCATCAATTACTCCTTCACACTGAAGTAACGCCCAACTAACGACTCGCTGTCGAAAGGCTTATGTTTGACAAGATTTTTTGCACTTTTTGAGACTATTTTAGAATTTCTGGATACTAAAGATAAAATTTTAAAAGAAAATTTAATGAAGAGGAAAACAGACATCGCCTATCTAACAGATTTGTTTACAAAATTTAATATTGTTAATTTGCAATTACAAGGCGACAGCTTAAATTTGATTAAAACAAAGTCCATCTTATCAGCGTTTCTTGCCAGAGTTAAATGAATGAAGCAAAATATTGGACGGGGCGAATTTTCTCAGTTCCCCAATTTGTCACAGACAAGCTGCCAGGAAGACGACGTTTCAACTTACTCTATTCAGATTTTGAATCTGGGATTGAGGATAATAATATCGTAATAATAGGTAATACCACCGTGGATAATTAATCCATATGGTGACATAGAAGAAACGAATGTCATAATACAAGAGGAACTGACTGAACTAAGTACAAACGAAGAACTTAAGGTTCAGTTTAAAAACGGATATCAGCAATTCTGGCTGCAAAACAACATACCCGTTACTTATCCCGTATTATGGAATATAGCGAGGAAATTTTTAATTTCCTTTCCATCGTCATACCTAGTGGAAAGGGGGTTCAGCGCTGTTACCAGTCTCCTAACGAAAAAAAGAGCAGAAAGAACAGACTGGACATCATTAGCCGAGGAGATTTAAGATTAACCCTTACAAAATTGACGCCAAATGTTGATAATTTATTATTAAAGCATCAGGTTCATCCTTCTCACTAAAAATATTGACTTATTGCTTATGTTATTTTATTTATAGTTTATTTAATGTTACGTATATTTTACATAATAGATACAAAATTTTATTTTGAGTAGTTTTAATTTAAATTCAATTAATAAATGTATAAATTAACATGTGTTTTTACTTTAAGTTTTTAACACTAAACTTCACTACAGTTAGAAATTTACAGGAAATCAGTATCAGGTAAGTAGGAGGTCTACCCAACACGGAAAAACATGGCAAGGGGTCTACGACACAAAAATGTTTTGGGAACTCTGGTCTACGCCATTGCGGTACCTTCACGTAATACCTCACGTAATTAGCTATCGTAATATGGTCTCATGCGACATTCTTCGAAGTTAACATGACAAGTTTTGAGATTAAATTATATTTTCATTTTTTTTCTCTACCTATTTTGCAAACCAAAATCTTGCTATGCATTTAATCTTGTAACATTGTAATAACATTTTTTTATAAGGAACCTAAGGAAGGTAAGGTACGATGTATTCGTAGATGGTAAACGCATTAGCTCAGTAAATTAACACTTGCCTTGAAACACCCACGTTATATTCGGACTGAAAAACAGACGCTGGCAAATTGTTCCATTCCTTAGCTGTACGCATAATGAATGATATAGCAATACGCTTAATTTGAGTGCGTGGAATAAGAAAAAGATTGAACCGTTCGCGTTGTCAGCGTGTCTTCGTCTGGAGGTGGAAAGGGGAAGAAGTAAGGAATTAACAGCCAGATAGGTGGTATGTAAAATTAACCCCTCTCCCTTCATTTTTAGGGTGAATATTTTAATATGCTTATTAATATTTTTGATAGGTATTTATAATTTTAATAAAATTTAGTTCAAATCAATGAAATCCTTTGCATCGTTGATAGTAAATTTCAAAGGTAGATTTTATTACTAATTATTATTAATTTTTATTTTTACGGACAAGTCTCTCTATTAAAAATATTTTCTCCGCTGCCGGGATTCGAACCTGCGCTACATCGGATTACACGGTTAGACACTCTAGCCACTAAGCTTCGCAGTCGACATTCTGACCGCGCGAAAACTTTGACCTCTTTATCTACTTTGTTTAATTGCGTTTTTAACAATACTTGGCGTTATCTCTCTTCTGACAGTTTTATCTACACATTTTTCAAAAATATTTTTTTTAATGTTAAAGAAAATATTTACTATAAGAAATGACTAATTTACTATAAGAAAGACATGTAAAAGCTACGATGTAAATAACAGTTCATGTAAAGGACTACAATAAAATATACAAATACGGTTTATTAGTACAGTTATGTCAATACCTAACTAACAGAATGTTTCCGTCTTTTTAAAATTTATAGAACTATAAATTTGTTTAAATGTAAACATTAACAACAAAATTAACATATAACTTAAGCTTTAAAAGTTATAAATTTAAAAGCTTGGGAAGCTTTTCATAAATAATGTATTAAATACACAATGGCAAGTAGATATTCTCTTATCTGAACTATGTGTCCCATGACAGTTTTGTACCAAATAGAATGAAAATATTTGGTAATTCTAGTAGCTTTTGAGATTTAAGATATTCTTAAATGTGTTTGGTTTTGGATCAATGTTTGCGAACGAATTATAGCTCACTTAAAAATTTATTGCTCCGATATAATAAATGTGCTTTGAAGATTAGCTTTTAAATGATAAGATTGGAAAAAAAATATTTTAATATAAAAAAAACATAAAAATATGGTATAAATCCCAATATTCGTTACGAATTCAAACAAGGGCATATTGCTAAGGGATAATCCGACAGTGCTCTACGTTGGCGCGTTTCACCGAGATAGTTTTGTGCCGATAAGAATTATTTACTGTGGACCATTGCTAAACGTTGATAAAACATAATGATTATGAATTGTTTCAATAGGCGCGTCGGATACGTCGTGTGCAAAAATCGAAGTTTTCTATTGGGTGTTTTTCCAAACTCCATTCCATTCAATAATCTTAATTCCATATAGCGTTACAGTCTCATGTTTCATAATTTAAATGATAATATTAGAAAAAAATATTTTAATATAAAAAAAGACATAAAAATATGGTATAAATCCCAATATTCGTTACGAATTCAAACAAGGGCATATTGCTAAGGGATAATCCGACAGTGCTCTACGTTGGCGCGTTTCACCGAGATAGTTTTGTGCCGATAAGAATTATTTACTGTGGACCATTGCTAAACGTTGATAAAACATAATGATTATGAATTGTTTCAATAGGCGCGTCGGATACGTCGTGTGCAAAAATCGAAGTTTTCTATTGGGTGTTTTTCCAAACTCCATTCCATTCAATAATCTTAATTCCATATAGCGTTACAGTCTCATGTTTCATAATTTAAATGATAATATTAGAAAAAAATATTTTAATATAAAAAAAAAAACATAAAAATATGGTATAAATCCCAATATTCGTTACGAATTCAAACAAGGGCATATTGCTAAGGGATAATCCGACAGTGCTCTACGTTGGCGCGTTTCACCGAGATAGTTTTGTGCCGATAAGAATTATTTACTGTGGACCATTGCTAAACGTTGATAAAACAGAATGATTATGAATTGTTTCAATAGGCGCGTCGGATACGTCGTGTGCAAAAATCGAAGTTTTCTATTGGGTGTTTTTCCAAACTCCATTCCATTCAATAATCTTAATTCCATATAGCATTACAGTCTCATGTTTCATAATTTAAATGATAATATTAGAAAAAAATATTTTAATATAAAAAAACACATAAAAATATGGTATAAATCCCAATATTCGTTACGAATTCAAACATGGGCATATTGCTAAGGGATAATCCGACAGTGCTCTACGTTGGCGCGTTTCACCGAGATAGTTTTGTGCCGATAAGAATTATTTACTGTGGACCATTGGTAAACGTTAATAAAACATAATGATTATGAATTGTTTCAATAGGCGCGTCGGATACGTCGTGTGCAAAAATCGAAGTTTTCTATTGTGTGTTTTTCCTACATATATATATATAGGCACATATTATAAAGGCTTGATAAGGCTTTTAAATTGCTTACCTATACCAAAAAATATGTATACAAACGTAACAAAGTAATGCAATCTAGGAAGCAAGAAAAACTTAAAATATTTCTTATATGATTAACAATTTTATTAAATAAAATAAAAGATACCCACTGTGATCTATTTTACAAAGAATTAGCCTCTACGAGTAAAAGGCCCGAGAAATCTTTAAAAAGTATTTTAACAAGAAGTGATTTAAGGAATTATAATTCTCGTTTCGCCTTAGAAAACTTTTAACAAGGAAACTTTGGTGGGCAATAATGTTCATGGAAGATATTGTAGACACTATATTTTTCATATTTTACAGTATAAAGCCTTCAACGAATAATGTTACTGTTCACGAGAGAGAAGAGTTGTTGAAAAATATTTTTAACCATCTAATAAAGTAATTGGTAAAAGATAAGATACGACAAAAAATCATAAAAGTATAATTACTAGATACTAGTGTAAACGTGAAATAAGAAGAGCTAAAACGGAAGAAAATTAAAACAGAAGTAACAGGTCTAAGTTTTTTCTCTTACATAATACATTTTTTAAAAACTAGAATTTGATCAGTTAGTTAAAGTTTATAGAAAAACAAACGATAAGTTTTTCACCACCGCGGGAATCGAACCAGAAACTTCCGGTATCGCTTGTTGTATCCACTAAAAGTAGTGATATTAGCACTATAAAAACATAATATCAACATTTAAATTTAGGTACTAATTTAAATAATGTAAAATTAGATATCTTTTTCAAGTAAACATTCTTTACCAATAGCCCAAAAAATTCCATCCAAAGGAAAAAAAATGGATATATATTTCATTCCCTTTATATAGAATACCCTAAAGTAAATAGCTATTTTAAATAATCTAAAAGACATAAATATTGAGAGTAAATATTAATTAAGTGCTGGTAATTAGTACAAGATCCTAATTTCACGACATTGAAATATAAAAATAAAAAAAGTCGATTAAATTAAGTCACAAATTAAGTTTATTACTTTGGGAAGCGAAGAACGTAGGAAAGAAAACACGATACCAGCCCCTAGAGTGATGGACAAATTTCCTGGTAAATGGCTTCAACGCTGGGGGACTATTTGTCTGAATTTGAATCGCATTTGTTTCCAGGGCAATTTGTTCCATAAGCCCCTAGAATATGTCCTGGATTCATAGCGACACTTAGTCGTTTCTATTTTTTTGTTCATAAAATATTTGTTCGTCATTAAAACTTAAAAGGCAATTCGGCATATTTATTATGCCCAATTCATTTGATAAGTATAATAAAGAAAAATATTATCATAAATTACTACTTAAACCCAATGACCAAATGTTCAATTATGGTAATAATGGTCTCAATATAATTTTTCTGAAATGTTTAAATTTTTCCTTTTCTTTATGGATTATCGTCGTTATGGTATATCGAGTAGAATTAGTCAATGAATAAAAAAGAAAACACTGCTCGCCGTTGGGTTATTGACTATATAATTCAACTAGTTAGAGAGCACACACTAGCAGAGCTTATAGTAAATATTTATTTAACTGTTTTCCTTTCATAACATCATAATCTCACGATTTTTCTCTACATTTCTCTTCTGAACACAGTAACCAAACGTTGAATGACTACTAAACAACTATGATATGGGCGTATTTGTGGCTTGACTGAATAGGAGTTTATAATTTACAAAATAGACAATTTTAACCAAATAATAAATGTGTCAAGTGTATCTGGATAAGTAGGTAACTAACTACCCTTAGCCTTTATCAAACTAAATAAGATTAATTCCAGCAAATTCAAGTTTATTTAACAAAAAGGTAAAATGGAAAATACAGATTTCAAGAAACTAACCGGCTGTGGTAAACACTGTCCTTTGTTTGGGTGGATGGAGTGGACAAGTTAGCGGTTAACCTACACGTGTGACGTCACATCCGTTTCAAATTCCACGACGACGACAGACTTCACACTTTGAATGTTTCAGTTTAGTGTTGACATTTTATTTAATGTAAACAATGTTTGATATAATCCTAGAAGCGAAATTTGAATTGAAATAAATTATTTTATTTAAAAATTTTAAAACCGAATATTATATTCAAAAATTTAAGTTCAAATGTTGTATAAAATGATGTAGAATATCTAGTTAATAGCGACAAAATTTTAAGAAAATTCCTAACTTATTTATATAAGAAGAGTAAAGGTAATCTGATAAAATAATTTCGCCTGTAACATGTCTAATAATAAAACTTTTATTCATATAAATTTTAGATATTAAAAAATCTCCAGAAAAATAACAGGAACTTGGGCAATTGAATGGAAAAAATACAACATACACTGATCTAATAAATATCTAATGACCTTATCAATATTCCACCAACTTATTTATAACGATGAAGGCTAAAATGTGATGCGATACAGAAACAAGTTTAGCGTAGCTCAAAACTTTCGAGGGATTTTAACTAAAAACACTATTGGAAACCAATTAATTTGGGAATTGGCTCGCCCCCGTGGCGGGATGCGCGCGAAACCCCGACAAATGGCGCGCGTTATTTAATTCTGTTGATCTCATGTTTGTACTGCGCGCCATCATATTTAAATTGAAATTCTGTATATCCACATACTGGAGTAAACAAAAGCGGATTATTACTGCCACCCTTGGAATGGCGGCGTGAAATTAAACATCATTCCTAATTAAATTAATATCGTTAGAGATCGGCGTGTAACTTTTGTAGCTAGATGAGCCTTTTTAAATTGATTAACTCGTGTTTATTTTCATACAAACTCAGAGATAAAGATTTTTTTTAGAAATGATGAAATCAACCAGGTATTGTAAAATTTTTCAGTAACTATTTACTAAGTAAAACAGCAATAGTAATTGAACTTGCTTAAATATCTGTCGGATTCTTATATAAAAAGACCGCCTCTTCTTAACGTAAGTAAAAGGTGATTCATACCGTTTTTGCTAGTAGCCCTTGTCACATTCTCGGCGAAGTGTTCGTTCGGGTGAATTGATTTCATTCTGATTAATTGATTCCATATTAAAAACCAAAATGTATATATAAACCTTATGATTGTAAAGAATTAGATGTGTGGCTATTTTCTTAGATCTTCAAAAAGCCTTTGACACCGTGTCCATACCACGTCGAAGCTTGATAATTTGGGCATACGCGGCTTCCCACTAGAGTGATTACGTGATCATTTGACAGCCAGAAGCTAAGTTGTTAAAGTGGACCGCTTTTTTAGTGCTAGCTCTAATGTCAATTATGGCATACTTCAAGGTAGCACTCTCGGTCCTTCGCTTTTTTGGCCTATTTAAATGATCTTTGCAGTTTAAAGATTGACAATGGACATATTCTTGCATTTGCGGATGATACTGCACTAATTTTTAGTGGCGAAACTTAGGAACGTTATTAAATGGCTAGATAAAAACTTGCTTACAATAAATGTACCAAAAACAAAATACGTTTGTTTTAGAATCTCCAGTGCCACGGATCCGCCAAATTATTTTATGATAAAGGCTCATTCCTCCACTTGTGAAGTGGATGTCGAATTTAATTGTAATTCTTCAGTGCAATCAGAAAACCATAAATACCTAGGTGTCATAATTGAGAAAAACCTGAACTGGCATCCACAAATTTCGGCATTAACCAAAAGAATTAGGAAACTTCTTTCTATTTTTAGGAACCTCCGAAATGTTGCGGAACCCAAATTGATAAAAATATATACAATACCCTTTGCCAATCGCTAATTAATTATTGTATCACAGTATGGGGTGGAGCTGCTTCCTCCCATCTTTTGGAATTAGAAAGAGCTCAAAGAGCAGTTATTAAAGTAATGTACCACAGGTTCAGAAAATACTCCACAAAAAAGTTCTACGAAGAAACATAACTTTCCTCTGTTCGCCAATTATATATATTTAATTGTGTTCTTCGCCATCACATATACATAGACTTAAAACAGTTACCCCAAAAGCTAGACGACAATCCTATTACATAGGGTCATTCTTATACAGATACTTCAACGAATTAAACCAAATTGTTGACGTAAATAAATAGCGCCTGCAGATAGCGCCTAAAAATAGTTTGAAGAAACTTGAACAATCTGATATGGAAAATATTTGAAAAATTAAGTAATTAAATACAAACACGCATACGCAAATGCACACACGCTCGCACGCACGCACGCGCATACGCACAAGCCTGTGTGGGTAGTGACACCTGTGTGGGTGGGCACACGGACACGCAAACGCACACGCACACGCACACGCACAAGCAGAGGCTAGTAATGCGACACTGTGGCAACGAATGAGAAAGTCTATAAATATATGAATCAGTCAGTTGTAGTTGTATAGGTGTTACAAATTTTGTTTCTTTTTTACTTAATTAGTTTGTTTTTTATGATTATTGGCAAGTAGCGTTAGACGTGTGTTCATTTATTGTCGCGGTGGTAACGACACGCTGTATATATATATATATATATATATATATATATATATATATATATATATATATATATATATATATATATATTTATATAAATATATGGCCGAGGGTTAGGGTGAACGGGAGAGAAACCGGCGGACGATGCGGGCGGTGTCGAGGAACACCGCCTTCTGCATTTTCGGTCGGCACCTTAATAATTATTATAAGATGTATGATGTAGAATGACTTTTATAAAAGCATTTGACTTTTAAAAAAATAACTTCCCGTTTCGATATTCCGTAAAATTGATTAGAAGCTGCTAATTAACAAATAATCAGGTTTATATTTAAGTTATACTATGATAAATAACAATTATCAAATATTAAATTTTAGTACATTTTATTGAATTAAAACCGAACGAATGGCCGGTTCGAACAACTCAACTCAAGACTTAATATCGGACTTAATATCCTAACGGAACTGTTAATTTTAAGTGCTGACACAACACTTGCTCACGAGATATGGAAAACATCGTGAGGAAACCTGCATATTTTCGAAGTAATAAGAAGAAACTGACTATAACGTTTGTAGCGTATAGAGGAGGCCCTTTCCTTTGCCCTTTTTTGTTTACTTTAATATATTTCATATAGTTTTAGACACAATATTTATCCAGGAATATTTTTACAG
This sequence comes from Iphiclides podalirius, assembly GCA_933534255.1. Classification (NCBI taxonomy): domain Eukaryota; kingdom Metazoa; phylum Arthropoda; class Insecta; order Lepidoptera; family Papilionidae; genus Iphiclides; species Iphiclides podalirius. Next base: position 8,153,997 of record OW152824.1, on the reverse strand, counting down.
AAGCGGGTTTCGAACCCGTTATTGTTTTATTTTTCTAGAGAACCTTTTGCTGAAAAGGCAAATTCAGCACACACCAAACAACGGATTGAATATCTTTTCTGTTGAGGCTACACTGTTTACATCCTATTAATGAATTTCACAATGCCGTTACTTTCATAATGTCAAAACAAATTTTTCACGTTGTAATGTAATAAAATCCGGAAGCAAGTCAGCGTATCATACATATAGAATTTCGTAACGCTAATGAGTTGAGAGCAAATAACTCATAATATGCGACTCACGTACTAGGAAAAGACCCCTTCACATTGAAGCACCACTTGCTGCAACATTTATACGTCGTAATCGCAAAAACTCGCACTTGAAATACAATATTGTATTAAACTTATTAAAAATATTTGACTCGAATTCTTCACGTTATAAATAAGTTGGCAATTACTATGTCCTTGCTGTCTAAAATGGAGAGCGTGCAAAAACTTTGGCATGATTATGCCCATATACGAGTCGGGTATGAAAGCTGAGATGTAAGCGACTGAAGTACCCCTGATTACAAGGAGGTTCTTAATGGATGTCAAGGTGCGAAGCAACGAAGTTGTATTTATTCATAAGTATATTAAGCCTAAGGGATGGCAGGTGGCACATACTTCGTGCTTGTAATAATATATATGGTATAAAAATGTCTCTGATGTATTAAAATCAGACAAAATACACTTAAGCATTTTTTTTTCATTCGGTTCTCTAAGACTAAAACAAATAAATTCAAAATTGAAGGTTAAATGGAAGGTATAGTATTTACAGAACTTCATGTTATATTAGTTGGTTAAACACGTTATTACACTATTAATGGAATTATCAAGTTCTATGTGCTCAAGTAAAGTTTAATTGTAGTTTCTACTTGAATCGTCTAAACACGCACAGTAATAGAGTGTGTGGTTGGCGCGCATATCTACCGCAAACTCAGTCACTGCTGCTAACAAAGCTCCTTGGATTAAAAACATTATATAAAAGCGATGTAATAAATTTTCAGATTCTTGTTATTTTTTTTATAGAGCTTTGTTTATTTAATATAACAGAGAGTACATGCATTAAGCTTAGAAATTTATTATGTACCTTATACATTGATAAACATTTAGTGAAAAGGCATTATTACGTACTGAGTATTTAAGAAAATATCATAAAATATTGAATTATTGTTTTATTCTAAAAATCCATTGGATTTCCGTACGAATAAGTGATCAGGTAATGAAGAGTTAAAAAATAGGCATCTATTAGTACAACCTAAAAGTTACGTTTTATTTGTTTAATGTTCAATATTTTCAATTGCTTCAAAATAACCTTCAAATATCGAAAACTATCTCCAACGAAAGCCGGATAGATCATTCTCCAATTAAATACCACTAGGATTTTATAAGTCAGTCTTGAGACATTATAAAACTTACGGAATGTCTAGCTTATTTAGTCAATTTCATAAAAATATTAATCTGCTTACTGACGTTCGTAATTCCAATGTGGGTATTAAAAATTAACTACACTCACATTAAATTCTGATCAACACACTTATCAATATAAACTAAAAATGTAACTGTAAATCACGGTAATTCAAATGAAAATTGTAAATTATGTAATGTCAAAAACTTATTGTGATATTAATTTCAATCATGGTCTAGTGGTATTCAGTATGAAGTTCATCGCTATTCAATTGTCTTTAATTGGGATCAAAGAGCAAGTAATTATTATGCATAACTTCACAAGTGCTCTTATAGTCTACCGAGTTAATGGTCCTTTCAATCGTCTTGAATTCACAGTCTCGTAGGTTTAGGACCAGTAATTCATTTTGCATTTGAACTAAATAATAATAATATACACCATAAAAGCAAAGCATATTCAATGCTTCAATGAATTTAAATACAACGATATTCATAATAATAACGTAAAATATTTAACCCATATTCCAATTTAGTCATGCTTTCATAAAACGGATAGTAGGGCTGCAATAACACCAAAACTGAAATTGTGCTTTGGAAAATTCTCTTTGAGGAGTTAAACATTTATAAAATTGCGTTGAAGACCAAACTTGTGCAAACTGTCTACACTTTTTGTGAGAACCCTAAAGTTGGCGTTTTCATAACTCTTTCTTTGCTGAAAGGACTTTAACAAGATTTTCCATGACGCAACAATCCCACTAGCCGTCGCTGGGCAAGGGTAAATGGAATATGACCAAAATATAAAATAAAAATGGTGGAATATGAAATTTTATTATTTTTTCCTTTGAACACACATATTACATCATTGCAATTAATACAGCATAAATTTATTTATCTATAAGTTTTCGAAATCTAAATGTTCTCTTATTAAATTTTAGATTTATTTTTACTGTAAAACTAGCTGCTGCCCGGGACTTATCTGCGTAGAATAGGCTGAAGGCGCTACATTCAGACAGAAAGACAGATATACATCAAATATGTATATAAATTATAGCCTATGACCTATTCTGATGTATAAGCTATATTATTGTAAAGTTTCATTAAATTCAGTAGTTTTTGCGTGAAAGAGTAACAAACATCCATCCATACATACAAACTTTCGCCTTTATAATATTAGTAAGGATTTGATGATAACCGGATGGCGCAGTTACTAAGCTGCTGGAGGCGTCATTTTAGGCCGGCGTTTGATTTCCACATAGGATATCCCCATCCCTAAACAATTTTTCTGTGACCCACAGGAACGTTAGAGATCGAGTTTTGTATGTTCCCATGTGATAAATACGTGAGAAATACTTCGTTACAACACAGGACAATGTTTACCCCACAATAAGCGTCTTTTATTATTGACGTGATTTATATCATATAAATTTTTATTGCTTTTAAAATCTTGAAGATCATAAGTGTTTCACTTCATATTTACATCTTGATATTTCTCATATTAAGAAAACAATGAGATACTTATAATGGACGACTGGAATATATTAATTAAGAATGCAAATTAACAGCGTATCCACTTCCGCAGATACTCAAAACAAGGAGATCAAAAATCTTAAGTAAATGCCACGTAAAAACGAATATAATGTTGTAGTAATTTTGTAATAACAACTTGTAGCCATATACTACGTTTCCTTTCCGCAGGCCTAAGGTTAATTTAAGAATAAGGTGACTGAAAACTTCGTTTCGTTAATTACCTGTTAATTATGAAAAAACAATATTGTAAGAAAAAGAGTAGAGTAAAAAAGTATATTGTAGGTATTAACAAAGTGAGGCCTAACTATTTCTACAAAGGATAATAAAATAAATGTTTGTGCAATAATGTAAACTTTACCTACATTAATAAAATCATGTTAAGATAGAACAATATTCATTTTCATTTAAAGTCAACTACTGTTTCCTGATTATATTCTATTTCCTGTTTCCGCTACATAGCGTAAAAATGTACTCGGACGTCAATATGTTCATTAATCTTTGCAAGTACGCGTACACTACCCCTAGTTCACTATCTCCCTTAGTAGTTCTCTTAGCGCGTGTGAACACACGTTTATTCTTTATTTAATGCCAAGGTAATTCCAACTTAATAAATAAGTGACGGCTTCTCTATTATCCCTTGCCTTCGTAACTCGGTGTCGGGCTATTGTTCGCGAGTTTGGGCACTTCGAAACAAACTTCCACGCTCAAGTGTTTGCGCTCCCGGCTCTTTGGTAAATTGTTATTCATAGCTTTGTATAATCGCTGTACGCTGCAAAAGAATGCTTGACTCATAGTGTTATCTGTCGCTAAGTAACAATTCTACTTGTATAGGAAAAAGTTTGCATTGTGCTCAATTCTTATTTCTTTCAACCTCTCGAAAATCCACGATTGGGGTTCATCGAAACACCTAAACAACTGTAACGCTAGTAGTAATCAAATTATATTTTTACATGGACAAGAAGAGATTAACAAATAACTAAGAAATAATTGAAAACTTAGAAAATTAACAGTAAGTTTTTACCATATAGTTAAGAACTTAACGTATAATAAGGACGGCAATAGTTTGCTTAGTTCCTCACACGAGTTTGACAACGGACATGCGCAATTCAAACATACAACGGTCTTGAACAGACTTAAGTAACATACAGCGTCAATAAAAAACCTACCTTAGAGTGTTCAGTTAAATTTCTTTTTCAGTAGAACCGTATTTTTGCTGTGTGCAACAACGCAATGGTAAGTTACCGTGAAGATGCGACGATACACGCACTTATGCGCAATTGTTGCACACATTAACGTGAAGTTCATACAGAATCGCTCCGGCTCCGCCAAGTTGTTTCCCGTGTGTGTATACAGTTCTCTGTGTATATAAATTTTCGTTAAAGTAAGATAGGGAAAAGAGGAAAAGCGCTGGTAGTAAAAGCGAGCGAAACGCCGCCCAGCCCGTAGTGACAGTTGTCAGTACATTGTGAAACACGCGGAGCGATGGTGGTCTCGGGGGAAGCCGGTTTCGGCGTTCGACTTTTCGATTTCCCGCGCTTCTTTCCGCTACGACGTTACGTGTATTAATTATTTAGCCATTGAAATTTGTATCGTAACTTGACAAATCGCTTGAAGCCTGCACAGAATTTGAAAGCGAGTTCAATTATGAAATTGTGTTTTACTAACTTTGGAAAAATATACGACTTTATGGTTGTGTTTTCGGTTTCGCTCCCTTTCTTCCATTGATAAAGAATGTAAGTTTTAGTTTTAAGAAATAATTTTCATTACCATACATATAGTGAATATATCTCTGACCCTTGTTGTAAAAATCAAAAAAAAACCTCGAATATCAAATGTGTTATAAATAAATTATTTTTATAATGTGAATGTTGCTTCTCAAAATTAGATGTAAAATGGACAATCCAACTATTTCATATTGAAAGAGCCAATGTCGTGTTTATTTATTTAATACAATTGTCAACATTATTTGTTCTAATGTAGTTCTATACTATTTTTATTTTAATAAAATTACATTTCTATATAAATAGTTTTCTTTCAAATGTGTAAGAACACACACTACGAAGTTTTAAGAGTGAAAAAAGGAAACAGGTTTCTGAAGTAAAAACTTACGAATCCAATGACGTATAACTTTTTTTGAACAATTGAATACAATTTAGAGGAAAGTGGAAACCATCGGATGCAATATACAAAGTAGATCTAAATAAAACAGCGGCCAACAGAGCGCCTGGTACGGCGTAGAATTGATTAAAACGGAGCCTGTTTTTGCTTAATCTGTTGAATATAACTTTGTAAGCTTTAACAGGACTTTGAGAACCGTTTTTGACAATGGAATAGTAACTTTGTTTTACAGTAGATTTTCTCATTTAGCGCTTGTGCAGGGTTTTTGTTACTTTCAACTTAGTAACACAAAGTAAGTTTAACAAAATAGTTTTTTAGTTAAGACGGATTTTACTTCAATAAATAAAGCGATAAGGCAAGTTTATATCAATGTTTTTAATAACTATACATTACATATATCATTTTTATAAATTAGACTTTAAATATGTAGATATACGCAAAATCGAAAGTTAATTATGTACTCAATTAACAACAGTAATTGGATTGTTTTAAATATTGTAAATATTTCATTTTATTTTTCTAATTTTAATGAGGCAACTAAGTGGGCCACGTGTTTTCAAAACTTATAAACCATTTTATCTGCAATCTTGCATTTTTATTATGATTCGAAACAGTAATTTTTTAGCGGATTTCAAATGTTTAAGTTGTGCTTATAAGCTACATGAACTTTTAATAGATTGAAATCCTTCACATCTACGGCTTTAAGTAAATACAAACATATAAACAAAGGAATTATAAATCTGTTATGTTTTTTATGGAAAAATGGGGCAAACGAACAGGACGCTCACCTGATGGAAGGTGATCACCGCCGCCCGTGAACATCAACAGAGCTTGCAAACACGTTACAGGAAAGAATATGCTCAGTTCTTGGAAGCTTCCCAGGTCGTAACAGCTCGGAAAGGCCGCCGGCGGTAGCTTATTCCGAGTGGTTGTGCGAGGCAGGAGGTGCCTTGAAAATCACGCTGTTGACAAGCACATATACATAAATATATGCAGATATGCACACATATTATAGGCAACGTATTGGATTCTACTCCGAGTCCGTTTTTCCTGACTTAGTTAAAACTAATTTTACTAAATTTCATAACACTCGCGTCTCTCAGAAGGATAGGAAACCTTGCTAATTTTCAATTTCCAATATCCTTATGCACCTCCTACGTTGATTCCATATCTATCACTTTTTTTTAGTCTTCACGTTTTTTTAATTCAACGTTTTTCTAGCTTACTTACTTTATTTATTACATATGAAACCTCTTATTTCCTAAATTTATATAATTATTTATTCAAAAAGTATACTGTTTGTTTATATACCCAAACATATTATAAACCTCAAAAATGTAATAGCAACAGCTATGTATAAGAAAACTATAACCAAAATAAAAAATAATAATTTGAATCGGCCGTCCTGAACAATTACAACTTTGCAGATGTCACGTTGTTCTACGCAGGGTGCGATATATTGGCTTACATTGATTTTTTTCATAGTTATAGACAGACTTTCTGTTTTGAAACTTTTTCTAAAAGACTATCATCATCATTATTTTTGCAACTTTCCATTAGCATTTCAATTCACATGAACTTTATGCTTTCTCAACTATAATGTTTGCATAGGCGTAATGAAAAAGAAATTTCATCGTTATAATATAAATCATTGAGTGATGAAACTTTTTTGTTTTATTGCATTCCATAAAATATGCCAATGACGCTTGCGTTATAAGATTGAACATAAGTTAAGCCTCGAAGCTATAATTTATACGGACCAATAAAGGCCTACAAATCGAATCATTCCGACAAAGCTTCTTGATCGATTTGATCTTATTTTCTCAAAGGCTGAAAAAAATTCTCTTACGAATATATTGACGGCAATATTTTTATTATCGCGTAAGATCTTTGAAGTGAATACAAAATATTAAATCTCTAAAAGGATTTGACAGGCATCCAATTTTACGTTAATTTTTTTCTTGACATGGAGAATAATGGAACATCGAAGGGAAGTGGGTGGGACTTAATGTTGAAAAGAAAATTTCACACGATCGCAAAAGTGAAGCCGGTAGATCTATCTAGAAAAATAGTTTCAATCAACTGTTAGATAAAGTTCGACTTGACGAAGCGTGCAATTTAAAATTGGAGGAGAATAGTTTAGAATTGTGCTGCCCGCTCTGGTGAAACGAGAGTACTTTGAAAAACCTTATTAGATTCAATTGTTGCCTCAACATTAATTAGCGTCTTTATATCTAAAACCTATATTAAATAGAATAAATTATTCTATTACCATGTCCAATCAATAATCTAAAATCACTTTCAAATTCTTGACAGTATTTCCAAATATTTCACTTTACATACAAAACAAATTGTATTATACTTTCTTTTATTTACGCTTACATCACACGCCAGGAAATTTAACTTTTTTTAAAATTTTGCCTAATTTATTAAGTTTATTTTAAATTTAAATTCCCAACGTTTTCGAATGCTTTTTAGTATCCTTGAAAAAAAAATTATTTTTCTTCAATCATATACAGAAAAAACACTTCTTATATATGAAAGTTTTCGGAATAAATAAGAAAAAAAATGCTATTTAAGGTCAAAAATGAATTTATTGTTTCTCAAAATATTCTCCCTTTGCGTAAATGCACTTTTTCACTAAGTTAAACCAATTTAAAAAAAATTGTGCCTTCCTCCGTGATGACGTATTTTCCATACTCTTCGACAGCTTCTGGTGATGAAAATCGTTGACCGCGTAATTGGTTTTTGATTTTTGGGAACAGGAAAAAGTCACAAGGTGCCAGATGCGGACTTTGTGCAGGTTGGCTCATAATATCTACCTTTTTCACCCTCAAAAATTCGTTTGTCTGTCTGGTGTGAGAACTAGCATTATCGTGGTGCAAGATGAAACGGAGTTTACGGTTATTTTTACGCAGTTCGTCAATAACTTCCGGCAAATAAATGATTGTGTACCAGACACTACTCATGGTACGACGATTCTCTAAAGTAACGATGGTGGGGCCGTGCAACAGGCTCAGCTGTTGCACGAATGGGCAGCTCCGACCGGGTAAGTACCACGATCTCACAGAAGACCAGCGTAAAGTGGAAGTATGACAAATGCTTTCCGTTGCGTTTGGTGAGTGAGGTAGCCGGAGCCAAATTTTCAAAAGGTTTTCAACGCATCTGAAACCTTCGGGTGTAGCAGATGCCCATGTGCGGCAGTATACACTTACCATCAGGTGAACCGTCTGCGAGTTTGGCAATTTTTGACATTAAAAAAAAAAAACAATAGCGACGTGTCTGTTTTTAAAAAAAAAGAAGCAATCATCTGCTTAGATACACTTTTCACGCGTACCGCCTAGGTTGGTTTAAGTAGAACGTTATTCTACGCAAGGTGCGAAATATAAATGTAACAAACAATGTTACAAACAATGTTTCATTATTATGTTATTACTCAACAGTGTAGTAGTGATGTGAATATATTGATGAATAAAAGATATTATTTTAATTTAAAAAAAAATGGGGTGTTAAAGTAAAGTAAGTTTCCAGCCTATATATGTCCCACTGAAGGGCAAAGGCCTCCTCTGTATAGAAGGTACGAGTTTTAAGGCATAGTCTACCACGCGACACCACTGCAGATTGGCAGACTACATATCTTCGCAATTTTTTTTGTTATTATTTCAAAACTATGTAGGTTTCCTCACGATGAGGAATCCTACATATTTTTTCCTCCTTCACCACTGACCACGTGATAAACCAGCACTTAAAATTAACAAACTGCATTGGATCTGGCACCGGGGATCGGACTCAGGTTGCTCGAGTATATTGAATTAAAAGCGAGCGTCCGGACACTGAGCTATGTGTTTTCTAATATGTTTTTATATTGACTCTGCTTTTAAATACCCCGTTTTGTTTTTTTATTTAATAACTATATTCTTATTTTAAACTCTTTATTAAATAATATTGAGTGGGTTTACTTTAAGTTGCTATAGAATAAAATCTTAATAAGTTTATTACTTTTGAGTTCGATTTTCAATTATATAACTAAAATACGCCCGTGTTTTAGTTATTCAATGGAAAAGATACTGATAACTAATGTCAAACAGGAAATTTCCTTTATATAGAATATTCTTGTAAGTTTGCTTATATCAGCACTTTAACATGTAAACGTTGTAAACAGTGAATCCAATTTAATCCAATTTCCAATTTGGGCTCAGTCATAGTGGTCTAGACCAGCAATGCTAACGCCGAAGTTTGAAGTTTACCCTGTTTCCCCCAGCTTTACCACCCCACATCTTTACTGCTATACTATAAAAAGTGTTGGAGTTTAGTCAACTGTCGTACTGTGTACGAAATTAATTTTGTATTTGTCTGGACATTCTATACGGGCAATTTACATATCAAACGATTAGTTAATCTTTAAAAAGGTCTTGGGCGAAAAAAAAACTTATTCAAATATGCTTTTCTTTTAGTTTAGTGATAACCAACGCCCCTGGACATTTGCAACACACAGGGTTGCAGATGTGATAGATTTTAATAAAGTGGGCCCCGGCTACCTCACTAACCAGATGAAACGCAGAAGTATAACACTTCCACTTCACGTGCACCGGTCTTCTGTGAGGTCGTGGTAGGTACTTCCCCGGACGGACCTGCCCATTCAAGCAACAGCATACTGTTCCGTGGTCCTAACACAGTAAAGTGTGACTATTCCACAATATTTGGTTGTTATAGTAATTAAATCCTTCATATCATCCTTTTAATCAATGAAATAATCGTACAGAATTCCATCTGAACCTGCCATATCACGACAGCATGAAATAAACCGAAACCATCATTTCAACGTTTGAACTTTTCGTTTATTTATTCTGAAGAAAAATTTCTTTGGAGATAGCGACAAAACCTGCAGAAATAATTCGATATAACGTACGCGATATAACGAGTGTGTGCAGTCGAAATCGAAAACAGCCTTGACAGCCACGGGGCGCAATCGGGAGCGTCGCTGGTGCATTGTTGCCGAGTTGTGCAACGCGCTTTGTCCCACCGTACACCTACGACGGGCCTCCATTTCTCTTATTCCCAACTGGAACGCACAGCCCGCGCGTCTTTTCTGTGCAATTGTTTGCCCAGCATTGTCTACTTTCATTTATTCTGTGGAAGTCCTCGGGACGGTTTTCCTTTTTCTCTGCCGAATGTCACATAATAGGTCCAATTTAATTTTCACTCGGGAGCGAAGCGGAACAATTGTAATTTTCAACGAGGTGAATGTTTGCTCTTTAATAGTAATATTTTGTTAATTCCTTTGATTTTTGACAATATAAACATGCACATTTAAATGAAAACATATTAAACAACCATGTTTAAAGTCTGTTACAAGATATAAAATTCATCCGACAAGGCAACAACTTTCAGGTCTTGGCCACTATTAACTTAGTAAACTTGAAAACATAGTTTTGCGCGGTACTGGAATTATAAATGGAGTTCATGAATACGAAAAATTTTTGTGTTATTTATTTTCTATGGGTTATAAATCTAATCTAATTTAAGTTAAGACTTATTCGAAATTGTTAGAACTTATTCTACAACTAATGAACTTTTGTGCACGTAAACCCTTGAAAGCTTCGACACAATTTCTACCTGAATGAGGTTCCCTTCCGTTTGTCACGTTTCATTACTTCGTTTCTTCGTAACGCCGGGTAAGCTTTGCGATATCCTAGCGAACACGCTCCACAGTAAAACAGTTTTGTCTTGTCGTGCTGGCAGTCTTGTAAAAATGAGGGTTTTTTGAAATGATTCGATTATAGAAACAACAAATAGCAGAAGTGCGATAATGCACCCGCAATCTTTCTAGTGCGGCATATATCCATGGTCTTCGGCAATACTTTACTAATTTATTGAGCGTCTTACTACTTTTTAAACAATACTTAATCTTTGCCACTCATACTCTTGCATTTGTACACCAACATTTTAACTAATTGTTAATACTCCAACTACAATTAAAAGTGGAATCCGAAGAATACTTAAAGAGCCAATTAAGAACTCCAGAGAAATCTGAAACAATTATTTTTAGTTTTAATGACATTTCCACTTGTTTTTAGCAATAAGCTTTATGTAACACTGTTTGGCCAAATATACTAGGACCCGACATCGATAATAATTTGAAATGCAATTGTTTTGCACCCTGCATATGGCAACAATGTGCTCATCTATCATTCCGATATTGCATGTCATACCATATCAAACCAGCTATATTTACAAAATTTGCTGTGTTTTATTTGGATTTCGAATTATTTTTAAAACTGATTCAAAGCGAACGAAAAATTTTAATAAATTTCTAAATTTTCATTAATAGATAACTAAATTTCAATAAATAACTAAATTTTCTTCCTTACTTTTACTGTCCTCATAATTTTAGGATCATGAATAAATAAACCATTCACTTTTTACCGACACATTTCTGACATTTATAAAAACATACGTCCATAATATAATTAGAAGTGATCTTTGTTAACATTTTTTTTTATTATCATCACATTAAATGCCTTTCTATTTAAATTATTATTCATTTCGTTCCAACCTTTCACTTGCAATTTTTGCGAATCGCTCATACCGATCCCAGTGACCAGTGTTTTATGTACTAGCGAATGGTTTTAAACACAAAGCTGTGACCATCCGGAATTCAGGCGCACGGTCGACTGCCTTCTCATCAATCATTCCGATATTGCGTGACACATCAACTTGCGTACACACACAGAGGACCACTGACAAACGTTCTGTGTACATGCCTATTCGAGTTTACACACGTGCACAATATGGACAAAGCAAAGCGCCGTTGTACATCGCAGTTCACAGTGCGGCCACAACCGAAAGAACTTTATCAACGACATTACAAAGACGTGAAACCGTCTTCCGGATTTAATGTCCATTATTTAAAAAAATGGAGTCGCTTTTAGTGTGTTAAATTTATGGCCGCGGCAGCTTTTTGATAAATACCTTTACCAAAATGGGCGTCTAAAACGTTTTAGATTTTTCCCTTTACCACGACGTGGTCCGCTTACCGAAAATGTTGAAAATTATATTTCATTTTAAAAGATAGAAGGTAGAAAGTTTTATTTTTATATTAAATTAAATAACAAATATAATTTATTTAATTACATATTTGAAAATAAAATTCACGTCTTAAAATATTTTAAATAAAATGGTATTTATTTACCATGATTAAAGAGTTATATTAAGGCATTTATTAATTTAATTTTAACTATTTTGAGACAACAGCCTACCGGTGTCCATCTTTTCGTCTAATTAAAACGTAGGTGTCTTCAAGGCAAGAGTGAATAGGTTTTAATTAGCTAGCGCGCTTACCATAAACGGCTTCCTCCCCACTTACCATCAGGTGGGATTGCAGTCAAGCTTTGGCCAGTTTCGAATTATTAAAAAAGTCGTTAGTTCCGCATTATAAATCTATGAATTAAAAAAAATGTGTGTAATAGAGTGATAGAATATCGCATTTGTACACATGAACATAATGTTTTAAATGCATTCGTATCATTTTATATAGTTATTGATTTTTATAATCATTATTTCAGACTTCTTGAACACCATCAAAAACCTAACTAGTAGGTAACACGAGAAAATATTTAATAATACTCTTCGTGGCCTAAATTAATTACGCGCATAAAATTAAAGATTTTCCAAACCATTATTCCCAATTTGTTATAAATTATTCATATGATGTTGTAGACACAGAACTATAATAAGCGTATAATCGTCAATCATATTTTATTTATTACAATTTATTCAATTCCTATAAAGCCCGCAATACAAGAAACATTGGAAATAATCTCATTACAGTATTATCATCACCGATATTCACATCTTTTTCCTGTTTGTCTATGCGTAGTCCTCTTTATAAAAAAAAACGTTTTTTATCATTTCCATGAATTAATCCTAGCAGTAAATTGTCGTAGCCCGAACCGTTAATTTTTCTACAATAGTTCCATAAATAGTAGAATTGAATAGTAATATGAAATTTAAAACATATTCGTTAACACTTGAGCAACTACACCATCGACCATTTTTTTTATGTGAAAAGTTGCTAAACGAGCAGACGGTTTACCTGATGGTGAGTGAATACCGCCGCCCATGGACATCTGCTTCACCCATGGGTTACAGATGCGTTGAGAACCTTTTGAAAATTGGGCTCCGGCTACCTCACTCACCAGACGAAACGCGAAAGTATTTGCCATACTTCCACTTCACGCTGGTCTTCTGTGAGGTCGTGGTACTTACCCGGACGGGTCTGCCCATTCGTGCAACGAAGCTGCTGCGTGGCCCTACCACCGTAAGCTTTTCGCCAGCGGCTTCACTCGCGTTGAAGCCCTTATATAAATATCTTTCTTTAAAAAAATCCAATTAAAAAATAGTCTATGTCCTTTCGCAGGCTCTAGACTCTGTGTACCAAATTTCATTTAAATCGGTTCAGTAGTTTTGGCGTGAAAGCGAGACAGACAGACAGAGTTACTTTCGCATTTATAATATTAGTATGCATTATGCGAATGCAAACCTATTTGCCCGCGGAAACGTTTATTACACAACAATTTTTTAACGAATAGTGTAGGTTCATACGAAGCAAATATTCAAATCAAATCAAATATATCTTTATTCAAATAGACGCTTGCGCGTTCTTATGAATCGTCAGATTTTACATAAAAAATTACATATAGGTTCGTAAGGTACCATTCATAGAAAACACGAATATTGAGCCCCAACATACCCTTCATTAAGCAAACCGCAGTACCTTTCATTTTGAAAACATTGATTATTTTCCTACATTATTGATTCCTTACTTAAATTTATTTATTTTTACAAAATCACAGAATAGCAAACGTTTGATTGTTTACTAAAATTTCCATGCGACGACCGTAACATTAATAAAAATATGTACTAATAAATATATACAAATTAAATAAATCTGTACCCATGGCCTTTACAAGAAAATAGAATTTGAAATGTAACACTGAAAATTAAAAAAAAAAAACAAAGTTCTTATTAATGTCATCATATCGAGCGAGAAGCCAGTTTTTTTTCCTATATTAGGTTTAATAAAAATTAGGAGGATAGTTATGTTAGTGGGGGATGGAAGCATGTGTATTTTTTTAAAAGACTGATTTTCTGTCACACTCAATTCATGGGAATATTTTATATTCAATTCACGATTACTATTTATTTAATTAATATCAACCTGAAGATGTATTTTATTTTTAATATTGTGTTAACATCACTTCGGAATACACGGCAACACAGGTCGTATAATTGCAATTATCTTTATTGTTCTTGCCAAGCTAGGGACTTGAACTCAGGTTGCTCGAGAATTAAGAAATAAAAGTAAACGCTTGAACAATGTATCTACTACTGCCGCTCTCATTTACTATGTAAATTTGTTTCGCATTTGCATAAAACTTTCAAGAGTTTCAAAGATTAGAGAAGCTGTATTGTATTTTAATAGAAATTATTTCTATGCCTCGAACATGAGATTAAAATACTTTTATTTGCACTTTCCAAGCTATGCGTTGACTTTAATAACAGCGCACTACACACAGGGCTCCAACATGCAAAACACAGTGGAAAAGGAAGCGATATACAAATACAAAACCAAAAATCCAATAACGTCAGAACTGAACAGTCGACGTAGTGTTTGCTTCTCGTCAGACGAATTTGCGGGCCAGCACTCGACACCGGAATTGAATGAAATTCAAATACTCCAAAACAACGAATCCCTACCTATTCCGAGAATGAAGTTAATATTATTTTTGTTAAGTTTCCCTTACTTACTTTGATCGTTAGCATTTGATGAGTGTCTCGTACCCTGAAATTCACAGTCAGGTATAATGAAAATATGGTACGTAATTAGGTATTTTTTTAGTTTTAGGTAATATTAAAAAATGATCATATTAGTAGAATAAAACATCGTAAAATCTTTATTTGCCAGCAAATGTAAGCAAAAATGTTAAAAATGCAGGAGATTATAATTTGTTTACAAATAAATATATATCTTTTATTTTTACTCGTAAATTTATATTCAACGATAAAGATTTATGGATAAGGGCTTTGAACATTCAAGATTTTAGATCGTCAAACTATTTAAGATTTGTAACTAAATTGTAATACAAAGTCGTATATTGCGTTTTTAACTGCACAGTAAGTAAAGGGAATGGATCAATAATGTATAATAGCGTAACGCGAATCTTGAACAAGCTTAGAGGTATAACAGAAAATGCGAATAATCCAATCAGATGAGTTTTCTTGTGAAAAAAGGATTTGAAATAGATGCCGAATATACAGAAAAATGGACAAAAAATGTTTAATATTCCATGTTCGTAGCATAACAAAATGAGATATGCTAATTTATTTCATTTATTTGCCTCGCTTAAAGTTAATTAATTTCCTTGAAGATAAACCGCCTTTATATTGCATACAGTATGAAATGTGGAATTTGTTTGCTGTGGTCACGTATATGATGCCACCCAATATTTGATAGCTGAAGCCCATAAATGAGTCGGTTGATAGTTGACAATAGCGCCTTTGTAAAATCCCAGCATTTCATTTGTTGCGATGTCGAAATCAAATAATCGATTATAAATAGCATTGCACAAATTTTAATACACTTTACTTTGAAGTCGAGATAGCTATAGCGAGAGATATATATAAATGTTTGGAGTATTAAGCGCATACATTCATGTGATGTCATTTTAACCGATTTTATTGATAAATCATGTTACATGTACTTACTATCATTACCGTTTTTTTTTCAACAACACACGACCCTAGCAGGAAAGCTTTGTGAAAGCTTAATGGCATATTACACACTTCAAACCTTCAAACCTTCAAACCACGTAATCAAAGTACAACTAGGCTAGAAACAAGTATTTTTGGAACACGCAAATTTTCGTCCCGTATAGAACCCCCAAGACAGCGCATAATGGCAGTTAAAAAGGCTCATTGTACAATTCTATCAATTATGTCCAATTGACCAACCCGGTGAGACCAAACTGTTTAGTTTCTCTGCTCATTTGCCAATCATTTGCTTCCATTATTTAAAAACATTTTGAATCAAAAATAATTTAAAAAACATTACGAACTCGGCATTTCTTGTTGATTCTTATTTGTTCTGGTCTAAGTGTTTTTGTAGCTTTTATTACCTCAGGCTATACCTATATATTATGACCTTTTTAAACTTCTTTAGAAGGAATAATGCCCAGTTTCCGAAAGGCCAATCAAAGCAGCAATCACATAACACTATGTCAAAAATGATCAGCTGTTAATCTCTTGTTAAACTGCCTTGGGTTTCTGGAAGGTTTGTTCAAGAAAAATTAGCTAATCACGGTATAACCAATGATAATGAATGAAATGAATGATTTACTTCAACTAACTCTTTCTATTGTATAGCTGTCCCTTTTTAAACAAAACTTAAATTAACGTCACTATCCAGTCCTGTCACCGTGTGATTGCCAACGTAAAAATCCGAGCTATAATAAAATTTAATTTATATAAATACATGCAAAATGTCAAGAAAAAACTTTACAGAACGTGAAAAAAATGAACTCTTATCCACAATAAACAAGTAAGTATTATAAAAAGAAATAATCCATATTATTTATTAACTTTTGAATTGCATTTTGTATTTTTCTAATAGCATGATATGTTTGCATAACAATAAATTATAAAGGGATTATGTTTATTTTTAATAAAAACTAAGATTTTTGATAAAATACATTTTTAACCAACGATTGATCGACCAAATTGACAGATTACTTAATAAAACTTTTGACAGCTCGTTGACCACCGAAAAACGCTTTCAGAAACTCGATTTTCTGTTGATTGTCCGTTAATCAGTGACTAATTGCAAATCAAAATCAATGTTGTTTTTAGATGTTCTAGCAACTCAGATCATGTTAAACAACGATTGACAAGAGATTTATCGTAAATTAAGATTGATTGCGCTTTCGGAAACTGGGTGTAAGACTCCTATTTAACAAAAATTTAATGAAGTTATAGTTCCAAGTAACACGTATAGAACAGCGCAATAAAACTGAGACGAATTCTTTTTACGCTGTCGTAACTTTCCATATTCGAGGAAATACCGCTGTAAATAAGAAATGTAGGTGGCTTAAGTCACATAAACGTTAGCCGAGCACTGGAGCGGCTGCGGGTGAAATCGAACAAAAAGAATGTGCGATTGTGACAAAAGTGACGCGACGAGTAAACAAGAAAAGCGGGATTGTGCCTTCCATTCTCGTCACTTGTCATGTCGGGAGTTGTTTGAAAATATAGTTTCACGTGAGCACTCCTCTATTATGTGCCGGATTCGACTCGAGCCCCTTAAGGGCTAAACTGAAAATAGGTTGTTTAAACTTTTCACTGTCTGTACAACATCGCGTGGTGTTGAAAATTTTCTTTGTTCGTTTTTATTAATTTTGGTGCTGCGTAATTTATCATCGAGTGAAAGGGAATATTCATTTTCTTGTCAACCGTATCTGTAAATATATTACTGTGCTAGCTTTTTTGCTCAAATGAGCACATATTTCGCTTTGTTCCAAGGGAGATAAATAATGAACCAAAGTCACTAAAATGAGGGTGACATATTATCCCTGCGTAAGGGCATAATAAAATTACAGTTTCGATTTTGATGCCAAATATTCATTATATATACCGTCTTATAAACATGTTATTAGTAATTCACTTTAGCTTAAAACGTTATTAATTTAAAGAGTAATAATAAATATACGTGTAAAGATTTAGGTATAAAGAGTAATAATAAATTTACGTGTTTTCTAAACGTAATAAATAAAAAAATCTGCTTTTTCGATGTTATGACCCTTAATATTAATTGCCTATCATGTAATGTAGGCTGTATTTAGTAATACTGTCAACAAAGTAAAATTGCCTTTGTTATATGGCCCTTTGTCGGGCAATTTCAAAATATCTTTATTCAAATAGACGCTTGCGCGTTCTTATGAAACGTCGAATTTTACATAAAAATAAATATATAAGTTCGTAAGTTTCGTACCAACCAGTTCGGAAAGCAGTTTCTGTTGAAAAGAGACCGGCAAGAAACTCAACAGTTGCTCAAAGGCCTGCAGGCGGGGTACGGTAGGAATCAACCAAAGGATCAGCGGATTTCACATATTTTTAAAATACCTTTATTTTAATCATTTACAGATGCTTAGTTAATTATAATTTACCCAACAAACCTAGCCCATGTGACGTAGTGCCAAGAACCCTAACCGCATTTATCCGCTAAGTAGTATTATTTAATTTTTGACCGAGCCGCAGCAGTAAGTCGTAGACATGATTTTTTTTAATATCTTCATAAATATCTAGTTTTTATTATTGATTCATTTATTGTCATCAATTACCACTTAAAACTGTTATTATTGACTTAATTTAAACCAGCAAAGGGATTTGAACTCAGGGTGCCCTTGGGTACTCTGAATCAAAAATTAGTTCACTGTCACAGACCTACCGAGACGTGCTCAACAAAATTTTATAACATTAACATTGCTAATGCAAATTTTATCGGTCTTTTTCCAGAAATCGATCCAGATAATCCAAGTTAGAGCATTATATAAATATTTATTTAGAGAAAATTAGGATACACAATTGAATTTTAAGTTTAGTAAATAAATTGACCGCTACAGTAAATAAATGGTCGTCATTGACAAGTTGTTATGGATTACAGTACAAAAATTATTTTAAACAACATTAATGTATGTTTTGTTGTTTAATTCTATATGCATACCCTTAAAATTTTACTATCGTATTCTCACCAGACTTTCAATATCAAATATGTAGTGATGCTGTCACCATTGTTAAATAATTCCTAGTTTAAAATTAAATTAATCCATGGCATAGAACTTTGATTAAACAACTAAATAAGTGAGAAAATTAATTCTTTTTAGTTATAGAATTAACAGCAGTACATAATCTGTGAAAATTTCAACTGTCTAGCTATTACGCTTCATGAGATCCAGCCTGGTGACAGATGGACAGACAGAGAAGTCTTAGTAATAGGGGATTTACCCTTTGGGTACGGAACTCTAAAAAATGATGTTATAAAAATATTACAGCGAAAGAAGTCACTCAAGTCAGTTTTACTCGCGTGGTTTAATTCATTTAAAATGATTATAATTTTTAACGTAGCGTGAAACCTTACTTCAAAACAGAAATAAGTCTATAATTTAGCTGTTATAACTTCTGTTCAACGCGGTTATATGGGATTTCTTATCCAAAGGGCATATAAGCCACAGTGACAGTTAATCCATCTTATTTGGTGCCCGGTAAATTAAGTCCATCCACTATTATGCCATTGAAAAATAGCGAAATGGTAGTTTATTTCTAAGTTTTGATTATTTATTAGTTAAAATATTGCATAGCATTAATCGTTGTTTAATGGCTAGGCAATATTTTAATAAAAATAAAAAATATTTTTAAATAACTTTACGATGAACGATTTGAGAATAGTCCTGTGAAACCTCTAAATGCAAGCATTAACGATGTCATTGTAAATTTACGCGAGTTTTTATCTATCATCAATAAACAATTTAAAATTCATCTTGTCGCGCAAAAGAAATGAAAAAAAATAATACTAATCAGATCAATTGTTTTCATTGAATTTATTGATTTAAATTTAATGAATACTTCTGAAGTTGTCACCCAGAAGTTATAAAAACTATTTTGATTATGGTTTAAAAATAAACGCATATTTATCATACGTGGAAGGCTGCTGGAGACACGTGGAAAATTGTGGTCATGAATAATGGTAGTAGGTGACAAGTTGTCAGTGGGCGAATACCGCACGGTGCACCCGACGGTGACACTGACCCACGGGTCTTTGTGTTTCTGATCTAAACATGATAGCTATATCACAGAGCGTCCGTAATGTTTTGCGTATTGTGTTATTAGGAACACAGGAAACGTTTCAAAAATTTAAGTAACTACGTTACCTTCGTTATTCGCCAATTTTTACTACAACACGATGTACGAGTCTGGCAATTTTTCGCGCTATAAAGTGAGGAAATGATAACTGGAGTCAATTTAACGGTCTCGTTAACAAGCGGTTCTCGCTATAAATCGTTCAATAATGCGCGTATCGTTAAATTACCGAAAAAAAATTATTGCTTTCTGTAATTAATATCACTTTAATTATAATAACGATTCAATCAATTATCTTAAACGAATTCTGTCAGCTGAGTCAGCAAGTGTGTACAATAGTTTATATAACAAATAATATTGCTAGTATAATAACAAATAATACACAATAGTACACCTTACTTTTAAATCTTTAATTTCTACTTTTTATACGTGTAATGGTTTGTGATCTTGACTTGTAATCTAATAATTTTTAGTAACAGGACTATAAATTTAATTTATCCCTAAATAAAACTTTATCAAAAGCCCAAGCTCACCACCACTGCAAAACTTCAAGATACAGTCAAAACTTGCTACATAGGTCAGACCATAATTAATAATATTCTAGACGGGTTGTGTGAAAACATTCATTAAAGTAAAATGACTATAATTAACGCGTCAAATACCTCGGTCCTACCCGCAACCATGTATGTGTATACAAAAAAGTATTCGAAGCTTTGGCTATTTAAAATTAAATGATACGTAAGAAAATCCATAGAAAAATAATTAAACATATTAATTGTCAAGAAATTATAATAACACACTAGTCGACATTTACTACTTAAATTTTGTTAATCGTCGTATAATATTTAATTGTTTCTTAACGGCCGTATACAGTATCACAGAGTTATTATTTACTAACAATTTTGGTTGTGTTACCTTTTCGGTTATTCTTAGATCTTAAGAAGCGAAATGAACTAATTGATTTTATCTAAAATTATTTTTAGATTTTCTTACCTAGATATATTATTTATTTTTAATTGTATTAGTTAGAACTACTGTTATGATTTCAAACTAATATAAAGCTTAAATATACTACTGTATACATATA
The DNA here is from genome assembly GCA_933534255.1 of Iphiclides podalirius. Taxonomy (NCBI): domain Eukaryota; kingdom Metazoa; phylum Arthropoda; class Insecta; order Lepidoptera; family Papilionidae; genus Iphiclides; species Iphiclides podalirius. Next base: position 8,132,931 of record OW152824.1, on the reverse strand, counting down.
TAGGTACTCTAATAAAATTGTACATCCCGTTAAGTATTACTATACAGTATTTATATTTATCTTACAGAACGGCCATCTTAAAACAAGCCTACCACAGAATAATTATTATCATCACACTCGTAAATATTTAGTAATTCAGTGTGATACTGATAAATGATTATCGTACATTAAGGTTTAGGATTGGATTTTACAGGAAATTTACAGTGATCCAAATGTTGGTATTCAGCCATTAATATAGATAGAGCTGCAATTAGTTCTCAAGGGGTCTGACCACACGGGATATTTATTTATTGGACCATAGTGACTGAATTCTGTTCAGATCGGGTAGAACTACTTACGTTTGTAAAATAATTATCAGTACAAGGTGGAGTTTACCGTGAACAAGTATAAACTTTTATGTTATCGGTATTCGAATTGATCCGATTCACCTAGTCGGTAGTGCCTGTCCCTTGTACCAAAGGGTGTGGATACCTACTACTGGAAAAATATTGTGTGATTATCATAGTATTTTTCCAATGTCAGAGTGTATAAATATTTATAATATGAATTTATTTACAAAAGAAAAATATGTATATGTTTATCGGTTATCTAGTACCCATAGTACAAGCGTTGCTTAGATTGGGGACTTAGAGGGGCGTTGTATATAAATGTGTCCTGAAATATATATTACTATTATTTATTGTTCATGTTCCAATAGAGAAATGCACATAATTTTATAAAAAAGCATTATTTTTTTATTTAATTGTATATTAATTCACATACTTGACAATACGCGAGCACTTGTAAATTCCCGGCTGATACAGGAGCTTTTAATGTTAACATAATTACGGTATCCAAATCAAATAAGAATGTTAACCACAATCAACATTGTAAAATTAATTACACAGAACTGCGGTATTGCCAATCAGCAGCATCTGCTGTTGCACGAATGGGCAGGCTCATCCGGAGAAGAACACGACCTCACAGAAGACCGGCTTGTGGTAGAAGTATTACACTTTCACGTTTTTTCTGGTGAGTGCGGTAAGCGAGACCCATTTTTTAATGATTGACAACGCCTATGCAACCCTTCAGGTGTTCTAGATATTCTAGGGTGGTGGTGATCACTTAGCATCAGGTGAACCACCTGCTCGCTTGCTAGCTTTTCTCGTAAAAAAGTACCAGCCGAACTGAAAAAATCAAAAGCTTGAACTTAACAACTCGATGATTGTCACTTTACATCAGAATACAAATAGAAAAGAATACGAAAACATTGACAATTTTTAAATAAAAAAAAATTGTAGTATAATTTAATAGATTATATCCGCGAATTATTGATCGTCATGAAATTTTAATGAAAATTCATATTTAGTACAAATTGGGGTCGGTTTCAATAAGCAATTATTTCTAGTACATTAAATATATAATTTTAATTCTATATTAAAGGACCTATTAACAAAATCAAATTTCAAAACGCAGCAGTTTGGGCCCTGCCTTGTATGTCACCCTGTCATTCATCAGTACATACTTCATTTGCGCAGCATATCCATAAATAAACATAAATTTAAATCACATTAGCCCTTAAAATATTATCAAAATTTCAGGAAGTTACTCCAACACTTACTTGGTAATGTTTAGGTAGGTATATGTATATGACAACTGCCGAAACTTTCAAAATACAGACCCGTTACTGAAAGAATCCAAATTACTATTTAAACATCCGTCCCTGAAAATCCGACAAACTTTGCCTTTTTCAGAGATTACCCCGAAGAAAGATGCAAAGAAATAAACACAAAAAATGCGTCATTGGGAAGAAGTAAGCTTTTGATAGAACAAAATCCTTTATTACAGAATCACAGAGATAAATTTAATTATCCTCTATTCGTATATACATGTATATATTATTATTTTTTCTTGCGATACCACTAAAAGAAGAAACATTTGCCTTAACTTTCTGGGCTCAATTAAAAAAACAACCACCCAATACAATAAGCACGCGTGAAACAAAGGCCTCACAAAATTAACGCGCCGGCGAATATTTTTCGAGAAGAAAAATAGTCGCGGCCCTTCAACAAATACTGATAAAAGCTATAATTTTTGTTCCAGTACTTTTTATGCCTGTTCTGGAAAAACATTTTAAAATTTTATTTCAGAGCCGTATTTTTTTTAATTTATTCAAATTTATAACACAAGTTAGATAACAATATTATTATCATTTTTATGAATATTTTCAACTGTTTTTTTCGGTTCCTTCTTGACTTATTTCTACGTTACTCGAATGCGTCTGAGAAGTGGCCTACGGTCGAAGTTTTGACGCCGTGTCAGCGTGTCGGTAATTGAATCTTGCGGGTCCCGTGCCCTCCGAGTCGTTTTTGTTCCATGATTGCTTACGAAAACCGCTCGCTTTGACTTTATTCGGGAAATGAATATGGTTATCGACAAATTTTCCTTGTCATTTGAATATATTGTGGGAACGTTTTCCCAAGGGCGCGAAACGGCGTCCTTTTCCCGATTCAAATCCACAGCAGTATTTCCCTCGGTGTCTTTGATATTATCACTATATATCATACATGAAAGGTGTACGTATAAATATTTTATTCGTCAAATAAAAAATGAATACGCTTTGCGTACCTTGTTACGAGCGGTCCTTCGACCAGTCGACCATCGACCAGTCTAATGCAAGGCGGCGGTATTTTCCTGGATCAGCCTACCCATTTGTGCAAAAACAGTTTCTGCTTGCCCATTTGGCAGACTCATCTAACTCAGTAGTATGTTATTAGGAAAAAGCTAACCATGTAGGCTCTGTGCTTTTTAGATACGCATATTTCCTCACAATGTTTTTCCTCGCTATTTGCAGAGTATTGAATGTTGATTTGTATGATTATTGGAAATGAAGTTGAGCCAACACCGCGAGCAATATATTGACAGTATTATTTATTGATTTCATAAAAAGTGCGATAAATCTAGATAAATGTTTTTTATATAAATATTCCTTTGGATTATACTTACATATATATTTAATTACTAAAAATTTCGGAATGCTAAGAATTTATAGCAAAAAGTAAAAAAAAAGTCTGATTATATAAATGTGTTATTAAAATATGTGTATATCATATGTTCTTAAATTTGTTACAGAACAGTGATCGGATAACACATGTTTGCACCGTCGACAAAGGCGGCCTGGTGGCTGGCGACATTTTTGACGGTTTTTGTCACAGGTATTCTTCTTTATTGTATTGCGTTCTGGCATAAACTGCTATTTATAATATCAATAGTGATGTGATTACCAACACGAAAACCACCATAGTAGTAGCATACAAACGTCCAATCATCTCCTTAAAAGACGTAACTGTGATAAAAGCTTTAATTATACACATCAATTATTTAGCAAGCTCGATGTCTTTCGTGAGTTTTTACCACTTTTCATCGCACAATTTTAAAAGGTTTGTTCATGACTTTAGGTGAAATGCCCATCCAAGCCGAATTAGAACCGGAATTTCTACAAGAGTTGGAAAACCACACTGTCACACAAGGCCGAGACGTACATTTCACTTGTGTTGTGAATCATCTCTCCAATTACAGGGTGAGACTTTTTACACTGTGTTTTTATTTTGATATTTCTTGTTGTTTGTGATTTAATAAAATATATAAAAATATTTATTTTTTTCGCATAAGAACAATTTTATATGACAGCTTATTTCTCATGCAGAGAAATGAAAATGTATCGGACAAAGATTCTCTTTACAGATTTTGGAAATAATCAACTCAATAAAATGTAAACGAATATATGAAAAATCTAAATTGTTGTTAAAAACCATTTAATGCAAGCAGAGATGAAAATAGTATTATGAAATAAAATATTTCCTTAAAACCCAATGAAGTTAAAACAAATTTATGTGATAGTTCCAGCAATGCACCCAGTAGCAGTAATGAAAATAATTTTCCGTCATAAAGTTCCGACATTATGAACGCAATGATTTTTCATGGCATTCCGGCCAGCTGGATAAGTGAAGCTGCAAATAATTGCATATTACTCGCTTATAAACTTTAAAACGACATTAAACACATTCAAATAAAAAAATAACAATCATTACGAAAGAATTATATTTCATTTACGTATACAATTAGAGCCTGAAATTAACAAAAGCCTGAGCTGCCTAAGAAGTTATTAAAATTGGTATTTTTTATTTGCAATAAAAACTATAGATTTTAATACAAGAAAAATCAAATATTAATTTACCAACTGCATACTACCTTTATAATTGACATTCCGCCACGGTTTGTTACTTAATTTTCCGTCAAGCACTACCACTTCGACGATCAGTTGTAATCAGCGGTATTTCCGAACTGGGACAACTTGGAGACCTTCAAGAAGAAAGCCTATATCTACCCCAAAGGCCAGTAACACATTTGTAACAACCTCCGATGTTACGTTTGCCGATGGGCGGCAGTGATTAATAACCATCAAGTGCTTTCTCGTTTGAATCCTTTTACAAAAAGAACGGATTCGGGTATTTATTTATTAATATCTTTTCTACATTTCGTCATCCGAACATTTTAAAATTCTTTTTAAAATTTCTCTTCTGTGTGGCAACAGGCTATTCTGTTATTACTAATATACAGGGAGGCATTTCTAAGTGTATCCATTTTTTTTTACTAAAGTCTACACATATACACAGTCTACACAATAATGTTATATAGAAAATGATAAATATTTTAAATCACTTGTTAGTAATTAATTAATCAATTAATAACATTCATTTCAACTTATCTTAAAAAGTGCGTGATTTTTACGCAACTCATTTATTTTATGTGCAAACATTCATAACTAACACGCTCCGCACGCAATTTCGTTTGCGTGCGGGAATAGTAAAATTTAGGTATTTATGAATAACTACCGCGTTGTCAACAAGTTCAAGTTTTTTTTTTTCAATAAACGATTATAGTATCGAGTCTGAACCTCCTGTGTAAATTTGGGCACCTTTAAAAAAGCCTCCCTGTAGTTTAACGACTTGGACTTTCCCCGTGCAGCAAATTAATCGTTAAAAGCTAATGTGCTTTAAAGTATCAACATGACATTTACAAGAAAGGTACTAAAATCATTTAAATAAATTTAGTTTCAATTTCATATTTGTAAAACTATATGGAATAGAATAGAAATCATTCATTCATAACATCACACAACAACATAAAAAAGAAATTAAAAACAGAAGGATGTACAAAAATGAGAAACGTTACACATATAAAAAACGTTAGAAAACATATAAAAAACTACACCTATAAAAACATTAGAAGGTTCCGCCTCAGCATAAAACATTAAGGTCCTAAGATCTTAGAACCGGTTTTCAGGCGGAATCATTTCAGTGCTGTCACGGGACAAAAGTTAAAAAAAAAGAAAACAGGATATATAAAAATAAATTAATTAAAAAAACAAGCATGTTTATTATATGTTTTTACACGTAAATACCCTCTGTATAGAGGAGACCTGTGCCCAGCCGTGGCACATGTATAGGCTGTTAGTTTACTTTACTTACAGGTAAATAAAACATGGGTTCCAAATAAAAAAAAATACAACAATGTATAAGAAATATTATCATATAAATACACTATACATTCAGTAAAGAGTTACTTTATGTTGATCACGTCAATAAGTATGACAATAGATGACAGTGACATATTCAATTTCAAATACACACGGCCATATTATAGATTTGAATTTATATTAATTTATTTTTGAAGCTTTTGTACGTGTAACAGCCGAGGCTGCTGCGTGGCCCTACCAAAGTGTTAGCCCTACCAAAAGGAAACTAATGAATTCTATAAAAGGACACCTTTAATACTATTTAAATTGGTGAGAAAAAAAATACTATGCAAAAGAATAAAATATGCAGTTTACACGGGTCGAAATTGTCCCTATTTTTAAACAGAATAACAGCCCACATTCACACGTTTACGCGTAATTAAATCAATAATAAAAAAGAGGACGGCAAGTATACTTTAGCGTAAGTATAAAAAAATCTCGAGGTGCATTCATTTCTTGTCCCCGTACTAAATTTATCTGCTGTCTCTTTCTTTGTGTTTTCCTACTCAAATTTAAATATATGGAAAGATACACTGCATGTAAGCACATGATATGAGATCCCTTGAATTTTTTACCTTTATAGTCGTACTTGTTAATTAAATATGTACCAAGCCGCACTACGACATTTTTATCATTGTAAAATTTTGGACACCGCATCTAACTCACCTCCATGCCATGAACTCAAGACGACATGAAGTCCCAATTGGCACGTTTTCGTGGCTTCACTTCGGTTTCGTTTATAAAATATGTGTAGTATAAAATATCATTTATAATATATGTAAACCTATAGTTCTTGCAGCCAACCCAAGGATGTATTTGTATTCGTATCAATTAAGTTCAACAATGGGCTGTTGTATCAATTTGTATGCAAACTTGTATCAATTATGTTCAATGATGAGGCGCATCTCGTAAAATATACTTTTTGGACGGGTGGGTATCACAAAATAAACCAATTTTAAAAATAACCTCAACACATTTATTACGCTTTGAAGTTAACCATGGAATTCTGTTCACCTGATGTTAAGTTAATACCGCCGCCCATGAACACCTGCAAAAGTCGAGGGCTCTCGAATGCGTTGCCGAACTCTTAACCAAGTAAAAAAAAAACTAAGAGTATGCTCTCTTCTTGAAGGTTCCCAGGTCGTAACGATTCGCAAAGACCACCGGCGCGCAGCTGGTTCCCCAGAGTGGTTGTTCATGAAATTTTTTGTGGTGTGGATGGAATTTCTGGTTCTGGCGCGATGTCCGATAGTGAAATTCAGCCGCCGGGATCAATCCAAACCTACTCGGAACATTCCCCGTGATAAATGCGGTAGAAGATGCAGAGTGATCCAACATCTCTACGCAGCTTTGGCTCGGTGTCGGTCAATTCCGATCGAAAAAATTTTGATCGTCGATAACCCTAGCCGCCCTACGTTGAATGCGGTCAAATGGAAGAAGCTGGTAATAGGTGTGCTTCCTCCCAAAGGTGAGAACAGTACTCCACGTGGGGCTGAATTTGCGCCTTATAGATGTCTTGCCTTACCTTCCAATTGACCGCGGAACTGGACGTTACTCGAGATTTCGACGCCAAGAATTCCGATACTAGCTATGGCAGACAGGAGAGTGTTCTTGAAATGAGGAGTTATGGCAAATGGGGACTTTTTAGCGTTTAACGCGCAAACTTGTTTCTTTTTGGGGTTGAATTGGACTAAGTTTAGTGGTTAAAATATATACAAGAAAGGACCTTTCTTGATTAACTTTAAACCTTTTTAAGCTTTATATCGTCAGTAATTAAGTCCTCATGCTAGAAATGGGTTACAAGACCACTAAAAATCTTATACCGTTGCAGAGAACGGTGCTTTTAACAGTTCATGATAAAGTAAAAGATTAATTAAAATATGAACCACTTGCAGTATTCTTCCTTTACTTAATTACCGAATATTAATACCTACACCTGAGTACCATGGGTTAATAAAGTCAAATATCTAGGCGTCGTCCTCGACCTCCAGCTTAAATTCACCCAGCACGTGACCCAGTTCAGGAACCGGGCGGCCTTCGTACTCAGTCGCCTCTACCCGCTCCTCAATAAAACGTCAAAAATGTCCCTTCGGAACAAGGTGACCTTATACAAGGCAGTAGTTCACCCTATCATGACGTACGCGAGCCCCGTCTTCGCTCACATAGCTCCAAAGCAAATACACCGGCTTCAGGTCATTCAGAATCGATTCTTGCGCAGAGCCACGGGAGCAAACTGGTTCATGCGCAACATCGACCTACATGGCGCTAATCGTAGGTGCCTTCACCTACAGACCCTTACCGCTAAACACGTTCCGCCGCGTCTACCGCAGACCGCGACATGTTCTCGACTTCCCTGAGGATGAGACGACTATCGCCATCGAAAGGATTAAAAAACTTAGAAAGCACATCCACACACACCGCGCTCGCCGGCGAGTGTGGCAAACATATACTAGATTCCGCCACGTACCTGGCAGGTTTTCCTCCATTAATGATAGAAGCGTTGCTGGAGTTTCTTCCGCAACTTCTTCTCCCAGCACCAACGCTTTCCTAAGTGGTAATAATGTTAGATCTAGAAATTCCCCCAGCCAGATAATAGCTACCGATCGAGCCGAGGTCCGGCCCTCTCGGGCACCCTCGAATCGGAATGCTAAACGCGTGTTGAGTGACAGCCCAAGCCGAGGTACCCTCTCGGGGACCCTTGAGCCTAGTCACTCCATGGAGCGTCCGCCAAAGCGCCCTAAGAGCTCTGTGGCCTCCCAAATCGGTGAAACTAATAGCATGACGGCCCGAGCCGAGGGAACCTCGGGAGCCCTCGAGCTTAGTCACCATAACACCGTAATAATAATATGCCGAGGTTCAGGCTAGGTGCCCCGAGCGCCCGGCCACCTATGTCTGTCGGATCTGTAAAGGTCTCTAAGGCCAAGAGTGGCTCATCCAATCAAAAAAAAAACTCTTCACCTCATCTGCTATCAATTTGAAAAAAAAAATTGAGAATATTGTACTACAAACGACTTGAAAAAGGTAGTTTTGAACACATCAATGACAGCAAATCGTACTCCTTCAACACAACAATAAAGAAGTATTTACTATGTACTATGTATAAGTATTTACGCAAATACTAAACAATGTTAAATATGACGGGACCAAGGACTTTGTAAAGTGTTTGGATCATAAGGAATTTAATCCAAAATGTAAAGCAATAAAAAAGTTTTACATAACAACATTTTAGACGAAGTTTACATTTCAAATTCGTCTTAAGGCTAAGGATAATCTATGCACAATATTCACAGTTTAGTTTTTCCTCCTTAATAAATTAAGTAATTTGTAAATAATAAATTAATTAAATTGACACTAAGTGAATGTTCAATACAACGTGTACGCTGAGAAGGATATCGTTTGTTTATAATTACAAACGGATGTTATTCAAAGCGGAGAAGTACAAGTTAATTAGTCAGATTCTACAAAACGCGCTGGCTCGGTACATTTCGCTCATTGCGTAATTAGAAGCAGTGGTGTGGTGGAATTCACGCTTTACGTAATTCTGGATTTCCCTTTGCGGCAGCTATCAGATCGTCATTTTACGTTGAGCCTTTGTTGACTACTAAACATTAATAATAAAACGACCAAGCAAGAGGCCATGGTAGCCGGAGAGCCAGCACCAATAAGCAGCAAGCCTCCCAGTCCGCAGCGCCAGACCTGGTATGTGGCTCCACCGCTCACGGCGTTCCGGCTGCGGAGGATAGGGAGAACAGCGCACCGCAGTACCACCACGACAGCATCAGCAATGCAGCCCCGCTGAGTCGCGGAGGATAGGGAGCGCGGCCAAACACAATACCGACACTCCTCTTCCCCCGTGACTCCTTCTCGGTAGTAGAAGATAGGGAGAGGTGCTCCTCCTTTATGTGCGTAGATTTGGGGGCGAAAAATCGATCTGACTAGGTTTCATTTTTAGAAAATGTCATTTTATCCCAGTTTTCAGGGAATGAAAAATATCATTCGAATACGACGGTAAATTTCACCGAAAAAAAAAACTGTTATAATAGCTCGGTCGGTATTGATTCCAGATCATTGCTTTCTTTATCTTTTATTTTTTGTCGAGGTTTTATTGTGTTATTTTTTTCCCATTTTTTTTAAGTTTTTTCTTTTGTGAAACCAGTTCATACTTTCTTATTATTACGTCGGTAAGGTCGAAACATATTATGCATATTTCATTACTTATTAATTTGTATCTAAAAGTAATTTCCAAAATACACGATTTACCAAAAAAAAAAACCGAGCAAAGCTCGGTCCTCCAGGTACTAAGGTTTTAAACGCCCTTCAGCCTATACTATAAATAAACCCAGACTTTACTGACGGGGTAAGTTAGATTTTTATTACAGTATGCAAATGAGAGTAAGTTCGAATATTAGTTACATCGTAAGCTCGGTCGAGCAAGCTATCTGAGTAGTATGAATTGTTCCGCAAACACGTACAATTTTAACGAGCGCCTGGGGCACCGCGTCTAAAGCCTGCATAACTCAAGCCCAAAAGAATGATGGACCAAAAATTCTGATAACTAACGTCGCTTATTCATCAAGCCCTACCGCTTGCTACTGTAATTAATTCTCTTTAATCGGCCGTTATAAATTTACGCGCTCAAAATAATTAGAATTAGACAAAACAATTTCACTCTGAGACTTACAATTACTCTTTGTTAATTCTCACTGACTATTTCGAATTAAGTTTTTATATTTTACTAGCTCTGGGAGTAGTACTATATTTTTTTTATTTTTCCTCCCAAGATAATGAATTGCAAAGAAATATTTTTAGCCTAAATTAATGCCTTAGACATTAACACAATGAAACGGTACACTAAAATGTAAAATATGGGATATACGAAATATATATATATATATATATATATATATATATATGGCACAGGTCTCATCACACTTAATGAAGTGTCCCGCTCGCTCCTTCCGTGATTGTATACTTGTGTGCACGGTACATTCGTACACTGCACAGTACACATACAGCAAAAATTGTATTGTGACAAACACAAATTGTAATTGTGAATAAATAATATAAGCATGTTAAATATTTCCTTAAGATTTTGTTTACAAAATACTGCTTTCGCCAAATGTTGTAAATATTCTTGATAAAAACATGTAAGCGTTGGCGCTTTGAAACTAGTTTAGAAACTCATATGGCACCTTTTCTTATCTAGTATGGTAAATAGATCTTTTTATTTTAATATTATTTCCACGTGTCGCGCTTTGCAACGGCAGCATTCTAATTAGTGTTATTTTCACTACGCGAATTGGACACTATCGATTAGACGCCTATATGTCAAACAAGAAACAAGGCAGTTACTCCGTGGTCACCGAGGCTTTTGTATTATTCTTTGTAAATAAATAAAATTTACTCCAATAAATAATGCAAAAAATCATTTTATAGAAAAATAAAAATAAAAAATAGTTTTTGCCGTTATAATCACAAGTTGAAAAACGATAAGTCGTCATACAGAAATTAAGATACAACAATAAAATATGTCTTTTCATAATACTGCAAAGCATTAATAAAAATGTAAAAACGGGACATAATCTCATGAATTATAAACTCATATACCCACTACAGTAAGAATTTTCTGTGGTTTAAAATGTTGTCAGTGAGCAAAGTAGAAATAGCTACATCTTTCATTTCAGAAATTGCAGCAAAAGAGATAATTTATTTTGCAGAATCGCGATATATTCTTTGTAGCAATTTACTTGTACTTGTAAATCCTATTCCGTCATATTTCTTTTTATTTTATAAGTTCAGTTATACTTTATTAGCACTTTAAATTTATATTAATAAAATAAATGACTTCCATGTAAATCTTTATAATTTAACTTCCCTTCTTGTATAGAAAGAACTATTCCATTTTAAACCAATTGTGCAATAAATGTTCATTCATGTCTGGTAACATTTTAATTCCTAATCATTATAGTTTTTCGGTTCATTTGATTTTTTCTTTCTATTATCAATATCTTAATCGATGTAAGTTTTAAAAACATTATTTAGCACTTTACTAGGATACAACAAACATTCGTATCGGCCATCAATAATGTCTTTTTAAGTATCTGATGTAACTGTCAATAATCTAAGAATTAAAAAAAAAGTAATTACGGACACGATAGAAAAATTGGAGCTCTATTAAGTTAGTTAAGGTAATAATTTATAGGCGGAGAGTAAATGTTGTCGAAGTTAATGAATTATTCAAATTATTCTCAGCTACATTCATTTTTCATAAAATATGAAGATAGGATTGGTTTAAATTAGAATCTGTTGTTTGAAATTTAATTTCAATAGTGAACAAAGTGTTAAATTAAATCCTCTTTTAAAACGACCTCATAGAAGACCAGCGTAAAGTGGAAGTATGACAAATACTTTCGCGTTTCGTCTGGTGAGTGAGGTAGCCGGAGCCCAATTTTCAAAAGGTTGTCAAGGCATCAGTAACCCTCGGGTATGGCAGATGTCCATGGGCGGCGGTATTCACTTAACATCAGGTGAACCATCTGCTCGTTTGATAACTTTTCGCTTAAAAAAAAAACAAGTATTTTGTGAGTTGCTTAGCATGCCATATTGAAATGATTGAAAGCAGTTGAATAGCCTACAAATTGTTTACTATCCTATACTTTGTTATATACATTAATTTTTAACCGGTTCTTGTATATTGTTCCATTATTAATGATATAAGAGACTTTTTAAAATTTTCTTTGAGATTTTCAAACCTTATCACAATCTTTAAACAAATTCCACAATTTCATCATATCAGCCGTAGGACGCCCACTGCTGAACATAGGCCTCCCCCATTGACTTCCACTTCGACCGGTCGTTAGCGGCATCCAACGCGTCCCTGCGATCTTGGCTAGGTCGTCCGTCCACCTTGTGGGAGGCCTTCCTACGCTGCGGTTGCCATCACGTGGTCTCCACTCGAGAACCTTTTTGCCCCAACGGCCATCGGTTCTTCGAGCTATATGCCCTGCCCACTGCCACTTCAGCCTGCTGACTCGCTCTGCTATGTCGGTAACTCTAGTTCTTCTACGGATCTCCTCATTTCTGATTCGATCTCGTAGAGAAACCCCAAGCATTACCCTTTCCATAGCGCGCTGTGCGACCGCGAGCTTCCTTATGAGGCTCATAGTGAGAGACCACGTCTCGGCACCAAAGACTTTCGTCTTTAAGGACTGTGGTATTTTGGACGTAAAGACGCTGCGCAATTTCCCGAACGCAGCCCAGCCGAGCTTCCACAATTTCAATCCTTTGTAATTAAAGCAACGAGCTACGCATTACCGGTATTCGAAATACTTTGTATTTAAAACAAAAACTAACAAACATAATCCTAAGCACAAAACGTTAATAATGGGTCACAACGTTTCCGCCTAGTAGTGTCTGGCAAACGCTAGCTCACGTGCGAGCGTTCGTCGGAAATAATTCTCGCAAACAATGAAATTGTTAGTAATTTATTTTCCAACCGCAACAAAGCGGGATGTCGCATGAAAAATTGCGCGAAAGCGCTCGGGATGAGACTTCGCACATTCCTCGGATGAAACTCTACAATTCCACGTGTCGCATCCCCACTTTTGCCTACGACCCGCTACAATTACAACATTTAAGTCGCGTTTAGTTTCGTTGTTAATGTATACGAAACAAACGACGTTAAACCTTTAAGAGCGCTCGGGGAATGTTCGCTGGCACTAAATTTTTTAATTTTAAGCACTGAACAAAAAGGTGAATGCTTTGTTTGATGAAACCGAGAAAAAGGTAACACAGTGATCATTTTGCAACAACAATTTATTGTCTTTCCGTTTTTTGTTTGTTTTAAAACTATTATAACTATGTATATTTAAAGAAAATGTAAAATACAACTATTATTGACAAACATTATTGAGTAATGAGATGGTGACGATAAACTTATTAAATACATCTTTAATTTGTGATGAGTGATCCGTTTGTATAATACATGGCAGCAGTTTTTTGACGTTCAATAAGAGTATAAAATAATCGTACGTGGGACAAAGAAATTTTGACTTTGACTTTGATCCTCATTTCAGTGGTATGCAGAATTTCGTTTTATAAATATTCTTCTAAAAGGACGGAAAATTGCATTGCTGAAATCTACAGCGTTAATATCACAGTGAATAAAATTAAGTTTCATGTTACAACGTTTACGAGCTGTAAAACCACTCAAAAACATTAAAATCACTTTAAACAACGTTAACAACGCTCACCGTACTTTCGAAATTCCTAACGAGTGTTTTTGTGTAGTATTTCATAAGAGTGTTCACGAGTGGTAGAATACGAGTACCTGCATGTACATGTTTATAATAAATGAAATTATTTTGAATCATTATTGCTACTTGGTAATAAGATATTTACATCAAATAAACTATATTTTTGCATAACACACTTTTCACCATAGTTTTGTTTTAAATCCTTAAACTACATCTAAACTATGAAGGAATTGACTGTCAATTTGCAAAAGCTTCAACTAACATTAGATGACATGTTCTGATATAAAATCTAAATAATTACTAACTTGAAATATTTTGCAAACTGATAAAAAACATAAGCACCATAAATTTATTTTGTATGTTTTTCCATAGGTAGCGTGGATAAAATCAGACTCGAAAGCGATATTGGCAATCCACACTAACATGGTGGCGTTGAACCCTCGACTCTCCGTAACCTATAACAACCACAACACTTGGAAATTGCACGTTAGTAATGTGCAGGCGAATGATTCCGGTACTTACATGTGCCAAGTAAACACGGACCCGATGAAGAGTCAGGTAAAACTTAACTTTTATTCGTTGTTCATACATATTTTATTTCCTCTTTTCTTATTGTAGATTAATAAGTAGGTGACTCCGTGGCGTAGTTACCAAGGTATTGGCTTCGGCGTCGGGGATCATGGGTTCGATTCCCACACGAGACAACAATTTGTGTGACCGAAAGATAGTTGTATCGCATCTGAGTGTTTGTCCGCGTAAAATTTATGTTTGTAAAACGTCCTTACAACACAGGATAATGTTATCCTAAAGTAAGGGCAATGTTTTTTCAAACAAGAACAAAGTAGGTATATTACTGGTTAATAATATACTACGTTACTTTGAACGACATACTTCCGTTTTAACATACAATATTATAGATAAGAATTTAGCAACTACGTTTTTTTTTATACCTGCTATTTATGTATGTGGAAATGTAAAATTTTTGTTTCTTTTCACTGCAACTTTATACTATTGGACTTTTTGTATTTGCCTTATCATTTTTGTTACCGTATGGTGATTTAATTTTTCTTAATCAGGTAAAAATATTTAATGGTTCTGTTATTTATCAAAACGTACAACAACTAAGAAGACCAAGATTTTCATTTATTTTGGTATTTTTTACCACATGTGAAAATTTATTCCTTTCCTCCGTAAATTTTATATTTGAGCGGTTTAAACATCTCTATTTAAAATACTTTATGGTAACACGAGTGCTAATGAAGTTTATCTGTATTCGAAACAGATGGGCCACTTATCCGTGGTGATCCCGCCAGATATAGTGGACACTGTGACTGAGGGCAGTTCAGCAAGGGAGGGAGGCAGTGTCCGCCTCACTTGCAGTGCAACGGGCGTACCACCACCAACCGTTATGTGGAGGCGAGAAAACAATCGTCCCATTGTATTTAGACAAGAAGGCGGCCGAGAGAAAAAAGGTATGCGAAAACTTTTTCTATAAAAACTATTGTGAATAATCGTCGCGATACCGGTCATTCAAATAAAATAATTCTATATAGGGTTATTACGAATATCTGACCATATTTGGTTACCTAGAGGGTTCTTTAGATTGGACATACGTCTGATGTTGATTGTATCGGTCGTTAAAAAACCACCCTAGTGCGAGTCGAACTCGCGCTCGAAGGGTTCCGTACTATTATTCTGATTTTTAGTATTTACCAATACACCATCTGAAAAATTTCAACTAACGGTTCATGAGATACAGCCTGGTGAATGACGGACAGACAGACAGCGTAGTCTTAGTAATAGGGTTCCGTTTTACCCTTCGGGTACGGAACTCTAATATACGGATTACACTTTGATTTGAGTTGTGGGTGTCGTAGAAAGTCAATATTCGTCTCTTTTTTATTAATCTTATTGGGTCTTTATTTGAAACAGCGCAGTATCTTAACTACACTTAACAACCAAAATTTATAAAAAATTTGTAAAATATGTGCCATGTCTTACTTTCACGTTTTTAATTCAGAAGTGTGCACATACCAGTCTAAAGTGCTCATACCGTTAACCCTTCGCAGCGAGTTTCCCTCTTCCCTTGGGTGCCGAAGGACGCCATTTTATTGGAGAGACTTTTTTCCAATTCAATCTACTTTGCATTGTCCCCGACATTCGCATGAAGCATTACACCTAGTCCCCCGTATCCCCTTGCACATGCTACGAAACGTTCACTTCTTTCTCCAATGGATTTTATTTACGCAAGAGAAAGCAAGCTTTAATACATATATCGCCGAAGACAATAAGGCGTCCCGCTACGAGATATAAAAGCTTTGAATTACTTTCTCGTTTCTTTAGTTTGGATTTCTTTTGAGATGAATCGAATAATTTGCAGATTTTACTCAGAGCAAGATTCTTATTATTGAATATTTCAACAATAGCGTAAGATAACGAATGAATTTCGTTTGTTGTGAAGAAATATTTTAGGAATGTTTTAGTTACTATGACTTAACTTCTACGAGTTAATATTGTTTTTAAAAATGAAAAACAAATAATAATAATCGAGTGCAAAATTTACAATAATTAACCACAACTACTGCTTATATTTTATTTCCAAACATATTCTTAAAATGTTAAAAAAGTTATAGCTGTCGTGAGCCCTCTAACAACTATTAAAAGTTTTTTTTTGTCAAGAAAATTTTCATCATAGAAAATACCACTCTCCTCTTCGTAACTTAAATCGACTTCCTTAAACAAGTTGCTGTCAGACTTTCTCACATCGTCCCTTTGGCAAAGCTGCAACTGAAAAAGGACGATCGCGCGCCCCTACTGAATTTTTATGAATTTTTCGTTTGCCTTTTTAAGATCTAACTTGAGCTTGCAGCCTCGCAAATAGCGCGTGTAGTGGCAGAGTAACTCGTACTTGTTTTTGTTAGCAATGCATGGTGATAAAAATTAGAATTTTATTGTTTTTCAATAGATGTCGTCTGTGGAATTTTCGATGACGTAAGATCCTATGCTAGAACGCTATTTGCTATCGAGGCAAAATCTCATTGTGAACTTCGACAATTGCCGTCACCGAGCGAAGGTTACAAATTGTATAGGAAACTCGTTATCTTGTCGATACACATAACAATATTGTTGAAACAATGGCACGCTAACCAAACAATCGACTAATAATTTCAATCCGCAAACTGCCACATACCAAATTGAAATAACGCCTTCCACTAGCAACTTTACTAAAGGTCCTCTGGATATTCGTACACGTCCTTAACAAATTGTTCGCAGACTATTTCAATTGTAGATAAAAGGTTGTAGATTAGAGTTTTCATTCCAGGGCATTTTCAGTTTCGTTTTGCAAATTTTGAATGTTTTGCTCATAATTTAAACAAATTCTTACATTGTTGCTCTCCCTCAAAGTAATATCTCTCCTAGTCTATATTTTATATTGGCTCCCACGCGAAAGCAGAGCTAAAGAGCTTTAAAACATAAAGATCCAATATACTTCAGTTTTAAAATATAATATAATACCTATATATAATTAAGTGTTCTAGACTCGTTTTTAAAATTATCCTGATTTCAGAAAATATTTCAAATTCGCGAATATCTTAGAGTTTGAATTAATAAAATATTTCGAAGTTCGACTAATGTTAAAATATCATTTAATTTCAATTTATTAATGTTTATTACAACACTTTATAATTCAAACCGAAATATGAGACCACAAAATAAGTCCAATCCGTTCCACACAACATTGTTAGATGGTCAACATAATTAGATATTAAATTTAAGAAATAAAAGTAACACATTAAATGGAAAACTACGTCGCCATCACCACTCCGACTTAATGAAAGCAGTCCGCAAAGGCGAACGTAACAAATTCAAAGTCACTAATTAACTAACACCGTTATCAATTTTCTTCTGCGATCATTCACTAAGCTAAATAGGTTATGTTAACGAGTATTCTTTCAATATACATATATTGCTTTAATCCAAGTAATGTTAATTCCTACCCTACGTTAATACCTACAATATCCATAATAAATATATGATAAAACTAATTTTATATCATGTGTACAGGATTTTATTTTAGTCGACAATTAATGAACTTGTTAATATTCACCAATTATTAGAATATGAATAACAAAATCAAGTTTGCTATACTCGTATAAGAAAACACTATTACAGAGGGATTCAATTACATCCCTCAAAAATTTGATACGACCACCACTTCCCAATGGAATTATATTGTATAATTATATTTGTAATTATATATAACAATAACTGGAGAGAATAAAACAATTTAGTCCTTAGAAACGTAATATCACTTCATAATGGCGTTACCGAAATAACTTATCGGCTATAGACGAAGGGCGACCATTGCGTTGCGTATTACCAATTTTATAAGTTAGGTATCCGTGCGAATGTCACCGCAGTAACCATAACGTTTTAGTGGTCGTTTACCCCTCGTTGGAACACTTCGTATTTTTAATAAAAAACGCAATATAGTTTTCCTCGAGCGAAAGGCGGGCGGGGGAAGCCTTGGAATTTTCAATTTTAAAAATTAAATTTCTTTAAACAATTGAACCTAACGAGGTAGGAATCCCGAGCTTTTAAAGTGTTACTTTCTAAAAATGACGAAAGACTAGTTAACAAGTTAAGTTGTCTTCCGTCAACTTACAAGTAACCATTTGTTAACCGTTTAACAATGTGTGAATTAAATTAAATTCGTAAGAATATGAAACTATGACTATGATTAAAATCGTATGACCTATCAAATCTATATAATCTTATTTCAATATTGAGAAACAACTGGGAGGTTAACTTTTCATTATAATGATAAGGTACTTCATTTTGATGAAATGTATGCTTTTTTAAAAATTAAAATACATCAGAATTGTGAGATCGAACTAGTTCATAGCCAGCAAAGTAAATTTGCAAATTACTTATATGGATAATTTTCTTCTGAACAAAAAGAGTATTGTGGACTGGTTTTTCAGATTTTCTTGTGGGACCAGTATACGGGAAGCAAAGATATTTTTCAAAATTTAATTCAATTTGATAGTTTTACTTTAGGAAGGATAGATACAAATATTGTTAGTATAGATAATTACCGAAATAGCTCTTAAAGAAAAATAATCCACGCTGAATCGAAGGTACGTCCGCATGAATGACGTGAATGCTGTCAGAAATACGTGATGAAGTAAAGAGCAATTGCAGAACTACGTGGCATTGAGTGATACGACAGCATAAGACACATACTACTGCGCATAAACATAAGACATGCCGTATTCAGCGCCCTGGATTGTAACCCACTGCAAAGCGTGTAAAATGGCCCATCAACTGCCTCGTATAACAATAAAAATAAATTAGATAAAAGCTCTCAATGTAACTTTATCCATTACGGTGCCGGCGTCAAACATACATTCCTATGAGTTTGCTGGATTTAATTGTCACAAAAATCGTTGGTATTAATGCGTTATTAATTTTTACGGCTTATATAATGCCTTTATGCTATGAGTACAGTTGTTAATTTTTATATTCAATTTTACCTATTTCATTAATTTCATATTTTTAAAAAAGATAAATTAGTTGACACTTTTTTTTAGTTTAAACCATCTTATCAATTGGCTAATAATTGGACTTCTCATCGTGCTCATTAAAGATTTTTATATCTTAGTTGACAACCTATAAATTTCTTTTCCCTTTTTCTGTTCTTGGCCCTAAGTAGGGTCGGCACAACATGTGAATGATGAAGTTAATGGTATTGACTAAGTTTTTTTTTTTTCACAACTTGCTGCCTGCATGAAGTCGACCGTTCTTGAGATTTTTTCTAAAATTAGATTTTTGAAATTCGATTGTTGCACCTCCTTTAGGCACTTCAACATGTACTGATAATTTAGATTAAAGACTACAAGTATGTCCATAGGACACTTAGCGACTAAGTAAATCTTGCATTTACGGTCAGCAAAAACAGGACCTCACTAATCTAACAGGGCCTTTGTTCCGTTCCTAAGAGGGTTGATTTTAAGTTTCTTTTACATGATCGTATCCACAAAATTCTAACGGTACTAGGGATGACAGCGATGAAGTTAAATTTGACAGTTTCATAGTTGGAACTTTGAACTAGAGCAAAGATAACCGACATAACTGAAGAGGCATATACCTTGTAGAACATTGACCGACCATATAGCTCGTAGAACCGATAATCGATCGGGAAGAAAGGTTCTCGAGTGGCATCCCCGAGGTAGCCGGGGCCCACCATATTACATTACATCAGGTGAACCGTCAGCTCGTTTGCCACTTTTTCACATTAACACAAAAGAAAAAACAATATATACTTAAAAAAGTTCCACGGAGACTTTCGATGAATTTCCTGTGGCCGAGGGACCTGCCATTTTGGTGGTAATAGCAACGGTAGAAATTCGGCCGCGCTGCTTTTCAAAATTGGATTTGACTCAAGGCTCGGTCAGACAGCGGACGGCGACGCGACGTTGACGGGGCCATGTCGCGATGTGGATGTCACACCTGGTGGCGTGGCGTCAGCGTCACGCCGGCCGTCCCCGCCGCACTGAGCATGCATGATCTTTCAAGAACCTTTGAACAAGATGTCAGGTGATTCAGATGTGGAAACAGTATTTGATATTATATATGCCTAGCTTATACGAGTGCACATAGTAAATCAAAGGCTCGTGAAGCCTTTGATTTACTATGTCGCTTTTGAAGCAGCATTTTTGTACTGCGGATTTAATACTAGGACCTAACATAAATTGAGCCTACCCAGAAGTAGACTGCGTAGAATAAGTAAATCTTTTATTGGACATTGTATACGTTTCATACGTTTAATACTTGGCTTTTACCAAATAACCCTTATAAAAGCCAGCCGATCGAATGTTTTTGTAGTTTGAGGTGAAAAACGTTTCACCCATTTTTTCTACAAAACTTTAAAATCTTTTTGTATATTCTTATATTGCCTCAACTCTTAATAATTAAAGTTTGCCGTTCATGTATTTGACAGCATAAGTTTCAAATGTATAATCTGTGTATTATTCAATTTGCGATGCACTGCATAAATAAAAGGAGCGAACTAGACAAGCATAATAATTATAGATGATTTACGTGAATAAGAGCGAATGACATTTTCATAAGTAAAAAACGGTTAAAACTTCACCTTAAACTTCTCATATTTTTCTGAAACTAATTTGCTTGCTGTCTAAAAAAAGTCGTAGTTAAAAGTAGTGGGTTCGGATTAATTAATTATATGAGAATAATGTGGAATAAGCTGACACTGACTTCTATTACATTGAACAGAAAAATAAAGCAATTTATTAAAGTGAACCGAAGCGTAGAGCACGCGTAGTGCGGGACCAACTTCATGATTTCATGTAAGCTAAAGCATTTCATAAGAAACTTCTCTCACTTTTTATCGATACCTTTTTTAAGAAACTTTAACTTTTAATAGTTTTTTTTTTAAATTAGGTTTTTTTGACGTTTCTTAATTTAAAACAGAAACTTAGAAAATAATTAAAGCCCGGCCTTGTTTTAGCCAGATTAGACCAAATATTATGGTTTCGATAGTTCTTGCTATAAGTAAGGTGAATATGACTCGGGCATAACGGTATAACCGGCTACAATAGTAACCTTTTTGTTTTTGTCTACTGTTTTCATAAATAGTATTTAAAAGAACAGGATAAACATATAATAGCCAGCAGCCAGGGGGCTAAAGAAGTAATTTATAATCATTTCAACATACCATTATATTCACATTATTTACAACATAATGTTATAGTACAGTAACTTAGAGATTTTTAAATTTATGTTTATTTCTTTTATTGAAAGCGAATCAAAAAACAAGCAGGACACCTGATGGTAGGTGATCAATGCCACTATAGACAGTATGCATTTCCAATGCCAGATGAGTAACAAGTGAGTTATCAACCTTTGAGGTAGGAAAAGTCTCTCTAATTGAAGTTCTCGTATCGGTGCGGAGTACCCCAATTTTCTTATTTCACCATTTTATATTTGTCTCGCGTAATATGTCGACATATCGCCACAACTTTCTCAGCCACATCCCTCGGCTTGACCGGCGCTGTAAGGTTCAACTACTACAAATAGAGAATAGTGGTTGCAGTAATAATGGGCGGCCGTATGTACTGCTCGCAGAGCGTTAAATTTATATTAAAAACGACAGCTATAAAACTGCAAATATGTGCGCGCAGCTAAAACCCTCTCGCTAGGTTTTTTTATTCACGAAAACGGCATCTTTTCTCCCTGAAACGGTTTTATATAAACAGGCAGTCATAATTTTTAGGACCCTAATTTAAATTTATTCAGCCAGTTTTGTCTCATAATTGTTATTAGGGAGTGCAGTGTGTGAAGTACAGTATCGACTACTACCACTGTCAGAATGAACATCAAAATTATAGTTCCAATATACTGAGTTTATGTTAAAATTTCTACGTGGATAGAACGAATAATGAAGATCGCTTGCATTGGCGCTATCTATAATGAAAAGTAAAAATGTAAAAATAAATTAAAACATAACATTTTAATAAAGTTTCTCAATTGTACAATATTTTATATGGTACGGTTGTTTTGATCTTTGATTGAGCTATTAAGTTGATTGCTGTACTTCAGAAAGTCTGTACTAAAAGTTGAGCAAAGTGTTTTAATTAACGTCTTAACTCGTTGCCGGGGAGGAAAATAGTATGAAGTTTACGAATTAACTAAAGTATCCGCCTCCGACCCTACATTGTAGAATTTTAAAATGCCCATTCTAGCACAGTAATATTGCGTTAATATTCATTTATACCTGAAGCAAAAGATAATTATTTTTCCAGTGCAAGAGAGGTAACGGTGTGGGAATAATGCAACCTACATCGCAGTGGTTTCATTTTAATTTCGCGAAGAAATAGAAAAAACGAAAATGAAAAAGCATAATAATTTAAAGCAACAGCAGTACATATGTACATGCAAACCTTGAATGTACGTCGAATACCGTTCAACGTTTTTATTCGTGATAATTTAGAAAAGGCGAAGGGTCTTCAGTCGATGGTTAGTAATTACCACTAAATGTAAAAGAAAAACACTTCACCGTCGCATCTATTTTCTGTGAGCCCGTCGAAGCCCCCGATAGAAGCTATTCGTCTCGCCTAGTAACAAGTTTTCATTATCAAAAGCGCTTTTTCCAACTCTTATAAGAGTTGAATCGTCAACCAAGAAATGGGTTATCTAATGTTAATCATGAGTATATTTAGGTGTGGTACCTATATTTATTTCTACATTTATACGAAAAAAAAATTCTATGTTTTCTACTTTTTTCATAATTTCTTTCGTTAATGTCTCGATGTTAATGTTCGTGAAATATCGTCGACATTATAGTGTCGTGAAGCAGGTTATAAAGAATCTCATGAACACTTCCAGACAGTTTTAGGCGCTCCGTTAGCAACTGTCATCTATCAGTAACCAAATGAGGTCGGTATAATAATAAAATATCTTTATTCACATAGACGCTTGCGCGTTTTTATGAAACGTCAAAATTTTACAAGAAATTAACACGTTCGTAAGTTACCACCGGTTCGGAAAGCAGTTTCTGTTGAGAAGAAACCGGAAAGAAACTCAACAGTTGCTCTTTTTAAAAAAAAATCAGTTTACAATATAATAGTACATGTACAATAGTCTTGTTTTAGCCTACGTGAATATCAACAGTATTAACCCCACACATTGGCGTCGTCAAGATATTCGGCAATAGAATAATAGGCTTTAGCCATAAGTTTACTTTTAATTTTTCGTTTAAATTCATCAAGTGGCAGACTTAATATCGATTGTGGGATTTTATTATACATGCGCACACCTTGCCCCATGAACGACCTGTTTAATTTTTGTAAACGAAACAATGGCGTAGTTAGTTTGTCCTTATTTCTAGTTTTTAGTTTATGTCTGTCACTATTCTTTAGATAACTATTAATATTATTTTTAACATACAAAATATTACAATAAATATATTGAGACGCAACAGTGAGTATATTAATCTCTTTAAAAAGGTCTCTGAGTGTATTCCGGGCTCCGATGTTATAGATTGCTCGGACAGCTCTTTTTTGAAGAATAAATATAGAATTTATATCAGATGCACTACCCCACAACAAAATGCCGTAAGACAAGATGCTGTGGAAATAACTGAAATAAACAAGTCTGGCAGTGTCGATGTCTGATAGCTGCCTAACCTTCCTAACTGCAAAAATAGCGGAGCTTAACCTGTTCGCAAGAGATGATAGATGGGGACTCCATTGGAGCTTTGAATCCACTGTAATTCCCAAGAATACAGCGGACTCAACAGGATTAATGGTTACGCTATTTAATGTTAAGCTAAAACTTCGCCTTCTTACGCTGGGAAGGGTAAAAAGAAGGCATTTAGTTTTTTTTAGCATTTAACACCATATTATTAACGGTAAACCAGTGGAGGATACGCGAAAGTGCACTATTCACGTCGTCATAATCCGACACGTTTTGGTCAATCTTAAAAATGAGCGGTGTGTCGTCAGCAAACAGTACAACATCACATAACTCACTGGCATAAAAGGGGAGATCATTTATATACACTAAGAATAATAATGGACCCAAGATTGATCCTTGTGGGACACCCATTTTCATGGGGGACCCTGTGGAATTTACATCATTTATAGATACTTTTTGAATTCTGTTATTAAGGTAAGAGGCAATGAGATTGAGGTCGATGTCATGAATGCCATAATAATCTAACTTTTGAAGGAGGGTTTCGTGGTCTACACAGTCGAAAGCCTTTGAAAGGTCGCAAAAGACACCTATTGCATCTTGTGACCTTTCCCAGGCGTTATAAAAATGCTTGACAAGTGCGACACCCGCCGCATCCGTTGTCGATCTGCCTTTAGTGAATCCATATTGCTCATTGTGGAAAATTTTGTTCATATTAAAATGTACTAAGAGTTAATTTAAAATTAGTTTTTCAAAAATTTTACTCAGAGATGGCAATATGGAGATAGAAATTTAAATTGTTTATAGTGCTAATCTTTGCACTTAAGATTGAACATTAAAATATGTAGAAAAAGTTCGAAAAGATTGTCGCCGCTGTGGGAATCGAACCCACGTCTTCGGCATTCGCGGCCTGACGCTCTAGCCACTGAGCTAAACGGCTGATTACCACACCGACGAAAATCTTAACGCATTCTTCCACATTGTCTTCTTAGCATTTGAAGCAATGCTTGGCGCCATCTATTGTTATATCCTTTACAGCATACAAACAACTTCGAATATCGTTTTTACAACGATAATTCGAACGAGAGATGTCGCCATTGCTTTTTTTTTTAGAAATTTAAATTGTTTATAGTGCTAATCTTTGCACTTAAGATTGAACATTAAAATATGTAGAAAAAGTGCGAAAAGATTGTCGCCGCTGTGGGAATCGAACCCACGTCTTCGGCATTCGCGGCCTGACGCTCTAGCCACTGAGCTAAACGGCTGATTACCACACCGACGAAAATCTTAACGCATTCTTCCACATTGTCTTCTTAGCATTTGAAGCAATGCTTGGAGCCATCTATTCTTTTCGCACTTTTTCTACATATTTTAATGTTCAATCTTAAGTGCAAAGATTAGCACTATAAACAATTTAAATTTCTAAAAAAGCAATGGCGACATCTCTCGTTCGAATTATCGTTGTAAAACGATATTCGAAATTGTTTGTATGCTGTAAAGGATATAACAATAGATGGCGCCAAGCATTGCTTCAAATGCTAAGAAGACAATGTGGAAGAATGCGTTAAGAGTTTCGTCGGTGTGGTAATCAGACGTTTAGCTCAGTGGCTAGAGCGTCAGGCCGCGAATGCCGAAGACGTGGGTTCGATTCCCACAGCGGCGACAATCTTTTCGCACTTTTTCTACATATTTTAATGTTCAATCTTAAGTGCAAAGATTAGCACTATAAACAATTTAAATTTCTAAAAAAAAAGCAATGGCGACATCTCTCGTTCGAATTATCGTTGTAAAAACGATATTCGAAGTTGTTTGTATGCTGAAAAGGATATAACAATAGATGGCGCCAAGCATTGCTTCAAATGCTAAGAAGACAATGTGGAAGAATGCGTTAAGATTTTCGTCGGTGTGGTAATCAGCCGTTTAGCTCAGTGGCTAGAGCGTCAGGCCGCGAATGCCGAAGACGTGGGTTCGATTCCCACAGCGGCGACAATCTTTTCGCACTTTTTCTACATATTTTAATATGGAGATAGGTCTGTTATTTCCTGGATCATTTTTATCCCCACTTTTGAAAACGGGGATTATCTTACTGAATTTCATAAGATCTGGAAATATTCCAGAATCTATACATTTGTTAAAAATATTTGCCAAATATAGTGCAATATACGGCATTATTGTACTCATTAATTTTATGGACATGCCCCACAAATCTCCTGTATTTTTAAGATTATTAGAATTCAAAACTTTTATAATATCATTAGTATCTATGTGATTAAATTTAAATGTTTGTCGACAATAGGTAACATTATTTTTTAATACATTAATTGCATCAATGGGAGAGGATTTTAACGTGCAAGTAACATTAATTGCAATTTCTGAAAAATAACTTTCAAAACTACTTGCAATTTCGTTATCTGAAGTTATGGGTGTATTGCCTATCACTAGCTTTATAGGTTCCCTGAATATCTTGGGTCTTCCAGATGTACAGGTAATGATGTCCCATGTAGCTTTTATTTTATTACTAGAATTTAAAATCCTATTTCTTATGTAGATAGATTTTGCATGTATACAGACTTTTTTAAATATTTTTGAAAAATTTTGTACCCGTTTATGGAAATTAGGGTCGTGATTCCACTGCCTCATATTATATAATTCATACAGTGAATCCCAACTTTTATATATACCCACTGTTGCCCAGTCACTAAATTTTAATTTTGATTTTTTAACAATTGTGCGGAGTTTAAAAATATGATTATAGGAAGTTATGAGAAAATCAACCATTGATCTATAACAATCATTAGGGTTATTGACTCTGATATCTTTATGGAATACATGCTGTGCTACTTTATCTTTAAAAGAATTTAGTCTCCTAGCAGTGACTGATCTACACCTGATCTTAATTTCACTTGTAGTAATGTTTTCATTTATTGAAAATTTTAAACCAAGATGATCAGAGCTCAGATAACTTATAATAGATTTGTCATATACTTCATTGTGACAGAAAACGTTATCAATACATGTGGAGGATAAGTTAGTAACACGAGTTGGTTCATAAAAAAGATTTTTAAGTTTGAATGAATTAAATAAATTTAAAAGCCGCTTACTAAGTTGTGTTACTTGTAATAAATCCACATTAAAATCTCCACAAACTATGACTGATTCACTAGTTAAACACAGTTTCTTAAGGACATCATCCATGACACACTCAAACTGGTCGAAATCACCGGAGGGGGGTCGATACACGCATACTATAATATACTGTTGACTCTCAACGCAGGATAATTCTATAGAACGTTCGACAGAGAGTGCCATTATATCCTGTCGATTTTTACAGACTGTATCATTTCTAACTAACACAAGAGAGCCACCGCGTATAGCATTTACTCATTATCAACTTAACATTTTATAATTCTCTATATTTACAATATTACAATTCTTATGTAACCATGTCTCTGTGAAGCAGATAACATGAATATTAAATTTCCTAAGGAACAGTTCTATTTCAGGTTCTTTGCCACCCAAGCCTTGTATATTTTGATGTACAATATTTAATTTCTGTGGCCTAGGTGTTGTCTCAATGTTTAGTTTAAATTAACATTGTTTGATGACGGATTATTACATGTTAAAATATTCTTAATTGTACTATGTACAACTGGGTTCTGTATATTGTATGCTACTAAAGTAGCAATTTTTTTCTTATAATGTAATGGCAAATACCAAGTATTTTTTGTCAGTATACCAAGTATTTTATATCCAAGATAATGGGCCTAAAGCCCACGACTATCAACGCAAATGAAATATGAAAGACCTTAGAATGACATCAGGTTGTAATTATTAACGGAGCATCGGCCTACGACATAACAGTATATTGAAAGATACAAATATAAGTATATCAGAAGATACAGACTGACGAAAATATTGGATGACCCGATGACCGATGACCACGATGATGGTCGCCCTAGTAGGAAAGTTTGCACATGCGTGTTAGGTAATAATTGATCCCATTATTGTTTCATTTACCTTTTTTTTTATTGGATTTTTACCTTTTTGATCTGAATGGATCAATGTATTAAGGCTTTAGGAGAATGAGCCGTGATAGCTCAGTATCCGGGCGCTCGCCTTTAATTCAAAATACTCGAGCAACCCGAGTTCGATCCCCAGGAAGGAAAACATCGTGAGGAAACCTGCAGAAAGTGGGGCCGAGTGGTGGAATATGCCATGATACCCTCTGTATAGAGGAGGCCTGTGCCCAGCAGTGGGACATGTATAGGCTGTTACTTTACTACTTTACTTTTTAGAAGAGCACCATGAAAACTATACTTAAAACTTTTTATCTTACTCTGAAGTTTTGGAAGAACCCATATGCAGTTTTTCAATATGAACAATTTAAGTTTGACAGCGTATTGCGGCCACTCAGGTAGAGTTACAGCGGTTAATGATATTTATATAAAATAAAGTAAATTAACAGCTTATATATTTAGTCCCACTGCTGGACAATGGCGTCCTCTGCATAGAGGGCTCGGACATTGAGCTATCACGGCTTTTAAAAATCTCTATATTTATTTAGATTTATGATATTTTTCACCAGGGAATACTTAAAGGATTTTTTTAATACGTCAAAATGTATTATTTTAATCAATGCGTTTGCTGCTAATCTTACCTGTGCTGCAAACCAGAACATTAAACAATCGTTTACCCGAACCATTTGTCTGCCCTTTGTACACTATTCCAGAAGCGTCAATGTACCACGTGTTAAATACCAAGACACCAGGAATTCCAACGATGCAAATCCTTGTCAAACCTATATTAGACTTGGTACATAAAGTTGTCATTTGATGAAAGGTATACATGCGACGTGACAGGAATGTAATAACGTACATGTGGTATAGCTGTGCACGTCACGGCCACACATTTAATAATATGAAAGCGGAGAATGGGATATGTTTGTCTCACTGATTCGCATTATCACCCACCACTGTGACAACATCCACATTCTATGGATAACAATTTTGACGCAAACATTCACGTAATGAGGTCTTTATTTGAACTAATTAAATATAATGCTGGTAACCTTTCTGCGATTTGGTGCCTTTCTTTATAAGCACTTTATTATTTTGCCTGTATTCTATTTGCATATATAAGTTAGCCAGCTGCTTCTACCCGTTTAAATTTAATTAAATTTAAGTCTCTCCTTTTTATCCAACCGAAAAAACTAAAGAATAGGAATAACTGACTGGCTCGCATCTGATATCTTTTTTGGTTACTGAAAAGTCTTGGGTATAGATCAAATAACTTTTTGTGGAATACTAGATAGTTAGAATAGTAATTCTGGGAACGGGAAGTATCCTGTGCAGACATTTTATATCAAAAAGGTTTAAATTTTTTATGCGTGAAGGTTGCAAGCGAGCTGACGGTTCACCTCATTTTAATTGATAGCCACCGCCGATTGATATAATGCAACATACTCGTATAAGCAACACCTGTAAAACAAAAAAGGCAAGATAGTAAAAGGCCGTTGTTGAAAGAAGTTGGCAAAGATAAGGACAATGCTCCTGCTCAACGTAGCCAATTACAATATTTACGTCAAAATTTCAATTATAAAAATCCATAAGCTGGATTACTGATAGATAATTAATTAATCTGTTTAGAAGTGAACGACCTCATGACATTGCGATTGCGAGTACGAGGCCTTCGAAGAAGTTTCTTCCTCAGTGGTTATCGGTTTTAAAGCTATATGGCCGGCCCATCATGTTAACCGACATAGCTAAGAGGATTAGCAAGCTGAAGAAGAAGCCTTGGTTCTACTGCGTATGTGTTCGTTTCGAACTCTATCACACAGAGAAATACCGAGCATAGCCCGCTTCATAGCTCGTTGAGCGACTATGAGATTCATCATACAGTCTATGGGAGAGGCCTATGTTCAGCCGTAGAGTCAAACAAGGTGAAATGATGATGATGATAATGATGACCTCATGATATATCAGCAAATATTCCAAAATTCTATTCAAAATGTTAATTTTGATCATAGTTAACATCATAATTAATGTAAGCATGAATTTCTTACAACGTTACAAAAATAAATCGCCAACTGAATTTTAATTCAAAAATTCCTGATGTTACATTGCCATCTTAAGCATAGTGTGACTAACACGTTCATGGAAATGCAAGAACAGTGGCATTTGCTTAATATGACTGGTTATTATGTAAATCGTTGAAAAACGCGCAACGGCCCTATCGGTCGAATCTATGGATGCGCTTTCGAAGCGTTCATTAACATAATTTATTCGCGGCTGTCAGTGCCGGCCTTAAATTTGGGGAGGGCGGTTATTCAGCTCGGTGAAATTGTATAAAACGGTCACGTAGTTTTTAGCGTCAGTGGATGCTTGCGATCTAGTTTAATAATGTCATAACCAGAGCGCCCCGAGACCGGCGTGATGAGATCGCATACACATCACCCCTTACCCGGATTTTCAACGTCCATTTACTATACATGCGGGTTCCGTTCAGTTCCACAATAGCAATAGAAGAATTTTGAAAATAAATTATTATAATTCAAAAATAAATTATTATAATTCGATGGATGTTGATGAACATATGGGGCCAATATACTTTATTAAAAGTTGGCAATAAATATTCCTTTGCAAACTTAACTGTAAAAATATATATATAATGGTATATGGTGTTGCATATGTCCATGGCGGCGAATTATGATGTGCTCAACTGTGAAGGAAAACATCGTGAGGATGATATTAATACAAAAATATGCACATGCATATTTCGAAATAATAACAAAAAAATATTTCGAACATATATGAAGTCCGGCACATATCCTTTGCCCAGCAGTGGGACATGTATAGGCTGTTACTTTTACTTTACTTCTTTTTACAGTACCAAATTTATTTCCGGCAATTAATCATTTTTGTAAGTTTTTGTATAATTTCATTATTTTAACATAAAATTCTAAACTGTACACATGTCTATGTTAAATTTAAATGGCATCACAATTATAATTTTAAAATGTATATATTTTTTAATAATAAAAACTTTGTTTTAATAACTTTATAAGGTTTTTTAACTTTACATATAACTAAATTTTGGTTTTTGAGTAATGTCATATATATTATGATCTTCAACATTATATAAATATTGATACAGTGTAAAAATAATAATTTATGACACTTCTGTTACGAATTTCAGTCAGTGCTCCGTGTTTTTTTTCCGATCCTAGAAATTACTACTTACTAGTTTCATTATACTCTCCTCTATACATACATTATCGTAAATTATGATATTCTAACCTTGACCATAACATCTACGCTTCACTGTATATTACTGGATTATACAGCAGTATATCAATATATTCTATTATTTATATAAAAATGAACTCAAAACGCATATGGTGTTACGCTTTTTCGATTTTAGTACTCTACTAAGTTTTATATTCACCATCAAAAAAGAAGCTTCACTTCAATAATTATTTGATATCCATTTAAAATTAAAACAATATAATATATAACATTTTAGTAAATTGAATGAAAAGTTTCAGTTTCAGTTACACATTGTATCGGCAATCTGCGAATTGCGGCCCCATTCTTAGTATTTGCTTATTAACCAATATTAATATGTACACACTTTAAATGTTAATATTACGTGGGTACTTCAAAGTTATGACTATATATACAGTTATTACGTGTTTTGTTATTTAAAATATTTATCCATACTAATATTATAAATGCGAAAGTAACTCTGTCTGTCTGTCTCCCTTTCACGCCAAAACTACAGAACCGATTTAAATAATATTTGATACACAGATAGTCTAGAACCTGAGAAAGGACATAGGCTATTTATTTAATTGGAAAAAATTGTTGTAAAGTGTTAAAAGTTTAAAGAAAGATATTTATTTAAGGGCTTCAACGCGAACGAATCCGCGGGCTAAAAGCTAGTTATATATATAATATGTTATGCAATTTTTTTATTCGATTTATTTTAGAATTATTGCAGTCTTTTTGCATTTCATAACAATATTTTGATCAGTTAGTTCAGGCTGAAAATCGTCAAATGTCATATTTGTCCCAATATATGTTTTACGCAAACAATTAAGATCTAATCAACGCAGTCTCGAATATCAATCATCAGCTTATTCACTCTTGCCTCGAAGATACATATTATTATCGTAGGGGAAAACTGACGCTGGCAAATTGTTTCACTCTTATGCTGTACGCATTCCAAAAGAGGCGAATCTCTTCGTACGAAGGCGGGGAAAAGTATGTATAAAATATAGTCTTCGTTGAAAGCTTGATGGAATCGCTGTGCAAGCTATTTGTTAAACTTGTGGGCACTTGCGACTCTTGGGAAGTAGTTTGGTGAAAACATAAACATGTGTAATGTACTCAATACGAAACGATCATGGAACAACAGCAAAGCTAAAATCTTAGACTTCGTTATGGCATATATTATGTTATATTTAAGCGACATTTTATTTAAGTTATTTATAGGCTAGAAAAATCTCAACTTCTTTTATAATTGAAATTTGAGTTGACTAAGATATAAAAAAAGAAAAATATAGGAAAAGTAGTTGATCGCTGCGGGAATCGAATCCACGTCTTACGGAAACGCGCGCTGTATGTAACCGTAAGCTAACAGAAATAACTATGGATACATAATTATGGTTTTAAGTCACTTAGCATTATAAACTTAACTTTGTTTAACTTTTAGCATGCATTTTTAATTATATGATTTAGAAATTCAGAATGTAAAGAAAACTTCATAAGATTCTGCCTCAGCGTAGGTATACAAAATGAATAGTCAGCAAAAATGTAAGGTAACGTGTTCACATCTTATGAGCTGACAAGCTGTCAAGTCATGTAAAATGAAATATTTTATACCTATGTTCCCTTCCTACGTTTATTTTATTATACCATTTATGAATAAATAAGTTATATTGAATATTTTATATCCCTTAATAGAAAACACTTCAAAGATATAACATGTAATATTTTAAAAACGGCGCATAATTTTCTAATCGAATTGGCAAACTTTTATTCGGCTTTTCAGTATTTGTCAATTAAAAAAAAGCGTTACATGACGGCTCAACAAAATCTTTGTTATTTGATATTGTATGACGATGAAATTGAATTAACACCATAATCATGTACCTAGCGATTATTCAGTGAATGTTCGCATATTATACAACGAACATAGAAATATGAAACATTTTACTGCAGTGTGACATCCATTAATACTAAGAATACCTTTTGAATTTGCATCATTATAAAATTAAGAAATACTTGTTTAATTCTACATTTATTTTGCTTTCTTATCTTATCAAACAATTTGTGTGCCTTTTTTTTCAAGAGAGATAATTTACCTTGTTGAGTTAAACTTTAGTAATTAGTAAGTATTGCAAATATTCCAATAACCATGGAAACCATTAATTCACCACTGCCTCTTAACCACATGCCACTGCAGCTCCACCTAATTTAACGCCTTTTGATGGACACTTTACACAGAGATTGGTCCCGTTGCCTCTAGACTAGTAGACGCTATTTTAGTTCCGAAATTATTTATATTTGAACATAAATAAATAATGTTATCATCACTATTATATTGCTCGGATTAACAAGATGTATGAAACTTTTTAATTTCAACAAACTTTAAAATTTGTAGAAACCAAACTTTCTTTATCAACAAACTTGTTTTATTTTTACCATCAATTTCAAATATTATTTAACAAATTGAGAATTGTTGAAACGAAACTGAGATTGATTTTTTTTATCAACAAATTGGAACTCCAAAAACAAAGAATGCGTTTAAAACATTTTCATCCCAGGAAATTTTAAACTTTTGTTCTGCCAAAGTTGTTTTGACAATACATTTTTAGTGACTCTGGTTGCTTTGTTTCAACGGCTTCAGAAATGATTCGATGCGACTGAGGAGTAATAAGGTCATGCTGGGCAAATTTTTATTTTATTTCATCTACTTATCAAGGTTTCTAAAGAGTTTTAGACTCAAATTACTTACAATACTTATAAAATAAAAAACTACACATGTATATTTATCAAAATCACCCAAACGTATTATACACCGCAAGAACAAAAGTAAGCAAAATATGTTCTAATTTAAGGCTATACTTGTAGCATTGAAAATGTAAGGAAATCGGTATTACGCAAGACACTGAATGTGCTGTAATATTAATTAACAGTGAATAACTTTACATGTTTTAACAATTAAATAAACTTGATTAGTAAAACAATTTAAAATTCTACTTGATATTTATTATTTCTGCATTTCGTTGTCTTGTGAGATGACTAGAATTGCATCTACTAAAGCTTAGCAACATATATTTAATCCTGACTATGAGGATCATAAATCCCAAAAAACAAAAAAAAACACAGTATTTTGCACTGATAATTAATAAATACTCTTTCCAAATAATAACTAGAAGTGATATTCACATTTTTCTACTTTTAAAGTAAGCGATATTTACAATCTTAATATCCCTTATAAACACATTATATCAAAAATAGTAGCTTTAACAAAGACTGATTTCTTACATATAGCGGAAACAGCCAATTACAAGTTAATTCGTGTTTTGTAATAAGTAAAGCAAAATGTCTTAATTATCATCAGTATGTTACCATTCCGGCTCGGATTTACGCGTGGACGGAAACCAAATCATTGTAAACTACACGACCAAGAAATATAGATCTGGGTTCAGATTTTCATTGGGGCTGCTCTGTTCCGGGACGATAAAGTAAACCGCTGTCAGCGCAACGAAAAGTAAATTTAGATTGAGAAAGTGAATTTTATCTTTGGATTTTCCGTTTTTAGAGTCCCTTACCCAAAGAGTAAAACGGGACCCTATTACTAAGACTTCGCTGTCTGTCTGTGTGTCTGTCCGTCTGTCAACAGGCTGTATCTAATGAACCGTGATAGTAAGACAGTCGAAATTTTCACACATGATATATTTCTGTTGCCGCTATAACAACAAATACCAAAAACAAGAATAAAAAAATATTTAAGTAGGGATCCCATACAACAGACCTGATTCTTTATAGATCATGGTACGGAACCCTTCGTGCGGGAGTCAGACTTGCAATTGGCCGGTTGTTGTTTATTGCTCAGTGTTATTTAGTTAACAATAATTCTTTAACAGAAAATCTTTACAAAAAACACAAATAATAAAGTGTTATTATATTGAAATATGTAGAAAAAAAGTGTTATTATAATTTAATTTATGTCGTTAAGTACAATCTGTATTGTATATGTATGGCCACGCAGCAGCCTTGGGTGCTGCACGATTGGGCAGGCTCGGAAGTTAGCCCAGGGTTAGCCCAATACTTCCATATACTACTTTAGCAGGTTATTGGAACCCACTTTTAAGGTTAGCACGGCATATGCAATCCCACGGGCATTGCAAACGTACATGGCTGGCGGTAATCATTAAAACCATATTCACGCTACCTTTCACATTAAAGAAATGTCTAAGATACGGTTGAGAGAGAACATGAAAATAACTTTTCATAATTCATTTTTTGATGAAATTCCCACTGAGAAATGATACTTTCATTTACTTATAAGCTAAGCTACAGCTGACGGCATTCCAACCTATTAGTTTTTCAAAAGTAAATCAGTCATATGTCACAAAATTTATAATTTAACTAAATTTTGTATTATACAACTTTTGTAAAATCACGAAATAAAACAGAACTTCTTAATTTTGTATGGCATTTTCTTTCAAGATTGCAGTTCTTTAAAAATAAAATGAAGGATTTATACAAATCGTTGTTGCATTTAGTATCCTTAATTACTTTTCGTTTGAGCTATAGTTAAAAGGGAAAGAGTTATAAAGAAGTATTTTGCGTAGTTAGTTAAATAGAAACCGTTGGAAGTACGAAGAAGAAAATTGCTTTTTGCAGC
The DNA here is from genome assembly GCA_933534255.1 of Iphiclides podalirius. Classification (NCBI taxonomy): domain Eukaryota; kingdom Metazoa; phylum Arthropoda; class Insecta; order Lepidoptera; family Papilionidae; genus Iphiclides; species Iphiclides podalirius. Next base: position 8,096,988 of record OW152824.1, on the reverse strand, counting down.
TGCTACAAGTAAATATTAATTGGAGGGAAATTTTAATACTTTCTGGCACTCTATCTACTTAAAAGTTTGAACCTGATGATATTTTCTCGTACATGATTGTATGTATAAGCATTTGCTAAACGAAATTAAAACAGTGACATGTTTTTAATAATACAGCTATAAAATTAATAGAATTTTCTAAATCTTGACATACCAAATAATTTTTGGACGCTCCTGCTTTGGACGGGATACATCTTCATCCTTACAATAAGTGATGTTTGCGATTTCAGTCCTTAAACTAAGTATAACGTGGAACAGTCTGTATCCAGTAGCTTAAAGCGACTTGGGTAATGTCGAAGATATGATTCTGATCTTATTTTGGCCGAAATAACTGGCGTTCTGGCGACTAACACATTATCGACCTATGTTCTACGTCTAATTCATGATATGGGGTACTTCGGTCAGGGCCGGGGCGGCATCGGAGGCAGCTGAAGTAAGTTAATGGCGCTAATATGAGTCTCTATGTTTAGATTATGTATTTGTGCCATTTGCTGTTGAAACTTTGGGTACGTGGAGTTTAAATGTAAATAAACCTTAAATAAGAAGCTTTTTGAAGGTTTATTTCGTAGGCTTAACGCTGCGGCTGGTGAAGAGAGCTGGTTCTTTTTTAGTTATTCAGCGAGCAAATGCAGCTAGCGTCCTTGGCACCATGCTGCGTGGATTAGGTTTATTAGATAATATGTAATTTTAGATAGATTTAATCTTGTAAATATCGCCTTGACATCGATCGAGACTTGTATAAAGCAATGTTTAGTGAGCTGCAAGTTGTGTGTTGTTCTGCTGAGAATCTGTATGGGGTCACGGGAGTGATGATGCCTTATGCCTTTTTGAGAACAATATACCAAAACAGTGTTTTTTCAAAAGAGCATCATCATAGTTTTTAAATAATTAAATATTAAATACACCGTAGATTAGTATCAAAATCCGTTGCGTGGATTTTTAGTCTATTGAGAGAAAAAGAGATTATCCGAAATCGTTCAAATTCCATATGTGGTAGGGTCACGCAGTACCCTCGGCTGTTGCACGAATGCGCAGGCTCGTCCGGGTAAGTACCACGACCTCACAGAAGACCGGTCTAAAGTGGAAGTATAATACTTTCGCGTTTCGTCTAGTGAGTGAGGTAGCCAGAGCCCAATTTTCAAAAAGTTGTCAACGCACCCGCAACCCTCGGGTATAGCAGATGTCCATGGGCGGCGGTAACATCAGGTGAACCGCCTGCCCACCGCCATATTCGCCAAATTTTAACTACATACTAGAACATAAAAGGCATTATGATACATTTAACTATATATATGGCTATAATCAAACAACACTTTAGTACAAATATACTTCACAGTAGTCATAAATATATTTACGCCGTTTAAAACAAAATAATTTTGCGCCAGCTGTGATTTCTCTTTTAATATCTCACGTTAAGATTCAAAAGCGACTAATTTATACTGTCCGATTGCTGTCTCATTAAATTTAACGCACAGTTTGTTAATATTTACTTTGGCTACAATTACTCAGACGGCTCGGCGGTGAGTGAGGAAAATACTAATTTAGTTTTTCGGCCAACTAGTTATACTTGAAAACGAAATACCTGTAAAATATTCAAATACAATGTAAGCTGTATCGACTTTAATCTCATGGACAATTAATATTTGGATCTCTCAATACGGAGAGACGTGCGGAAAGGCTTCTTGTTGACCGTAACTTGGTTAAAACCAACCTTACTAGCCTTGAGCACAGGCGCAGAGTAGCCAGCCTCTCGGTCTTCTACAGGATGCATTTTGGAGATTGTGCGTTGGAGTTGCATAATTTGATTCCTCCTGCCCCTTTCCATCATCGGACAACTAGGCGTTCGGCGAGACTCCACCCTTATGCTGTCGACGTTCCCAGAACAAGAACTAAGCGATTTGCTTCATCATTTATCATCCGTACAGCTAAGGAATGGAAAAACCTGCCGACGTCCGTCTTTCCGTCCGATTACAATGTAGGCGCCTTCAAGGCAAGAGTGAATAGGTTTTTACTGAGATAGCGCGCTTACCATCAAAGGCTGCATCGCCACTTACCATCAGGTGGGATGGCAGTCAAGTGCTGGCCAGTTCTAAATAAAAAAATGGATAGTTGAAAAGCGGGAGGTAATTCACTTTACAATTTTTATTTCAGAACATGACAAACTGGTACTTCCCTCGCTAATACCATAAAAAATAGCCCATGTTACTCAATTGATTAAACATCGGTATTTTGTTATCCATGATACTTCTTGGAACTGTCCGAATATTTATTTATTTTATTTATAAATTTAAATTGTTTATAGTGCTAATCTTTGCACTTAAGATTGAACATTAAAATATGTAGAAAAAGTGCGAAAAGATTGCCGCCACTGTGGGAATCGAACCCACGTCTTCGGCATTCGCGGCCTGACGCTCTAGCCACTGAGCTAAACGGCTGATTACCACACCGACGAAAATCTTAACGCATTCTTCCACATTGTTTTCTTAGCATTTGAGGCAATGCTTGGCGCCATCTATTGTTATATCCTTTCCAGCATACAAACAACTTCGAATATCGTTTTACAACGATAATTCGAACGAGAGATGTCGCCATTGCTTTTTTTAGAAATTTAAATTGTTTATAGTGCTAATCTTTGCACTTAAGATTGAACATTAAAATATGTAGAAAAAGTGCGAAAAGATTGCCGCCGCTGTGGGAATCGAACCCACGTCTTCGGCATTCGCGGCCTGACGCTCTAGCCACTGAGCTAAACGGCTGATTACCACACCGACGAAAATCTTAACGCATTCTTCCACATTGTTTTCTTAGCATTTGAGGCAATGCTTGGCGCCATCTATTGTTATATCCTTTCCAGCAATGGCGACATCTCTCGTTCGAATTATCGTTGTAAAACGATATTCGAAGTTGTTTGTATGCTGGAAAGGATATAACAATAGATGGCGCCAAGCATTGCCTCAAATGCTAAGAAAACAATGTGGAAGAATGCGTTAAGATTTTCGTCGGTGTGGTAATCAGCCGTTTAGCTCAGTGGCTAGAGCGTCAGGCCGCGAATGCCGAAGACGTGGGTTCGATTCCCACAGCGGCGGCAATCTTTTCGCACTTTTTCTACATATTTTAATATTTTATTTATTTTAAATCACAAATTAGTTTTAGACTTCAGCATCTAAAAATGGAAATGGAAACAGAATTCATACTTATCATTAGAGTTGAATTTAGCATACTAAAATCAAGTACAACGAACTAGTAAGAAATCGGCAACAGTTTAGATGTGAAAAAAACACACAAACGATAATTTTATTACATTTTCTTAGGCTAAGCGATGTCGTAGTAATGTGATGTTCTGAAAACTCTCCCCTTTTCACATTAAAATTAAACACTTAAGTGCATTCACTTGTATTGCCGACCCTGAATATTAAAATCTCCATTTAGCGCATAAAATATTCTTCGCTGATTTATTTTCGTTACGGTTTTTGTCAAAAACTTGACAAAGGTAAAATATAATTGCAGGATTGTTTTATTTATCGCAGAACTCACTCATTGTTAATTTAATTAATTATTTTTTAATAATAACATAATTTTGTTGTTGAAAGTGGAATGTCCATGTAGTTCAAATTACCTTTCATATTTTTATATTGAACATAAGTAAAGAGGATAAAATTCTTCAAACTATGTTCTATTACCACAATACTTATATTATTCTTACAACATTATACTTAAAGAAACTGACATTAAAAGTCCTCATTCCTACATAATGTCTCCTAGTTGTTCTTACAGATTCATTTAAAAAATCCTCTGTTCGAAAAATTCACTTAATACCATGTTAAATGAACCGTGCTAAAGCAATAAAAATGGCTTTTCACTTCGAAGCGATTTCAAAATATCGTTTATTTCGAATCTCAATGGGATGTAAAAATTTCGCACTTAACGTCGACGTCAATCCGTCTGTTCTTAATGAAACAATGTTCGATATTCCATTCCGAAACAGTGAAGAAATTATGTTCGAAAAAGTATATAAAATAACACACGAACAAAGCTCTGATTACATAAAAACAATGCTGTTGAAACGTGAGCTAGAGAAAAAGTTCACAGTGCATATATACTTTTTAACGAGTTCTCTTTTTAGTGTACCAATTCAAATTAATTTTACAATAGTATTCCTATCAACCTATCAACCTATGTAAGGTTGATAATGAAAATGCATATGTATGCAATCGACGTTTTACATAGGAAAAACAATACACTTTTATTTAAAATCTAGCTTAACGCGTAATAGTAAATACGCGAGGTTCAGGCTAGGCGCCTCGAGGCATTTTAAGGCCAACAGTGGCTCATCCAGCAACTTTAATGGTAGTTCATTGACGCTGCCATTATTATAATCAAGGAATGAGAAACGGTGAACTATTTAAAGACGTCGTGCACCCTAAGCAATTCATGATTTTTCACCTTTTTCAACCGACGTCAAAAACCGTGGAAAGATCCTCCACGGTTTTTGACTTTTTGGTTTTTTTTTATATTTGTTACGTCAGAACTTTCGGCTTACGGCTAAGTATTAAGTTCGTTAATAAAAAAATGACTTGTTGTGTGAAAAGTTTGCAAGCGAGCAGAGGGTTCTCATGATTTTAAGTGAACACCGCCGACCGCTGCCGACGAGAGATGCGTTGCCAATCTTTAAAAAGTGGGTCCCGCTACCGCACTCACTAGACGAAACAGGAATGTATAACACTTCCACTTCACGCTGGTCTTTTGTGAGGCCGTAGTACAGCCCTAGACGAGGCTGCCTCATCTATGCAACAGCTGAAGCATGCACAGTTAAAGCCAAAAAAAGACAAAGTGAATCGCTTTGGTTAACCAATTAATTAGTTGATAACGTCCACTATACGTTATCAACTAATTAATTGGTTAACCAAGTGTGAGTGGAGAGTTTTTTAAAGATTAAAAAAGTATATTCAACCAACGCCGGTCCTATTTATAAAATATGTAACTACATATAAGTATATAAATTACAACTCTTACATTGATCGGAATGTTTCATTTGAAAGAATTCTTTACTTAGCAGGTACTAGTTCTCTTCTTTAAACACAACGTTTGTAGATTGCAAAAGAATTCTTTTAACGCGATTACAATAGTTCTTATTGAAGCAATTGGTCTAGTTCTGCTAGGTTCTGCTTTCTTATTTCTTTTTACATTCTGCTTTCTTTTTATTGTTTATTGTATTATAATTATAACCAAAAAACGATAAGATTTTTTATCATTTTTGGATCAATACTTTCTTCCATTATGTTTATAGACAGTTTATACCCGCGCTTTCTACGTTTCTTATTATATCAACAACCACACTAGTTGTCCACTTCTCCATTGTAAGAAAATACACATCACGCAACTGTGTAAAATCGGTGTTTGTTCAAACTTTAATAACTTTACATTAAATTAGGTATCATATTATTTTTTAGATTATAGCCAAGTGTCAGACACATAAAATTGAATTAAAAGAAGAAAAAAGAATTTATATAAATCTATAAATTCTCGAGTCCTTTTTCCGTGATGCGCACACAACGTCAGACCTCTATCATTTTCTCTATATAGAGAACCCTTTAAACGTTTATGACTCATATTAACAACTAACAGAAAATTTTACACATTCTGCATAATTTTAATTAAGTTTAATTAACTTTTAAATTACTTTTCAATAGATTAATGGGTATTGATATCTTGTTTTATATCATAATACGAGACAAATAAATATTAACCCTAGGCACATTTCATATTTTAAACCAGAGTTAGCAAAATTTTTAGTGCATTCTGTCGTGTTGACAGACTCTGAACATTAAAGGATTCGTTTGCCATATTAAATATTCCGAACTGATTTATTTCTGCCGCGCGGTTTTGTGAAAAGCAAAGTAAAATAAATTTTTAAAATGTCTCGGTTGGGACTGAAATCGTATTTCATTTGTATTCAAGCCAGATTTTACTTACTTTGAAATGTTTTTCGATTATGTTTGTAGGATTAATTATTTAATAGTTGAGTAAAAGATGATTTTTGAACGAAGTATTGTGTGAATGAGAAGGATGGATGACGTAAAAGGGATTGAGGGACTTTTCGCAACGACGCCACGAACGAGTAACGTGTATCTGTGTCTTAAAATGTATTAATTTAAATAAAGATGAAAATAGTAACAATATACTCAAAATAAAGATTTTATTTATCTTACGCCTACAAAATTCTCGTCCGGGATAACGGGCTTAAAGTGATTTTTGGGTATTTTAATAACGAGAGAAAAGTGATCACGTACGCCAGCCGCCATTACGTGTTACAAAGGAAGCGTATTAATTGTCACTTTAAAATAACGACGATAATATTTACGACGGTTAAAGATGATGGAGAGCAATAACGACGATGGTAAATATAATCCATTCTTCCTGATGGATTCCCTACCTAAGTTTACGGGGGATGATATGACGTATTCCTCTGCAAAATGGACGCAGGATATTGAAGACAACGCAGATATTTTCGGATGAAACCAACTAAAACGGCTATTTATCGCACGGAGGTGCTTGGTTGGTACTGCACAATTATGGCTGAAGACGGAAAAAGAATTTAAAACTTATGATGAATTTAGAACGGCTCTGATGAAGGAGTTTCCTGATACTATAAATTCCAAACAAATGCATGAAATGATGAGTAATCGGAAAAAGCAGGGTAATGAAACGGTTTATCAATACATGCTTGTCATGAAAGAATTGGGAAAAAGGGCTAAGTTTGCAGACTACGTCACCATACAGTATATAGTCGATGGCATAAACGACTACGAATCAAACAAATTATTATTCTATGGTGTTACATCCTATTCAGTGCTCAAGGAGAAAATAGCATTGTATGAAAGTTACAAACAGAAAACCAAGAAGAGTACTATAAGCAAAAGAGAAGTAACAGTAATGAAGCCGATGGCACAACGGGAAACTGGAGGACAGACATTCCAACATGGTTACAAGTGCGGTGAGAAAGGGTATCTGTCGAGTTCCTGTCAAAGAGGTGTAAAATGTTTTAGGTGTAATGAGTTCGGTCACATAGGCGCAGAATGTAAGAAAACGGAACCTGTAATAACACAAATGCATGCAAAGCGGGATCGACGATCGATGTTCATTCAATATCCCACGCTGACATCAGAGGGCGCTAGTTCCGCTAACGTGGACGTGAATGAAGAAGGTGAACGTGAACGAAATGTAATGAGTTGCGATCCGAAGGAAAGAGCGAGTGCCTGCATATCAAATGTTTGTGACAGTAAGGGGATTCAGTGTCAACTTCAAAAACGTCAGTCTGCATTTAATGTAGATAAAGGTGATGCGATAGTTAATAGAAGCATAAAAAAATGTAAAAATAGGTAATTTCGTGACGAACTGTTTAATTGATACGGGTAGTGATTTAAACTTAATAACTTTAAATTTCTTTTCTAAATTAAATATTGGATATACACCTGTCAGAATGTTGCTTACCGGGTTGGGTTGTTCACAAGTATTTTCAATCGGTAAATTCGACACGGAATTAATTATCGACGATCACCATTACAATATTAATTTTTATATTGTACCAACTAATGTAATGCCACATGATGTAATATTAGGTCAACCATTCTTAGTAAATACTGTTACGGTTATAGACAAAGGTGCCGTTGAAATTAGGCCTCCATGTTACGATAGTTTATATCAAAATGCTATGTCTTTTTTCCAGTAATGATGACCAATGTAGTGCGGTAAAAGATATTATAAATGATTACGTACCTTTGAAGACCAAAGATGCACCCATTAGGCTGAAAATTGTTCTAAAAGATGATATTCCAGTTACACAACGGCCTAGAAGATTAGCTTTAACCGAAGAACTATTAGTGAAGCAGCAAGTTGATGATTGGTTGAAGATGGGCATCATTCGTCCTAGTTATTGTGAGTATGCAAGTCCCTTAGTATTGACAAAGAAAAAAGATGGCAGTGTACGAGTTTGCGTAGATTATCGAAAGATAAATCAGAAAATGATGAAAGACGAACATCCATTACCTGTAATCGACGACCTTATTGACAAATTGAGTAGAGTGAATGAGTATAGCACACTCGATTTAAAAAATGGCTTTTTCAACTTACCAATTGAAGAAGAGTCGGTGAAGTATACATCATTTGTAACGAGTAACCCTGAAGGCCAGTATGAATTTTTAAGAGCACCGTTTGGTCTTTCTATCTGTCCTAAATACTTTACAAGATACATTAACATCATATTTGCGGATTTTATAAGAACGGGAGTGGTTTTGATATTTATTGACGATATCATTATACTTTCAAAAGATGAAAAAGAGGGAATTGAACGACTTAAAGTTTGCTGAAGGTGGCAGCGGAGTATGGGCTCGAAATAAATTGGGAGAAGTCACAAATACTACAAAGATCTGTTGAATTCTTAGGCTATCATATTTCCAATGGAACGATAAGACCATCTAGTGAGAAAACAAAGGCTGTTATGACCTTTCCAGTGCCTAAAAATTTGAAAGAACTGCACAGCTTCATAGGATTAACTTCGTACTTCAGGAAGTTTATTCAAAATTATGCTTTAATAGCAAAGCCATTAAGTGATTTATTGAAAAAAGGTGAGTTTAAGTTTGAGGATGTTCAAAGACAAGCTTTTGACGAATTAAAGTCAAAATTATGTTGTGAACCAGTGTTGAAAATATTTGATGTTCATTTTTAAACTGAATTACATACAGATGCTTCTATGCATGGATATGCAGCTATTTTAATGCAACGAGACCCTAATGATGGTTGTCAACATCCTGTTCACTACATGAGCAGAAAGACTACAGAAGTTCAACAAAAGTGTTGCAGTTACGAGTTAGAAGCTTTAGCTGTTATTGAAGCCGTGAAGAAATTCAGAAGATATAGGAATACCCTTTAAAATTGTCACTGATTGTGAAGCCTTTCAAAAAACCTTGAACAAAAAGGATGCATCTGCAAAAGTAGCACGATGGATACTATACTTACAGGATTTTCAGTATTCTATAGAACATAGAACAGGAGACAAGATGCAACATGTTGACGCATTGAGCAGAAACATTTGTTTTGTTGATGTTGAGTTACATGCGAGAATAAAGAAGGCACAAGAAGAAGATGAAGGGTTAAAAATTATCAGAAAACTATTAGAAAAGAATGGATATGAAGATTATTTTTTAGAGAATGATGTTATATTTGAAGTTATAGATGAAGATTATTTTTTAGAGACTATAAAGGACCGGGGAAGAAATTGGTATTACCTGATATGATGGATATGCAATTGATTAAAAAAGCCCATGGAATTGGACATTTCGGGAAGAAGAAGATTAAGGATATAATAGAAAAAGATTATTACATTACAAAACTAGACAGTAAAATCGATAAGATTGTTTCTACCTGTGTACCCTGTTTATTAGCGAGTAGAAAGTCTGGTAAGAAAGAAGGCTTTTTAAATCCAATTGATAAAGGAGAATTACCACTGGATACTTTACATTGTGATCATTTAGGGCCATTAGATGCAACTAAATAAATGTATAACTACATACTTACTGTAATTGATGGATATACAAAGTTCGTCTGGATTTATCCTGTTAAGACTGTGGCAGCAAAGGAAACCGTAGAAAAGTTAAAGTTGCACCAGAAAGATTATGGTAACCCACGGAGAAGCATTACTGACCGAGGAGTAGCTTTTACAGGGAATGAATTTCAAAAGTACTGTCAAGAGGAAGGCATTAAACATATCACTATTGCCACTGGAATACCACGCGGAAATGGTCAAGTTGAAAGGGTGAACAGAGTTATTATTTCTACTTTAACAAAGATGTGTATAGAAGAACCAGGCCGTTGGTATAAGCATATGAGTAAGCTTCAAAGAGTCATTAATAGCACATATCAACGATCAATTAACACAACACCTTTTGAATTGTTAACGGGAGTGAAACTTAAACTGAAGGAAGATTTATCTATTATGGAATACTTAGAAGAGGAAAGCAGAATCGAATGTATGAGTAGAAGAGATGAAACAAGAAGAGAGGCTAAGGCACAAATATTAAAGATCCAAGAAGAGAATAGAAAGACATATAACAAAAGACGTAAAGAAGGAGAGAAGTACAAGCAAGGTGATCTAGTTGCTATACAACGTGTACAGTTTGGAACTGCGTTAAAATTAAAACCAAAATTCTACGGACCATATCGAATTACAAAGGAGTTAGGAAGGGGTAGGTATGAGGTAGAGAAAATAGACACGAGGTAAAGAAGGGCCGATAAGAACTAATTCAGCTTCAGATTATATGAAGAGATGGCCTTGATACAAATTGTTTTTTTTTGACCGATTAAGTAATTGTTTTTGTAATTTTGTATTTTTTAAACATCTACTAAAACTGCCTAAACTACCTGTGGTTGTAAAGGAATAAGCTAATTAGTGTTGTTATTTTTTTTGTTGTATGTTTAAACACTTATGTCTATGAAGAAGGAAAAAAAAAGTTAAGTACTTAGTATAACTGTGGTAAAGTAGCTTCAGTCTGAGGCCAGACTGATTTGCAGAATGGCCAATTATTTAATAGTTGAGTAAAAGATGATTTTTGAACGAAGTATTGTGTGAATAAGAAGGATGGATGACGTAAAAGGGATTGAGGGACTTTTCGCAACGACGCCACGAACGAGTAACGTGTATCTGTGTCTTAAAATGTATTAATTTAAATAAAGATGAAAATAGTAGCAATATATTCAAAATAAAGATTTTTTTATCTTACGCCTACATGTATAAATTAAAAGTTTTAAAAAACATGCATTTCTGGAGCTTATTCGAATCTTTGCTATTTCTAACTTCTTGCGTCTGTGGTTACTGGCATAGACAAGGTTAGTTACTGTCTGTTTATATTTCACCACCAGACACAAACGTAAAAGCCTAAAGGTGACAATCGTTTCACCCTTCAGGAAATACAAGTAAGACATAATTATTACATACTTCTTTCACGAGATAAAACTGAAAAACTAAAAAATATATTTTATGGAAAAATATACGAAAATTTTCTCACACCCTTCGGATCCATGTTTTTTAGATTGGCGTCCAGAAGCTTTAACGACTAAGCTAAACACCATTGCCACACCGACAAAAATCTCAATGTTAATTCTCAATTTGCATTTTTTTTTCGCATTTTAAGCAACTCTTGTCGTATTTTGATTGATTTCAATTGATACGCGAGGTTATCACATTCAATGATTAGCGAACTCATCCCACTCAACCGTATGAAGGATCTCCTATAGGTCTAAAACTAGTCGATACCTAAACGGATTGGGCGTCTGTTTAACCATATCAATTATTCACCTATAAAATTTCTCAGTTTCGCACTTTTTACATTTCTATTCTTTAATTATTTACCAGAAAATGTCATCAGAATGTTAACCGTGCTATAACTTTTTGTATTCTTAACAGCATTGCTGATCTGTTTGGAAAACTGAGCCTACTGCATCGGCTCAAACACAATATTTATAATACTTTAAACGCCTTTGTTCCAGTGGTGGATAGCCACAAAGGGGAAAGTCTAGATCTGTTCCACGTGCAACGGTCCGATATGGGCGCATACTACTGCATTGCAAGCAACGGCGTGCCTCCCACTGTCAGCCGCCGATATCACGTGCAAGTGCATTGTAAGTCACCACTTATTACTTTCCAGCCTTAACCAGACGACATTTACCAGCGAGTCATTTCGCTTTCGCTTGTTTTACGATAATGAACGGTTTAGCAAATATTTTATGATTCCTTTGTATAATTGGACGAAGTAGGGATAGAATGATTAATAAACCGTTAAAATATTAGATATGTCAAGTACGCCAATCCGCAGTGTTGTCGCGTTGTAGACTATGCCTTATACCCTATGTATAGAGGAGACATTTGCCGAGCTTTGGAACACAGGCTGACACTTTACCTTACTCGTCCAATTAATCATATTAATTCTACTCATTCACACACCAATGGTTATTTTTGATTTCCTCGTTCATTTGTATGACCGATGCACTTCACTTATGCCGTGCTCTACCGGCTTTCAATTTACTTGTATTAACTACTTGTATCCATGGAATAAAAATATTTTTTGTGCAGTAATATTAAAAGATATCCCGTATGCATGTAATCTTAACAAGTTTTGTGTATTGCATTTTATTACTTTATTTTATATTATCTTAAACTTTATTCTTTCATAGAATGTTAAGCCTTAGAACATAAACCTTGGGACGACTAAGCCTTGAATCAAAATTGTATCTCATAAATATTAAATAACAACATAACATAAGTATACTTATATTTATACGTATTTTGCGTGGGCCTTTCAGTATTGGGAGTGTGAGAATAAAATCATGGCAGCTGTTTTCACAGCTATGAGCCAATAAAAAACACTGTAAAATTTTTGCAACATACGAGTACTAAATTAAACTTTACTTTGTCATTTACTCGTGTAGTAACGAAAACTACAAACGAGTAGGTAAACGAAGTCTGCAACTATTGAAGTCTTAAACGTAATTAGGTGAAGTGTAAATTATCAATCTAATATATTCAAAACTCCTCAGGCCATTTATTGAGTACATAACAGTAGCGTATACCTTCAAATATAAATGGATTAGTTTGCGTTTTCCTAACAATAAGCAAGTCAAAACAATATTCGAAAACCGAATACACACGTTTGTTGTTACAGAACCCAGTTGTTACAGACCTATTCTAAAGTAAATTTCTAGATAATATGTATATAATTATATACATTTTTTGTAACAGTTATACCACAGGTGAAAGTGACAAACCAACTAGTTGGAGCGCCTATAGGCAGTGACGTCCAACTACAATGCTACATAGAGGCTTCTCCAAAGGCCATGAATTCCTGGTACCGAGAGGATGGTATAGTATTTTATAAAACCAACAATTAAGTAAAGTATCTCTATTATAACCCTGTATGAATGTATTAATGATTTTCAAATTATTTTGCAGCTCTCGTAAGCGACAAATTATTTGAAAATCCCAAGCTCCGTATATCAGAAAGCGTGGTTAACGAATACTCTTTGTGGATGAACTTGACGATAAAGTCATTGGCGCCAAAGGATTTCGGAACTTATGTCTGCGCTTCTGTCAACGCTCTAGGAAAGATGGAGAATCAAGTCAGCTTACATAGTCAGTAACGAAGTTTTTTATTTCATATTTTAAAACAAAGCATTTCTAACTACTATTATCATACCAGTGCTAGTCAGCTCATAAATCATGTGCTCATATCAAATGCCAATAAAATGTTACTGGCAGCTCGACGAGAAAACTAAAAACATCATTGAGTATAACTTGCAGAAACCAGTCGACAATGCGAGATATCGGTCCTAAAAGAGTTGTCATCAAAATTTTATTACACGTAGGTAGCCAAAGTAGATATGAAAAAAAATACATAGTAATATTGCAATGAAACACCGAAATAATTCACTATCGCTAGCTCAGAACAAAACAAAGCGAATGATGTGACATTTCATTTCTTTGTTTACCCGTTATTGGATACAATACTATCTATATATATAAAAATGAATTGCTGTTCGTTAGTCTCGCTATAACTCGGGAACTGCTGGATCGTTTTGGCAAATTTTGGTTTTAACATATTTGTTAAATCCAGGGAAGGTTTAAACGATGAGAAATTATGGAAAAATTGCATGGAAAATCGAAATGTCAATTGTGCCTGTGCACCCTGTCAAACACTTTATGCGTGCGTTCTGAAAATTATCTTTCTATGAAATAAAAAAAATGTTGAGATTGAAAAATTCCCTAGAAATAATTTATAATAATTTATATGGAAATACAACGTTTGACGAGGCAGCTAGTTATTAATAAAAACGTTTGTTTTTATTAAATACTAGCTTTTTTACTAGCTTATAATAACTTTCGATTCTGAAAATTTCTTGTAATCATTGGACTCAATTTCGCTCGTTTACTAACTGTGAAAGTCAATGTTTTTATTGATAAACACTCATTCGAGTAAAGAAGTTAAATTATAAGAGATTAAGAAAATCGTTATTTTTATAGCAATTTTTTCTTAATCTCAGCCATTCTATAGTCAAGACAGATGCTTATTTTTTACATTATGCATTTCGAGTTAATGTTTTTATCAAATGTTTTTGCCAATACTGTCGAACACTGTCGTACTTATTAGTTTCTACTTTCCTTAGAGAAAATTATCGGCCATAAAAATCATTCTATACTTAATTTCAAGACCTAAATACAATACGCTATAATACAAAATAATATGATATTTTTTTAAAAATTCTTTCTAATGCTATTATATATATATATATATATATATATATATATATATATATATATATATATATACTCTATTAGATATTAGCAATATTTTAATATAGCCAACATACGGCATGTTTGTTTAAATCGATTATAATTTTTTTTAAATATTTCCATTTTAAAGATTTCAACTTATACGTTATTTTCTTAGATACGTTATTAGGTTACTTTTCACCTCATTCATTACATCGAGTAGCACCGACGTCACAAAGACTAAGATCAATTTTATTGAATCAAGGAAGTGGAAATAGCAATCGTATTTTTTAAACTGACTAATTAATCTTTGACTTAGTTGCCGAGAAATAATTTAACTAACTTGTTAGATACTATTAAATAAGTTAATCCAGACGACCCAGGCCTTGGTGCCGTCAAGTGTAACAAGTGTTTATAACAAATCTAATCAATCAGTTTGAGATAAATAATTGGTAAACTTAATTTATCCATTTGGTAAATCGATATTAAATAAAAAAAACATTTTATTTAGAAATTTAAATTGTTTATAGTGCTAATCTTTGCACTTAAGATTGTACATTAAAATATGTAGAAAAAGTGCGAAAAGATTGTCGCCGCTGTGGGAATCGAACCCACGTCTTCGGCATTCGCGGCCTGACGCTCTAGCCACTGAGCTAAACGGCTGATGACCACACCGACGAAAATCTTAACGCATTCCTCTACATTGTTTTCTTAGCATTTGAAGCAATGCTTGGCGCCATCTATTGTTATATCTTTTCCAGCATACAAACAATTTCGAATATCGTTTTACAACGATAATTCGAACGAGAGATGTCGCCATTGCTTTTTTAGAAATTTAAATTGTTTATAGTGCTAATCTTTGCACTTAAGATTGTACATTAAATTTCTATTTCTAGGCCGCGAATGCCGAAGACGTGGGTTCGATTCCCACAGCGGCGACAATCTTTTCGCACTTTTTCTACATATTTTAACATTTTATTTTATTAAAATGTTGGTAGTAGTTCCATATGGAACGTAATTGTTGATGAATTGTTTCTGCATTGGCTCCAATATTCAACTTTGCTCAAAATATTAGAAATAGTCGATAGTGTGTGCTCGTTACGTCGCAATATCTGATTGTGAATCATGGTCTTGTACGTATCCTGTATCACTGTATTCCTTTGACGAAGTAAACCGTAAGTTCGGTTAAAATATTTGCATAAAATGAATGTTGTACACAAAGTAATGGTGCTTTTTTTAAATGTGAAATTCAAGATTTTATTTTATTTTCTCGAAACGTTTAAGAAGATTTTAAACTATTAATATTCCAATAGATACGATTCTCTATCAATTAAAATTATTATATTATTAATGATGATCGAATTATTTGAAGGTGAAAAACATATTTATCCATAATACAAAAAATATTACCAGTAACTTGACATCCCTTCTCAAGTTTTGTTTCAATTATCTATTAGTTAAAAAGTCTCTAAAAACAAGTGAATAGATAATAATAATTGATGTAAATACACGGACTTTTTGAAGTTTCTGATTTTTTTTGGCAGTGTCATTTCTGTTTACTATGTACCTAATATACAAAGATATGAAGCAATATTAAGCATTTAAATGTTGAGTTCCTTTATTTACTTATTTTCAGGAGTTTTTTTTTTTTTACCTAGAACATCGTGAATTATAACAATGAATTTCACACAACGTTATCAAGTCCCAAATTAAACAGAGCTTGTACTATGAGTACTACGTAACTGATAAATATACTTGAACATACTTTCTTTTTATAAATAAATATATAATATAAATATATAAATGCATAAACACTAGTAAATCACTACGAAACACAATATTTTTCAGGGAGTATTGAACCCACTCCCTCTGGCACAAGAGACAGGTTCACTATCCACTACATCAGCTGGACCGTCAATTGTAGCCTCTATAATTATTTCTTCAATCTGATAACCATCACCAAATCGAACGCCACTCAAGCGTAGCCGTGGGTCTATCCTTAAGCGTGTTCACAGTAGTATTTATAACGGTTGTAACAGTGATTGTATGTAAGGCATATTCCAGTGTACGGTTTGATTGGACCGCTAAATAACTTCGCAGGGTTAGAGCTGAGTGTGAATGGTTTCGCTGAGGAGCCGATGGTGTCCGGTGCCGCTTGGCAGCGCCGCCCGCGGCCCCACCACATTCAACGCGCACCCAGCAGCGTCACACGCACAACCGTTCTCTTTCGCACACCACATCCCGCCCCAGCTGTACGCTCTAGTCCTTCCGACGCTGCGCTACCTTATAACGTTGTAGAACATCGTAATTAAGTGAATTTTGTATGTAATTACCTACCGTTATATCGGTGTACCGCAACAACTACTTACTATCGACTTTTTGAATTCTACTCAAGCAGTTTGTAAGCAAATTATAATCAAGCAGTTACCCAAGTAGTTATATTGAAATAATCTGTAAAACTTTACATTTTTCATTATTCTACAAGTTGAATGATAACGATTATTTTTTTCATTTTACCTTAACATTGTATGTTATTTAATGAAAGTATGAAAGTATTTTACGGATCTTATCGTAATTATAATGTCTGACGCTTTGAATATTTGGCATCATTTATTGATAATCACAAACTGGATTTGAACATGAATGGTGCAAAGTATTCGACATAACAGGAGTTTAAATTAATAGTGAATAATCAGAATTTACCCCGATTGCGTTGCATTTTGCATTGGAAATTATGTTATAGAGTAGGTGCTCCATTCATTTTACATCAATCACTATCTAAAATCCTGAGTTCAGCGACAGGAATTGCAATATATTGCTGCAGACGCAATATCCGAAAACTTGTTTTCGCATCCAAAAAAGTTTTCAGTTACCAACGAAATATTTTACTTTGAAACGGCAACAAATCAGCAACGAAAACATTTTGGATGTAGAATTTTAAATTAATGCCCTAGTTCGGGATGACAACCGCCCCATTTAACTTATGTACGAATCAGAAGTGTTATTTGAAACGTAACTTCTCTTGATCCCGAAATATGGAAATGTTACTTATTATTTCCATGTTCTTACGAATATTTTCATTACTTTAGCCTAAGTACATTTCTCTACGGAGAAGAAATAATATATTATGGTGCTTCCAAATAGGTTGGCTTGTAATGGTATACTTTAAACTAAAAAAATATATTTTGCTCGGTGGTTTTGTATAACATTATTTTCTGTCTGTTTGAATCAACTTGAAGATAATTAAAATTAATAATTTCTCTCCCTCCCTTATTTAGTTACAGGGTAATGAGAGATAAATTTCAAATTTCTTTTCGAACTCGTACGTTGTTTATACAAACAAAATATTGTTTCAGTACCAGTCTACGATGAATAATAATATAACGTCTCCTATGATATATTTCTATTACTTTTAGCGAATTATTTGTCTTTTAGGTCTCTTTGAATGAATATTGGGAAAATCGCTATAGTAAACTTATAGCGTTTTTGTATTAATAAACACTAGATTTATTTAAAAATATTGTTGAACTCTGTTTTTTTAACTTGTTAATTACTTAAAACACGTGTAAACCGTCTTATCGATAGATGAAATAAAACTGAAAGAATTGTTCTAAGTACTTGTTATTCTCTAGTCTTAACTAAATTTAGTGATAAATGTTGTATAATTGGCACATTAAAAACTCTTAGATACGTACTGACTCTAATATAACCATTGACGTAATTTAAATGTAATCAATAAACTCTTGTCTCTAACTTTTGTGCTGATTAACTTAATATGTTGACTTCGACAATAAATGTATAAGAATAAACTGCTGAATAAATAAATATTATTGAAATAAATGTCCATTATAAACCTTCCTTACATTCATTTTTGTATGTGTATATCCTTTTACCTTTTCGCCCAACCCTCTATGTGAATAAATTATATCATACAAGCTATGAAAAATGCTTTATTAACTTTAAAGACAAAAATATTTCCGTAACAAACATGATACCACGGAAGAAATCATTTATTTATTTTAATGTGATTGAGGTTATTTACTTACTTATTATGTATTTTAAATCTTTACTAAAGTATATACTGCAAGGCATTTCGAACCAATACTTATATATAATATTAAAATAAAATATACTAAAAACCCATAAAATGCTTTTATTACAAACACTCGTATGAACATCTATATAAGATCCCGAAGGGAATGACAATTTAACTTTTTATCCATTTACCACATTTCTATATGATTAATGTATTTGACCGCCATTTAATAGTCATAGATAGCAAATCCGTACAACAACAAGTCGAGTCCATAATTCTTTCAAAAATGTTTATGGTCGTGGGCTCTATGTATCTAAAGTTTCTACAGCATATAGTAAAATACGTAATCTACTGGAACTCTTTCAATTGTAACGGAAAATGCTACAGGATTCTAGAACTAATGGAACATTGATGGAAACACGAGTCCTACGGATGACGTCGCTCAAGGAACCGTGCCACGAATGCGGTCAGTTCCTTGACAAATCGGTGCTCCTACAGGGATGCGTATACTGTCATTGTCAAGAAATGTCCCTATAGAAAACGGGCACGCTTCAAATCACTATCCAAAGATGGAAACAAGTATTTCTGTAGTTACTCTCTGCACCAAAGGAACATCCACTATAAGTAAGAGTGTATAAAACTTTACAAGATCAGTAGGTTCACTTAACATCAAGCGGAAAAACAGTAATATAACAGAATTAGGCAGACACCTTAGAAAACAAAAGCATAAACAAATATGTGTCATGAAAAAATGTTACAAAACTCTGTATTTTAGTTAAACTATGTATTTTACTTATATGTATTCAACACTAAACTAATAGATAGTACTCATTTAATTAAATGTTCAACAGCAAAAACTTTTATGATTTGCAATATCGCTCATCACAGATCACATCACCTCAATCACCGAAATGATTATATATATTTTTTTCATTATAATAATCTTAGCAGCTAGCAAAACGATAAGATGTTTTTAGAGTTTTTTGAAAGTTAAAAGGAAACAAAATAAATCGTTTTTATCAGCTTCGTACCTTACAAAGACTTACCAGTAGTATGAGATAATATTAATCGGGTTTATACATATACATTCACAAGTACACAGTTAAAACTAAATAAGACACAATTGTTTATAATTCCAGCAAGTACTTACTCTAAGAGCTCGACTCACGAAACGCGAAGACATAAAGCTATAAGTACAGAACAATAACATAAAGTATGAAGATAATGTCAAAGTTCCTTACCCACGTCCCGTTGTGACTATTGACTGGAAGAAATTGCACTTAGTTATAATATCAGATTATTACCACAAACTTGTTTGAATTTTACTACAAACTTTAGCTATCATTTTTGTGTTTCATTGTCTGATGTCAGACTAAGTTCTCATTTCATCCAATTGATTTCCTAATAAAGTATGTAACGCTGATTTTACATACAGCCTGATGATGTCTTCACGTAACATTTAATACACTGTAATGCAAGAGTAATAATTAATTTAAATTTTGGGCCACCATCGACATCATATCAGCCGTAGGACGTCCACTGCTAAACATAGGCCTCCCCCGTGTCACGTGCTTATGTTAATTATCTACAGACTTAGGTACTTTAGATATTTTAGTTGTTTATCTAAAAGTAAGTAACAGCCCACATACGTCCCACTGCTGGGCAAACGCCTCCTCTATACAGAGTGTATCAGGGCATAGGCCTCCTCTATACAGAGTGTATCAGAGCATAGGCCACCACATAGTTATTATTTCGAAACCATGCAGGTTTCCTCACCATGTTTTCCTTCACCGCTGAGCACGTGATAATTAAGCACTTAAAATTAAATTTCATTGGTGCCGGCACCGGGGATCGAACTCAGGTTGCTCGAGTATATGGATTTAAAAGCGAACGCCCGCACAACGAGCTACCACGGCCTAATATAAATTTATTTATCTATTTTATTGTTGGGGTTTGTGGTTGTGTTTTTGTTGTCGGTAAGTGTTATTATCTTATATGTAATAGTTTTTCAAGTACGATGAGTGAGTCACGAGATGATAATCTTCCCTCTGGTGGAGAAGAAAATTTTTTCTGTGATTGACATGTCTGTGCTTATTACTATGGAGTGGATTTCAATTAAAAGTCTTCTAAGAAAGATCAGCGGACTCGGAAATCGCTTGTATCCCAAAAAAACATAACTCTAACTGCATCTATTCAAGATTCTGCCACGCAGCAGCCTCGGCTGTTGCACAAATAGGCAGGCTCGTCCGGATAAGTACCACGACCTCACAGAAGACCGGCGTAAAGTATTTTCGCGTTTCGTCTGGTGAGTGAGGTGGCCGGAGCCCAATTTTCAAAAGATTGTCAACGCATCTGGAACCCTCGAGTGTAGCAGAGGTCCATGGGCGACGGTATTCACTTAAAATCAGGTGAACCGTCTGCTCGCTTGGCAACATTTCACATAAAATAAAAAATAAATAAAATAAAATCTTAGACCTAGACCTAGTTTTGAGCATGAAAAGAATATGAGATATACTGAAACTAAGGTCCGTCTATGAGAGTCTTAGTAGGAAAAAAATACAATTTTGATAAAATGTTCAAGCAATCTTCAGATTAAGCCAGCATGTGAACCTGAGAAGATTGGTGCTACCCTTGCATATAAAGAATAATTTTTAATTTTTGTACTTTTATCAAACCATCATAGTACATTTCAAAGCCACTAGTACCTATTCATTAAAATTGTTACATCTTAAACGTTTTTACTGAGAGACAGCATCCCACCGAGACTTTGCAGGACAATGATGAATGGCCGAGTGGGGCGCTAATGCATTTTTCGTGTTGCACTTGAATTAATGCGCCTCCATTTTTATTCCCTAAAACCTGATCTAAGAGCATTCGTCGATCGATTATTTTGAAAAATTACAGTAAAATTCCTTCACCACCAATCCTTGCATATCACGTCTTTTGGCAACTTTAATTTTGTCATTTTCACCCAAATTAAATTATTAAAATTTAAGGTCTTTTTTGGATGAAGGATTTCACACGTTTTCGGTGATAATAATGGTATATTTTCAACTATCTGTGTCTACCATTTAGGTATAAAGGACGCGAGAGCTTATTTATGGTAAAACACTAAATATTTTTATTAAAAAAAATGCATCATCTGAGATTCCATATTCACACTGAAATGAGCTATTTTTATTTACCGTAATTGCGATCAGTACTCATCAGCAAAACTGTCCAGAATTCGCCAGTATATAAGTAGTTAAAACCATCTGTAATGTATAAATTCGATAATATTTATCAATAAATTTGAACCATCTAAAACAGGAACAATTTAAAGCATAAGTACAGCTAAAATTGCTCTATAAACCTCATATTTATTACAAGATAATTTATGTGATTGGCAGGACAAACTGTTTTTTACGATTGATGAAATATTTTATTTTAATGGTTAAAGATTGCTTTGATTTAAGAGCGGGATGATTTCTCAGAGGGTCGGCTTCATTGTTAAAATCGCTCACGTACCCTCTAGCAGCTCTTCAAGGGCGATGCGCCTGAGTTGAATAATTCCTTTTGCCTATTCCGCATCCAATGAACGAACAGAAAAGATCAATATGCCGTGTCACGCGACATGAATAACTTGGTGTCAAGGTACATAGCCGCTTTTTTTTAACAAATCTATTTCAATAGAATCAAAACACAAAAATTCCATTTTTCTAATTCCATTTTTCTTTTGGATAATTCACATATGTAAATTGAAATTTCATTTTTAGTTTTATAAGCGTATAAAATTTTTATTTGTTACAAAATCGTTTTATTAACAAACTTTCTAATAGCGTTGTTATAAATTTAACAAAAAAAAAAAAAGAAAAATTTTACATCATATTTTTTTCCAAACGCGCCAAAAGAAGTATGACTTCAGAAACAGGCCCAGGTTACCTCACTTACTAGTCGAAACGGGAAATGTAATGTGTTTTCTGTGAGTATATGATACTTCTTCGGCAGTCTGCTCATACAAAAGCAGAAGCTACTGCGTGGCACTCTCAGAGTCATATAACGGTCAATCCAACTTATAGATTTTGTGAGTACTTCAAACGGCCAACTCAGTTTTGTTTTTTCTACTATTCTTTACATTTTAAATTCCCGGGAGCTCTCACTGCCGAAATAAAAATTAAAAGCAACGGAACCAGTCGCCTGCAAACATTTAGGGGCTAAGCACAAACGGCTCAATAAAAGGCGGCATGTCCCGTTAGCAAACAAAACTGCCAGTCATTAGACCGAGCGGACGAAAACATTCGGTCCAATTATCTCGGGCGGCGGTCGGCGCGGAAAAACGCCAGCTTGGGGCGGCACCTAATGACGTTGTCAGACGGTCCCATCAATCTATTTCCGAAACCCAAAAACCTAATATCGGCCAGTTAGAGTGTTTTTAGGATATTTGGGAAAATTAAAATCAAGGTCACGACAAAAAGGACCACATAAAACCGTACGTACTCATAAGGCTGACTTTACTTAATAAAAATTTTAAAAATATTGCAAATAAACAAACAGTATTGAAAAATTTTCTCGGAGGCGCCGTTGCTAAGCCATTGGCTTCGGCGTCGGGAGTCGTGGGGTTCGATTACCACACGGGACAAGTATTCGTGTGTAATTAAGGTAACTTTTCCGGATCTGCGTGTGTATTTTACAAGTAGGGTTGACGTCAGGCATGCGGCCGGTCATAAAAAAACCAAAACCGCTTACAACATGTTTTACATGTTGTGCCAACCCCACAATCGGTGGGATAGGATCAGAATGGCGATGATGATGATAATGATGAAGCAGTGTTGATAGATTAGAGAAGCATGTATCCAAAAAGCAAGCATGTATTGCATACATTTCTAAAAAGAAAAAGAATTATTATTATAATCCCTAGCTGTGACGTTTAACAAGAGGTATTATTATTAAAACATGTAGAAAAAGTACGAAAAGATTGTCGCCGCTGTGGGAATCGAACCCACGTCTTCGGCATTAGCGTATTATAATTATGTCATACAATATATACCCCACTGTTCTTTATGTTTAATTTTATTTATAATTCTAGCCTCTGAACACAACAATTGATGTGTGCAAAGACGATGAAACTTAAAATCCTTTTTTTATAGATGAATGAACAAAAAATTACGGCGCTGCGGGTTTCGAACCTGCGTCTTGCGAGTAACACAGGCATTTTGGGCGCGTTCCCCCATTACATTTTAAGTTTTACTGTTTTTTTTTTTTAACAAGTAGAAGTCATTTGATATCCTCATCGTCATTATTTCAGCCCGTTTGAGTTCACTGCTGATTATAAGCCTCTCCCACAGACTGCTAAGCGCAATCCTGTGACACCTGTAGTCGCTGTCACGCCTATACCGGTTTGTTATTGGAAGCACTGTTCTCGAAGTTGTTGACGAATATGTTAATCTAGAACAGCCCGGTTAGACACGTCCAACTTTATTTGTCATCCAATCCAATGCAATCAGTCTTTTGCAGTCCACTGCTGGACATAGGCCTCCCCAAGAGTACGCCACAGAGTACGATCTTCCGCTTTCCTCATCCAGCCGCTACCAGTGACCTTTCTCAGGTCATCGGTCCACCTGCAGGGGACGTCCGACACTACGTTTTCCGAGACGTGGTCTCCATTCGAGAACCTGTCTGCTCCAGCGCTCATCGGTTCTACGACAGATGTGGCCAGCCCACTGCCACTTCAGCTTGCTACACTTGCGGTAACTTTGGTCCTCTGCCGGATAATTTCGTTTCGGGTTTTATCCCTTAGCGAAATACCGAGCATAGATCTTTCCATAGCTCGCTGAGCGACGTGTAATCGGTGGGCCAGCCTCACCGTCATGTTCCACGTCTCGGCCCCATATGTCATGACTGGCAGGACGCACTGATTGTAGACCCTGCTTTTTAGGCATTGTGGTAGTGGCGACGAGAAGATATGACGCAGATTTCCAAATGCAGTCCAGCCCAGATGCACTCTTCTAGCGATTTCACGCTCAAAGTTGTCTCTACCTAACTGCAATGTCTGCCCGAGGTAAACATACTCTTGGACAACTTCGAGCGCTTCGCCGTTGATCGAAATCGGCTCTGGACTTATAAACTCGTTGAACATGACCTTAGTCTTGTCCAAGTTGATCCTAAGACCGCCCGATTATGAGGCAGCATCCAAGCTTTGCAGCATGATTTTCACATCCTGCATCGATTCTGCCATTAAAATTATGTCGTCGGTAAAGCGGAGGTGGCTGAGATATTCGCCATTGATGTTGATGCCCAATCCGTTCCAGTCCAAGGTTTTGAAAACATCCTCCAGTGAGTTGGAGAACAGTTTCGGAGAGATGACATCTCCCTGTCTCACTCCTCTGAGCAGCTGGATGGGTTTAGTCTTTTGGTTTTGTATTTGGACGGACATCGTCGCCGTGCTGTACAGGCTTCTCAGCACCTCCATGTAACGCTAGTCGACTTGGCATCGCTGCAAGGATTCCAGAACAGCCCAGGTTTCGATGGAGTCGAAGGCTTTTTCGTAGTCCACAAATGCTAGACACAGCGGCTGATTATACTCTTGTGACTTCTGTTGTCATAGTACAAAATAATCTAAGTTTTTCAACGAAATCCAAAATACGTGATTCTTAATTCGGTTCTAAAACTTTGCTTGTTACCTCAGAACGGCCATAGTTTATGAACCAACACTAAAAATTCTTTCTGCAATGCGTTTTATTTAGCTCCTATCTGATTATATGTTAATTAAATTTTGCTATACATAAGGGAACTTCTCAAAATCAAATAGAAAATGCACAGTTGCGTAAGATATTTAAATGTCGCTTTTATTTAATAGTTAATAAAAACGTATTTTATATTACACACCACTCGATAAAAACAAATGAAACTTTTACAATATTTATAATGCTTCACTTAAATAATAATTTAACGGGGTAGAAAGCATAGAAATAGATAGATAGAGAAGTATAGAAGTGGTAGATTTTTTGTTGACGATCAATAAGTTCAGATTCAAGATCAATAAGCTTAAGTTAAGCCTATATTGAAAGATTATTTGACTTGAATAATCTTTAAACTTTTATTAAAGATGTTACCGTTTTCAGTCCGTAGAATTAAGCTTCAAAACTCGTGGGTTATTTTAATATTATTATATACCTTCAATTAAACAATAATGCTCTTAATGAAAACACGTTGAGTCAAAACTCAGTACTCAAAGTTATAAAGTACTCAAAGGTACAAAAGCCTATTATGTCCTTCGCCTAAGAGAATAAATAATGTATAATGCCAATAAGCAGCATAATATTGCACTTCGCCCAAGTCGTGTAACGAACTTTGAGCTCAAAGCCTGCAACGTCGAATCGATATATTACTTCACATTATTGCTGTATTATCAATTAACTTTTGTGGTAGGGCCACGCGTCAGCTCCTGTTGTTGCACTTGTGGGTAAGCTTTTCCGGGGAATTACCACAGCCACACCAAAGACCGCCGTGAAGTGGAAATATTATAGTTTCGTTTTGCCTGGTGAGGGAGGTAAAAGGGGCCCGCGTTGAAGATTTCCATGGGCGTCGTTAGTCACTTAACATCAGCCGAACCGCCTGCTCGCTTACCAAATTTTCGCCTAAAAAAATTGTATTTTGGTAAAGTCAGAGTCATTTCCACAAAAAATTGGGTAAAGAAATAAGCTGTCTCCAGATAAAATCGATACCTGAAGTATTTCATGTAATGCGTACGTAATGCTATACAAAGGCTACAGATTCTTTACACTTGAGAGAAGAAATGTAATAAACTCGTTCCTTTTTACTTTCCAGTAAAAGAGGAGACCCAACTAAAAGATTTGATCTGTTTTAAATATTTCTGTGCACGTTTTAATCAATACATTTTATAATATTCTGCACTAATGAAATATGTTTTTAATGAATCCTATTATATATATCTACTATACATCATTAACAATCCTTGTAGATTAGAAAGAAAGTTATGAAGTTATAGAATTTTATTAAACCTATAAAGCCCATTCAAGCATCCTTATACTCTGAGATGCCAATATTCAACAAGCAAGGGATGGAATCTTATAAAACAGTCACGTAATTTTGGTGCCAGTGGCTTGGCTCACTCTTTCACAGTATCGTAAGATAGCAGAAAGCCGGCAAAATTGGGAAAAGAACCCCACATTTACTTATAGAATGTTTTCGCTTGAGTGTTTTGAATTAAAATACGAGTATATATAATTCGGAGTGAGTCAAATTTATGTGGAATTGGTAAATTTTAACTCGCGATAAATTGACGATTCATGTTTATGATTTAATCCGTTTCATGAAAGTAATACCGAAATGAACTCAAAGCCGTAACTTATACTTGTGTTAATTTTAGATAAAGGAAACTGCCAACGAGTAAAATTAAACGACAAAAATAAAGGTTTGCAGCTTATTCAATAGATTATTCGATTTACAAATGATTCATCCTTCTCGAGTTAATAATTGCATGCAAATATAGAGTAAAAATTTAAAGTCATTCAACATAAATATAAATTCGCAACGAAGATCCGTTTTATATTGAGTGAATCAAATAAAGAACTTAATTGAACGCTGATTGAGAGAAAATTTAGATATTGGATTATATAAGTTGGTGAAATATTGCCTGTAATAAGTTCATGTTCAATGTGGTTACATTGAAAATGAATTTATCTGGTTAGGATTAAATTGTTAAAGTAGTGTTTAATTTAACAAAGGTTATGAGATATTGGCAATTTAAACGTATTATGTACGAAACATGGCAAAACGTCGTCCTAAGCATTTTTCTTCGATTCTATAATGTCTCAAGATATTAAATTCCTTCTCTCTAGAATGGTGATAACAATCGTCTTATTCAATTACATACCAAAGAGGGCTCACATAACTGACAATGAGTATAGGGTAGAGGATACGTCGTTGCATAAAATGCAAAACTTATTTAATTCTGTCGTTCTACTTTAGAAATTCATAATTTTTGTTCATTTCCCCCATATAAAGATTTTATCTTTTAATTCAAGATGGCGGTAATTTCTTAGCAGTTTTTCATATTAACACTAGTCCGTTCCGTCTTAAGAAACGCAGTAAATGATTATTAGCTTTAAAATTTCATTAAAAACGCGACGAAATCCGTGTTTCATTTAAAAAGAGTGTTTCTTTTATTTCGTACTATGTATCATTTTGAAATATTTTATATATAATATTGATACGAGTTAGGGATTGAAATAAAATGATGGTACTCTAATCTTCACTTTATTTACGCTCTTAAAAGATCTGCGACCTTCCTCTTCCTTTAAACTCAAACTCAAAATATCTTGATTCAAATAAACGTTTGCGCATTTTTATGAAACGTCGTTTTTTTTTTATAAAAATGTAACAAAATGTGAAAAAAAATCTAAAGTACAGTTAGTGACTGCATACATTTACTACCAGTCACACTTTTCAATTTTCCCCTTTTCCGCTTTCTTCTCCTTATTTCCAATTTGAGTTCCATCGCTCAAATGATTTCTAGGGCGCTCCGTGCGTCTTTCATAGGGCAAATTTCAATGATCTATTCAAGTACAGTTTTTTTTTTCACGTCAAACGGTGGCAAGCGAAATGGCAATTCATCTGCTTGTACATACGTGTTAACCGCCGCCTATGGACACCTTTAGCACCCGTAGGGTTTCAGATGCGTTGCCACTTTTTAACAAAGTGCGCCGCGGTTACCTCACTCATCAGACGAAACGTAGAAGTATAAAACTTCTACTTCACGCCGCTCTTCCCAGAATGGACCTGCCCATTCGTGACACATCGAAGACTGTTGCGTGGCCCTGCCATAGTAAAATGTTTTTGAAAGGGGCATCGAATTTCGATCGACTACTTTGCTCTGGTAGTAGTATACATTCAGCCTATTTACTGCTCCGAAACTTTAACAGCTTCATGGAAGACCTGCAAGAAATCACCGTATTTATAACTTTGTTAGTAGTCATGCGAGTGAAGTAACTGGAACCATCATTGGACACAGCCGTGTGTTATATTAGTTTTGGACTAAACTACACCTATTGTCTACAATTAAATTGACAACCAAACGTTTCTATGACACATTTGTAAAAACCTCCCAATAACTTAGTGAGACAATACAGGTAAAAAATATATCTACTGAAACAATACGTGGGTCGCACTAAAATTTAAGTGTAGGGAGACTCTGATGTAGCAATTCGATAGGAATAAAAAAACACTTAAAATCGTAGATGTGGGGACTTCCTTACATACCACTCACTCATATCATATTACACACATTTACACATACACACATATTTATTATATATATTATTTCACACCGCGGCGCGCTTTGGCTATTGTAAACAAAGAACCGGTCTGTGTGACGTCATTCGGTGGCTCGGCCGTCGATCGGCTGCGACCGCGCATCTCACGTCTAACGAATCAGTTACCTGCTATCCGCTTATGCGACGCGAATTCTGTAACGCTCCAACGCTCTCCGGCTATTTCGTAAACCACCTGTGTTAATATTTTTAAGAACATTGCTGTTTGTGCTTTTAATTCTGCTCTGAACTATCTTGCTTCCTTCTTTCTTTGTATTGTGGACATTAAAGTGTTTAAGTGACGTATATACTATTTCTTCCTTTCTCTTCGCTTCATCCTGTCGCTTCCATACTGCAGAATTGCCTAACACAACCCACAGTAGAAAATCATACTACAAAAAACAATTGACAGCGAAACAAAATGCATTTTACAGCCAAAGAAATCCAGTTTCAAATGTTGTAGTTATTTCGTAAATATTGTTTATGTAAGTGGCCAGTTCAGGAAACTTCTTGTGTGACCTATGTAGTTAAATATTTTTATCGGTGCCAGCATGCTTTAACAAAAGTATACTGCCACCGTCTAAAAGTAACAACATGTGACACATTAATGAAGAAGATTAATGTGTCACATGTGAAGAATTAAGAAGTATTGAATTTATATGAAAGATTCTTCTTTTCTTAATGTGCTAAATGTTACCAAACTAAATATGAACATTAAGTAAAGACACTTTCATTACAATTTTCGGACTTCTTTTTTAATTTAAGAAAAGAGGAGAGAAAAAATGGGATGGATATTAAACGACCGCTTCATTATTAAGTCGAGTGGCGTTTAGATGCTACAACGGCCAAATAAAGCTAAGATTACAAGTTAACCTCATGTTAGTAGAAAACCCCAATGATAAAGCATCTCAGGAAAATCGAGCTCGAGGAGGGTATACTAATCCCTCTTTAGTAAAAACGTTTCGTTCCAAAAAGTGATGGGTGGCTCAAGAGGGACGGATCTTCATTATCCAAACGTGTTTGCAGTTAAGCCAAGGGCCCAAAGATTACCAAGCAGCTTAGTAACTTACAAAAAAATTACAGACAACTGAGTAGTCTCAACACGTCGTACCGTCTGAATTTCGTAAAAAATGTCTAAAAGCAACAATAACTACAAAATGAAGCCAACGATGAAGTTGAAGACAATAAATCCATAAATATAAACAAATGATTTGTGGAAAAAATGCGCACACAAGAGTGTTTTTCCAAAGCATTATTATTTAAATAGTACACACATTTCGCGAATACAAAGAACAGTATCAACACACACAGGACTTCTTTGCATACAATGCTATAATAAAAAGATTCAGAGAAATACCTTCGGGCTATTTACCTCCAATAATATATATTTCCAATGGGATCAAGATCGGGAACGACCCAGAATGTACACAATGGACAATCAAATTATCATATCATTACAAAAACGAAACTTCTGATATTTGAAGAGATTTTCTCATTTTACCCAACAACACGAATAGCGTTTTATAAGTATAAAACTGTTCTAAAAAAAATTATTATAATCAAACAACGCTTTCAATGTCATTTATTTTCAACGAAAAATATATTTTTCTGAATATATATTTGATGCAGTTCTCTGAATCTGATTAAAATCTCACTAACTAGCAAATGTTCAACCGACTCCAAAAAAGAAACGGTTTCTCATTTCGGTGGTGTTATTATTTTTTTGTTTGTTATCTCAGGTCTCCATCATTTATGAAACAATTTTAAAAATTCTTTTAGCTTTGGATTTAGTTTAGTTTCCTATGTTGTCCTACATTAATTTCTCAATATCAAATAGAAAATATATCGCTATACTACACATATACTAGCACTCGCTTGTGAGATATTTGAAGTCGCTTTTGTTTTTTAAACGTGCTTGCATAATTTACTAACTGGCCCAATATTACTTTTTCACTCTTTTCCCGTAGATGGTGATGTGTCTAAGTTGAGCGAAATTACATGATATACTATAACTAATATACACCACGATATAAAGTAAATAAGATTTTTAGGGCATCGTTATTATGAAGGTTAGTTCACTAGTTTTTGTTTTTTGTTCTCTTGGAAAGCTTACACTATCATAAGCTAATTTTCGCATTGACTTATAAATATGAGACGGTTAGGTATTTTATTTACATAATTTTATTTGGGATAGAACACAGAAAGCGGTTTAAATCATAGAAAGTGAGGACCATTGCAACTGAGAATTGCCTTGCATGTGTAAGACTTATAGTACGAGAGGTGGACGCAAAATTGAGTGTAATATAATATATAATTACCTTAAGTGTCTATTCGTGCAGAAGGTACTACAATGTACAGGCATGGTTAAAGTAATATTGAGATCTCCATTTTAATCATATAAGGTTGTTCTTGTGTAAAAATATGGAATCCTGTGAAAAACGTCAAGTCAATTTGCGAGCATTTGTCTGGTCGCCTTTATTTGCCGGTTGAGCGGGTTCAAGAGGCCCCTGGCCAGGCACGGTAAATCAGCTTACATTTTTTTCAAAGGTTTTCTGCGTTTGGCGGTTCTCGCATCACTGAAGTACTTACAGCGTATAAGCTAGTTCAATACTGTTATGTAGTTTCCCGTTCGTAAGTTAATTTCACGAGAAACCTCTCCTAACTTACAGTACCGCATGATACGAAGATACCTTTTAAGAATCAAAAAAAATTAAAAATCAAAATCATTTATTCATCGACATATTAAGAAACTTACATTTCATCTTTCGATAGTTATACTTTTTTAAAATCTACCACCTTTTTGTAATGAGCTTCCTCTAGCGGAGAAGAAACAACCTAAGAATCTCCGTAGGTCCTCTTTTTTGTAATTCATTTTTTTTTCTAAAAAAAAATTAAATATTATACAACTGATTTTTTTTTTTCTTTTAGAAATAGCTTGGGAGCGATCAACTCATTCCGATAGGTAGCTAGACGTATTATTTGATAATTCTATAATCAAAAGGCCGTAATAACTAATTATTTATGAACGCTGATATGAAAAGATCACATTTAGATCAAAATTATCAAGTAATTATAAAAAATAAAACTTCACACTACTTTGGTTAAAAGTGAAATGTTCTTACTTATTAACTCTCTTGTTGAGTCCGAAAAACGACAAGAAGTGATCGAGAGATTTTTTTTTATGTGAAAATTAGAAGGAGCAACCTGAGTTCGATCCCCGGTGCCAGCACCAATGAAATTGTTAATTTCAAGTGCTGAATTATCACGTGCCCAGCGGTGAAGGAAAACATCGTGAGGAAACCTGCATATTTTCGAAATAATAATATAAAAAATATTTCAAAGATATGTGAAGTCCGCCAATCCGCAGTGGGGCCGCGTGGTGGACTATGCCCCGATACCTTCTGTACAGAGGAGGCCTTTGCCTTTTGTATAGGCTGATACTAATGTGATAATTTGCCAAGCGAGCAGACGGTTCACCTGATGTTAAGTGAATACTGCCACCCATGAACATCTACTACACCCGAGGATTACAGATGCGTTGACTACCTTTTGAAAATTGGGCTCCGGCTAACTGACACGCCAGACGAAATACGAAAGTATTTGTCATACTTTTAATTTACGCCGGTCTTCTGTGAGGTCGTGGTACTTACCCGGACGAGCCTGCTCATTCGTGCAACAGCCGAGGCTGCTGCGTGGCCTTTTCATCGTAGAATTGTAAAACATATGACATGGATCCTTAACGATTCATAAAAGTAATTTAAAATAGTAATGCAGCTTGACACCATGCTGGGTCGACTAGATTTATTAGATATATGTAATTTTGATAGTTTTAATGTTGTAAATATAGGATATAATAAAGTTTAGGAAAAAAAACAGTAAGTCATCAATAGCAAAGGCAAAATTCAATAGCACACCTCTCATTCAAATATTCACTGTAAAATTTTATTTGAAAGCCAGTATGAAGGTAAGAAGCTCACTAAGTACCAGGTGGCGCCAAGCATTGGTAAAAATGCAAAATAAAAAGTAGAAAGTTGTTGAGATTTTCGAGTTCTTATATCATCGGCCGTTTAGTTTAGCCAGAAAACTCATATTCTAATAACTTTTCCACAATTAATAAAAACAACGAAATATATGAAGATAGAATAAGAAACTGTTTTCACTTAATACATTTTTATGCATAATAATACATATTATAATGATATACATATCACCCGAATCGCATGGGTCATTATATTTTTTTTGAAAAGCACCTTTCACAGAGTCGACACTTAAACGATTCATTAATTAAATGACACATTGACAGAGATCGGTAGAAAACGTAAAGTGAAAAATGTACACAAGAGAGAAAAACACGTGTTACGTTTATGTAGAGATGATGGAAACAAAACTCGATGAGTTGCAAAGGCCACATCATTGCAGCGAAATTGCGCAACGCGGCGAAACATGTAATACAAAACGTAAAAGTTTCCTTGCATCTATTTCTAAATGCAAAACTAATAACTGATTCGTGTCACGTCGCGCTGGAGACTATCGTAGTTTTCAATACGAACCTCGAAACTAGAAGATTTGTCACGTACGAAGCGACTTTTATAAAGAAACCCTATCATTTCGCCACCTTTTGTTAGGGCGTCCTCGTTTGGATGTCCCATTTAAAGGCTTAATTTGCTTTTATGTAGGACATTTTCCCTGAGGCACATGAAATACTCTAAGGCGAAATACTAATCACGTAATTTATTGACGTTTCTTATGTAATTGATTGTTAACATTGTTAAATTACATTTATACAAATATTCGTTTGTAGTAGCTGGTAACTTTGTAAATCCATCTAATGGAACAAATGACGTTACTCAACTACTTATGCTATGTTGTGCCCAATGCCATTATAATAATGGAGACGAAGATTGATTTATATTCTATTAAAAATATTAATGTAGATCCTAGATTTGACGACAGGCTAACAAAACAATCCCGTTTAATGACTTCACATATTTACCAAAATCTGGCATAACCGTTAACTTCTAATATTGCAGTTATAAAATTAAATTTCTTCAAGAATTAAAAATCATAAAATCATAAAAGTCATAAAATTAAATTTCTCATTTTTTTTTGAAATCACATCTGTTATCGCATGCCTCACTATACGAAACTAAATTCCACACACAAAAATCATACCATAACATAGCACTGCTGCGACGTAAAAGAAGGAAAAACAAACACACTTTCGCATATATGAGTGTGGATAATGTACATTATTCAAAGATCAGGTAAGTTTATGGCACGAATACTTCTTCTATACGATAACTTATTCTATATTTGACATCAATAAATATTATTTTAAGTTCATGATCCAAACCGATCTGTTTCCGAACTATGTGCTATGGGTTTGTGCAGTATGATCAACGAGGCATTCGATCATAATCTATCAAATCGTGTTGCTACCGTTCAAAAGCAAACTCGATCTAGGTAATTTTTTTACATGCGAAGTCTTCGCCACTAATAGAAAAAGATGCAAATATGACATTGATTAAATCCTGATCTCGATTCATATTTTCCAGTATTAAAATAACAGCCTATACATGTCCCACTGCTGGGCAGAGGCCCTCTCTATTCAAAGGGTATCAGGGCATAGTCCACCACGCCGACCCCCCTGCAGATTGGCGGACTTCACATATCTTCGAAATATTTTTTTGTTATTATTTCGAAAATATGCAGGTTTCCTCACGATGATTTCCATCACCGCGGAGCACGTGATAAGGTTGCTCGAGTATGTTGGATTAAAGGCGAGCGCCCGGACACTGAGCTATCACGGCTCGCAAATAACTTTCCACAAATATAAAGTTAATGGTATAACAGCGTACTTTAAATTATTATTACACTTAAACTTTTATGCTCAACCCAATCGTCGAACCTTTGAGTTACAAAATTTCACTCCGGAATATGAAAATTCTACAGAGTAATAGATCCAGGAGTATTTGAAACAATTATACCTCAGGTTCTGATTAAACAATAAAATAAATAAATTCTGACCAGACGTTATTTTATCGAATAAACTATAAAATATACTCTTTATCAGCGAATACGATTCAAGCGCTCTTAGCAATAGGGCTATACCACATTCAATAATTCATCGGCTTAGGCAGTCAATTTGCATTTAAGAGGCTCAATTTGTGAGAACAATTTTTGCTCATACGGATGTATATGTTCAAAGATATTTGCATATGCCATTTTAACTTAAGTTAAAAAAGAAACAAAACACTTATTTGCTTATATATTTTACATTAAGATTTTTATACTGCACTTTTTTTCTCTGCACTTAAGGTGAAAAATTGGCAGGAAAATGGACTAAAACTTTTTCACTACCACGGGAATAGAACCCGAGTTTTCCGTAATCGCGACCAGGTGCTTTAATCACTAAGCTAAACGGAATGTCACACTGAAGAATGTCACACTTAAGAAAATTTAAATGTATTTTTATCTACTTTGTTTTTTCAAATTTTAAGCAATGCTTGATAAAATGATTGTTATCATTATTTATTATATGTCATTTACACTACACAAGCAATTGCAAAATGCATTTTTATGATTTTAATTCAAGCATTTGTATCGCTTCTGTGACATATAACATTCTTAACGTAAAGTTAAAGCAGAAACTAGATTCAATGCCCACATTTAGGTTCATAAACAAGTTCTCTCAAGTATTCTTACAACCCATGTGTAACTGTTAGCCCTTAATTAATCTAGGTTCTTTATAAAAATATATTTAATCTGCAAACGTATGTATACGGTCTGCAAATTGATAGACGTGAATATCGTTCAAATTATAATTGAAGAAAAAAAACTATTATGTTTTTGATACTATATTACCAAGGATGGGTTATATTTTTAATTTATTTATTCTTCTAAAAAGAGCTGTCTATAACATCGGAGCTTGGAATACACTCTGAGATCTTTTTAATGAGATTAATATACTCACTGTTGCGTCCCAATATATTTATTGTAATATTTTGTATGTTAGAAATAATCTTAATTGTTACCTAAAGAATAGTGATAGACATAAATTAAATACTAGAAATAAGGACAAATTAATAACGCCATTGTTTCGTCTACAAAAAGTTAATAGATCGTTCATGGGGCAAAGTGTGCGCATGTATAATAAAATCCCACAGTCGATATTAAGTCTGCCACTAGATCAATTTAAACGCAAAATTAAAAAAAGTGAACCTTTGGCTAAGGCGTATTATACCATTTCGGAATATCTTGACGACGCCAATGTATGGGGTTAATACTTTTGATACTCACGTAGGCTAAAGTAAGATTTATACCTATCCTATTATATTGTAAACTAATCGTTTTAAAAAAAAGAGCAACTGTTGAGTTTCGTGCCGGATTCTTCTCAACAGAAACTGCTTTCCGAACCGGTGGTAGCTTACTTACGAACGTATTATTTTTTATGTAAAATGTTGACATTTCATAAGAACGCGCAAGCGTCTATGTGAATAAATATATTTTTGATTTTGATTTTGATTTGAATTATCTAGAAATAACCAACGTATTACCGCTGCCTTGTAAAGTTTGGAAATACTAAATAATATAACAAATTTAGACGTGTTGTTTACTGAAATAAAATTTAAATATTATACTAAATGCAAGAACATTATAGCCGAAATCTCATCCTCATTTCATGTGGTTTTCAATATAATCAGCAAAGAGCTAAAGATGAATATACTGAGATGGTCCTTTCCGTCGCTACATCATAACACACTATTACATAATACATAATTTAAGTTAATAATAGAATATTTTTTGCATTGTTATAAATAAATTAATTATATTATTGATTTACTTTCACTAGTTTATTTTTATTTTTTAGTTTATTATTTAGTTCGTTTTTATTTTTAATTATAAGCATTGTATTTAAATTTTACATGTGATGAAGTGTCGGAATAAGTGTCTTATGTCTTAAAGATATTTCTTGTCATTTTATGTTTCAAGGTACTGTACTGTTGTACAGTAGTTCAAAATATATTCGCATTATTGTGAATATTAAAACTAACAAATATCATTTTTATCATGGTCAAATCAGATTTCCAACATAATTCCGTTGGTGTAAGTTGTTTCAAGGTGACACTTTACCCGGATTAAAATTATCGTTGGACTCCAAGCTGAATACAAAATGCAAAAGCTCTCAGGGTCTTATACTTTCCATAGCTTACTTCTTTCAAGAACTCTCAAAATTTCACTTCCATTTTTCACCCTTAATATAAAGCTATTCATTTTATAAGCTACCCTTACTCGTTCATGCTTAGATATTAGTTGGAGTTCCCAGGTTGGGGATTCCAATACCAAAGGAAAATTAAAAGTATGAGCGTGACGAAGTGTTTTACATTATGGATTTTTTATGCACATGCGGCAACTGGTTGACTAGCTACTAGCTATCTCCGTTATAACTAAAACATATTTCGTCATTCACAAATGATCATTTTACGGTTTCTTAATTAATAAATTTATTACAGTGAAGCAAGCAAGTAATTAAATATCACAAGCGGAAGTCATAAAAATCCTTTCTTCTCAAGAAAATGAAACACAAAAATGAACGACCCGTCTTCAGCTGAAACGTTCCCTTAGGAACTTCTCCCACCTTACCGATACTTCTCTAATTCACGTTGGTCTGCCCAGAAGATTGGCTTCGGAGAACAGACTATTTTTTTACCCTCTATAGACATTAAAGAAAACAAGGAATACTCAAAGTTTAACGCCCTTCAACTCTGGTGTAGACATACATAGCTGGTACGTAAAAACTATTACTAACTTTTTTATAGAAAAGTTCTCAAGCAAGTCGCCGATTAACCTGATGTTAATGGATTACCACCGCATATGGACATTTACAAGATCATAGTGGTTGCAACTACGCTGCCAGCCTCACCCGCCAGACCAAACAGAAAAGTAAAATACTTCTACTTCACGCTGGTCTTCTATGAAGCTATGGTTCTTCTCCCGATGAGTCTGTCCATTCGTGTAATAGCGGAAGGTGCTGCATGGCAAAAACCTGTCACGTGCCATAGCATTATAGCATGCAGTGCAAAATCGTGGTACACACTGACACGACTAAATAATAAAACAAATTCCGCCATTCGATATTTCTTCATCGTCCGTCGAATAGACGGGACACAATAAATGTTTATTGTCCTCGAATAACTCAAGTGAAAAACAGTATAAAGAGAAAAGAATGGAGCGTGCGGATGGGACCATGACAAAAGCTATCCTTCTTCGGACCACCAGCCGTGACGGCGCTTACATTAAGGTTATCGTCATCCGCCAAACTGAATACAAAGCCCCGCCTTCGAAGAGCCTTATGACTCATGGTTCCGCTTCGCTATTATCGTAATTGTTTATTGGAATACATTTTATTGGGGCCTGCTTTTGTTTTATAACAAAGTATAACAGTTTGCGATTTGCCTACCTCAGGTTAGCACTATTAAGAAACTTCCGAAGAACATTAAACGTATCCTATGATGAGTTTAAATGTCACAATGACACAAGATCATAACGCGACTCTTGTAGTTCGAATTGAGTATGCGAGAAAACAGTTTGAACTTTTCATTATTTCCGCGAAAGCGAATAAAACTTCCGAGACAAATCGGGGTCGCGGACATTGCCTTATCTCAAGACCGTAGGATTTCTCCTGGGATGAAACATTATCAGGCACTTGTAACGCTGCTACTCGAACCGATATTCTCCAACATTGTATAACTTTACATCGTTTTAAAATGTATTACGAACATAAATTAGTCTAATAAAAAATTCTCAAACTTTAAAATACTGTATACGAAAATAAACATGTTCTATATCATTAAGTAAATTTCTTTGTTCTTTCTAATGTTTTAACTATGGAAGGTACACTTTATTTATTGCAATTTATATAACATGGACTATACCCTGATACCTCTGTAAAGAGGAGGCCTTTGCCCAGCAGTGGCACATGTATAGGCTAGTACTTTATTTTATTTTTTACTTTTATCTTTCAGCGCAAAACTCGGCACCCGCACTATTTAGACTTTAGAACACGAATAGAGACACTCTGGAGGTTGGGTCTCAGTATGAAGGAGCAACTTTTCCAAATTATTTGTGGCAAAATAATATATGGTATATTATTTTAACGGTGGTAGAGCCACGCAGCAGCCTCGGCTGTTGCACGAATTGGCAGGCTCGTCCGGGTAAGTACCACAACCTCACAGAAAATCGGAGTAAAGTGGAAGTATGACAAATGCTTTCGCGTTTCGTCTGGTGAGTGAGGTAGCCGGAGCCCAATTTCCAAAAAGGTGGTCAACGCATCTGCAAACCCTCGGGTGTAGCAGATGTCTATGGGCGGTGGTATTCACTTAACATCAGGTGAACCGTCTGCTCATTTGGCATTTTAACCTCGGGTGTAGCAGATGTCTATGGGCGGTGGTATTCACTTAACATCAGGTGAACCGTCTGCTCATTTGGCAACTTTTCACATTAATTTAAAAAATAAAAAAATTGCCACAAATATATTTTTATTCTTTTTAATATCATCAAGTATAACACAAACAACTTCGAATATCGTTTTACAACGATAATTCGAACGAGAGATGTCGCCATTGCTTTTTTAGAAATTTAAATTGTTTATAGTGCTAATCTTTGCACTTAAGATTGAACATTAAAATATGTAGAAAAAGCTTTTTGTATGCTGGAAAGGATATAACAATGGATGGCGCCAAGCATTGCTTCAAATGCTAAGAAAACAATGTAGAAGAATGCGTTAGGATTTTCGTCGGTGTGGTAATCAGCCGTTTAGCTCAGTGGCTAGAGCGTCAGGCCGCGAATGCCGAAGACGTTGTTTCGATTCCCACAGCGGCGACAATCTTTTCGCACTTTTTCTACATATTTTAATATTTTGTATTAGTTTATCATTTGAATGTTATAAATCTATCATGTATAATAAATTTATAGACTTTAAAGAAACTTTATGTTACATATACACCTAGTATCATATGTAACACTTACGTGAAGCGAACTATTAATAGAGGCATCTCATTTTTCTAAGTTAAGCGGGCACATCTTCGTACACCTTATATTGCTATAAATTTTCATATCGTCGAGGTGAAGCAATATTACGGGGTAAGTATAATACATTTCATGTCGCGACCGCAATACTACCTGCCCTGTTAGCAATAATTTTGAATTTCCAATGCATTCATCGATGAACTAATGACAAAAAAATCCTTATCAAAATAATTCTAAAAGTATTGAAATTTTAAATACAGCGGCCAGTATTATAACCACACCTAACATGCTTTAGAATTAAAGTAGTTATTACTGTAGTTGTTTTATTAGTTGCCTGTCTCTAATATGAGTTCTTAATTCATCTAATATAAAAAATTCTCGTGTCACGGTGTTTGTGATTGAACTCCTCCGAAACGGCTCGACCGATTTTCGTGAAATTTTATGTGCATATCGGCCAGGGTAGAGAATCGGACAACATCTATTTTTCATCCCCGTAAATGTTAAGGGTGGTCCACCCCAAATATTTTATAATTTATATGGCAAAACAAAGTTTGCCGGGTCAGCTAGTTTTATATAAAATTACGGGTATTTTTGTTATAGTACCTTCCTTTAATCCTTTTTTCAGTTACCTAACTATTAATATCTAAGTAATAAAACGTTAAGCCTATTTTTGTGTATGTACAACATATAAATTGTATAAGTAATGTTTTGATTTTTAATTTTAATTTTGATTTATATATCAACTGTGGTAGGGCCACGCAATAGTGTTCACTGTTGCTCGAATGGGCAGGTCCGTCCGTGTAAGTACCACGACCTCACAGAAGACCGGCGCAAAGTGGAAGTTTCGGCTGGTGAGTGAGGTAGCCGGGGCCACTTTAGTAAAAGGTGGCAACGCATCTGCAATCCTACGAGTGTTGCAAATGTCCATGGGCGGCGGTTATCACTTAACATCAAGTGAATCGCCAGCTCGTTTGCCACTTTCTCACATAAAAAATATAACAAATATTATGAACATAATTA
Source organism: Iphiclides podalirius (assembly GCA_933534255.1). Classification (NCBI taxonomy): domain Eukaryota; kingdom Metazoa; phylum Arthropoda; class Insecta; order Lepidoptera; family Papilionidae; genus Iphiclides; species Iphiclides podalirius. The sequence goes on along the minus strand of OW152824.1, from coordinate 8,056,238 downwards.
TTCTCTCTTTGATGATAGGAAAAAGAAGAAATCATTACAAAAAAGCTTGTGAAATTGAAAGTATTATATTTATATTAGGTTTGAGGAATTGATATGATGCAAAACCAATCGAAAGAAAATATTATATGTGATTATTGGTAAGTACCCTCTTTTATTTAAAATTATATTACACCGTGCTTAATTTCGATTTATAATTGTTAATGTTTTTGGTGCGTTCTATTTTTTTTACCTATTAGATTAGTTAGACTAACATGGCTATTTACATGACGTAAGATATTTATTTATTTACTTATTTATTCTTTATGCATAAAAAGTACAAAGGTGGGCTTAATTCCAAAGGCCGGTTATTATATCCCGGTCAAGACTCAAGATTCAGAGTATAAATCATCAAAAAAGAAAACGCTGATATTTAAAAACTATACTATTGGGTTGGCAACTAAGTAATTAAAGCAGATTTGTTAAATGAAATAAAAGATTAGTTTTACATCGAATGAAGTTTAATCTAAAATATATTTTCCATTTTGCTTTTGCCATGAACTTTTGCCATCTCTCTGACAACTTGAAAATTCCTCGCTCGTAGAAAGTCTTATCCTTTTCGGCCAAAAACTTAGTTAAGCGAGGTTTTACAGCGTCATCAACTTAGAAAGTTTACCACGAAGGGAGTTGTCCAGGGATCGAAATAAGTGGTAATCCGATGTCGCGATATCTGGGCTATTTGGTGGGAGTAACATCAATTCCGAACAATAAACAACATCGATTCGAAAATAATAAAGCAAAATATAGCGATCACTTGGCAGTCTATCGTCATGTAATATTTATTTTTTCACGTGTACCTCTCTCTATGAAAAAACGTTTTAAATTGTAATAAACCTGTTTTAGTTTCCTTCGATTATTCTTATTTACTCTTCTCTCCTTGAGTCAGGGCTCATTGCTGAGCATCATAATGATGCCAACATATCAGTTTGTAGTTAAGTTTCCACCACTTGGTATAGAAAAAAGTAAAAAGTCACTTGTTTATTTTCCCTCAGATACACAAAAATCAGCTCCACTTTTTGTTGTCGCCTTATTATTTAGCGTCCATTTCTTATGAACATCATCTCATACCCTTCATTCATCTCTATTAGCCGTACTGATGTATCATACTTTTCTTCACTATAACCCCATTTACGTTTCATCTGACATCTGATTACCTATACAGATTGTCATTTCTATACCTATATAAATTGTCATTTCGTGCTACAGTCCTCTCTTTAAATGGAGGCATTAAGTTATTGTTTGCCGCTTTATTACACAACTAGAACTATAGTTTAATTCTTTGAAACTGAGCTCTTACGATCTTTTCCCTAATAAATGGTGTGAGACAGTAATCATTGCATGTAAATGTCTAAACATTCATTGATGCTTTCATCATTCCAACCCACGAAGCCGGCACGAATCAACTTCCACAAGTAATCAACGTTTAGTTTTTTAGATTTAATTATTTTTTCGTAATTAAATCTAATTCTAGTTATAAGAAAAAAAAATAGATTTCAGCTATTGCTCTAATGGACTGGCTCATCCGATGAAACAACACGGTCCCGTAGGAAGCCGATGAGAGAATTATACACATACAGGGTGGCTTTTCTAAGTTTATCCATTTTTTTTTATTAGATTCTAGACATAATAAATATTATATATAAAATGATAAATATTTAAAATCGCTCGTAAGTAATTAATTACATTCATTTGAACTTATTTCAAAAAGTCCGTGATTTGTACGCAACTCATTTATTTTACGCGCAATAATTCATAACTAACACGCACACAATTTCGTGCACAGTAAAATTTTGGTATTTATGAATGACTACCGCATTGTCAACACGTTCTGTTTTTTAGGGAAAAGAATGGCATTCTTTGAAAAAAAAAACATTGTTTTTTATTTCAATAAACGATTATACTAACGAATCTGAATCTCCTGTGTAAATTTGGGCACTTCTCAAAAAATCTCCCTGTATATTATGTACTAAAGTAAAGTTACAGTCTGCTGCTGTGGGCAAAGGCCTCTGCGGATTGGCGGATGCTCCTCAAAATATTTATTATTTGTAATTATTTCAAAAATATGCAAGTTTCCTCACAATTTTTTCCAAGCCGCGGAGGACATGAGAGCATTTAAAACTAACAATTTCATTGGTGCCGGCACCGGAGATCGAACTTTGGTTGATCAAATATATTGAATAAAGGCGATCGCCCGGACATTGAGCTGTCACGGCTCTATATATATGTAGGTGAACATCATGGACACACAACAGTGATTACTTCACTTATCATTGAAGAGGACTTAAAAAAATGACCACCTCAGGCCTTCGCTATGATATCGTCAGTGACAATATAATCTTTTAATGACAGTTCTCATAATCATTTTTGGAATTACCCAAACAGATACTAATTAATTTTCCCATAAGTTTCACAGCGTAACAACATGCAGGTGGTTTTTTTTTTTGCGCAAAGATAAGATAAAATAGTACTGAAAAAGTAGCAGTCGCTGCCTAGCGAACAAATGTTTTGTGCTATAAAAAGTACGGGAGTATTTTTACTCGAAGTCTGAAACCGAGAACACTGAAGAAATTTTAATTTGTACCCTCGCGAACATCGGCTTTTCCACTCGTTTATTTAACTGGAGCACAAGCTCTCGAAAACTGCAATCCATTATACGCCCGCTTACAAATAACTTGCAGCCGGATTGAGTAAGAGGCTGACATTTTTCACAGTTCTTAGAGGCGACTTCCGGAATATTGATCAGCTGAATCTCTCATACCAGTGGCAGATGTTCACTGGAAATTACTTTCGGATAAATCCCACTGAACTTGTTACGGTGGCGTTGTAATCGCAATCGCAAAGTTAAATCGCGCGCTGCAAAACGGTCCGTAGTTTAATGAAAATTATAATTCATACTTGAGACTTCAATGATGTGACTATACGCTATACTTAATACGCATACGCTTTACGGCACTTTGTGACGGTGCGTCGAGCTTATAATACCATTCCACATCTGAAAAAAAGTCCGTCTATAGGAAGTTATAAACACCATTATATATTTCATTATAAATAAGTTTTAATAAGGAAGCTTTGTTCAAAGTAGTAATTGTGTAAATTTTTTGTGATAATTTTTTTTTATTTTATTTTAAAAAATATTGCCCTTACTTTAGGATAACATTATCCTGTGTTGTAAAGACGTTTTGCAAACACAAATTTCACTCGGACAAACACCCAGATGCGAATCAACTATCTGTGGGTCACACAAATAGTTGTCCCGTGCGGGAATCGAAGACACGACCCCCGACGCCGAAGCCAAATACCTTGGCGACTGCGCCACGGAGTCATCATTGTCCTTTTCGTTCCTTTTCAAAGCGATGATAACTGAGCAAGTGAGACAACTGAATGTAACTTAGAACCACCGTCTATTTTTGCTCATCCTGTTATGATCGCGTATTCACTGAAACAGTGTGCCACCAAAAATACAATGACCTCACACGAAAGATAATTAATGCAAGGACTTCCCCGGCCGAGTCAGCTTATCAGCGCAATGGTAAAATCGGGATATGGACAATTGTTTTTTCAAAATTTAACACTTTTCAGAATAATTGTGTACTAAGAAATAATGTATTAATTTAGTGCATTAATTGTATAATCTGACGTAGATATTTTAACTGCATTCATTTTGCATACATAGGTAACAATAAGTGAGTGAAAATAATAATTCTGGCCGCAATTTGGTGCTACATTTAAATATTCGTGGATAATTTTTGTAATTTTTATTTTAAAATATCATAAAATGATATCAACATCTTAAGATTAACATTGATAAATAGAACATACATGCTATTAAATATTTTTAACTTCATACTAAAATATTTACATACACTACTATTGTCAAAATTATTGTCCTTTACAACGTACCACATTTTTCAATTCTAAAATAAGCAATTAATATCGTGACGCTGATAACATATAACAAATTTTTTGTATAGTTATTACAAACAACTTAAAATAAATAACTTAACTAAAAAACATCATTGGAAAAAAACAAGTGATTTCAACGATTCATAAAAATAAGATTATTATCCTAAGTTTTATTGGTTCCAAATATCAGTCGAACATTAACAGCAGAAAATAAAGAAAACAAAAATTGCCTGGATAGTTATGAAATGAGCAAATCATTAAATAAACGGCTTCGTAATATATTGGATAAATCGTATTATATTGGATAAATATACAATAAATTTTACGTAGCAACTTGCCATAAATTCTTTTCTTTGCTTATATAGTGTTACGTACTCGTAAACATTACCTACAATTTCCTTTGAAGTCTAAAAACTTCCTTCGCTCTCTACTTTTTTTTATCATAAGTTAATTCGTGAACCGAATTTATAACGTTATAACTATTCGGAAGACAAATTCATTATGTTATAATAAGTTTTACAGTCAATCCAAATATAATTAAATATTAGTAAACAGTAATCGTATAATGTTTTCATAATATAGTTATAGTAATAGAAACTCTATTAACCGTTTTATTGTCAATGCAACATGCATTTATTGTCAGTATCGATAGAAATTAAAACGAAATACTTAATTTTGGAATTAAATACGCCAGTACCTACCTAATTTATCTACACTAGTGTTAGTTACAACTGTTTTGATGTATAGACATATGAATACATAATTTATTGTCACATGTGGTTACGTACTTTGTTAAAAATAAATACACAGTAATTGCAATTACATAGTTTTTTTTCTTTAAAATAACAAAGTATTTAAGGCTAATGTTAATAACTATCGTTACCATTCATTGCTTATAGTATATTGATTGCTTATTAATTAATATAGATTCAACATGACTTTTAAATGTTTGTATTATATCCCCTTATCATCTTTGTGACATAAATGTAAAAAAGGCAATCATAAAAACTTATAAATACCTGTATACAAATAAATAACATGAGCTACAAAAACAATTGCTTGGTTGTTGTCTTCAATCATGACCGTAAAAAAAGGTTATAGAAAATATGTCATTGTAAAAATCTTATCAAATCCCGAATGATATGATAACATTGATATAAACTGTTTAGGACTTCATTAATTTCGCTCGAGACCCAATCCTTTCAAATGGGAATTTTTTATTGTCTTCAATTATTGTCTTATTAAAATTATCCTTACATTAAAGCTGAAGTGCTTCTTTACTTCGACTTTATTAAACGAATGTACGTAATCATATCAACATTGAAACGTATCGATTAAAAAATTGTTTACAACAATCTCAAAATATTTAAATTACATCTAAAAAAATGTAACAGCCATTTTATCACTACCTTAACTGGTTGTGAGGCGTCGTACGTATGATATACGTTATGTTATTGTTAGCTTATGTTATGACATAAACTAGCCAGGTGGCAACGAAAAATACGATGACCGATGTAGTGCAGACTATGCCTCTGCTGTTATATACGACGAAATGACGTGGTGGACCAGATGGTCGAACTTTTTGCCTCTCAGTGCGTTGGGCGTATTCATTATGAGAGATGTTGTTTGACCCATAGCCATTTACATTGTAGAAGTTGAGGGCATTGTTCATTTCTGCTTGACGTACGTCGGCATCGAGAACGTTGTGATTGCTACGTTCCGGTTGTTTCTTGAGATGTTTTTTCGGTGGTCGTGTAGTTGTAGCCAGAGTCGTTGTCGGACGATTTGTAGTTGTCGTAGTTGTTGTGGTGGTCGTTGTTGTAGTTGTCTTCTGTGGAGTTTCTGTTGAGGAAATACAGAGATCGATTACATATCTATATTTTGATTATTTTTCGTGTTATGATAATTCCCTTATCATAAGTAAATGCAATTTTATAAATCCTATTTCTATTTCGATATCTCGAAACCCTTTTTTTAATTTTTGAGAACTTGATATCTATATATATTATTATTATCCGACAGTGGGTTTTCAGGAGTTATTATAAAAATATTTCGTACCTTTCAAATTAATGGAGCCTTCTGCTTTTCCATACCCATTGATCGCCGCACAAATGTATTCACCGAAGTCTAGCTTCCTTAGATTCGTAATAGTCAGGTTCATTTTTAGTCCATATTCGCTCTCAGCTTCTTCCGATATGATATACTTTGAGCTATTCAATAACTTGCCACCTACCACAAAGAAACATGTGCCGTTTTAAAATAAATTTGTCCACGTTCTTTAAATAATAAAATAAAAATTGTGTACAGTCTAATCGTAATATTATAAATTAATATAAAATACTTAAATATTTTTTGTTAATCAAGCAGCTTTTTGTAATCCATATTTTATGTTTAAAATCTAGACATACCATTTTGTGTTTTTCCACGCTGCCAGGTCGTAAGTGCCTTAGGCGAAGCTTCCACGTAGCACTGCAAGGTGACTTGCATATCCGTAGCCCGTAGCACAACCGGACTGGCTACACGGATTACCGGTGGAACTACATTAGACAGAAAAAAATATTTATTGTAATTAACCACTTTTAATTAACATATTACACCCCCCAAACACATTAATTGTAATAATACATGATTAGCGTATTATTTCAAAAGATATGAATTATATTGTATATACATTCTAAGTATTATTTATTTATAGAAATTTATTTGTGTTGGTTTATTTTTATCATGAGAAAAAGTATTAAAGTAATTAACAGGCAAATGCCTCCTCTTAACAAAGGTGAAGCTTAGATAAGTGCATAGCCCATCACGCGACTCTACTGCGCATTGGTAGATTTCACATGTTTTTGATTTTTTTTTCGAAAACAATATGCATGTCATTGGCATTTTCTTCACCACTGAGCACGGGATAAATCTACACTAAACATTAAGAATTTCATTGACGGGATTTTAACTCGGGCTGCTCCAGGATATTGAATTAAAATCGAGTTTACAGACACTGAGCTTGACGGCTTTTTGGATTTTTGTAATATTTAATTAACATCTAATTATTTATTCATAAAAGGTAATAAAAAATCATATATTATGACAATGATCAAGATGTTTCTTCTTAAACACCAACAAGCGAAACTTCTCATATAACCCTTCAAAATAATATAATTGAATTCCCAACAAAGGACGAAACGCTAAACTCAAAATATTATGCTATTTGTATAAAATTTGTTTGACGTCAATTATAATGAACGGCTAACATATTAGGCCAATAGCCGCGGTTATAAATATTAGCTAATCACTCACATAACACAGAAACTTCGTATCGTCGACTTTGTGTGGGTGGAACTCCGTTCGAAGCGATACACAAGTAGGTACCCATATCTTCTCGCCGCAACGCCTTGAGCACCAGTGTTCTCCCAGTATGGCTGTAGACCACTAAAGGGCCGAAGATTTTAAGGATTTCAATTAAGAAAACATCACTGTGGTAGGGCCATACAAAGCTTCGCCTGTTGCACGAATGGGCAGGTCCGTCCAGGTAATTACTACGACCTCACAGAAGACCGGCGGGAAGTGGAAGTGTATATTCCTGCGTTTCGTCTGGTGAGTCAGGTAGAGGTAGGCGGATCGCACTTTATTAATGTGGCAACGCATCTGCAACCTACGGGTGTTTCAAATGTCCATGGGCGGTGGTTATCACTTAACATCAGGTGAACCGCCAGCTTGAATGCCAGCTTTTCACATAAAAAAGGTAAAGTTATTACGATTTTCATATTTTCGTTCGTAGTTAAAGTCGTCCTTGTCTTAGATGAAATGGTTAGTGTAATTTCACATGCGCCGGGGTCGCAGAAGATTGGATCTTCGTGTTCCCGTGGCCGATGCGACAGAGATAGTTGCAACGTGGGTTTTTAGTGGGTACCCTTCTCTGACCGGGACTCCTACATACCCCTTTTTTTTTGTTAACGCGGGGGATATGCCTATACAACCCGCCCTCGCGTGGGAAAGAGCGGGTTATGTCGGACTCGCACCGAATAAAACCCCCACGATGTTCCACTTAGGCGCATATTGGCAGGGCCACAGGAACGACCCTGCCGGCGCTGGCCGCCTTAGCAGCCCCTTCTCAGGAAGTTCCTCCCCTCTACTCCAGGAAAGGCACGCTGGAACATTTTGCTCGGTTACTACCGCGCCACTCCCCTATTCCGGTGGCAAGGGATCCATAAAGAATTTTTCCCACGTAAAAAAGGGGTGATTACACAGATACTCTCTATTGATATAAATTCAAACCTTTTTAGGGTTCCGTACCCAAAGGGTAAAACGACAGATAGACTTAAAAATAGGGTTCCTATTTCTAAGACTCCGCATTCTGTCTATCTGCCTGTCTGCCTGTATGTCCGTCCATCACCAGGCAGTATCTCATGAACCGTGACAGTTGAAATTTTCACAGATGATGTATTTCCATTTCCGTTATAATAACAAATACCTACAAAAATATTAAATTGGGGCTCCCAAATAACATACATGATTTTTTGCCGTTTTTGTAAATAATGGTGCGGAATCCTTCGTGCGCGAGTCCGACTCGCACTTGGCCAGTTTTTAACTTACTGAAAATTTTGGAACACAACCACGTTTTTTCATAATTTTTTTCTCGGAAGCGAATTATTTTTCCAGGCGGCTGTAAGCAATTTGTATTATGTTGTGTACAGGACAACGTCTGTCCGGTCCGCTAGTCTAATATAAATAAAGAAATATAGAAAACAAATTTTTTTACAACCCACAATATTTATTTTTAATTATTATATTTTTGTATTTCGAATGGCTACATCATAAAATTTTATACAGTTTATAAATAATATACTGGTCATTGAAAATTGCTTATACAACTTTAATTTATATGCTAAAGACATTGAAAGATGTAATGGAACGTTTAAGTTTTGGTTACAAATTAATTTATTTAGTATTGAGTACTAAATATACGTATCTGCGCCATTCACCTTCTTAATTAACTTGCCTTCGCTAATCCAGCGTAACACTTTAATCAAAACATTGCCAAGGCATTTCAGCGTTTAACGGTTGCTGTCAAATTAAATTTAAATGGAAGCAATTTATAACTTTATTATGGCATACGACCTCCCGATCCTAAATCTCGGGTGCTGGCATAAAATACAGCTACGTACTACATATCGCATATAATATCGAATGCGGGCGGTATGTGAAATTGTGTTTTATTAACGGGTTATAAAGTCGACCTTCAACATGTCGTTGGTAAGTTGTTAACCAAGCGACACATTCTAGCCATAATTTCGCAGCAGTTATCGTAAACATGCAATATTTCTAATTACATTTAAGCCGCTCACTAACATTAATGATATAATGCACAGAACATAAATTTCCTAAACTACGAAAAGGTTGAAACGAACTCAATTAGGTTTTATTGTTATGACCCCTTCCAGACATTTTCCGTTTACATTTTCACAATTAAACTGTAATATTTCATTTACTGAAGGCAATCTAGGTTGAGGTCTCATTAACCGCAAATGCAAGAAAACTGAAGCGACCGTATAATTAAAAATATGACCCACCAAGTACTTACGTAAATTCTTATGTAGCTATTACGTCGTGCTCATGAAAATAAAAATTAAGAGAAATAATTTTCGGACTTTAAAGTACGTGAAGAATATTGTTTTAATATTCGACAACTTTACTTACTGCTAAGACATAATATTTCTATGTTATTTATAAATATTTTTCAAATTTAAAATTCATAAGGAAATTAATAATTTTATTTAAAACAGATATAGGCTTACATAGATTATATTATTTATAGAATAGTAACTACGTATTTAATTTAATATGGGGTACTCTTTTGTTATAAAAGCTTAATCACTTGTAAAAAAAATCACTTGTAAAAATAAAGAAAAGGGCAAAATTAAAAAGTATTGTCATTATTTTGTTTTATGATATCTGTCGCGGATGGATTACCTACTTACTAGCTTACCTAGCTACCTTCTAAGTTCGAATAGTACAGCGTATCTGCTTAGTTTAAAACAATACTACCAAATTAGAGACAAAAAATTAATTTATTCTTTTATTACTTTTTCAAAACTGTATTAAATTAAAATGATTCGTATGATATACCTTATCAAATCGCTGTTTTTATTTGTTCTGTATATTAACAATAATATAACAAATAACAGTATAACCCGGTGTAATGAAGATATTTTTTTAAACAAAAAACAAAAACCAAGATTAGCTGAGGCATATTATCATGGTGATAGTGTCTAACTTCTTCCGGTACCCACGGGACGAAATGCATTGTCAGATTACACAACACTTCTGATTTCGTGTATAAAATTCCTTTTGTTCCGTATTGAAAACTCATGACTGCTAAGTAAATTCTCATTTTAAAATGTAACAAATACTTATTATAGGAACCCTTAAATGCTTTGATTATCGTATTATCGGGCAATCATACTCCTTATTACTTACGATCGTTAAAATATTATGGACTTCAATTATTAATTACTAGCTGACTCGGCAAACGTTGTTTTGCCATATAAATTATTTCTAGAGCAATCAGAACGAACGCATAAAGTGTTTGACAGGTTACACAGATATAGCTGACAGGTTGACAGGTACAGTTTGTATGGGAAAATAAAATTGTTGCTATTTCGATTTTCCATAATTTTTCATCGTTTAAACCTTCCCTGGACTACCACAAATATTTCAAAACCAAAATTAGCCAAATCGGTCAAGCCGTTCTCGAGTTTTAGTGAGACTAACGAACAGCAATTCATTTTTATATATAAGAAGAAGATATCATTCAAATTAATTCACAAAACTGCATTCAAATTTTGTGAAACACCCTAGTCGATATATATATTCATTATTCAAAATGTTGTATCGATGAAAAAACTTTAAAAATGTAGAATCAGAATCTTGGTAAAAAAAACTTAAATGTTCGCATAATAACTAGGGTATGTAATATTAAACTCTTTAATTAAGTATAAGTGAATATATACTTAATTGTGCTTGATAAATACTAAACTGTTACTAAGTGCAGTAGAACTGTCAAAGCGCTATTGCGTCAAATTTGTAATTCGATAGAGCCCGTAATTGGGTTTATTGATAAGAAGGTTTGGATTAGAATACCTACTAAATATTTTGACATATAATTAGATATTTTAAATTTATTCGAATTGATATTCTCATAGATATTTCAAATTTTATCCGATCTAACACGATGGTAACAATTGACACGGCAAAAATGTGTATGGAAATGTTGTTCAGAAAAACAGTAAACAATAATTTCAGCCCATACAAAGTCAGGTAATTTTGCTAGTTATGACATAAAACAACGATTCAGCGTGAGCTAATCGGTGATTGTAGGAAAAAATTAAATAATTTGCAATTAAAACTATGAGTAAGTTGTTTAATCGTTGTAAATATTCGGTCCTTAAGCTACATTTAATTGACGTTGATTAACTAATTCAATTACGACAAACAGAATCGTCGAAGTATGAATGGAACGATAAATGACCAAAGAACCAAAAGGAACAAAGGCCCTTGCCCCACCTACAATATACAACGACATTTTTACGGTCGCTAATCGTCTGTTTCCATCTTTTTTTCTTTAACTTAATTAATGTAAGAACGGTAATAACATACAAAACAGGCATAAGACCATTAAAAATAAAGTTTTATGTTTACTTTTTATTGTTTATTTACATTTTAGAAATTATTTACATATAGTAAAAAATAAGAAAGAGAATATCCGATATCCTTTTAAAAAACAATGCTGTGTGTTTGTTCAAGTTCTCCCAACAAACACAACGAATGTTAAACAACAAATCAGTCATAAATGTAATACGAACCTACCATAGAATTTAAAATTTGGAACAAGCGGTCCATACTTATGAAATAAATTTGTACCAAAAATTGACATTTATTCGATTTCGACGTACTTTTAGGGAATATATACCTATATGCCTTATAATATAATATGCCTTGACTACGAATTAAACAAAAAACGAAATATGTTAAAATAAATGATAAGGCATCACGTAACTATACGTTTCAAACATCCATAATCATTTATTGCTCCCGTCTCTTCTATCCATAAAGGGATACGGGTACGTCGTCCAAACAATGAAGGTGTCAACTTGTCAGCTCTATTTTCACTTAGCTGTCCATTTAATTTCCTGACCGAAATCTGGATTGCTTCATCATTTTGTTTAAGTAGTAATTGAGGTTTTAGGGACAATTTTTTTGCACGGAAATGAGTTTCGTTCGCGCCCGCGCATAGACACTTACTTCGTAAATTAAAAATGTTCACAGAAAGTTTATCTCGAAAGTCTCAAATGAGGTATAAAAGGTGTTCACTGAAGCGCGATGATAGAGCGGTTTATTTAAAACACTTGAAAGCATAAAACGGTACAATAATCAAAAACAATTTACATTGAACGAACAAGAACGTAGGTATTTAAAATAAATAATTACATTTCTATTATTAATACTTTACTACTCGTATTTATTTTTCGTAAGTAAAGAAACTTTTATCATTTTCTTATTTTTACCGCATTTCAACAAGATACCAGTACCCGTATTTATTTCGTCTCTTTATTATTTTTCCAATATCTTAAGGCTATATCCTAATAAATCCCATAAAACTCCAATGTTTTAACCGCGAGGGCACCTGCGCCCGCTCGAGGCGGGCTTTGAATGTACAATTAGTCTTGTTTCTTTTTACCACTTAGTAGAGTATCTACGTAGTGAATGAAATTCAAAGGAAAATTGACATTTTTATCCCATTTTTTACGATGCACATCAATTACCTTCATTTGAAATGGATGAAGGCTTTAGCCTTTACAATATGTCTACATATTTTCTCCTTAAATTGTCATATACATATATTACCTGTGGATTATCCGAACCAATCCCAAGATACACGCAACTACTATTTGCAACTAGAATGTGTGTGTGTGTGAATGTGTGTATGTCACTCTGTTTGGTGTGACCACACCAAAACGGCAGGATCAATTTTAAACGTTTTTTGTGTATCCTCAGGTCGATTAGAAAATGGTTTAGATTTACAATTCTTTTATTCATAAGTTGTTGTCAGATTTAAGTCTAAATAATATTTGGTAACGTATATAATTAAATACGTTACCAAATATTACCTTTACCTCTATGTATACATATACATTACCTTTACTCTCCTTCCCGTTTTCATCGCGAAACACAATGTTGCGTCCCTCATTTCTCTTCCAAAACACGGTGGGCTCTGGCACTCCGGTCGCAGTGCAACGCAGTTCCACCGTGCCACCTTCAGGGGCACTGGCGGCTGAGCCATCGTCGTCCGCGATGTCTGGTGGTATCACCACCGACAAGTGCCCCATCTAGCAATTTCCAATAAAATTAGACCACTGTCTTCTTGGTTCATTAATACAGATACAATTGTATTTCACAATAAGACAAGATATGCATTAAAGAGTATGTGTATACAGCGTTACCACCGCGACAATAAATGAACACATATATAGAGGATAACTTTTTAAAATTGTATTAAACATTTACATCCTTTAAACATCAATATTTACCGAGTTATTAAATTTTCCAAAACTAACGTTTTTAGAACGCCCTTACATATAAAACGGTAACGTAAAATTCATTTGTAAAGGTCACAAAGCATATGATTGTGTTGAATGAATTTGAAAGAGATAAAACATACAGTTAGAAGGAGAGATTTGTAGTGCGACGCTGCGGCAACGAACAAAAAAGTGTCTGAATGTATGAATCAGTCAGTTGTATTTGTATAGGATGTTACAAATTTTGTTTCTTTTTTATTTAATTAGTTTTTTATTTTTTTATTTAAGTAATTAGTTTGTTTAATTATGGATTTTTTTAACGTTTTACATTTTTTAAGATTAGCAAGTAGCCTTAGACGTATGTTAATTTATTGTCGCGGTGGTAACGACACGCCGTATACACAGTTATTTAAAAAAACAAATGCGAGATCTTGTACAAATGATGTGATCGTTTTCTATTTACACCGCAACCGCAGAATGGATTTTAATGAAATATTGAATTGAGATAGCTTGTAGATAGCTTATTTGAGTATCTTATCCTTTAAACGAGCAATTCTGGTATATATATATATATATATATATATATATATATATATATAATCGGAATCTCGGAAACGGCTCCAGCGATTTTCATGTAGTGTGGGTAGATTCGGGGGCGAAAAATCGATCTAGCTAGCTTTCATTTTTAGAAAATGTCCATCCCTATCTCTGTTTTCAGGGAATGAAAAATATCATTCGAATATGACGGTAAATTTCGCCGCAAAAGAAATGTTATAATAGCGCGGTCGGTAATCGGGCGGCCCCAAAAAAGACGGCCGCGGTTCGTATCATGATCGTTTACACTCCTATTTTTTCACTTTTTTTCGATTCCAGATCATTGCTTTCTTTATTTTTTATTTTTTGTCGATTTGTTATTTTGTTATTTTTTCCCCTTTTTTTTTAAAGTTCTTTCTTTTGTGAAAAACACCAGTTCATATTTTCTTAATATTACATCGAAAAATATTAGGCATATTTCATTACTCAGTAATTTGTATCTAAATGTAGTTTCCAAAATACACGATTTACCAAAAAAAAACAAACCGAGTGAAGCTCGGTCCTCCAGGTACTATAGATTATCTAAGATATAAAATTCTCGTGTCACGGTGTTTCTGATTGAACTACTCCGAAACGGCTCGACCGATTTTCGTGAAATTTTGTATGCATATCGGCCAGGGTAGAGAATCGGGCAACATCTATTTTTCATGCCCCTAAATGTTAAGGGTGGTCCACCCCAAACCTTTTTTAATTTATATGGCAAACGTTGTTTTAGTAGTAACAAATAAAAAGTAAAATTAAGCCATCCTTTTTTTTTAAAATAAGTAGGTGAACTATTTGATACGATTCTTTTAACTTTGTAAAAAATGTTAGAACTTTTCAGTTTTCAAAACCTGAACGTAGTAAATGAAAATTACTATCCGATTTTCCGATCCCAAACGTAAGTAGATACGTGGAAGAGATTTTTTGCTCATTAGAATCCGAAACTCATTGCGAAGGCGTCTAGATTTGATTTCTATATGTCAACACGATACTCTGTATTCCAGTAATAATGCAATCATGTATGTATCTTGAGTCCATAACTGAGGTTTTTGCTTAAATTAGTGGTGCTTATTACCTAAATAGGTCAACCTGTCCTTAACAAAAAAGTTACCAATCACAATACCAATCTGAGCAATATCTTCATAGTATAGCAACTAGTTCACCATTAAAAAAATATTATCCATTTTAGAAAGATTTAAAATTCCAATTGCAGAAAATTTGAGAAAGTCCGTAATTCAATAGAAAGAACTAATTTTTATCGTACTACATATTGAAATGACGTTTTCAAATTTTACATATTGTAAATACCGATTTCGATCTTGTTATGATCATAAGATATACAAAGGAATCTCGGTTTCCGATCGATTGTGGTATTAACACTTCAAATGTAACTTTTGAAATATGATAGTTCCGCCTTAAGAAACATTTCTCAAATTTGTACCTTATGGTCCAAAATACGATAATACCATGAGAAGTTATATCTCAAATGCAATTTATATGTATTCTATAAGAGGAAATTATTTTATATAAGAAAAGCAATCTGTTGGAATCAATTTTGATTGGACCGGTGAACTGCAAAATCTGTAAATGCATTAAGGTCCACGAACGGTTCGATTTCGGTTTAAATCGAAGACATTAGCAAGTTGCGACCCGTTACAATGGGTTGAAGACAAAAGAAAACATTGTCATTAGTGCTCACCCGCGTGGAAACAGTTAAGTTAGTGTTTAATGCAAGCTATATAACATGAAAAGGACTTAACTAGCTTCCACATCGGAAAAGTTTTCACAAATCCTATTGGAGTAAGTTTCAATTTTAATTACGTTTGAGTTCATTCAGATTATTAGTTATTCAACTACTGAAAGGTTAGTACAGTCCTATAATATATTTATTATGTATATCATATATCATATTTGATATGCTTCTATTTTGTCTATTACTTACTATTACGTCCGTTAATGTCTCTTAGTTTTCATTTTAATGCATCTCTAAATCGCCAGTGCACTATTACAATAACATCGGAATTAGCCTTAAGATCTTATCCCTGTAATGTTTTATTTTATAATCGCTATCGTCAAAAATATACCTTTGTAACTTATATACGCGCGTTTACATAAGTTAAGAGTTAGCCATTAATTTACGTATTTAATCATTACATAAGTGTTAATTATTGATTGATTTATTGCATCGGCCATAAAATTCACCACTCCATTAATTGCACGTAAATGAAGCTAAGATTAAATTAATAAACTTTTACAACATTTACACATCATTGTATAGTGTTATTACACAAATTTATTATTTAAAGGTGGTAACGCATTTGTAACCCTGCGGGTGTTTCAAATCAGTTTACAATATTCTGACGTTTATACTTCTCGTCCTACAAAAAACAACCGTTATTCTCTTTATTGCGCATGGATATAATTAAATAATATATAAAAACAAACAAATTATTAATAAAGAAATTCAAATATTGCACAAAATGACACATTATAGATATCTTATTTCGATCATATTTTTATTATTCAATTAGTTAAAATAACACACAATTACGCTTAACCATGTTTAATATTTTAATTAATTTAATGTTTTATAAATAACACAAATTATCATTATAAGTATTCTAAAACCACTAGTATAGTGATATTTTCAATAAAACTGCCATGCTTATTATACACTGATAACGGAAGATATTATTAGGTAAGTACCGACTTGTTCCTTCACTTATAAATATATCTTTATTCAATATATTTTTACATTATCAAATATAATATTCAAATTATATTGTAAGAAACGAAGAATATTTTGTTGAGGCGCAGGTCCGTAAATGTTGCTCAAAGATATATCCCTATCATTGCAAGGCAATAGAGCGGCTTTGACAAAACTCCGAGAACGCTCGGAGTGACGTTCACCGATCCCCATCTACTACTTATAAGGTTATGCAAGAGCAAAGTTTATTCAATTATTATATAAAACTCTTTCTTTCTCTCTCTCTCTCTCTCTCTCGCGTACTATTGGGCTTTTGCCACGTTTTGAGACTAAAACAAGTACGCCAAAATAGTACATTTTAAACAAAACTGATACTCGAGCTCTAACATATTTCCCTTTATGGGTAAATGGAGACAGATATAAAAATCAAATAAAGGTAAAAAAATCATATTTGCAAAATTTATGATTAACTGCAACTGGATAATCAGGTACTAGAATTAATCATCACATTATAACATAAACTCGCGGAGGTGCACCAATCGACAAACGGACCATAGACAAAAAAAATCAACTTTAAATTAAATTTAATGAACAAATCAACGTTATAAAGTTTTCTATGTTGGAAAACAGTGAATGCACATCACTGGTCTGGCTTTGACGAAATTCCTCGCGAGCGTGCTACGGACGAGCTTCGCTGAATGGGTCAAATTCTCTAATGGAAATATGCAAAAGTTAGAATTTAGCGAGAGGTAAAGATAATCTTGAATTTTATGTAAAATTGTAGCATTTCATTAATAATTACCGTTTAGTTCACTACTTTATGAGCACTATCTACAAACATCAAAAATTGTGTTATTGATATGTTTAGGAATGACTCATCATCTTTGTCATCATTTCAGCCTACTTGAGTCCACTGCTGAACATAGGCCTCTACGACTGCCACGAAGCATGATCCAGCGCCACCTGCATCCATCCACTTCCCGCACATTCGCACAAGTCATCACCCCTTCTAGTGGGGGGTCGTCCTATACTGCGATGGTCATTACGGCTGCCACTCAAGAACCTTTCTTCTCCGTCGGTTATCGGTTCTACGAGCCATATTGCCGGCCCATCACCAGTTCAGCTTGCTAACCTTCTCAGCTATGTAATTAGGTATATATCTATTGCATCGTATTTTTATTTATTTCGTTACATATTAAATTAAAAACATTTCAAAATATTCAGTACGCCAATGTATTGACTTTATGATTTCTAAAATAGCTTAGCGCCTTATGCAGTAGACCTTATAACATTAATTAAAAAGGCATCGATCAGGCCGGAGCGTAACTCAGCGAATTATGACTTATGCCAGCAATAAAAATAAATCTGGAACGTCACGAGGCATAAGAACAGGGAACTCCATCGATAGGCAAATGTAACGTTGATAAAACGTTGAATATCTAATATTACTAAGCCTATGTTTTCCACGACGGCGGCATCAACAGGTAAGTGAGTCATTTGTTTCCCCTCGTGAAACATTACTCTTGAGTCAGGTCATGACGTGAAATGTAAGTTGGGACGTGATCTGGAAAACGGGATGCGACGCGGACGCTCAAAAATTCACGTTCATTTATATATATCATTGTGATTTTGGTATTTCGACGTCGCTGTGTTTCGCGACGATACACATAAATTGATTCCTATCGAGCAGAATTCGTATTTAATAATAAATTTTGCTTTTGTCAATAACAACAACCAACTTGAGAAAAAAAATCATAAGTCATATATTCGACGAAAATCTAATTACAATAAAGAGCTTTGTAACAGTAATAATGAGAAATAACTTTTAAAACTATATAAACGAACATGGTCGTGATCATGATTTTTATATATTGCGGAAAACTAATGGAAGTTCATTCTTTTACTAATCGATTAGGGGACAATAATCAAAGCGAATTTAGTAAAAATTTTTACCTTATTTTGTTATTCTGGTAATAATGCATATACGGTAAGAACAGATGCCTATTTACCCTATGAAGGCTCTAAGGATTTTATCATTGTTTAAATGTCTTTGTATTGAATGAAAATATGTTCCCCTGAGAGCAGATAATAACAGAAATTTATTGGATGAACTTACAATTGAAATGACTGCAGCCATTGTTCAATTGAAACATCCGGTAGGTTTCCATAAGGGACAATAATTTGCGTGGTGCATTAGTAATAATCCACGTCTGAAAGGCTTGTAATGTACGCACCTTACTCCTGGCTCCCAGCGAAAATCATCTTAACCTCTTTTTTGAAAGTGGCGGATAATGCTGCGTCACCAGAAGGGAACACAAAGGAACCATACATTGAACACGTATTTACGCCAAGAATGTAATATTGCCGTTGGTTTGATTAAATAATTTCAACAGGAAAATATGTTGGTGAGGAAAAATAACTTTAGTGTTAAATACCTGAAGTCTTTATACGTTATTCCTGAGCAACATTACTGACTGTCCGTTCAATAAACAAAAATGTTTTCCGATATAAATCCCGATACGTATTGCGGTCAAATCTTTCAATAACAGCGAACTCAACGCATTAGAGCGTCAGTATATCGTATATCTTTTTCGGGGCAATGGCGATTCATTCACGGCAACGCTGGCCAATTATTTGGAGGTCGATTCGTCGGGCGGACACCATGATGGATGACCGTTTGGTAAATATTACATTTCGTACTCATATTACATCTAAATATATATTAATAATGCAATAGAAAGTTAATCGCTAAAACTCGGTCTAAATCCTTACTATCCTTATTAATTATCCTTACTAATATTATTAAGGCGAATGTTTGCATGCAGGATGTTTGTTACTCTTTCACGCAAATACTACTGAAGGCATTTTAATGAAACTTTACAAAAATATAGCTTATACGCTAGAATAAGACATAGGCTACAATTTATATATATATATATATATATATATATATATATATATATTTTAAGTATATCTGTCTTTCAGTCTGAATGTTACGCCTTCAGCCTATTCTACGCAGACTTAGTCGCGGGCAGCAGCTAGTTATATAATAAACTGATAGTAATAATTTTGTAATATTTCAATACCGCATATACCACCAGGAAAAAATCGATTTCAACGAATTGACTTTTTCCATGCAATATAAAATGGAAGATCGATTAATATGAAACAATACAGAAATAAAAACCTATTATAATTGTGTATCTTAAATAATATTTCAGAAAAATATCCCACTTTTCTAACCCTATTGAAAATCCTTGTCGTATCCGGTACAATGTTGATGGATATTTGTTGGCAATGTGAAAAGTAGATAGCACCCAACTCCGTCACTTGGACATGTCTACTTATTTCACGCGTACATACAAAATTAAAGCCCGCTTTGTTTGCTTTAATATCGCCATAACCACGAGGTGAAACAATTATAAGCACGTTGCATGCCAGATTCGCGTTTAACAACCTAAAAGCAGATTCCTTTGAGCAGTGTAACAAATTCTCCGGATTTAGTGCAAAACGTTTACTCTGCAGAACCTTGCCCGAGACATTTAAAGGCAACAACAATGTGTCGAAGAATGTGTTTATGGTGCCAAGAATTAAGCTCTTTAGCGACGCTTAAACATTCTTCGTTCGTTTGTATTAACTTTGGAAAATATACTCAAGTTTACACAGGCAGTCTCAAAAAACTGACTATTTCTACCAAAAGTTGATAAATATTTTATTAATGCGTAATTAAATTATGAGCTTTATCAAAACTTTATAATTAAATAGCGCCCTTTGTGCGGCATTCAGCCGCAAGAGGCAGCAAATGATTGTTTAAAAAAATTTCCACAACATAGTAACAGAAACTTAATTCTTCGTCTTTTAGTTTTAATCTCTATATCTATCTCGTTTTAATCTCTCTATAAATAAAAAGTTCAATAAACATCTTTAAGTATAACATCCATTCACTTTTGACAGGAACTACAACTACCGCTGTATACCAAAAGCCATCGTTTAAGCGTGATATATGTAGTGTTAAAAGAATCCGCACAAACACGAGGGCACTCCAGCATACTAGCTATTTCAATGTTCAGTGAGGAAGTTGATTGATATGATCGGACGCGAAAATTCACTGAGTAACAAATTGCAAGCGTATGATTGAGTCCAGCGAGTAGTGAGAACATATTAAAACGCTAAATATTAATTTCGTTCTCACTAGCAGTGTAATTTTTTACAGCTCAAAAAACGAAAAAAAAAATTATGTTATTCCTCTAATCTTCACTTTATGAGGTATACATCAATACTGATTAACTATGATATAAGGAAAGAATGCGAATTTTAAGCCTTTGGTATATCAGGTGGAGGAACTTGTTATTTTATTTCTGACAAGCACAATTAAGACTTTATATTAAAAAAAAATATCATAACATATCTTTAGAGGAAGCTTTTGTCGAAGCTGTATTGAAGATGGATGCCCGGATAAAAGTAAAAAATTTGAAATGCAATTAAATTTGAAATTTATACAAGGATTAATAGATAAATCGGTTAGGTTGTAACTTTACATATACAAATACACAGGAAGTTTAGTTAGCAGTAATAGAGAGTTAACTGTTAGCAAAGACGTTCTATAATAATACCTGTAACATAAATCACTATCGGCTACAAAATTTAATGAAGAGTTCCAAGGTGCAATTTGCTTAAAACTCAACATACATTAAATGGATCATCTATCGTCTATTGAGCAGATGGGCACGAATTCGGCGCTGTAAACATTTCGCAAACGGACTTTAATCCCGGTCATAAAAGTAATCCGCTCATAAACTTACGCGACGATGGACAACATAAGGGTAGGGATTTTCTCTCACAAAGATTTCGCAGTAATTAAGATAAAACGGCAGGAGTTTTATACGTAACCGGAGCGAGTAGCTCTACTCGTTTTTCAGCGCTCATAGCGAGTTAATCCTCGAGTATGCAATAAAGCTGCTAAAGTATTTGTGTTCCCGGCGAAATTACCCATATTGAAAATACCCTTCAGCGCTAACAGCCGACTAAAGGCTTATTTAAACATGTTCGTATATCACATATATATATTATAAGTATGTAGTTACCCTCGCATATCTCATTTTAATGTAAAATATATTATCATAACTGCATGCTTAAGTTTTCTGATAACGGTGACTTGGAAAGTATGAGGTACAAGTCAGCAAACTCCGTATCGACTTTCAAACTGCTTTCCCGTATTGATTTGCAATTATCATAACGCTGTTACTGTTTAACTTGGCTCTGTTAAATATTTTACGTTTCGAGTGCGAATTATAAATTTTGCAAACGTTGAATTTGGAAACGTTAAAAGTATTGGCCATAATTCAGAATTTAACGCGCAATTCGTGTACCAAATCCGAGTACCAACGTAAATGATTTACATCTGTAGGCATGACGTAAAAATACAATATAGTACACATAACAAGTATATATTATATTAGTATAGTATTTTTTTAAAATGTAGAAGGAAGGCGTTAAGATTTTCGTCGCTGTGGCTCTCAGCCGTTTAGCTCAGTGGCTAGAGTGTCAGGCCGCGAATGCCGAAGACGTGGGTTCGATTCCCACAACGGCGACAATCTTTTCGTAATTTTTCTACATGTTTTAATGTTGAAGAATAATATTTTCTTAAAAATAGAATTAAATGACCGAGGTTTAATCCCAGACGTGACCATATAAGAGCAACACAACGCAAAAGTAATAGAAAATGCAGTGCAGAAGATGAGTCTGAATAGAACCAACTTTTATATATGAAAAAATAAATTATACGATTTCAAATTCTAAAGCCGTTGAACTACTGTCAATAATAATGTCGGGTATAATGTCACTGTAACAGCGCAGAGGCCCGTTTATATTACATTCAGGCACACGGCTAACCAAAAAAGGGAGAACAAAAGGTATTTAGAACGCGTGGAAACCGCAAGCGAGAAACGCGGAGCGTTACAGATGTCGCCCGAACGTTTCGGAAAGTTGTTTCATGAAGATGTCGCGGCAACATTCCACCGCCCCTTTGGCAAATGCATGCATACCTTGCACGGCTGACAAAATTTCACAAGCGTCCCGTTGGCCACCACATTACTGTCCACGGCCCTGCTACACGTAAGTGTCAAAACCTCTTTCCCTCAGGCAAAGAAATGTACACCAATTCTTTCAAATGAGTTTCATTTAAGATCGTTTTTTTGCATTGTTTTATTAATCAAGCATTTTGAAACTCTTTAGTGATTTCATTTCAATTTACAATAAAAAGAACGCTTCAACGGCGTTTAATATGCGAAAAGCAACGCAAGAATTGTTACGTAAGCGCCTGTAAGAAAGTTTCGCGAACAGTTTAATTTAAACAACGTGATACCGACATGAAAATAAGAAAGATTAAACTCAGAATTTTATGCAACGTAATTAAATTATATCGTATCCGAGTTCCGCAAGCCGGAGTTTTTAAGTTCACCAGAGGGTGTCTAACTCGTAGCTTGTTTGCGTAACAGCGGATACAATAAAACTTCAAAGTTTTAAAAAGTTCCAAGTTCTTGCGCTAGATGCTTCAGCTCATTCACAAAGACTTTTAAACAAACTTTTCATTTGCATTCGTGTGTAACTTTTGTTTCTGGAATTTTAACCACAAGAGAAGAAGTGTTTTTATTTTGATTCGGCCCGTAAATGGGATGCTTTAAAGAAATCTTTGTGAAACAATGAGATCGTTTTTAATAATTATATTTCTGAATGGAATAGTTTTATAACTTGATAACTTAAAGTTATACGTAATACGACATAATATACCACAAACAAAACTTATATATTATATTATTTATTAAAAATGCAGCAACCGTAGCTTTCATCTGGACGCAATTCCGGAAGATGTCAGTTCGATTCCCGTAGCGGCGAATGAAATTTTCGTCCATTTTTTCTATTTCAAATTTTTATTATTTAATTTTTTTGTCCTTTCGCCTTGAAGTAGGCAGATTTGGAGAAATCTCTAAAACTACCACCTAATAATAACTATTTCACAAATATGTTGAAATCGGTAATGTCTGATTTTTTTTATGTGAGAAGGTGGCAAGCGAGCTTAAGTAAGATGTTTGCAACACTCGTAGGGTTGCAGGTTGTTGATTTAAATATCAAACATCTAAATAAATTTAACCTGAAACACCTTTTCAAAACATTAAATACAATGCGCTAAAAATATAAACATCAGATTGCCTCTCCATTGGCAAATTGTTATTTACACAATTGTATACACGTCATTTCAGTTAGGGTGTAAAGTAATGATTATAAATAGCCGAGTAATAAAATACCGTATTTAAATATCAGTTCTAATAAATTACATAATAACTTATAATTCATATTTTCATTCTTGTTACTTTTTCACAAGAAGCAGACGGAAATATTTATTCTATTTGAAATTCATTGAACGATTTGATCAATTTGTTCCGAGAACAGACTGCTATTTACGAATGCATTAATTTTAATATTAGCCACCATGCTAGCCTGGTCTGCGAGCCACTCAGATAGAAACTGATTGTAATTGTGTTCATTATTGAATAAGCAATTGACGTTCAAATTAAATTGAATTGCGCCGTAACTAATGTCGTACCTGTCATAATGAGTTAAATTGAATTGTTCAACGGACGTAATTAAATATGTAGTTCTTCAAATACATATTGATGGCTGTAAAATAAAAAACTATTCGTTTAGAAAGAGTTGATCAATTACTTTAATGATACTTTTCATCGTGTTCATATACTGTGCCATTTATGTCTACTTCATGTAAGTATATAAATCTATCCATCTATTATATATCTATTTCACGTAAAACTATCCATATACGTATCTAAAGCTAGGACTAATCCAAAAAATAGCTACGTTTTTAACTACCAGTTATTGCTAGTCAATTTTTATTTGTTATTTGTTGTTAGTTATATGCTAGTCGCATAAGTTTAAAAACCCGCCAGCTGATAGACTTGTGCACGAAGGGTTCAGTACCATTATCTACCAAAACGGCAAAAAAAATTACGTCTGTTGCATGGACGCGCCACTTAAATTATTCTTCATTCATCATTATTATTACTACATTATATCATCTGTGTACATTTCAACTGTCTAACAATCACGGACAGACAGCCAGACAGCGATAGGGTTCTGTTATCCCGTTTTACCCTTTGTGTACGGAATCCTAAAAATTAAGTTTAGCCAATACTTACATTGTTTATATAAATTACTTGAAAATCTTGAAAAATTAAGATTTTCAGGTTTATTTCGTTTCCTTTAATTAAAACAAATCAATAGCAATAAGATAAATATTGCTATAGCTAACAATAAACGTAAGCTTTAAGATTGAGGTTTGAATCATTCATCATCATCATCATCATTTCAGCCTGTTTGAGTCCACTGCTGAACATAGGCCTCCCCCATAGACTGCCACGAAGTACGATCCTGAGCCACCTGCATCCATCGACTTCCCGCACATTAATGGTTGAATCATTAATGGTTAATAATTGTGGAAGTTATCACGTTTCGAAAAAAACACCTTGGAGTCAGGTGCAACGTGAGTTTTATAATGGGTACCCGTTTCTGACCGGGACGCCCTCCGTGCCTCTGCCACTCCCACAATCCGGTGGCAGGGGATCCATTAAGCATTTTCCCATGTAAATAAAACAAAACAAAACAGAAGCTTCGCAGTATTTTACTAAAAACTTATTAAAAATGATTTTATAGACTGACCTGGCTCATCATCGGATCTGTGTTAATTTGGCACATGTACGTGCCCGAATCCTTGGGCTCGACATTGCTTATGTACAGCTTCCAAGTGTTGTGACCATTGTGCGTTACGGAAAGACGTGGATTTAGTGTGATCATGTGAGTGTGAATCGCTATAATCGTCTTCGTATCGGACTTAATCCATGCCACCTGAAAAAATCTTCTTTTAGAGACTGCCCTATTTTCCCTTCTCATCTATTAACATAATTTTATTGATTATGTATATTATTCCAGCATTTTTAATTAGCTTGGGCACTTATATTTTGCGTCCATATTCGTTATCCGTTTTATATAATTAACGTAAACGATGTAAATAACGAACCGTAAACCATCGGCAGGTTGTGATTTTTTATTTTAGTTTTATTTTGATTTTATATTCCCGAAGTTTCGAAACCTTTCTAACATTCATGGTTACGGAACAGACTGTGTGATCAAAATAAAACGCGATAAAATGTCATGTTTTTACATTTCATGCACGTACAATATACATGTAGTATTGACATGTCAGGAATGAATAGGTTTTTGTCTGTACCGAATCCTCTAATTCTTACGTTTATACGAACGCAATGCATTATTAGACGTAGGCAATGTCTTCCTATGAGCAAAATTCAGATCTTATTGCAATGTTTTTTATTATTTGCTATAGTACTATAGTATATCGAATAGAATAAACATGTTCTATATTATCAAATAAAAGCACGAATTCTGTTAGTATTATGACATATTATGTTTTACCTTATAACTGCCAAGATGATTCACTGTGCACGTAAAATGAAGATCTCGACCCTGAGGGATGGTTAGGTTCTCGAGGGGCGATAGAAACTCCGGTTCTTGTTCACTATATCCCGATCCTTGTAATTGGCCTATAACCAAATTGAAATGTTAATTGTTAGTTCATAATCATTCAGAATGAGGTTCACCAACTAAACTGTGACATTATTCAGTTGGTGGGCTGCTTCGTATTTTCATAAGGGTTTTGACGTAAAAACATTATTGCCAAGTGTTAATCATTCCGAACTTGGCGAGAAAATTCACCTGTAAACTATATCCTTGATCCAAAAAAGCCGATTCGAATGGTCCTTACTGACAAATATAGTCAAAGGAATATAGGAGGAAATTTTACGATAAAGTAAGAAGTGAAGTGGTAGAGTACGCCATTCCTTTACGAAAAAAGCTCACAATTGAACGTATCAGCTTTATTTTCAACGTACCGGAACACAAATAAAAGAAGTGGAGACCAAATTGGCCTTTCAAATTGGTTGAAATTGGGTCGGGCTTGCACAAACAAAAGTGGTGAAAAAGCTGACGCTACTGCAATCGGTAACAACAACCGATTTCGATTCATTAATAATACTTCGCGCAGAAATTTACAACAGGCTTAATATAACTGAAATATGTTGGTTTACAATGCAATTGAATGAATGTTCATCTTGATATCTTAAATCGAATTGATAAAACGCAAGATCAATAGTATGTTCTTTACTTGTCAAATTAATGTCAATTGTCATGTCAAACCGATACGTACCGATTTATTGTACTACCTCCGATTGAGTCAAATTTTATGAGTTTTAGCTCTACATTAATTAAAAAATATGCACCACCTATAACAACTAATACAAAATGTATTATTGCAATAAGCTTTCCATCATTCACAAAGTCCAATAAATTTGGAAGAATGTCACAACTGTTAATTGTTGTCCATCTACATTTAATATCGATTAGATATTTGTGTTATTAATTACTTTACGTTAATTCATATGTGATATGACCGAAATCATCATTTGCTCTGTCCCTCACAATGAACAGACGGCAATTAGTATCTGCCATTTAAACCCGACCAACCGTTATACGGACGACCGTGATTCGTTTTTCGGCATTCGGTATTCCGCGATTAGGGATGCGAATCGAGAAAGGTTGGCGTTTAAAAAGGGTCACACTAAATGTGCCATACGGTGACATCGAAACGATTAATGGCTTGGTGAGGGACTTTAGAATAACGAATATTTTTTATGCGATCCGGCTATATTTGGATTGACTTGAATTTTTATTTTTCATTAACTCTATTCTTATTTTTTTTTCCTTTAAAAGGACCTTGAATGCATGGTGGTTTGCAATATGTTTTTAAGTAAAATAAATAATCTATTTTTTTTTTGCTTACTTATATCAATATTAGGATCAAGCTATACAAAAGTAGAATACTTAACAAAACACGCCAATATCAATTATAACAAAAGCCTATGCTATTTTATGAAATTCATAATTAAATACGATCTAATAAGACAAATTTAATTAACGTCCGCTCGTCGCCTTATCAAACTAATACGTTATAGACAGAGATGAGATACAATGTCATTACCACTTCCACGTTAATTTAATTACACAATAATTACTTATAATTAATTCCTGCCTATCATTCAAAGGATGAAATCATATAAAATTTAAATGTAATGTTTTCTTTTCCCATTTAGAGAAACGGTAAACAGCTAATTTTAAATTTTGTCTTAAGACCAAAACAAAAATACACCAAACAGTTTTTTTTAAATACGTTTACAATTTTCTACAAGTTGTAATACCGCTACAATCTTTAATCAATTTCTTAATTTAAATGACTGATCGACTTTGATTAGTCAAATTTATACAATGTTTTTATACGTAGAAATACTAAAAAACAGAATAAAAAAATATTTCATTGGGTCTCCCATAAAACAAAACAGATATGATGTTTTTGCTGTTTTATTGATAATGGTACGGAACCCGTTAGTCCGACTCGCACCTGGCCGGTTTTATTCATTTTTTAAAATATTTTTAAATGCGTACTTGGCACAATGACACTACCTGGTACCGGATTTGGAAAACAGATAATCCTGAAGGTCCTGATCAGGATTATGGAGAACTATTAACTATTTAAATCATTGCATTGTCATGGGTGTTTGACGAGTGTGAAAACTTTGATTCAAATCTAATTGTTCAAAGTGGGGCAAAATCACGTTTAAAGACTCCGTTACATACATACAGGTGAAACTATTATAAGCGTTTTAATAAAAGTAAAGTAACAGCCTATACATCTGCTGGGCAAAGGCCTCCTCTGTACAGAGGGTAGTCCGCAAGTTTTCGGACAATTCGCTATTACGGAGCATTTGTGTGGCCCAAAGATAATTGTTCCAGACCTGGGTGTTTGTTTCTTAAGCAGGGTTGATGTCAAGCAGGCGGTGGGATAAGGGCAGGAGGATGATGATAATTAATGATGATGAGTTAAAAATGCCCTTAGAATTAAAATATAGTAATAAAAATAACTATTTGTAGAAATGAAAGCGGAAACAATCAACATATAACACTGCCCCTTCAATAAGTACTATTCAAGGCCAATCTTGTCTTTTAAAGTTCATACTTATAATAAATAACGTCGTCATATTATTAATTTCCCTGTAACAGATGATTTCTTTCGTTAGCTTGAATTTTTTTGCCAAAAATCAATTACTACAAAACTAATTTCTGATATTTTATTAGTTTGATAGCTTTAACTGTAGTAAATTCTACGGCAATTTCATAAAATTTAGCAATTTCATACAATTTCATAAAACTTACATATATGTTCATAAAATTTTAGCTCTACAACAAATAATTTATTGAAATAGATACCCATGTAAGTGTTATGCATGAATGTTTAAAAAATCTTCCAGGATTCGATTTCTGAACCTAGCCAACTGAGCTAAACAGCCGACATCATCACGGCACGAAATCTTAACAACTGTCTACTGATATTGTACATCTTTAGCAATGGTCCTGAAAACGCCGTCTGATTTGAACTAGAGGTATTGCCACTCAAGATTTAGGTACGGACCAAAGAAAGAAGCACATTCAAATGTCATCAGGTGCGAATCCTGGTAATTATGAGGATTTTCTGGTAATTTATCTAGGGTAAACACATTTGAAATTCATCTTGTGTGCAGATTAGCACTAGAAATGAAAGATCTCAAAGGGAGAACCCTAAAAAAGATATTTCATTTCAACTTGCAATTGAAATATAAATATGAATAATAGTAATATGAAGTCTTGAAGCAAATACGGAAATGAGTCTTCAATTTCAACATTGCGCAACTGCCTTATGGTTAACATTATTTCCCAAAGCACTGTTGGCAATTCCCGCAATATGATAGAACAAAACATCAGAATGTTTGTTGCCTTTGTCTAGTTTTGCATGCGTGAATCCAACTCTCTCAAATGAAAATTAATAACACGTCAATACAACGTCTCGACCATAAAGGCTAAAATAATAATAGTTATATTTATAAGTATATTTATACTTATATATTCATATTATATAAAATTATGATTTTACTTCGTTTTGTATTTGATATAGTTATTATATTATATTACAAAAATTCCTTTACAGTCAAGGCTATCTGCTTGTGGAATGAACTACCTCAGCAAATTCGTCGTGCAAAGACGCTAGACAAATTTGAACATGACGTAAAGAATCACTATCTTTCCCTCTGTAATCCATAGGTAACATTGACAATATTAATCTATTATACTTTCATATATTTATTTATGTTATTTGTATATATTATATATTTATTTATGTTTATGTATGTTTATTATAATTTATTTTATTATTATTAAGTTTATTAAGCACACCACCTCCCACTATTCATAAGTTTATTTTCCTTGTCCTAAGGTTGTCTGGAAGAGATCGCTCTTTAGCGATAAGACCGCCTTATTGTACCTAGCTTTTAAGATTTATTTTATATGAACTGTATAAAACTTTTTGTGGTGTACAATAAAGTATATATAATAATAATAATAATAATAGTTTTCTCAAGACTTTTTCCTCCACCGCTGAGCACGTGATAAAATTAACAATTTAATTGCTGCCGGCACCGGGATTGAACTCAGATTGCTCAAGTATATTGATTTAAAGGCGAGTTCCCAGAGACTGAGCTGTCACTTACATAATTTCGTAATATTAACAAAAAAAATATTTCGAATATAATTATGTAAATTCCACCAATCCGCAGTGGGGCCGCGTGGTATACTATATACCTCTCTCTATAGAGGAGACCTTTGCCCAGCTGTGGGAAATGTATAGGCTCTTACCTTACTTTACTTTTTTGTGTTTAATGAGCAAAAAGTATTATACTCAAGAAACTAAAATTAATCCTTACTAAACCCACCTAGGTGGGGTCGGCAGAACATGTGAATGTAAGAAGTTTTGACTGTTATATGTTTTTTTCGACCAACCGTTTGCCTAACGTCAACCCTTCTTGGAAAACAAACACCCAGATCCGTAACAGTTAACTGTGGGTCACATAAATACATGTCCCGTGTGAAAATCGAACCCACGACGTCCCACGGCGAAGCCAATAGCTTAGCAACGGTGTCACCGAGTGCACGATCAACTAAAATTATATTAAAAATTTTTGAACTTGTAATTGAAATCTTGTTTTAAATCTAAGTATTCCATAGATAGACATTTGAATAAAATCTAAAAAATTATCCACATCACTAATTAAATACGATTTTTATCGACATTTATAGATCGAATAAATAGAGGCAGTTTGTTTTTGACTGACATTTCTTGGTAGAAATTGTTGCATTGAGTGTACTCTAAGATTAATAGGAGATACAGACAGGTTAATAGATATACGAAAACGAATTTAATTAGTATATTACAACAATATTTCATTAACGTGTGCTTCGTATTTTGGTTTGAGCTGTATCCGATTACGTATTCCAATTATTCAGTATTTCACGCTCATCGACGCCTATAATTACATTCTGATAGAATGCATTAAATCCACCACGCACACGTCCACTAATTTCCATACAATTAATACTATGATTAGTAGTAATCTACGAGCGCGAGTTTTACGGTCTATTTCAATTAACATTCTGTCCGCAATATTTATCTGCGTTCGTTTTATTTGCAAACATAAAACCATTTTAATTAAGCGACAATAATGAAATTGTGGAATTCGAGGTGGGCAAGCTGCAGAAATGAGTAAACCCTAAACAATTAAAAGAAAAGGTTGTATAAAGTGTTTTCAATTAAACCTGGAATCCGCTAAGCCAAAGCCCCGTGTGGATTTTCTAACTGCAAGCGTCTTGAGAACGTGAGAGAATTGAGAACAGCATCATTCTAAACATACTGAGGACATTCTCGAGACAACGTAAAACCAATAATATTTAGAAATTATTCAAATGTGACTTGACTTGATCATCAAAATTATAAGAGAATGTAAGTTTTTTTTTTATGTGAGAAGGTGGACAAGCGAGCTGGCGGTTCACCTGATGTTAACTATAACCGCCGGCCATGGACGTTTGCAAGGTAAGGTTGTAGATGCATTGGCACCTTTTAATAAAGTGTGCCGCGGCTACCTCACTCAACAGATGAAACGCAGAAATAAAAAACTTCCACTTCACGCCGGTCTTCTGTGAGGTCCCGGTACTTCCCCGAACGGACTTGAAGTTATTGTGTAATGGAAACTTCTTATATTGAATATTTCATATAACACATTTCTGGAAAATTCGTTCATGTTTATTAAAGACAAATAAAATGCTGAGCTTATATTAAACTCGGAAGTTTGAAAGAGAAGGAAAGAATTCGATGATGTTTTAAATAAGGACAACCTATACAGACGGTAGCAAAATCACTCGCTGCTATGACTTTACTGTAACATTTTAGTACCTCTCGAAATTTATTCAGAGGCAGGAAGAGAAAATTAATGCTAGCAAAGACCTGTGAAGAGATACCTATTAGTGGCGAAACGAAACACATTTACGTGTAGCAGAGGACTTGCTCAGCGGCGCTCTTTGAGTGACATTTTATTAAGGCTAGGCTAACGAGTTTTTGATATAATGACAAATTTGTGGCAGTACCCTACGCATTTACAATACATAAATCTCTCTTTATTAAGCTAAATGAATTAATTTAACAATTGTAGCAATAACATACGTAGGACAAGAGAGTCATTTAATTTAAAATAAAAAGATACCCCTGTCTGAATTATATTGATGTAAACAATTAAAAAAACTATTTACTGACTTAAATAAGTCAACATCTTCAGATAAAGATAAAATTCGCCACTAGAAGTCTTCGAATTTAATAAAATCATTGAAAATTAAGTACAAATCCCACTACTCAATAGAAATATGCTCATTTCAATTCAAGTCAGCATAAGGATGAAAAAGTTTAAGTCATTTCCCCCAACCATTTTTACCAAGTGACTGACGTGAAACTCAGTCACGTAGACCGCATTCGCTTCAATCAAATCAACGTACCTTAGACACGCTTCACTTACTTTCAGGCTTAATACATTTAACTTTCATATACTCTATGGAATTAGGTTTCGAGCATTATACTTTTTTGACTACTGTTGCCCAATCGAATTTTTATTAAATAAACCAAACTTTAAGGTAATATCTTTCATCATTTCAAGATATTAAATTTTATTTTATTATGTAAGGATCAAAATGTAGGTGAATTCATTAAATATAATGATCATAGTAATGCCTATGATCATTAAAGTTCTCTTTAGTCTTGTGATTGCCCACTGGCTCTGATGTTGGTACTAGTATCTCAGACCAAGGTAACAGTGAATTTGAGTAAAGGTTTGCTGAAATAACAGACTGGTGGTTAGCGGACATTATGTCAACAATCCAATACGGGTACCTTTTGTTTGTTCCCAAAGTAAGCCCATGACTGTAAACAGTTTACATAACAAATACATTTAGCGTAACTAAATCGAGCAACTCTACCATTCCTAAACTTGACATTTGAATAAAGTCGTAGTTTTTAAATAAAAATAAGACTTTGAAGTAAGTAATTTTCATATTAAACATTATCAGTCAATGCTATCAAAACATGTTAAACATTTTAAACAATGTCTTAAAAAATAATGACTTCATTATATTTTTTTTAAATGTTAAAAAGGATGTTTTGATAGCATTAACTGACAATGTTCAACATGAAGTGATTATGAAGCCTAGCGTAGGCTACGTTTTACGAAGTTTTATTAGCGAGAACTTGTTTTACCTTTGTGATATTAAGGATATTAAGTAGGAGAGCAACATAATATTTTTCACAAATATCGGTGATGGAAACTTAAGAAAAACTTCTAAGAAAATTCGACGCAATTGTTAATATATTTAGATATAAAGCAAAAGATATTGTATAAAAGTATAAATAGAAGGAAATCGCCATCCTAGAGAGAGGGTTTCACCTGATAAATGGGAGATAATTCAACCTGTTTTTTGTTGTTCCTTCCCAGAACGAAAGCAATCCGTTGAGTCGTCTGCGGTGGGAGAAAATTACTTTATAGTTTGATAAAAATATCTGCAATATTACATATTAAAACCCCCTATTCAGTAACAATTCGTCTAAGGTGGTAAACGGGAAAATTCTACTTGGCACTGTATACATTAAATGCACTATGCACCGATAATTGCCCTGTATTGTGACGGAGTTCTTATCGTCACTAATTAATAAACACCTTAATACTTACCAGCTACTATAGTGAGTAGGGCAAAAGTCGAAACCAGCGGTAGGCCCCCGGTCTCGGCAGAAACAGCTCGTATACGCCTTGGTGATTCTGCCATCTTAGCCACATATATTTGTTGACCTCGAACACTTCGCTGTGGTTTTACGTAACGTTGAACATTTCCAAGAGAATTCTCCGCTTAAATTTTTCTTGCTCTTTTTTAATCTATTTCATTATGGGCCACATCCCTTTTCATTTTTTGAACAATTTTTAGTGTTTCATTCTTATTCATAAACAGCTTCAGAGTAACATCTGTAACAAAAGATTACTGTTGAAAATTGTTCCGTGAATTTGTCCAATTAATAGATTGAGAATTAGTGATATTTCTTGCTATTACATATCGGACGGTACGGAAAAGATAGCTGCATATAAGATGCATTCAGTTTCATAGTTTCATAAAGTACATACGTTATGTCTACGTACAAACACATGGTAGGTTTTTATTACACCAGTTTCCGCGGCGTAGCGTGAGCAAACTGAGATAAAACAGGAATGATTGCCGCTCTGACGCTATATTGTTTCAAGTGTTGTGTTCCATTCCAATAGCTATATGGTTTTATTCGCCTATAATCTAACACAAGTGTTGTTGATTTTTCTTTGAATCTTATTTTTTTAAGCCTTCATAAAAAATTTAAATAATTATTGTAATAATAAATAGGATATCATTCCTTATGATGATCTGTAATGAACGAAGAAATTTGTTGATACAAAAATTGTATGGACTTAGAAGTAGCGAAATTGATGTGTTAGTTCATGGAAAAAGAAAGCCTTAATCTCTGCTTACCCTTTACTGTAAGTGGGTACTAAAGTAATAATTTGTTAATCAAGTTTTTTGTAATAAGTTAATAGCAATTTTTTTGAGTTTTTGTTTCTTTAGCAAGCACTGGATAATTCAGCAAATGTAACTGCACATTTACATCACTACCGACGCCTGAGGGTTTTTAGCTTACATTGCACTGAAACAATATTATGCAAGTAGCCAAACACTAAGCTAGGAATAATCAAGCTAATTATTAAATCACAGCGTTAAGTGTATTTGGTGTAATAATAAAATTTAGTCATAACATGAAAAGATTATCTTTTGCAAGATTTGCACCTATCTGTATTGTAATACTGTAATACATTTCATTTGGCTCATAATATACAGTTATTATGTTGGAAGGTTTTCTTGTCGAGATTATTTCATTGTTTACCAAGTTATCGTTCGACTGTTCTGATCGGTATACGCTCCACGGCGGCATCGTTGCCGTACGACCGTCCGTCGCGGCAATAAACAATACAAACAGCCCGACCCTGCGTTTGACACCAGCCCGTTCGGAGTGGATTAGAGTGCTCTATAGGGAGTTCGGCAGCATTTAGGAAGCGTAATAGCCTGCCGCCGTGACCTGTTTAAGTTGCGACAAATTGAGATTTACTGGATCGCCCCTACGTGCGGTTCGGTACAATATAATAAAACAACCATTTCCGAAAGTTACGGTTTCTATTTTAATTCTAGCTACTACTTACGATTTACGATGTAGTTACTTTCTTTGCTATAACAGATTTAAAAAAAAAAGAACAAATTAGAATATTTTTTTAAAGCACACGCTCTCTTCCAATAAAATCCGGAAGGAGGACATTCGCCGAAGAACCGGAGTCACCGACATAGCTTTTCGGATTTGCAAGTTGAAGTGGCAGTGTGCAGATCACATCGCTCGAAGAACTGATGACCGAGGAGGAGTAGGTTCTCTAGTGGCGGCCACGAAGTCCAAGTGGAAGACGTAGCGTTGGAGGGCCTCCTTCTGGGTGGACCGAAGACATAATAAGAGTCGCGGGCAACCGGTGGACGCAAATGGTGGTGTCGTTCGTCGTGGCGTTCTAAGGGAGGCCTGTTTAAAAGTGGATGGATGTCTTGCGGCTGATGATGATAATGACTTGCTCAGGTCAGTTTTTCTGTTTCGTGGCAACAGCATAAAACGTACGTATTTAGCACGTGTTTACACATAAAAACCGATACGTCAAAGCGATCGTTTCACTAGCATGGTAAACTACGCAGCTTTTACTTAATTAATGATATTATCATGCTAAAATATTTGTTGCTATAACTTTTTGATCATATAAACTTATTCCGTAACTTATTCATATTTTTATTTACTAATATTTCTGGAAACTTACATTTACTTTCTAACGTAGTAATTTATTTGCTTAAAAACCTTAAGTCTGTTATCTCACGAGTGGCACTCTACAGATACGACTTACAGCCGGCTTCTAACTTAGGCTCCTATTGTCATATTTACATTGTCTATGCTCACATCCGAATTCCGATTAACGAGAAACTACGATCAAGTATTGTTATAATAATAACTATTTGATATATTCGTAACTATTTGGTGAACGGCAAAACCATTTCCTATAATTCCACAAGCAAATATTATGTGCCAATATCCCCATTGAACAAACGTTATTTGATTGCGATTCGTATATTGTGTGTATATATTGCAACGTTATGATCTACGGTTTAATTTGCGAGCTATCAGTTTAATTAGAAGTTTAGGAAAACAAGGCTACAAATTGAAAATACTTAAAGATTTTTTAACGTTTAAAAACTTTCCGATATCATATCGTTATTGAAATTATTTACCTAGCATTCTCAATCATTAATATTAATAGATCACTTTTGATCTTCGTAGCCTATTCTTAAGATTTAACCGGTTATTATTGGAAATTCCATTGTAGCCTTTTCGCCCATATCTATTCAAGTACAATGACACCCACAACAAAACAGGCCACTTGTGTCATGACATTTTTTGCGCAGGCAAAATATGTCAGCTCCGGAATATTGATAATCGATTAGGACGCGAGCAATTATTTTACATCAGAATTTGAATCTTCCTGCGTAAGAAAATACCATGCATGGAATAACTGTGCTGATAAACAAAACATTACTTTAATATTAGAAAAATAGAAAAAAGTAAGTTTTATTCTATTAAACTATATATTTCCTTTTAATTTTTACCGCTTGTATTCTCACGCTGACCTTTCCATACAATTAACCGCATGGGCTGCCTTACCTTCGCAACTCCGCAATTTCTTAATTCACAATTTCAACGTTAAATTGTCCGGTTAATTACTGCTATTGTGGTGGACGACGTCTGCTCATTATTCAGAGATCGCTGTCTGGAAATTTTCGTGAAAAATTTCACGGGAACCGGTTGCTAAATCGCAATAAGTAATTAGCTTATCTGTCGGAGTCACGCGCAGGGTGCCCTCTGTCAGAGTAGCTAAGAAAGGGGGAAAGTTGGAAATGGGGGAGGGGCTCGGTTCCCTCTTACATTAATCCCTCTGTGTTAATCTCGACTCTGTTTAATAAACAGACTCTCTTGACTGGACTCGGATTAAATAATTTCGCGTCAGCAAATTTATACTCACCGGTTAAAAGTGGGTAGAATTTATGATGACTTAGTGTCTAACTGGTTGGTACTGAATGAGTTCGCGCATACAGATGGCAGAAGCGACAGACTTTGACACCTTTCTAGAGTTGGATTCTCGCATAGACGGAAAGTTTTCACATTCGAAGTTCACAAGCAACATGAACTTAAGTCAACGACAGCATACTGTTCCAGTCAGATTGTTTAAATCTTGATATACTTAAATTGAAGGTGGCAGATAGTGGTCTTTTTACGAATGAATTTTCTTCAGTTAGGTATCAATCCATTGTAATCACATTATAATCTTTAATTCTTTTCAAGAATCTTCAATTTTTCAAAACATTGAAGTTATTTTTTTTAAGTATTAACAAAGCGAAAATAGTGTCGTATAAGCATTCTTTTGTATAACTTTTCTGTAGGTGAACCAATTTTCTATGGATTTGAATTAGTGGCGATAGCCTGTACTTATTTGGTTCCGAAGATAACTGAGTAAGTTAATGTTCGTATGGGAATCATGTTGTCAACAAGGTTTCGGATACAACTGACTTGTTAAATTCTAAATAACATAAGTTCAGGTCGTTACCGTTATCTTTTCATCGTTTTAAATATCACGGAAATAATTAAAATTAAACATTATCATAATAGCTTTTGGTGCTAATGCAATAAAAATGCACAACTGTTGAAGACTGTTTCACCATTTAAGCTATAAAACATCTATACATACATTTTACAGCTTTTTCAATTAAAATATGTGGACTAAAATGTATTATTGACTTACTTGAATGATAATATAAAATTGAACCAAATTACATGTAAAAAACAATATGCCGATGTAAAATATTCTGATTATTTTCAGCGTCGTAGCCTATGACTTGGTTAAAAAAAGTTTCCGATTAATTACATTTATTGTGGCCGAAACTTCGCTCGTTAACTGACGATTTTCCCCAGATTCTCATTTGATAAACTGGCACCTCCTTTAGCGAAACTTTTGAAGTCGCCGTCGGTCGGTTAAACAGGACTTAAAATTATGCCGCGAAAAATTCGCTAATATTTTCCCGCCGCTATACATGAAACATGTTTAGCTGTATATGAAAACAGTTTACCACCTGATAGTAGATAATCAGCCTAGAGTGTACACCGTTCACGGACGGACAATCACAAGACCAGAGCAACTATACTAGTGTTGCTCGCCTTTAATGTGAAAATGGGCTGTAAAAATTTCCATATACATTTGCACATAAACAATCGGTAGCACAGACTGTATAAATACAACTAATCCTATATCTCATCCATGCAGGCCTCAGCTTTAGCCTTTGAAATGCAACTAGCCTACGACGCTCGCCTGCAAGTAACTAACGATCATTAACTTTAAAACCGTAATTATATTTTCCTCAAGATGAAGCTGAGATTAAAAGCAAGAGGCACAAGTATTAACCACTATTAAACAATAGCCATGTGGTCTTAACACTGCCTAATGAATTCGATATTGTAATTGAAACTTGGAGAAAATTTTTATACCTTTATATAAAAGAGCAAAATCAACAAGCATTTACTTCAGCAGTAAGTGTGAATCTGTGTTACAAAAATTAGACAGTGATTTTTGTACATGATATATGTTACTTACCGGTATCCAACATACAACCTGATTCCTAGTAGAAATGATATCTTCGGAATTAGGTTAGGTGCTCCTAAAATAGCGAAGAAAAAAGGGTATCTGTGTTTGTTTTATTATGATAAAGCCACCACATATAGCCTTTCGTTCTTCACTTCAAAATCATTGTTACAAAGAAAATTTACATCTATACTAGTAGCTATACTAGATATACTATATATGTAGCATCTATACTGTGAAAAAGTTTCGAACATTACTCAAACACTTTGCGATTTCATTTTATAAAACTAAATTAATATATATTTTATTCTTAAAAAAATAAATTCTTTCATTGTATCTGAATTGAACAATGTGTCAGAGCGCAATATATTTACGTAAGGATTCGTCTAGACGGCCACAATGACGTTCCTTTTCAAGAATCGTAAACAATGGACGCGGCCAATTGTGAACCTATCTCACAATGAGACGTAAATTGTTAGTGCCTAATTGAACTCATTGTCTCACTTTTTTCTGCTTAGTTTGTATTTATGATAATTCTATACATTTTATTTACAGATAAATGAAATAAACATGCCTGTAGCAAACAAGTGGTCTTTATTAATTGAAGAGAAAATCTTAGGTGAAAAGCAACAAAAAAATCTGTTCTGTATGAGTATTCTTCTAGATAGCTTTTGATCTGTGCTTTATTATTAAGGCAGAATTATATCTTGTTCATATCAATAATGTTTCAATGACAGTTTATTATTTCTTTTTATTTTACAATTATTATAAATTTAAATCATGTTTCGGTGGCGCACTTGCTATGCCATTTGCTTAAGTAGCGGTGTCGTAACTTCGATTTGTGTGACCCACAGATAATTGTTAAGGCAGATGGCCGGCCACATGTTGTGTCTAACCCAAACAGGAGAAATAAAAAGAAGTAAAATCTTTGTAAAGTAATCTTATTTTAAAATTAAAAATATCAGTCTTGTATTTCTCCAACCATTTTTCATATCCTTTACCGGATATTTCTACGAGCAGGTAATTTCGATTTGATAGGGTCAGCTTTAATAAGTTTTATTGGAAACTCATCCTTATTATACATAAACTATCTCTCACCTCTTTCAACCCTAATTAATTAAGCAGTACATATTTCATCAGTCCGAATATATTTACATATACAAACATATGAGTCGCCGTACACTGGGAACGAATCTTTAATTAATCACGGTTCAGTAATGTGAAAAATTTCCGAAGATAAGGGCAATTTTATCTTCGAAGATTAGTTTATATTGTCTTCAAGATTTTCAGTAAAGTATTAAATTCGGGAAGCATGTTCTTCGAAACTTTCTTCGAAAACGAATTTCCTATTAAAAGGAGAAAAGGATTTTTTGAAGTTACACTTCAAAAAATTCTTTTTTACTACTGCTTTTCGGGCGTTTGAAAAAAAATTTTACGATGCGGGCGCACACCAAATGCGTTATTTAATTAAACCGTTATGAATTACATTTAATTTCTTTTTCACAATGAGTACTGGCACAGAGGAAATTAATTATTTTTCTTTTGTTACATTAAAGAAAGTCTAACTTCTTACGTGCGTGTACATAAGCACACACATACTTTTTTTGACCTTGGCTTCGAAGCTTTTGAAGCCAATAAATATAATTCAGTGTTGAAATCAATGTGATAACCTCTGTGCCATCTCGATAAATTTTGTGCAGACATTCTTTTTAAGTTATTTTTCTTTCAATTAAGTGTATTTTACTGATTCGCTGTGGATTATGTTTTCTTATTCAATAAGGAAATTCTTTCTATTTATTAACGGAAGCCTTCAAAGAAAAGTAGACTTTGTTTCAGATCAGCGTTAATAAAGCTCCGCTTTTATTGCTTTTACACTTTGAAGATTCTCTGAACACATTGTACGTAGCGTAATAATATAAAACAGTCGATCGTGACTAATGTTTTCCTCGTATTGAATGGTATTAATTTTTATTTTATATATATAACAAAGGTATATTTGAATAAACAATATGTAATTAAATACATTGAATGAGTTTACACTACGTGAGCAATAATAGCTTACATCCCGACTAAAAATATCGGACAGATTGAAAGCAGGGGTGAGTGACGGCACCCCCGTGATCCGAAGAGACTTCTTATTGGGGCATTTATTGGAAAATCTTTATGTTATTATTTACGCCGCGAGGAATTCCGCTCCGTTAATACCCGTCGCGATGTACACTTATTAAAGTTTTTATTACAAAATACCGCACGTACCTTATGTCTTGCATGAGGAAACTCCCATTGTTAAGCTGAGCTATTTGCATTTCAGTGGCGTTTTTGAGATTGAAACAACTCTTTGCATTACTATTTGGGTAATATCGTCGAAACCTGAATAACTAGGCAGGGCAGGGCTAGAGCTAAAACAAGGGTAACAAACAAGCGAACAGTCAGATGTTTTTCATAGATATTGCCGAACTCCTCCAAATGGGTTCAAAATTAAAGTCATATAAAACAGAGCGCTTATAATGTTAAAATTGTATGTTTGATAATGACATAATTGTCATTATAAAACAACACTTATCACGAACACTTAATCTAGGTTCGTGAATTCTAATTTTACAGGCGCATTCAAAGGAACATTTGACAAACCTTACTTCCAGCTCTCGACGATAAGAAAGACACCTCCCATCGCACTTTGAACAAGAACAGGCACACAGCTGACAAAATACAATAAAGTCAAATAAAAAAAAAGGTTTTTTAATGGAAAAAGTAGGGAAACGAGCAAGCGGTTCACCTGATGTTAAACGATCACTACCACCCATGAAAATCTGCAACATCGTATGAGTAACAATTGCGTTGCCGGATAAATTATGACTAAATTCATAACCTAACGCAAGTTCCGTCTTATCACACCGTCGCACTTTCGCAATCAACGCTACATAGATAGTGCGGCCGCAAACGGAAATTGTGATACGTTTTATCAAAACCATTCCGCCGCTTCGCTTTGCCGGCGTATGCATCCGTGCACTTTGCCGCAACCATTTGCAACCTCAACAACGCCTATTGGTTTCCAAATTTCTATATAAGCGTGTACATATCCGCAACGATCTCTGATAATGCATTACGCATATCGCTCAATCGGTCTATCGATGTAGTAACTTGGCATCCAATTTATGCGAATTGTTCACATTGAAAAGATTATAATGAGTAACGTGTCACTATTTTACAGTTTATAACATCATTTTTTTGTTTCTTTTTTTAATTTGATTACCTATTAAAACCTAGTTCCATTATTAGTCTAGTTTATTTCTGATGATGAGATTTTTTTATAAATTTCTTATTATTGTTCTTAGAACTCTACCCTTAGATTTAACATTAAAACATGTAGAAAAAGTACGAAAAAATTGTCGCCGCTGCGGGAATCGAACCCACGTCTTCGGTGATTTAGTTTACTTTAAACGTTAAAATATAGAAAATGTTTTTTTTTATTTTCTAAGGAC
Organism: Iphiclides podalirius; assembly: GCA_933534255.1. Lineage (NCBI taxonomy): Eukaryota > Metazoa > Arthropoda > Insecta > Lepidoptera > Papilionidae > Iphiclides > Iphiclides podalirius. The sequence continues at coordinate 8,013,637 of OW152824.1, read as the reverse complement.
ATAAAGATTGCTTCACAACATTTTATTTTCAACCGCTACTGGTAAAAATTTAACTGAAAACAATTTAATGTTAAGCTTATAATGATTAGTTAAAATTTACATATCGAGCAATGTACAAAATTTAAAAAAAATGTAATATGATTGTTTCTACTGATTCATTAAAATCAAGCAAAAAAAATTCTTTTATAAAGTTAATAAATTTTATTTAAAAATCACACTGTAGAAACGTACATACATTGTTCAAAAAAAAGAAGTCCCAGTGAGAGATTATTATTTAATCTATTCCATTGGCCCCAGATTAAAGCCTGTTCGCGGCAATTATTGGATTTCCAATACTATTAGACGGAATATATGATGGCATCGAAAGTCATTAAGAATTGATTTATATCGTTTTATTATTTAATGTTCGCTTAAGTGAGATATACGTTTTATTTCATAGCCCGCTTCTATTTAATCAAGATATAAGAACACAAGCAAATCAACGTCCAATCTTATTCCAGCTATTGGTGTAAGAAAAAAAGGGTTTATTTTATTTTGGATGTTTTCAAATACATTCCATAGAAATTTTAGCTTTCTGTATTTCTTCTCATAAACGTTATCTATGCCGAATTTCACACCACTGTGCACCCAATATTCTTATAAAGGCATCCAAAATTTTCTCTTCACGTTTTAATTTTATAATTAATACATATATGAATTAGTTAGATTTAAAGTAATATGTGATATGACAATAATATTAATTTTAATAATGTTTCTGTTGGCGCTGGCAACACTGTATACCGGATATGACCTTATCTACTCGAGCCAAGGGACACATGGTTGCATGGACCAGCGGTCACTTGGATTTCGGCCGCGTTCCCGGACGGTGATATAACCACTAGTGCTGCTTGTCGTTATAATAGTTGTTAATATTCAAGTTCAGTAATATTTAAATTTTAGGATCAAGGATATTAAAATCGTTAAAACTCTCATATTTCGATGGCGCAATTGCTAAGGTGACAAGTATATGTGTCACCCATAGATAATTGATCCGCATCTGGGAATTTATTCCAAAAGAGGGTGGAGCCACTTCCATTAAAATTTGGCTCTCGTGTTGTACGTTAAGGATAGAAGATTAAAGAAATACATTTATAGCGCTACTTAAGCAATACAAAATAAAAGTACAAAATCCAAAGAGGTTTGTGGTGCCGATTTTCGAAAACATGAAGGAAATGCTTAATTAATTATTTGTTAAATTAGCTTGTTGTTCACTGAGACTGAAAATTGATTACGTTGGTGTAATCAACCTTATTAAAACTGTCATCGACTAGAAATGTTTTAACTACGCATTGAAGCTATATGAAACAAAAATGATACATATATGTTAATCTCAACACAATTAAGAGGATTTAAACATAGAAATGTTAAGTAACCCTATCAGCAGCCTTTATTACTAACTAGCGACCCACCCCGGCTTCACACGGGAACAATGTACAATACACATAAACCTTCCTCTTGAATCACTACATCTAGTAAAAAACCCGCATCAAGATCTGTTGCGTAGTTATAAAGATCAAAGCATACATAGGAACAGACAGACAGGAGGAGGACATTTTTTATACTGTGTGTATATATATTTCATTCCTTAAAATATTCTTTTCTTTGCATAAAAAAAACTTCTGCGATTGGCTAAACTGATACTACCGATTTTTTGAATAATCAACCCTCTCTCATATTAAGCTGATTAGAAATAAATTTTATCCATGACTTTACCCGCAGTACCGACTTTGAATTGAAATAGTTAATTTTACGCCATCAAATATTAAAATATATAAATTTAATTATACGAAAAACTAAAATCATATACGAATGCTTCATACTATTCGTATACTAATTACTAGTTTGTGAGTTCGATCCCCGCTACAGAAAAACTTTTGTGATGATCAAAGTGTTTTTCTACTGTTTCAGTGTTTATCTTTGTCTATATCTGTAGCATAAATTTATTTACGAAAGTAAAGTTTTTTATGCATAATTATCATTGTTACCCCGTACCCATAGTACAAGCGATGCTGCTTAGTTAGGGTCTAGTTGAAGTTGTATAAAGTCATGTCCGGTATATGTTTAAAAATTTAAATATTTAAGTTCTTAAGCAGTGCTAGATGTCTTTAACAGAGCTCAGTCACAACTGTAAATCAAAACAGTTTAAATACTAAACTTTAGTTATTCTTCAGTAGATGATTCTAAGCACCTAAAAATGTGAACAACAAGTAACAATTTTATAATGCTAGATCTAAAATGATTTTTAATTTATCATCATGATAATGGCAACATTAGAACGAGTTAACTTTGAAGCTAAATGTTACTTCCACGTACAAAGTGCCAATAAAATAGTGAGTACTCATAATCCTTAAGAATTTATCCCATATAAATCAACCGTCGCCATCTTTAACATAATAATATTTACATACGGTGTCCATGATTGTCTAATTTATTAACTTCTTCTATTTCTTTACTACTTACTTGTGCCACAGAAGTGATAGGTATACAAAGTATACAGATTAATTGATGTGGGGCAACAAATAAGAAAAAGGTACTAGACTTTCATGTTGCAACAAAAAACAACATACGAGGTTTTCCGACATGTTAGCTAAAGACACTACAATCGTTATCTGCCAACTATTACCAACAATTTATTTAAAAATACCGGTACCGCGAAACCTTTTTAACACTGATTATGAAAGTAAACACTTTACGATAACATAGCAACTAACATTAGCAACAATAACATTTACTCGGTATTGTTCGTGAGCATGGAATCCATCAACCCGCAGTAAGAAATCATGGCGGAATAAGCTCTCTACACTGCCCCACAAAATAAGGGAGTCTGTACCCTGCAACGGAGCGTATAACGGCTGATAAGAATTACGTTTATACATTCGTTATATAAATTATGAAGCTATTATTCCAATATACGTTTCTTTTCCAAATGCATTTATTTATAAGAGTATATAGATTATTACTATATATTATTGGTTATGTTACGTTTTCACACGTTGTAAGATTTTTTTTCTTTTTTTTTCAAACGTTACGTTTTACAAACATAAATTTCACTCGGCTAAACACCCTGATGCCAAAGAACTAACTGTGGGTCACACAATCAGTTGTCCCGTGTGGGAATCGAACGCACGACTCCTGATACTGAAGCCAATACCTTGGCAACTGCGCCACGGAGTCATTAAAAGTATGCTATAATCAAACAAGTATTCTATAGAATAACAAATGAAGCGCCAATTCTCGAGTAGAGTTGACTTGTGGTCATCTCTACCAAGTTGGAGTCACGATCCATCCATATCACGAGCCCTTTCAATCCATATATCAACAGAGATAGAGCTTTTCGCACAATCAGTCCACATATGGCAAAAGTAGTCCTTACATGAATGAAATCGTGGTTTACACCAGGTAAGAAGCGACCGTGATGTGAAGCACGACCGCACTCAAACAGCTTTGGCTCTGAACTCAATAAACCACTCAAAATTGATTCCGGAAAAAAATATTTTCCTAATAATTAATGGTGATCTGCATATTTCAAGGAAACGGATAGATAATAAGGAACTAAAGTGAAGAAAAAGAAGAAACGTTTTTCAAAGAAGATTGCAAGGTTTTCAAAATTAGGTCTTTGTATATTAACAAATCTTTGAACCAATAATGATTAATTTACCGTTGAAAATATGTTGCCGTTGCCACCTTTTAATTAAGGGGGCTCCGGTTACCTCACTCGCCGGATGAAACGCAGAAGTATAACACTTCCACTGTACATCGGTCTTCTGTGAGGTCGTTGTACTTACCCGGACGGACCTACCCATTCGAGCAACAGCGAAGGATAGGAAGGAATGGAATAAGAGGTAAGAAAGATAACAATAATATCTTTACAAAAAGCAATGAAAATACATATATCTACCTACCCACTCTTTACTTGTTTATTTTTCTCCTTATAGTTAATTTTTTTATAAAGCATGACATTTTATCGGGCAAAAATATAATATTTTTCTGTCGTTCGTTATGCTACATAATTTTCGCTCGTTAATTGTACTCTGTTTCATTTTTATTATTTTACATGAAAAGTTTTGTATGCTTGGCACCGATTCTCGGTTGCATTTGCGGTGGATAATTTCCGTTGTTGGGGGTTTCATTATCTTTTAATACTATAATAGAATAGAATGTAATAGACAGTATAAAAATAATGTCACAGCCACATTTTATAAAATATATTATCGGGTTGGGGAATAAATATTTTTGAACTAATATTTTAGAAACTTTTCCAGTTTTTTACAAAAGTTCTAATATTTGGCATCTATTGTAATAGTTGTGTTAAAAAGGTTTAGGTGACATTTTTAGCTAGTTTACCACCTTATGGGTTATTGTCAATACTTGCAATAATTTGACATTGATACATAACTTAATACCATTTCCATTAACTGAAATTTGTACTGTTAGCAAACTTTATAAAATATTTAAATAGCTTTATTAAATTTAAAAATGCATTAGTTATTTATTAATTATGTATATTACATCAATCCTCAGGGGTGCATTATTATAATCGTAACTCTTGAATGGCTAAAACTAAAATAAAAAGGGAAAACGTTTATATATTTTTTATAGACATGATCTTAGGAGCGGCATTGTGTGCCAATGTCATTAATAATGTCGAAGATAACAGTCCATTGGTACAGTTACATTGGTACTGCACTATTGATTATTATCTTTGACGTATACAAGGCCACATTTATATACAACACGATCAAAACAAAGATGGCGAAAATAGAAAGAAACTATATTTCTAATACCAGTATTATTACAAATTATAACCCAATACTTGAGTTCAAGGATAATTTTGTTATAAAATGAAATTATTTCATGTATATATATAGCTGCTATGTGTTTAAAAATATCACTGTACCACATGTGGACTGCAGCAGAATAATCTTAGTTAAACGGGCTTTTTCTACCACTATTTATCCCATACATTGTTAGATTTTGAAGACACCGTGAAGTTTTTTGATACACAAAGTTTTAAAAACTTTGCTATTATTAGGTGTACATACATTTAGATGATTACTTAAAGGTGTAATAATATATAAATATTTTTGTATTACAAATGTAAGGTGGCCAAAGGTGTTAGGTTATAGGGTGTCTTGAAAGAAATTAATAAGTCAAACGATTATAATTGAAGAGAAGGTGAAAGGGGAAAATAACTTGACCCACATAGGCCAGATTATGCAAGATAAATGTGTATTCTTCGTTAAAATAGTTTTTGTTGCCTTTGATTTTAATATTAAATATGTAATGACAATCTGATAGAAGGAAGAATATGCTTTCAGAATAGATTACTATCATATGGATTCTTATTAGACCCTCAACTGTTATTAAGTACATTGAATTCCCATAAAATTGAGTTACTGTAATGAATGAATTTTATATACACTTATATTTCTTAACTAAGAAAATATATTGAAATATTTAAATTATACAAGAACTCTTTTCAATGTTACAGGAACATGTCATACAGAAAGCCTACAGGAATGACAGTCGACACAAATAAATCAGCAGAGACATAATGAATGTGCTTTTTCCTTCACAACTTTTCTCATTAAAAATATCAGTTAATACTTTTACGATAACTAATAAAGCAATAACGTAGAAGTCGATGTAGCAGAACAAATGTTGTTAATTTCTTCTTTATAAATCGTCACCGGAACAGGCGAGCGGCCGTTTTTGTTTTTCATCGACAGTTCATTCATCTCGAGTGAAACATTGACAGATCCATTGTAACCACGAACAATAAGGGAGCTACCACACAAATTTTCAGTAATAAGAGATTTTTCATTTTTCGAAATACGCACACTTTCTTTCATAAAAAGACCAGTAGCGACAGGTTTTGAAAATAAAAAAAAAATGTCCACTACAATGTATATTGTTTATATTATTAAACCGTTGTTAATAATGAAATTATATTTAGACTGACACACGATATGTTCAAGTTTGAAACTTAAGAAGTGCGAACTTCCAAACGTGTCACGAATTCGGAAGAGTACGAACAAAGTTTCAGACAGGCCGCAACTTTTAATCGCCTAATTACACATCCTGTCGGCTGTCGAGTGTAAGGTTGATAATGACTTGTATTCACTTACCTCGGGGTCATCCGGCGTCGTCCGTCGCCACCACCCTTTGTGTTTGTTGCAGCGCGGGAGGGAGGGGGGGTAGGGTAGCGAGACAGCTCCTTAATAACTTTCAAAAAGAGCGCTCGAACGTGGCGAGCGCAGCGCAAGCCGCGGGTCCCGGCGATTCATTAAACGCGAGCGTGGAGGCTGAGTGCCGCCCGCGCCCCGCGCTACGCCGTAGCCCGCTACGCGCATGTGCCCGCCCGCCCTCCAATAGCACTCCTGTTGCATCTGACGGCCGCACCACGTCCAAACGAACGCTATGAATAGTTTAGCCATCGCGAAATTATACGATAATCGCCAATCTGAGTCGCTCTAATATTTCAGCTTCCGTCAAGTTCACTTTATTACGTGCACTTATTGTTAACTTTATCTGGCAATTTTTCATGTTGTTTTATCTTTCTTTTATCACAAAACATGCATTTTGGCAACATTTAGTTAGTACTCAACCCAATAAAGTTTTGGTACCTGCTAGAAATATCCATAACTTATAAAAATCAGTAAAGGTAAAAAGTTTTTGTAACTTTTTTAGGTACATAGTTTCCTACGATTATAGATTTTAATAAGCGTTTGTTGCAAATTTAGGTGTTATATTCAAACGGAAAGGCTTAGTAGGATTGCAACAAAATTTTAGTAGTATAACGCAGCAGACTTTCTCATATAAAAGTAGTTTGGAGACCACATTGCCAGCTAGACAATCTTTTCATAACTTGCATCCTAAGTTCTATAAATATAAAATAAAAAAAAATATTAACAGCAAAATAATATTTGTAAATTTTAATACTATTCTGTAGATGTTGGATTATCAAATGATTATATAACGCTCACTATTGTAATCACTTATGTGTTGACTTATACATGGAACAAAAAGTTACAAAATTAGGTAACTTTAATTAAATAAAGTAATAGAAGTAAAAATAAAAAATATTATATAACGAGTAAAAATAATTTTAAATCCAAATTCCTTTTTCTTGTTATTCCGTTTAATTAATTTCCACCAGTATACTTTTTAAAATATTTAGATATTTATAAATGTACAGAAACTGAATCGAAATGCCTACCTTTGCCTATATTAATACATAAATACATTGGAAGCACTTATTGTCCACAATTCATCCCGTAATTTTAACGTGTGTTTCTTGCCGATAATAAAACAATCAGATAGGGGAAGAAATTCATATGGGCACTCTTTTGATATGTAATTGGGATTGTTTTATCTTCTTTCCTTTTATGAATAACGTTATATGATTGAATTTTACTCAATCAGCTTTAATAACGTATGTCATATAAACATATTTAATAAATAACTGTGGTAGGGCCACGCAACAGTGTTCACTGTTGTACGATTGGGCAGATCTGTCCGGGTAAGTACCAGGACCTCACAGAAGACCGGAGTAAAGTATAAGTGTGAACCGGAGTTACACTTCTGCGTCTGCTGAGTGTGGTAGCCGGGGCCCACTTTATTTAATGGTGGCAACGCATTTGCAACCCTATGGGTGTTGCAAAAGTCCATGGGCGGCGATTATCACTTAACATCAGGTGAACCACCATTTCCTCAAGGTGAACCTCGATTTCCCCTTTATAACATAAAAGCAACATTGCCCAAACCTCACTCCCAAACCGGCGTGAAGTGGAAGTATTATACTTCTGCGTTTCGTCTGGTGAGTTAGGTAACCGGGGTCCAATTTATTAAAAGGTGGCAACGCATCTGAAAAGGTACGGGTGTTGCAAATGTCCATGGGCGGCGGATATCACTTAACATCAGTAGCACCACCGGCTCGCTTGCCTCCTTCTCACATAAAAAAGAACTGCATTTCCTTCCAATACACATTTTAGTCTACAGCCACAATATAAGTCTATGTAAATAAAGTTTCAATTCGTAGAAGTTTAAACCACAAATCTTCCGTAATCTGGAATGCTGCCCCGTTATATTTGTCTGACGTTTTACAATGCCTGAATAAAGCTAAACAGCATGAAATTTATCCTTAATCCGGCTGAACCTTCATCAGAGCGTTACAAGCTAAACAGTAATCCCTCGAAACACGTTGGCCAATTATTTATGGCAAGGCTAATAGCAACTAAAGCCGAGACTTTGTACCCAAACGGGCATCACAGATTGCTATTTTTAAAACGAAAGTTTGCTCTTTTCATGGATTTTCGTTAATTATCTGGTTACTTACTACTAGGCACTTACGTTACAAATACGTGCATTTTCCTTCAACTTAATTCAAAATCCTATAAAAAATAAGTGTATAAAACTACTCATTTAAATGCAATAACAAATATTAGTTGAAAATTCATTTTAATATAAAAGCGTTATTGAGTAACATTTATAACTTTCCTGGAAATAGTTTTATTAATTTCTGGCACAATCCGATGAACACCAAATTATCAATTGAAATATATTACAGTAAACTTTTCATAAATACATATACCACGTTGTTCTTTATGATGGTCTATAATGTCCGGATATTAAAAATGTTGATATTTTTCAAAAGAAGCACCGCTAATGTAAAATTCAATTGAAGAATTTTAGTTTACATTTAGAACAAAATAGTGTTGTCACATTTGAATGCTTTTGAAAAAACTTTGACCACTTTTATGATATGATCTTTTCGATAAGCTTATCTTTGACTTCTTTGCGAAAGAAAATAATCAGATGAACGAATTCCCTTGAGCATTTCAGGCCCGTCCTTTGAGAGAAGATTTTAGAGATAAAGAAAAATGTGGACAGAAATGGCGCGTTAAAGAACCATACCGCAAAAATGCTCACAAAAGAATTCTTTAAGAATATTTATTTTGTACTCACCGAGGATTTAACTAAATTTAATTTGTGTGTTAAAATGAAAACGAATATCTTTGACGAGAAATGAAAAGTATTTTATTGTGTAGGTGTTTTTTTTTAAGCCAATCATTGTATAAGAAACCAACAAAAGGTTGGATGGGTATGGCAAAAGTTCTGTAAATAGTAAAATAATTTTTTATATATAAACATAGATTGCTTTATATCATACGCATTTCACAATAATGAAATATTACTGATATTAACTAGTGGTACGTAAAACCTTATAAAGGTTATATGTATTCAGTATAATAATTTGTAATGCGGTCTGTCCCATGATCGTGGAGGCTATAAAACCTTAGAAAAGTTCTAATTTGAAGTAAAATTAACCGCTGTACATTCCGTAAAAAAGTTTTATTTTGCATGTAATAAATTTCATTGAAATATAATATAATCTAATATAATATAATCATGAAAAGTTAAAAGAGGAGCCACAAAAAAATAATAATAGATATTGTAATTGGTCAATAATCAAATATATTATTAATAAAATCTCAGTGATTCAAGATTTGCAAGATATATATATAATTAAACAAGAATATCATCAAAAGAAACCCAATATGTACCTGAGGATAAATCTAAGTTAGTTACGTTCTGTAGCAGCGATCGCGAGTCACGAAATAATCCCGGATCTATAAGCTGAGGGTTTTGCGAAGAATCCATCCAATTTTGTACACTCCTTGTCGATATCTCCTGATCAGAATATTCACGTCAAAATATTAAAATGCCGCTTTCGTAAATAGGATACGTCTACAGAATGATATCTAAAAGAAAACATCTAAAAATTAGAGAGTAATATTTAATTTTTGTTTACTTCTATTCGAAAGGTCTTGCCTTTCTAACATGGCATGTATATAAATGTGGCATATCGATGCATGTAGTTGACTTAGGATCGTACTTCGTTGCAGTCTATGGGGAATGTCTATGTTCAGCAGTTGACTCAAACAGGCTGAAATGACGATGATGATGATGTCTCCAAATTTAAAGATCTTTTGAACATCACGTGTTTATTGGAAGAGAACTGATGATCAGTAGATTATTGCCATCGCCACTAAATGTTTAACGAAGTTAAACTTAACATAAATAGTTTATTTATATATTGCCTTAGTAATCACGCATTGAAAATCTTCAAACATCTTTAACAATAATAAATAATCCCCGGTACTAATGAAACGATTTTGAAAATTCCTTCACTGTTACAAAAAGTATATTATACTACTTTTTATTTTGATAATAATATATTTTCAAAAATTAATCACAATAAACGTAATCGAAGTGAGCAAAAAATTTATTATCAGTTTGAAATATAGGATTCACAATTATACCTGGTAGGCGGCGCTGGAATCGGATTCTAGGTATTTTTTTTTAAATCTTTACTCAACTTATGGATTTGAATGGGTTCCTGGAAAGTTTGGAAATATAATTTGATTGGATATTCATTAAAAACTGTGTATGTATATGTATATAATGTATATGTATGGTAATACTTATTGTATCGTTTAAAAGTATTGTATGCTAGAAGTATATTATGTGTTATATTTTTATATTTAATAATTATGTATTTTTTTCTTTTTAGTTTATAACTATGTTTGTGCACCTACCTCAACTTCTCAGTACCACCCTAAGATTGACTGGTAGAAAATGCTGTCAGCATTAAGTCCGCCTATGTACTGTTTTGTGCATGAAGTTTAAAATAAATAAATAAATAAATAAAAACTTAGAACCTGATTGTAGTGCCACCTACAATCGGGTGTAAATTTTTTTTTAAGTTTTTACACCGATTTGACAAATTGCGCGGGTCAGCAAGTTTAAAATAAAATTGTATGTTAAGTAGGTCTTATTTTATAATAATCTTTTGATAAAAAAAATACATAAGATAATGTCTTCGCCATTTAAAAGTTACAATTTAAAAATGAAATATAACTCAAATCGTCGTCCTTACGCATAAGCAGTCAATTGTCTCAAAACATGTCTTTTCCTTAATTTGATTGCGAAACAGATGCCTGTTTCAATTAATTTAAATATTGTAAACTCAATAAGAACTAAAGTTTTTATTGCGACAGCCTGAAGGCGGAGTAAATGTACTGAAACAAAAACATTAAAAGGATCGTACAAAGGCACAGGTGTACAAAATGGAATGTAAATACGTAAACGTTACGTATCGACCTGGAAGACATTTACCTCGAATGCTTTATTTCTGATTTTACATGTTTTCATTTGATGATCTAATAAGCCTATGAGCGGCCCGTATTTCATTTAACATAAAACCTTATGTTAAGACCTAGAATTAAATGCAAACAGATCTTATTGTCAATAATCTTTAAATAGCGAAGAAAACATAAGACAATGTCTTTATCTTGAAAATAGAATTAATTTAGTTTCTTTACATTATTACTTATATTAAACACTATTTTAAGGTTCTCTCTCCGATTTGTCTTCGGACTACGCAGTTCGTAAGATAAAAGTAATTCAGCAAACGTTTATGGATACAATTTAGAAACGAGGTTGGCCCCGTAAACGTAAATTCATGCCTATGCGACTGAATACCTTAGACGTAAACGTTGTAGCTCGTCACATATTTAGAGCAGTGCAGAGATTTCAACGCAATCTATACACAAAGGAACGCAGTTGCCTCCTTGCAAAGCCATTTCACTTTGGCTCGTCCTAATTTGTATTACGATTTTGGAATTCAACCTCAGAAAACCCTCACAAAATCCTTTGGTTTATTAATATCTTTAGGCTTAAAATATTTGTGTTTATTAATATAAATATACATAACGTTAAATTATGAGGTAATCCAATAAATCAATGACTTTATGCAAAGAATTTACTTGCATAACATTGGCACGGGTTTATCAACCCAACTCTTTGAGGATTTAAGACTCGTTGACTTGTCACGTAACTTTCTCAGATTTGAAGATTTTTAAGTTCCCTTATTTGTATAATGACTGTTAACAAATACTTAAGTGAGCGAAAATAACTTCAAAAAAATGAAAATAGGTAGAATTAAATAGAAAATAATAATCGATGAACAGCATTTAACCATTTATAAAAGTTTCCATTACTATCACCATTTATAAAAGCTAAAACAATTTACCATTAAGCTAAATATTCCATTAATTGCAGAACAAAAATAGAATATATAACGGACAGCGGCTAACGCAAAATATCAATAGCAACGCGACTAAGGGATGTGGGGTGGAGACCAATAAAATATGCAGATTTGACTGCGGGCGTATTTTTCTCGGTGTAATCTGCATTATTCAGGCTTTGTCACGAACTTCGACAGTTTAACAGCGTTTATCTCTCGCCTTGCAAATTGAGCTACGACTTTAAGACAAACGGGAGTCACTTTCATTACCATAATGGACTTCGGCCGATTCTTTGTTGGTGAGCCGTGAATGGATTGGAAGCTGGGAGTTTTCAACGAATTTCATTTCCGTTTTTCATCGTTCATAGAATTTACTGCTATTTTGACATTTCTGATTTGTGATTTGATCTTAAATGCATTCCTTGCATTGTGGCTATGACGGAGTTTACCTTCTTGTTTCAACTTCATTGCATCTTTGGTGATAAATGCACTCGCTTAACAATAAATATTATAATTTTACTGCTACTAATTGGATTGCTAAATTCATACTCCTATATTTTGTGTGTAATAAAATTATAATAAAGTATCTAAGATAAATAGGATAAACTTTATTACAATATATAACCCACGGTAAATTACTAAAAAGTAAGCAAAGAAGTGAATTGTGTAATAATAAACCTTTGTAAGCGGCAAGAAACGGCAATGTTCAGTAGACCAAACTAATCGTTGATAGAGTGGTATGGACTTGCGAACGACTGAACTATTGATTCCCAGCGAAAAGGCCTACAGAAAACATGTATATAAAAGTATAAAACTTTTTTATTATAAAAATTTTATATGAAAAAAATATAGCTTTGTGATGTGAGTTCTCATAAATTCGCACTTTAGAATTCTTCTAAAGTGCTCGTCATCGAAATCGAAAAATCTTCATTTATGACTATGGCATTATATAAAAAAAAATTGAATATAAATAACTACCTCTAACGGTCAACATTTGTCATTTTTTACAAGCTGTGAAGGTTATAAAAGTCGACCTTCCGAACGGATATCCCCCACTGCGATGCTAAGAGGAATCTATACTGGGCTGGATTGTGCTGGCCATCCTACAAGGGGCGATCAGAATGGGATCATTGAGCCCGCTCTGGACGCCTGCAACAAGTTGTGGAGAACAGGTTGAAGGTGGTAGAAGAGGAGTTACCCTGTCCTTAGCAGCTGATGTGGGAAAAAAAAAAGCAAATGATGGGGGAAAAGAAGTGATGGTACACACTCTCCCTGTCCTCCGCTACTTGGTTGGGCTACAGCACTGAAGCAGTAGGGGCCGCAAGAGGATAGGAGTATCGATATTGCAATGCACAGTTCTATCTACCTTCCGAAGCTAAAACTTGGTTGAAGAGGTTGAATCACAGACCGGGTCCCGCTTGGTAGGCATTACTTACTACTTTTTAGAAAAGACTTTTCCGACTCCCAGTGGACTCGGGGAAGTTTGTTTTTACTGTACTCTAGACGAGTTCCCACCTACCTCACTCATTAGGCCAAACGGAGATATGCATAATATTTCCACTTCACTTCGTTTTTCTATGAAGCTGTGAACTTCCTCGAACGATCCTGACCAGAAGATACGTTGTGGTCCTGCCACAGTGCAATAATGTAATCCGATGAAAAATGTGACAGAGAACAGTATATATACATAGATAAAATGGATGAAAATTTCGATTTTAGATGACAACAAGCAATCCAAATATTTGTAATATATTGTAGAATACGAACAGACGTTTATACTATAATAAACGAAAACTTGTTAGAGAAACTTAATAAAAAGCATTGATCCAATAAAGTGGCTAAAAACATCGAATGTTAGATTTGTAACAAAAAATGTGACAAGTCATCAAATCTACATATTTTATTAGAGTCTCCCTCGCCAACTTCGACCCTCTGCTATCGGTCGGAACCAATGTCTTGCAGGGATGTCCATTTGTCATTTATAAATCCTATCGATGATTTCGTTTGTATTAATCGTTCCAAGTATTCAGAAAAGGACAATGACAAAAACTTTATGGCATGAAGTTTTATAGTTTTCTCTAAGTTTACGTAAGCCTAATAAAGAATGAACGAACGTGAAAGTAGTGTTAGTCAAGTGTCAGCTTCAGGTGAGCTTTTTGTTGTTCTAAAATGTTTTAGCATAATGTCAACTTTAAACATTTGAATTTTAAATAAATCGCGGTTTGTTTTAATTTAATTTTGTTTGGTTACAATTCTAATACTTTTTTTTAAGCCGTAGCAAGTTAAGCAAGTATTTTCGAGCTGATTGAAACACGGATTAATAATGAAATCAGATCAAACACCTCAATCATTCTAGGAACAGGGTAAAAAAATTATTAAAATGTGTAATATCCGAAAAATTAAGAAATCATTATATAAAGCTAGCTCTTTATGTTAATGCTTTTAACAAACTAACTTGGTCGCCCATCGTTAACGAAGGGACTGTAAAATATCGATAATATTAGTGTGTGGTTGCGGTGCAGCGTGCTCCGATATTACAGAACTTTCAAATAGGTATCAACTACAGCCGGCCAAGCGGCGGACGCCCCCATCCGACTGCGGCGACACTTCATAAAGAACACTTTTATACTCAAGCCTTTTATTTATGATGCCCTTTCATATCTTTGGCTTCGTTTTATTATTTGATATGAGAGACGTGTTATTAAATTTCCATCTTCACTCTTATTAGCAATTCCCAGTCTGATACCCGTTATTGTTTGTCGTAAGCCAATGGCAATTCTAACCCGCGCCGTACTGCAATCGTGAACAATAAATTTTACAGGACTGCTTTATTAATGCGTTTGAAAAGCTTCAAGTACCCGGGCTAATTAAGTAAATCATCGATTATTATGAAAGTACTTCCGAAGCGGGGACGTTTTTCCAAGCCACGTAGTGAAATTTAATAAAGTCAGTTCGTTTATTTTCAAGACGTTTAAAAACTACTTACTGAATCGCTTGCCTTGCTCAATTTAACTTTCAAACAAAATTAAAGCTAACATAAAACTCCACTGATTTTTATGAAAAATAAATTACTTGTCCCACTTAAGATGGATAAACTATTATCATGAAATAACATTATAAACATATCATATTCCATATCACTTTAATATCAACCCAAAAACAAATATTTAAAGCGTTTCCACTTAAACAGTGGAATCAAAACCTAAAGCAACATATCTTACCTTTAATAAATAAAACTCCTAAGTGTTAAGTAAGATTTTTCATTATTTAAATACTTACGTTGCTTTACTCTTGCACGATCCTAGAATGGATGGGGTCGTTTTTGGTGTTGAGTGGCGGTTGCCCGGTACATCACTCCGCACTTCGGAACGTGACCAAGCGGCGCTGACTAGAAATCTCTGCACGTATCTGTCACGCCTGGATATGACATCACTAATAAAATTCGTAATCGTTAGTAGACAAAGCGTGTACTTTATAAATATGCCATAATGAATACTAGTCCATCATTGAGTCTACTCCTTGCGTGCGCTTCAGCGCCGGATTACCCCATAGCCCAAGTAGGGCCTAGGGCGGCAAAATTTAGCGGGCAGCAAAACCTAGTGGGATTTTTTTTAGTAGTCGCGCCTCTCGCGTAGACGATATTCCGTTAAAATTGTAATAAATTACGGGGAACATTAGAGTCTTGTATAGCTAGTGAAATAATAAAAAAGTGTGTGTGTGCTTATTCATGTACACGTGTTAGAAGTTATACTTCTTTGGCGTGACAAGATAAAATTCATTTCAAAAACTTTATCTTTCGCCTTATTCGTTTGTAGAAAAAACAACACTAACAATAGAAAAAAGATATTTAATACATTGAAAGTTTTATTATAACGCATTATCTAGTTAATTAAAGTTTATTTAAATATCACAGAATAAATATCGTGAATACAGTTGTCACTTCTCACGCAAAAATACGTAGATGTCTAGCTATCTTCAGGGTGTCGGTTTTTCGTGACGGTGTGCGCGCGCATCGTAAAAATTTACTTTCATCATTTTTCCCTAACGTGCCAAAAGAAGTATAAATTCAAAAATCGAATTTCAAAAACAAGGTACGGGATAGACTTACATCGAAAACCAAGGTCACGTGGGATAAAGTTAATTGTAACCAAAACTGAACTTGATGTCATTAAACTAAAATAAAATATTATGCGAAATGTAAACGAAATCACATACATTGTTCGCTCAATATCACAGTTGTTTCGTTAATTGTGAATCAGTAGAAGTATTCGGTCTGTACTTACTATATATACTCGTATGTTCCGGCCACTGAAACGCTACGAACGGGTCGGCACCGAATTACTTGGTCGCAAAAATTGTAAGGTTAGCTTGTTGGAAATAATGGACATCCGATACGTGCGAGGGGTTGAAAACGAAACATATTTCGTTGCATTTACTACTGGTTGCTTACGTAAATAAATAATGTTTTATCTTAAAGCACAAAATTTTTCGTCATTGATAAAAAAGGCAAAAATTTTTATCAAAAAATGTTAAGAAGTCAAGCTTAATAGATAAGAATTATAAATTATCAATTAATTTTAAAATAGTAGTTGGCTCATGTGCCTCGTTGGTCTCTAGGTAACCAATAGCGGGGGGCCATCCAAGTATAAGTTGTAAACGGGAACTGTCGAAAATCAAAACTTATATTATCTACTTACAGAACAAACGCCAGTTCCCGGAGCTTGAAGAAGTATGAGGGCTCCGGACGATAATACAACTAGAATGCACTAGTTGTATATGTCCTATATTGAGCACCTACTACACCAACGCGGAAAATACAAATGCAATTCAATTGCAATCGCTAGCTGGCCTGGGTAGAGCTTCCATCAGCCCCCCAACTTTCAGCCCCCATGAATTAAGTCTCTCCTGTAGCTACAGGAGAGACTCAATTCATGGGGGCATCAATGCAGAATGTTGCAGCTCTAGCCCTGGACGTTTGACGCAATGCTAGCCTTTATGCTAGCCCCGACTTGAACCCAACTTCCTGGGAGAGAAAATACTATTACTAAATGAAATCACAGGGCAGGAAATAGATCTAGGAAATAGATGTTTGGAAATGACTCTTGCTCTGCACTTGCAAGACCCCTGGCTGCTGCTGATTTTATACCTAAATATGTGTGTTGATAAATGTAAAAAAAAAAAAAGTATAACAAAAAGAACAAGACCGCAGAGTTTCTTGCCGGTTCTTCTCTGTGCAGGTCTAGTTTAGTGAACCGGTGGTAGATTTTTGTTGACGTTCAATAAGAGCTTAAGTTAGGCCTATATTCAATAAATATACTTTGACTTTGACTTGACTTTGAAAAAAGATCATTTGAAAGCATATGTCCTGAGATACATCAATACAATACATCGAGTTAGGTTTTGACAACATGCTTGTGTTAACATACCTAAATATGTCGCTTGATGATCCTGATAGTAAAATCGTTTTAAGTCCATCACCAAAGCGAAGCCTTTCAGGATACATTACTTAACTCCCCTTGATGATAGATCTTTATCAGTTATTGCTAAAAACAGTTATTATTTTCTTTCGTAATGAAATGATGAATGCCTGACTATATGAAACAATACAATATAAGCACTCACTGATTTTTCGATCAATTAAATCTAAAATTATATACCGTTGGACCAAAGAGAAATGAACCAAAAATAAATTTCTAAACTACTCGATAACATTGGATCTAGCCGAACTAATGTTATGGATATTAAAACACTGAATCGTCCACATCTAATTGCAGTAGAATGTTGAAAAGTCGATAGCTAGAGATTTTATTTGACGCATCAGGATGGAATTCAAATTTCATTGAACTGTGAATAAACGCAGACCGTAGAAATCTAACTAAAAAGTTGGACGAAATGCCTTTTTGCTTGTTTGTCCAGAGTAACTCTATTCGATGAGAATTCTGATTTGCTTTCAAATCCGTGATTTGAATCTGAAAAAATACACTTTTACGTTCCTCTCACTTCGAAAAGCGATTGAAGGATTTAGTCGTTATAGTTCTAAAAATGCTTGCTGAAATAAAAATAACTTTTCACTTTTAAATGTTCCCCTACACCAAATGCTCGACCAAAGTGTATAAAATAAGTTTTAAACTATCTTACAAAAATAAGTTACAATATATGTACACATCAATAATTTTTATACAATAATACTATAATAAATAATTTATAGTATGCTTGAGTTTTCTTACTTCGAGGGAGTAAAAAAGTTTGATAAAAAGTATTTTTGATAGGCTGTAAAATTATTTGTCCGCTAGGATTAATTAAGTAAGTATTCCTCGCGGTGGTCCTTGCTGCTTGCAGTAATAAATCCTTAAGAAGCAACGACAACGACACTCATCTGACAGGTATCAGGAGGGTGCCATTAACGTGAATTCGAACGCTAAGCCGCTTTTCGCACCAGCCACGTTTAAAAAGCTGTTAATAATTGCTATGGCAATTTTTATCATATTCTTTTCTTTTAACCATTTAAATGATTTCAACACAACTTGCCACTACAATATTTGACAATTATTAGTGACAAATAGTAATTTGCTAATTAATATTAACAAGTATTAATGTGCCAATTAGAATTACACTTTTTGTACACCGATATATTTATTCTCTTAATAACGCAACCTTATTTTGCAAAACTGAATAAAAGACCTTAGAAGAGATTATATTTTGAAGGGAACTCTTTTTTAGGCGCGTTGAGCACTTTTTGGATGAACAAAAATCATGGAACTTGCGTAATCTTCACCGAAACGCTTTTTATTTATTTAATTTACTATACAGCTTTATTTTGACATAATAATTAATATTAATTTTAATAATTATTAGAAATTAATATTTTTTTAATTAATAAATACATTAGTTATTGTTACTTAGTTTTCACTTCTATCGGCAGTCCTGAAATACTGCCTTGCATGTTTTTTAATCTAAGATGTACCGTCACTGGTCAAATGCAAAATCATCTCATCTAAGAGCTGAGCCGAGCTGAGGGTGGAACCGTCTGCTATGATAAACATAATACTTATATGTACATACAATATAAGTAAATACGTTTGAAATCATAAAATACAAGGCGCCTGTTCCCTCGCTATTCAGGAAATTGAAACATACATTGCAATCTCCATGGCCGGGCACGATTTCTACAAGTTTCATATCAGATTATGTATTTCTTTTATATTTAGTTATCAGAGAAGCGTTTTGTTTTAATTTAAGCAATAATGATGGCACAGAATTTCCGACCACTTATAAAGGAAACAATAGGATAAACTTAATCAGGGCAGAAGGGCGTTCAATGTTGAGCAAAACAAAAGATGTGACGGGAACGGTGATGTTCGAATTATAACATCTTTAGCTTTACAAACGGTTCGGTCATGGATTTCCAATATTACCTCTAAATATAATAGCACCAATTGATTTTACCTATAGATAATTTGTCTATCTATTCAGTTTTCGCGATAGCACCCATTGGTGCACCAACCAAATTCCTGTACACTTCCAAACTTAATCGATTGCTTGAATTTATCTAACATGTTTTGTCTAACGTAGTAGTACTAATAATAAATACCATTCATGAAAAATTAGATTATTTACTAATTATTAATTAAGACACGAAATCTTTCAATAAAAATATACATTATGCTACAAAGGACGGTGCATTAAACATGTATGGGTACGTGAAATACGTCGTCACACCGCGGAACTTTCGAGATATATCGGCGACACTCGCAAACAAAGCGCATTGCCACAATACCACCGCATAAACCAACTTAATTCTTCATTCGCGCAAAACTGATATCGTGCGAAATGGACCCTCCGCATTGGTAATATAACGTGCAAATTTCACTGCGTCCAATCTCACGTGCAGTGTGGATTTGCGGAATTACATTGTACATTCATACTACACCAGTGGTTGCCAGATAAGAACATGTCATAAAAGAGTTCCTGCCCACCGAGAGTTTGCTTTAATTTCCGAAAACCCGCTTTCCTCACCTAGTTGCAACGAGTTACTAATTCGGCGAACGCGTATTTTACTTTGTGCTATGGCGTTTTAGATTTTATGTTTATCGTTATTATTCACAGTGGTACAAAAATATTTAAAAACAAAACATGTTTCCGATTGATTTAAATAATGTTTGAATAGAAATGTTTAGATAAAACTGTCGCAAAACATCTTTCGCCACTTCCAGGATTCCGGGATTTCAGGCTTAAAAATGCAATAAAACAAAAAAGATAAGACGGGGATTATCTAGTGGTGAGAACGTCGACCGCTTAGTGAGTAGATCTTCG
Source organism: Iphiclides podalirius (assembly GCA_933534255.1). Lineage (NCBI taxonomy): Eukaryota > Metazoa > Arthropoda > Insecta > Lepidoptera > Papilionidae > Iphiclides > Iphiclides podalirius. Next base: position 7,993,194 of record OW152824.1, on the reverse strand, counting down.
GGACGCATAGCCCGTAAGGCGGAGATTCGAATGCTGGCCACGACAAATTTTGTCTACATATTTATAAGTGTGATCATTAGTGCAGAAATTAAAAATTACTAAAGAAAAAATAACATAAAATAAAGCCATAAACGATATAGAATTTTTGCTTTGTTCATTAGTGATTCAACTTGTGCTAGGCAAGAATAGACTGTGTTAATGTCTATGTTTCTTCTCTCAGTCGTGTGTTAAATCACTTTCTTATAATGTATTATAAAACACACTCGTTCAGCTATGGAAATTGCTTTGTTCATTAGTGATTCAACTTGTGCTAGGCAAGAATAGACTGTGTTAATATCTATGTTTCTTCTCTCAGTCGTGTGTTAAATCACTTTCTTATAATATTTATTATAAAACACACTCATTTATCTATGGAAATTAATTATATGCTGCTGTATAAGTAAGATAACGTATCTAAGTGGTTAAACACGAAAGAGCGAATTGGTGTTCGTTGGGAAGTTTAACCACGAGCGCCCGAAGCAAATAAGTATTGCCTTCTAACGCATAGAATGTTTGCCGAGGGAGATTGCAATATTATGTACCAATCTCCAGGCACTTCCGACAACAGTGAAACAGAGTTGTATTGTTTAGTTCGAGATATTATTATCTTAGTAGCCAGTTTGCCGGTTATAACTATATTACATTCATTGAATAATATATTATAAACGTAAATATTAATTTTGGTTGATAGCCGTGAATGTGAAAAATTATTTACGCTTCTTGAAAAATATCTTAAGTGAACGATAAATTATGTTTCAAATTGAAAAAAAAAAAGAAAGTTAAAAAAAAAGAAACGGAACAAAGAGAAAAATATATCACTATTACTTACCAATATATTTTTATTGTGTGCGAAGTTGGTAAGATAGCTGGCGGTTCATCTTATGCTAATTGATAACCACAGCCCGTAGGTTGCAGATGCGTTTCCATCTTTCTGTAAAGTGGGCTCTGGTTACTTCACTACCAGATGAAACGCAGAAGAATAACACTTGCACTTCACGCCGGTCTTCTGTGGGGTCGTGGTACTTCCCCGGACGGACCAGCCCATTTAAAAGCGCTACCACAGTTAAAAGTTGCCTCTCATTTTATAACTTGCTGTATTAGAAACAAATTCAATAACTATTTTCTAAAAATGCATTTCTACAAGACGTAGCCTTTATCCGACCGTACTCAGTCATCTTTGCAAGGCTTGGAATTTTATTGCCATAATTTTTAAATTTTCGACTGATTTGTTTTTACCATTAAGCATAATAGACGCTCATAAGTATTTAGTCACTGTTTTCATTAAATACCATACATAAATATATAATATATGTTGGAAATAGATTAAAAACATAAAAATTGAGTTATAGACTTGTTATACGTATTTCTATGTATCTAATCCACATAAACTGTGTAACAAAGTTAAGAGAATGATTTTATGCTCAGATCAGAGATACTTGGCACCGACTCCTAAAATTGTTAAATTTTGTTACAGGTTGGGTGGGTTACTTTTTTCGGCGTTATTATAAATCAAATATACTTTTTTTATATGCGAAAAGTTGTCAAACGAGCAGACGGTTCACCTGATGTTAAGTGAATACCGCCGCCCATGGACATCTGCCACACCCGAGGGTTACAGATGCGTTGACAACCTTTTGAAAATGGGGCTCCGGCTATCTCACTCACCAGACGAAACGCGAAAGTATCTTTCATACTTCCACTTGACGCCGGTCTTCTGTGAGGTCGTGGTACTTACCCGGACGGGCCTGCCCATTCGTGCAACAGCCGAGGTTGCTGCGTGGGCCTACCACCGTAAATAAACTTTAAACGGTATGCACCAGAATTAATTTTACTGCATCGCTGGAAGGTACAATACATTTATATAAAACGGTCGTAACAGTTTCTTTTCGTGCCGGACTTTTATGAAGGCAAAATATATTTTTACCACAAAATATTTCTTGGCAAAAAGCCTTAAATGAAGGCTAGTAAAACCTTTAGAATCAAAACTGTGATCATGCGTAAGCAAGAAATCCCTGACTACCTTTTCTTGCACTCAAAAACATGTCAAATGTCTGATCATAGTACATAATGATTATTATTTCCTCCGTTTTAAAAAGTATAAAAGAGGAGGAATAAGCTCATTTTATAGTGAACTGAATTACTTGACTTACATAAGTTTGCGTTATTAAAAAATGCAAATAAATAAAAGCTAGTGAAGCGAAAAAACCAAAGGCTCAGAAAAATCTAATCCTATAAATTGTCAAGCTCGTCACTAACGACATAAACAGTATAGAGAGCATGACGGTAGGTGACATGACAAACGGCGCCGCGTAACCCGGCGCTAGTGGAAGATTTAGTGGCGCGTTGTGTTGCGATAACTACCTCTGTTTACACTACATTTAACTTCTGCCAAGTGCCGTGCGATCGCGAGGTCTTACTTCGAGTTCGAGCCTCGTCTAACATAGTTACCGAATCGATTAACCATCGACTGCCACGAGAATACATTACTTCCACAAAAACAAATAGCATTATTGGTTTTATTAACTATTGAAGAAGCAAAATATATCACATATTATTTTTATTATTTGACATCTTTCGGCTTCAACCTAAGCTTATAAACGGGCTTGTTATACATAGTTATATTAGACTGCAAGGCTAGCTGGTTTAGATTACTTTATACGCTTTCATTCTGAGCGTTGTTGAGGGTTTGATTGCTACAAGGTACCAATAGCTGTGTGATTCACAACAGTTGCTCTAGGTGTACTATGTGTCAGTGATTTTAATGTTTATGAAACCCCCGGCAACAGCAACGTAATATGATTCTAGATTATTTGATTTCATTTGCGATTTCATATGAAAGTATGATCTCATATTCTCTGTATCAGTTTGATCCCAATAACATCCTCATTCAACTCAACACTCATTCATTTAGTTCCTAGTACCTGGAGGACCTAGTTTTTTTTTTGGTAAATCATTTATTTTGGAAATAAAAAAAAATAAAAATAAAGGAAATAATCTGGTATAGAAAAAAAAGTTAAAAAAAATAAGTGTGTAAATGATCGTGATACGAACCGCGGCCGTCTGTTTTGGGGCCGCCCGATTACCGACCGAGCTATTATAACATTTTTTTTTTCGGTGAAATTTACCGTCGTATTCGAATAATATTTTTCATTCCCTGAAAACAGGGATAAAAGGACATTTTCTAAAAATTAAACCTAGTTAGATCGATTTTTTGCCCCCGAATCTACGCATATACTAAAATTCATGAAAATCGCTGGAGCCGTTTCCGAGATTCCGATTATATATATATATACAAGAATTGCTCGTTTAAAGGATCAGATATAAAAATTCTCTGTTCAGGGGGCACCCTGTATATAGAAGACCTTTGCCCAGCAACGAGTCGTGTATAGGTTGTTACTTTATATCTATAAATATAATAGATCTGTACATATTTTATTGTATTCATAAAAAAAATAGAATTTAAGAAATACTAATGTTATGATTTTTAGAAAAAACAGATTATTTCGATGATGACGTGTCACATAAAAATATGTCAATTCAACATTTATTCGATTGTCTTCCATCTTGCAACTTACAAAGCTTTGACCGTTCGGACAAACAAGCCGTGGACGCAATAAGCCCGCAATTTCGGACCAACGCTCAACAAATTTACCAACTGAAATGAAGTCCCAACTATACGGCAACACGGCTGTCAACAAGTCACCACTTTTATTACTCAGGCCACTATTGAATTCCGATGTTGCACTTCCGTGTCGGACATTGTCCCCGATGAACACTGTCAAATCAATAAAGCATTATTTCGGTGTTATTATTACTGAACAATTGCCATTTATGTGGTTGAGGAAGAAAGATAAAATCATTTATTTGTGATTAAGTACAAAAAGGTATGAATGATTTTATGTTTCCCTTTTTTGTTCACATGGTGAAATCCATATTGGACCCGGCTTGGGTGGGTGGCACACCGGGTTGGTCCGGTAGGTGGCAGGCAGATTATGCGAACTCTCCTTATTAAATACTAGAGTTAGAAATAAAAGTGGCGATGACTCTGTCGCAAAGTTAAATATCAGTCCCTCTGCCACGCGTAATAACGGCAGAGTCAAACCGCGATCGATTAACGTGGCTTTCTACAACGCGAACGGGCTTAAAGAGCAACGCGACGAAATACGCATTTTTTTGTGAGATCATCAAATAACAATAATCAATAAACTAATCTCCTACAACAAATACCTCCACTGCGTGCCGGTAGACACGCCCGCGCTTACGCATCTCGAGGCCTCTGTCAGCTGGCATTGCCTGGCCACCCTCCTATCATCAGTTTACCTCCCTTGTAGACCAAGCGCAACAATATTGCGCTCCGATTTAGAGGCCCTCCTTAGGAGGAGCCACCATTCTTGCTGTCGACTTCAACGGCAAGCAGGCCCGATGGAATTCGACACGAATCAACAGTCGAGGCACCGCACTCGACTCACTATCCGACAGGCTCCACTTTGAAGTCGTAGCCCCTGTCGAACATAAGCACTTCGCCTACATAAAGGGACACTCATCGAATGTGCATGATATTGTTTGTTTGTATATTTTTTAAAGTACTAATAGTTTGTACAAAAGCGGACTTAATGCTAAATAACATTTTTTCCAGATATTGCTGATATTGCAGTCATCAAAACATCAGTCTTTCCTTACGCGACCCAGAAGTAATTCACGAGCTTCACTCTGATTTCTTCATCCAGTTTTACTTGGGCCCTCAGCAATAGCCGCGCCACAAACAAAAACAGTCATCAGCTGGCACAATATAAAGCCTAAATTTAACGAACCCAATCCTCCACTATTAGAGTCCATCCCCGACCGAATTAACAACAAACATGACACGGAGATCGCAATTCGGGCCCTCACGAGTCACGTTACCATCGTCGTCGAGCAATGCTCGAAACAGGTCCCAGATATGGATGACCATCACTGGGCCCTACCAGACGATGTGCGCAACTTGCTGAGACGACCACCAACTCGAATCGCAGACTGCTACGTAAATAGCAGCGTGAGGTCAAAATACCCATAGCGGACTCAGGAAACGAACGGTGGGATCTTAACCTCAACAAAACCGTACCATTAAGCCTTTTGGAAACTTCCCAAATCCCTCAAGGGTAATGCCACTTCAACTATGCCACTACCACTAGTCCACCCGATAGGTACGCTAGCAATGCTGGACGAAGAGAAAGCCGAATGCCTGACTGACAGTCTAGAGTCTCAATGCTCCCCTAGTCTGCTTCCGATCAACGCCGAGCACCTCCGAAAGGTGACCGATGAGGTCGAAAGGAAAGCTTTAGAGCCACTTCGCGGTCCCGTGCTGCCGGTCACGTACTCCGAACTAGTAGAGATGATTAAAAACTTACGCCCACGCAATACAGGTACCAGGCGGCTCAGATGGTATCATCAATAAGGTGACCAAACTCCTCCCTACTAACATCCTTCAGATATTAGTAGTAATATACAACGCGGCTATAACCGAAGGAACCGAATTCCCGTCAGAATGGAAGGAAGCTTTTCATAGGGTCGTTTAGAAGCATGTCATAGGGTTCCTCAAACCCTCGAAACCCGACACTCTCCCAACCTCATATCGCCTAATAAGTCTTCTCAAAACATTTGGGAAGATCTTCGAGAGACTAAGCCGGGCGAGCCGGGATGACCCAAGGGTCGGTAAACAGGACTGGGCCTAACGGCTGGGCCATTGGGCCCTGTTTACGCCTGTTTACGCTCTACACGAATGACATGCGTATTAAAGATGTAGAACGTGCGCTTTTTGCCGATCCATCGACTCGAATCGATTGATCCATCGACGCCTTCAAGCTGCGGCCATCACCATCGGTAACCGGTTTCGGCAATGGAGGATCGAGATCAATCCCGCCAAAAAACCAAATCACACAAAAAATGTACCTAATCCACCCCCGTTAAACTCATGGATAGCCCGGGGCCATGGTTTCGTCCTCGACTCCCAACTTAAATCCAGCTAGCCCGTGACTCGGGTCAAGAACCGGGCGGTCTTCGTACTCGGTCGCCTCTATCCGCTCCTCGACAAAACGTCAAAAATGTCCCTTCGGAACAAGGTGACCTTACATGAGGCAGTAGTTCGCCCTATTATGACGTACGCGAGTCCGAATTTTTGCGTAGAGCTACGGGAACACCCTGGTTCATGTGCAATATAGACCTACATGTCGATTTAGAGTTGCCCACCATCGCTCAATTCCTGAAGTCGGCGTCGCGCCAAAACTTCGAATCCGCCGCCGCGCATCCCAATCCATTTGTCGTAGGTTTACCATAGACCGCGACACGTTCTCGACTTCCCTGACAATGAGTCGACTATCGCCATCGAAAGTATAAAAAAGTTACGTAAGCACACCAGATCATCTCCCAGCGCCAACGCTTTACGAAGTGGTTGTAACGATAGATTTAGAAATTCTCCCAGTCAGATAAGAGCTACCAATCGAGCCAAGGTCTGGCCATCTCGGGCAACCTCGAATCGGTATGCTAAGTAAAGCCGATGTCCCCTCTGGGGGACACTTGAGCCTAGTCACTCCATGGAGTGCCCGCCAAAGCGCTCTAAGAGCTTGGCGGCCTCGCAAATCGGAGAAACTAATAGCGTGTCGGCCCGAGCCGAGGCTCCCTCGGGAGCCCTCGAGCTTAATCACCATAACGCGTAATAATAAGACGCCGAGATTCAGGCTAGACCCCTGAGTGCCAGGCCACCTCAAGTCCGTCGAATCTGTTAAGGTCTCTAAAGCCAACAGTGGCTCATCAAGCCAAAAAATGTCCCGTAGTTGCCAACACATCATGCTTGATACAGGCGGCCTTACCAAACTCATGGAATCTGGCCATCTTAAGAGTTCTGTTTTCATTGAAATTTGAAACGTCTACGGAAAATCAATAAATAGTATCTGTCATAGTTAAATAAATAAGACAGTCTTATTATTGATGTAGTACTTCTATTGGCGCGTTTGGAAAATATTATGAGAGTAAAATTATTACGATACGCGCCCATGCTCACAGTTTTAAAACGATATGATGAAGTGCGTTCCCAACCACAAAGCGCGCTGCGAACTTCACGATATTACCATGGCAACCAATTACAACTTTTTGACATTAACGTATAATTCCAAGTTATTTAATCAAACCGCTATCGAGATAAAATACTTAGTTATTTTTCTTTTGCTACGCTAAAAATGTATAACTTCTCATGATTTTTTTTATGTTAGAAGATGGTCACCGAGCTGGAGGTTCACCTGATGTTAAGTGATAACAGCCACCTATGGACATGTACAACATCCGTAGTGCTACAAATGATCCGTAAAATGGGCACCGCTTACCTCACTCACCAGATGAAACGCAGAAGTATAACACTTCTAGTTCACGCCGGTCGGCTGCGAGGTCCTACACGTTAATATAACACGTTTTTAGTGTATTTGTGTCACCGCGTAATATTATAATTGAACCTTTAATCCATTGCAATGAACACGGAAGATATTGAGAATTCTCTGTCCCCACATCAATCTGATTTCTGCTACACGGATTTTTATTTATGAAAATCACTACTAGTCCCTGTAGCACTTGTGGCTTATGTAAGCAATAGTGCACTCAATCTAATTGTATCCCTTTAAAATCAAAGATACGTGAGAATTTGTTGTAAAATATTAAAATGCATTGTATAATAACCGAGTATTATTTATCGAAACCCCGGGTACAGTCGTTTGTTCGCACATTAATTACCGTGGCCACTTGACCGGGTGGCAGGCACCACGCTGCCCCAATTGCTCATAATGCATAAATTGTGTGGCGTCCGTTATCAGTACGGTGATAATATTTTGGCTGCCATTTACAGAATTGCCAAACTCCATTCCATTGGTATTAGGGATTGTAACTACAATATAATTCACAAATTATTTAATTTATGCCGACAGTATTTGAGCAGGATCTCAACGTTTTGTACATTAGCAAAATAAATTGTGTAAATTTTTGTCCGAAAAAACACAGTCTTTTCGAGTTATAGGTATATTTTAGTACCATAGTATCATTGGTATCTAATGGAATAAAACCAATAAAAAGAGTATAATATATATAGTTATTTTAAAATTATAAATATACGTGTTAAATTTCCAGAACTGTTTAGAAAAGACAAGAGAGAAATGGCACAGATATTATTTTGTTATACCTCAAAAGTATCTCTTAAGGTCTCTTACGAAATAAATGGTTTATAATCAAGTGGTCTGACGTCATCAACAACTGTCTGCCGCCCGACATGTAATTTCCCCTGCGTCAATTATCAAAGCGACGTTTTGCGGTCTAGGACCTTCTGTCAAGATGTTTAATAATACATAATACCTTATTGTAACTCTTGATTCAGTGTATCATGAATTTACCAGTAACCTTTATTAATCTGTAAAAAAAGTAAAGTATCGACCTGTACATATCCCACTGCTGGGCAAAGGCCTCCTCTGTACAAAAGGTATCAGGGCATAGTCCACCACGCGACTCCACTCCGGATTGGCGGATTGGATCTATATATTTATATTATTTACTGGCACCCAGCTTGGCACGGGTGCAATTTATTATACATATAGACCTTCCTCTTAAATCACTCTATCTAGTAAAAAAACCGCATCAAGATCCGTTGCATAGTTTTAAAGATATAAGCATTCTTGGGGAGAGACAGACAGCGTGACGACTTTATTTTATATTATGTAGAAATTGTCACTTCAATAGAAGCCGTTAAAGTCGTGGACATCCGGGGCTGGAAACGATGTTAAAATTTAGGATGAACGTGGACGAGGTGAAAGCTCGCTTTACCAAGCTAACTACCGGATAATCAATTAACTGTTGACCGCCTGCATCCGGCTGCAACGGTGCTATGATGTGGGAAGAGATAAATGAACCGGATATCGTACCGTCTTATATGGCTATGACGGCAAATCTTGATGTATTTTGTGCGATATGTAATACCAGCGGAATAGTTTACGTTTAAATTTCTAGCGGATATGTAGAATGTGATATTTAATCGTGGAAGCTCTGGTTACTTCACTTACACAACGAAAGTTATGAGAGTAAATACTTTGACTTTACGCTGATCTTCTCTGAGGCTGTACTTCACCGGTTGATTTTATCTATTTAATATACAATATATTTGTTCGATCAAATACATCAGTAGATATTACTCTAGTCGTCAACTTTAACAGAGGCTGTACTACGATAAAACAGCTCGAGGACTGACACCAACAAATCTGTATCCCCTTATCTTTCGATCCGAGCCCGGAGGAATTTAACCCGAATGATTTCCGAGTCATTAACGCACTCCCGGCCGACCTAAGCAAGACAGACAACATCTGACTTAGATCCGTATCGTGCGAATCTTGCGGCTTACAGATTAACCGATCCCACTGTTGCACAGAATTGGAATTATCAACCGCGGACTCGAAGAAATCGTGCCATCTCTCCGTAATACAGGATTAGAGGGGCTCCAATCAAACTAAATAAACTCGTCTAATCGTGTTTCCATTTCGTATCTGAATCTGAGAGTTTCACGATCCAGGATTAGTCTGCATCTAGACAAGAGCGGAGTTATAGACTCGTTACCTTAAATGACTCTAACTAAAGCAGTGTGTTTTGGGATTAACGTCGTTTAGTTTTGCGTCAGTTGCTTGAGCGTAGGTTAATGAATTTAATTTAAACGGTCTACTAGTAACGCTAAATCCAATTACGTTTGGAGATCGAGTAAATATTATTCGAATAGAGAGAAATTACTTTATTTAAATGTTAATTACTTTAAAAACACGTCCGTTAACTTTTACTCGGAAATAATGATCTCTCGTGGTTGGTAGAAACGTTATCAATTTTATTTTCGAGAAAGAAAGAATATCTTTCACATTTCCGAATCAGATAAATTTTTTGAAACTCAAACAAAAACAGTTTATTGTCTTGCATAATACAAAGGGGTCTCATAAGGCTATTTATCTTGTAGGTACGTTATCACTGCACCGTTGCAGCTGGGCGTATTCCTTGGAAGCAATTAATTGTGCCGCCACCCTCCATTTATTATGTCATCTTGATCGGGTAAGTAGCAAGCGCACTCATTACGGGACCACTCTAAAGTTATTAAACAATTTCATACACTGGAAAATTACATGTATTACAACGAGCACGTCATTATGTACCAGCTAAAATTAATAGCAACCATCATTTTAATAGAATCTGTTATTCACTTTATTACGCTAGTAATAGTCAGCTTTTGCGGTGAACACCGAAAAAAAGAAATTCTTTTTAGGTTTTTGTCTACCTCGTCACGTTTACGGTATATTTCAACTTAATAGGTAATATATTATTTTAAGCACTGCTTCGGGCTCACAAAATTTGGTAATTTAACAATCCAATTAATATCGCCAAAAATTTAACAAAATATTCTCATAAGAATTTGACACGTGATTTAATTTTTGAAAATTAAAACAGTCAAAATTAATGAAATAATTTCTTTCAATTAAATGCTGAATTCACTTTTTGCTAATATTACTCTTCAGTGGAGATATCTACAGCTATGATTTGATGAGTAATTTACTGTCGTCAATTAGTTTTCTTTATGTTGTTGCTGGGACTTTACAGATTACTTATATAACCACTGGCCACCAAAACAAACAACAGACAGTATGGCCAGCCATAGCTGGCGTGATAGTCATAATTAGCAGCAGCTCCTGTTTTGTGATAGATTGTTGATATTTGTATTGTATGGACTTCATAAAGACATTCTTATTTAACGAAATATCGTTTTAACAACAAATTTGGTGACTCCGTGCCACAGTGGCTGAGTTACTGGCTTAAGTACTGTGGTTGTGGGTTCGATTCCCACGAGACTACTATTTGCGTGGCCCACAGTTAGTCATTCCATACCTGGGTATTTGTCTACGTGAAATTTATGTTTGTTAAAACGTCCCCACAACACAGGACAATTCTTATGGTTAAAGTCTAATGCTAAATAGTTTATACGATAATGTTTTTATACTATTCCTACCTCAAAGGCAATTTGGGATTCCTCTGGTGTTGCGTATGTTCATTTTTTTTATGAGAAAAGTTGTCAAACGAGCAGAAGGTTCACTTGATGTTAAGTGAATACCGCTTACCATGGACATCTGCCACACCCGAGGGTAACAGATGCGTTGACAACCTTTTGAAAATAGGGCTTTCATGGGTGACGATAGCGAATACTTCCATCATGTGACTCGTCAGTCCCGTTTTCCCCCCACTTCCATAAAACAAAACTCGTAAAAAAATGTAATGTACTCTAGATGCGGCCGTGTTAAATCTTGTTTCCTCCATCCCTAAAAATGCAACGCATTTAGTTTAATATTAAAAATTTAAATATATTTTTCTATTGTTTCTAAAAATATGAGAAATTTATGAAATGTAATAGGAGTGATTAATTCGGAAATCAATCATTACTACATATATCAGAAATCAAATCAGTTATGTTTAAAAATAACAGTTATGTATTGTTCAATTTAACGATTACTTGAAACTCATTAACTCTCAATAAACTAAATAAGCTGGTTAACAAGTACATCTTCCAAAGACGTTACAAGTCTTACTTTAATGAGCTCAGAAGGCAATGTTTGACTTGATGTTTATTCTTCGCGCCCTTCGACTCAGACTTACAATGGCAAACTCTACATCTACTGTGTTTACTGGCCATTTATTTCTTATAAACAGTCGATTGGACACAGCTTTCACACACTTCTCATATGTGACATATATTATGTAACGTAATATACTATAGTCTTTCCGTAAATTGTTGATCGTTTTTATTGATGCTTTCATTTAAATGATTTTATTGCGAATAAAAAATTCATTGATCTTCATTTATCATCATTTAACACTAGACATTTATTTCATTTAATACTTCTTTTACTTTTGAAGAATTTTCATTTATAAATTGACAGAAGACCGATGTCATGCCTATGTGAAGTATTCAAAACATCTTCATTTTGTTTACGAACTTAATAAAAGCGTGTTAGTTTATCATAAAATCCTAAAATTGCTACATAAAACTAGTTTTAAGGGTTTATCGCGGTGACCATGAATGCTGTAATGTCTTAAACATTTCGGAGTCAAAATAAACGAACAAACGACGAAGGCTACACATTACTAAATTAACTCACATTTAATAAATTAAAAGTGTTTGCGAAACTATAAAATATTAAGAACTAAAATTATTATCAAATTGATCCAACAGGACATTGTATGTGTTAGGAGAGCAAAGGCTGCGCAGAATTACATTCTACCCAAACGACAAAGCGATACGCTTTGTACGCCTGCGGGGCACGTCAACTGAATATGGCTGGAATCTATATGTCTAGTCTACTATCCTAAATTGGAGTGAAAGGATGCTACAGTGGGAATTTATTAAGATATGCCTGTATGTTTACTTATTAACCTGTTTTAAGTAAGCTATTTAAAACAAAGAGACAGACGATTACATGTAAAAACCAAATGCAAGGACTCACACACAAAAGGTTATTTATGAAAACGGCGAAAAAATCATGTCTGTTTTATGGGAGCCCCACTTAAATATTTTTATTTTGTTTTTTTTGTTGTTGTAGCAAAAATACATCATCTGTGAAAATTTCAACTGTGTAACTATCACGATTCATGAGATACAGCCTGGTAACAGACGGACAGACCGACAAACAGCCAAATCTGAATAATTGGGTCCCGTTTTACCCTTTGGGTACAGAACTGTAAAAATGAAGAAATGAAGTCATTATGAATTTTGTCAATGTCAAAAAATATGTTGACCGTTAAAATATGTAATATATAACATTAAATAAATATTTTAACGGTCTGGCAGTAACCGTTTTATTAACCTTCTAGAAAGACGTGGCTGCTTTGCTGACAAATAATTTTTTTACAAATTTTGACAAATAATATTTGCTGACATTAAGAATTTATGTAAGAGTAAAATATTTTTTAAATACTTCGTTTTTTTTTCCTTGAGTATCGCACTATCATGTTCCTTAAGCACATATCAAAGTATATGGTCGAAGATATACAATGAACAAATGGAAATAAAAGTTTAAAAAAGCGTTGGAAAAATTTTCCAGTAGTTCCCAAAAAAATATGTTATCTGCCTATCACATGCATGTTTATAGGTTACTTTTTATAAATTTTATTGCTATAAAATTGTATTAAGTGTTAAATAAAATCAACGATACATAATTGTATTTTACATAATACTAATGTTCTCTAGTAGAAATTCGTATAATATAATAAAAGCAAGTGTTACAGTATCAACCGTATCGCTTGCTTTTTTTTTTATTTTGTTTATATCAAAACCGGCCTAATTTTGATACCGTTCTCTGTAGCGCAAATACATCAAAACAAGTCTAATTTTTTTAAAGTATATAAATATATAATATACCTGTATAAATTCTTACAATTGATATACAGGATAATTTCCTACTGTATTCCTGATCCATAGCCAATAATCGTATATAGAAAAGTAATTACAGTAAATAGTTTTTTTTTTTATTATTATTATCACCATAAAGTACTATAACAAAATCATGACAAAGCGTTGAATGGGGCTGCCTAATCCCCTCCGGGAGGGGATTATTTCAGGAAATGGTCGCGCTTAGTGTCTTTGCAATGCGAAAACTGTCAAGGATCAGTTTGACCTCAGATTTTAAACAGCACGGTGAAGTGACATTCTACAAGTTTAAAATTAACTGAGCAAAATTGTACTGTTATTCGATTTTATGCTAAACTATTCATTTTAAGATTTATATGTTTAAACGTTATTTTTAATAAAATACGCACTGCTTAAAGGAAGGGAACTATATTAAAATCGTACTTGTTGTACTTGTTCGTTCGTTATTGTTGTATCGTACTTGTTGCATCGTCTTTACAACCGGAGTTGAAAATTTTCGCGGGCCGAATTAAACTTATTGCGCGGTAAAACTGTTTAGTTATCTTTTTGTTCCGATGCGGAGGTAACTCAGCAAGTTACGAAGTTAAGGAGCTTTATTCTGCGCCTGTTTATTAGGGCGTCAGGCAAAGATAATTAATGTGTGGAGCAAACTTCTCCCCTCGCGAAGTTTTCGTAGAAATTTTTGAATTAAATTCATCACGATACTTTCGTTTTATGACACTTGAAACTTACTTTTATCATAATATATAACAAAAAACAAAACAAAAGGGGACTGACATAGAATGATTTAGAATGGAAAGAATGCCTATAATTAAGGGATTCTAATGTACATTTCTAATTTACAGTTCTAATGTATAGTAAACATTGTCTTATACGAAACAATGGAGAGAAATTATTAACTTCACAATTTATTAACCTGGTCGGTATATTAGCAATATTCAAACAGAATAATAATTAACCATGCATCGAATCAAGTTAATAATTTAACAAACATATATTTCACTAATTTATGCCTATATTACACGATACCATGTTCATGATTTATATGTGTGCCATATTTTATTTGTTATTTCGTTAGTCTGATGTTATTTAAATACCGAAAAAAAAATATAAATATTGAAAGTAACGTGAGGTGAAATACGGTTTCATTTATGAACGAAATTACAGTCAGATATCGATACTTCCTTTATCTTAAATACACACACGTTTTACTCGTCACATCAAAAAACGTTAGAGCTACTTCTTGTGTTTGTATTTTAAAGAGGCTATTGATATTCGTCGGCGATGTTTATTTCACTGTAGGCATGGCTACGTCCGTTTATGTGAAAGCTTCCAATGTTTTCCGTTTCTTTTTCTACTTTCCCCCCAATGGCTCTTTAAAACAAAAGGTCTGGTTATTGTTGTCAGAAGTGTATTGAAAATAACTCTGGCTCTGTAATATGAGACAGTGATGCTCTAACGGCTGTCAGTTACAAGTTGTATTCAAATTCTTCTGATTTTTCCTTAAAATCTCTGTCTCCTGTTTGCTTCGTCAACGGCGTCATCGTTTCACTTTCTATTTTTTACCTATTAATACTTACTTTGTATTTACAAAAAAACATATTTAACAACCAATTTAGATTATTCCTTTCCATTTCTTGCTCGAGACAACAATAAGTGTGGATATTTTATAATGGGGTAAAGAAATTAAAATATAAAGCCAACGAAAGGAATATGACATTACGGTATAGTAAGCAACAACGTGGATGCCCCCGGCGCTCATCTAATGAGCATTTTACCGCTTACATTTAAGAAACGCGCAAATTTTCCTTCCTTCCTGTATTATTATATTCTATATCAACGAACCTTACATTTAGTTTATATATTGTTTTATTTAATATTGGGGTTCCGCACCCAAAGGGTAAAACGGAACCCTATTACTAAGACTTCACTGTTTTTCTGTCTGTATGTCTTCTTGTCTTCTTCGTTGATTAATGGCCTCTCTTAAAACACTAGGCTGTATCCCATGGACCATGATAGTTTTTGACAGTTCAAATTTTCACAGATGATGTATTTCTGTTGCGAACAAAAAATATTTAAGGGGCTCCCATACAACAAACGCGAGTCAGTTGCTATACCTATAGGTATAAATGAAACTAATTTTACGGATTTATCGCGTTTATTTTTAATTTTAATTCCCGACGTTTCGAACCCTTTACAGCGTTCATGGTCACGGGACAGACTGAGTCTGTCCCGTGACCATGAACGCTGTAAAGGGTTCGAAACGTCGGGAATTAAAATTAAAAATAAACGCGATAAATCCGTAAAATTAGTTTCATTTATAATGTGTAATCGCGTAAATACAAGAAATACCTATAGGTACTTAGCAATTAGTTTATTATAGACAATGGTACGGAAACCCTTCGTGCGCGAGTCAGGCTCGCACTTGACCGATTTTTTTGGAATGCGTAGAATTTAATCTCTGCATCCATTTAATGCTATTGAAGAATCACTTGAATTCGAATGTAAATCTTATTCACATGTACAATACTTCAATGCATAAACAGCTATTTACTTATTTATTCATTCAGTAAATAATTATTTTAATTTATCGTCAAGCTATTATTAGATTTCTAGAATAGTTTAACTATTAGAAACAAAGTAGTGTCTAAAACCAGAACTAATAATTTAAAAATGCGTTCTTGCGTTAGAAATCAATCTCACTTCATTTGATTCATTTTATTGTTCGGTGAATTAGCGACAACAATTCCTACTACGAACATTTAGGTCAAGCAATTCACTTGAATTAACCTAGCGTTAAGACTAACGGGTACATTTCCTTGACAAACAAACTAATGTATATGACCACATTTGATATGGAATGTAATGTGCTGGAGGTCAAGGCATTCTGGATATACTAGGAAATCAGGCGGCTCTAGACTTGCTTCTTGTGGTTTGTTTCAGTGCACTTAAGTTATCCAAAATATATTTCCGTCCATGTTTTTAATAAATGTAAAGGAGAATGACCAATTTTGGTACCCGTTTTTCTTTTGCGCCCGAATGAAATTAATATTATTATTATTGCTTTTTATTTTCGTCTTCGTTAGTCTAACAGAATTTTTGTTTTGAACCGGGGTTTTATTTTACAACAAAATGAAGTTTTGTTTCGTATTATCAACAAATCCGGAAACGCACCGGCAATTGACAGCTGTATACAAAGTAAACAGATGTAATACTAGATAATCGATTGTAAGTATAATATTGTATTTAATTATTATCGATAAATTACAATTATAAGCTTGTGTTAGGTGAAACAGCACAATAGACATATACGTTATCCAGTTACAGTTATTTATGTTATTTTTAAATCTACTCTGATACTTTATCACATTATTTATAAATCTACATAAGAAATCGATTTCGGAAACTCGATCGACGACAATCGACTTCAAGTCATGGTACCCAATATTATTAATTAATCTGTTTGTTATTTTTGTGAAGTAAATTGACTCAAAATGGCCACGGAAGGAGTCGAACGACAATAAAAAATTGACTCAAAATGGCCACGCAAGGAGTCGAACGACAATAAAAAATGTAACATAGAATACAACAAATAACAAACGCATCGCTTTGGATATGCGATGCGTAACGTGACGTACTAAATAACATATTATTACGGTTTTGGAATCAATCCTATACAGGTAAGAACATTCTAAGACTCTTTGAATGAGTATTGAAGTCAAAACGTTCTTTTAGTTGTGGATTAATTACTTCCAATAATATCAAGATCCGTATTTTATTATCATCTTATTGTTATATAATTTATAACAACTTTCCTTTTGTCATCTGTAATAAACTATATATTTTAATGTTATAGGCAAAACATACATAAATAACAATATTAACAATATACACTAAGAGGAATATTAATCTCTATAAATTGTGTATCTCTAAATAGTTACTTTTAGAAAAATGTTACACAAAAATTTTTCTTTTTTCAGATAAACATTGTTTCCTTTTGAAAAAGACATATTTATTAAAGTATTTAAGTGTTAAAGCCATAATTATTTAATAAGTAAAATATACAAATGAAACTTGGAATTTCATGCTAATATTATTTTGTTTGTTACATTTACACCATAAAAAATTAGATTACATTAGCACCTAATATAAAACAATATTTTTTCAGCTCTCTTTGGAAAGCATCAGTTGTAATTAATGTTTTGGAATAATCACAAAAGAAGTAAATACAATGAGTGAAAAAATGTTTCAACACTGCCTGGATTGGGACATGAGTCTATGTTGTGTTTTCATGTGAATTATTTTGCTAGCACAAAGCGTTTATTTGTACAAGAAAATATCAAGAAAGGACATTTTTAGGAGATTGATTCTGTGTCACTTATAAATTATTTTTTGCTTCCTAGATAATTCAGGGATGATCCCCTATAATGACCGCCTGAGATGGAAAAAATAATAATGTAGATACTTTATGAATATTCACCTCCACATTTGTGTAGCTTTTATAATTTGCTAAATTGTATCCAGTGTGTTAGTATATACTCTTCTTACAACACAAGTACCAAGTGGCACCACAGCATTGTGTATTTTTATTTCATTTTATAAGGGTTAAAAAACAGCAACAATATATGATATAAACAGAAAATCTGCTGCTACTATTATGTATTAGACTATTATGTTACAATTACTAAATACAAAAAAGAAACACTTAAAAATATATAATTATTTAAAAGTAAAGCTTAACTTATTTATTGTTGGAACCATTTGGTTTTATGTATTTATTTATTTAGTGTAAAAATTACACAATATATTTAAGCAATTTATGATTGTATGTTGTGATGGCTGTATTGTGATATGTCTTGAATATTTGGCTATATTTTATATGTTATCTTCACATTGTGATAAAATATTTACAGCTTATTGCTATGCTTTAATAGGCTAATATTTTTAATTAATTGCTTGTTAATATTTGTTATAACTCTGTTCTGACTGAGCTACAGATCATTATTGTGACTATAGCTTCTGTTTTTGCTTCCACATAGGTCTGCCAAATCAGGAAGTAAACTAGTGACCATACCTGCGGCCGATTGAAATAAATAATTGTTGACTAGGAAAGGGCCTTAATTACTTCCCCAACATTCCCATGTATATGAGTGAAATAATTTTTTGGCGATTTTTATTTTTGCCTTTTGTTTTACTGATAACCTTATTAATTTGCCTAGAAGAAATTGCTACCTTTGCAATAAAGCCGCCTGTATGTACACTTTATTTTCTATGTGTTCCCTTGAGTGCAATTACGTGCATTCTATTCTACTCAATTCTCAAAGGCATTTAAGGTTCGCAAAAAAGTAAGTGTCTACTTCCTATAGTCTATGACTCAGTCCCTTCTTGCCCCCGCGTATAAAGGGTATAACAATAAGGGGATAACAATAAAATAGAATGACGAATACGGCATTTAATACTAAATAGTTTACATCAGTTAAACTGAAAACATGAACCTTAAATATTGGACCTAGAAACTGCTTACATTGGTTTTGAGGTTATGTTACATTTTTAAAAATAACTTTAAAAACCAGGTGTTAAATTAAAAAATAATAAATAGGGTGAGTTAAGGAATATTTATAAAGCCTTTATAAGAAGTTTGGTTTGGATGCAATTCTAGACGGCGCTCCATACATTTTTAAACATTCTCCTTTACGTAGTTTTTTTGCTAGCAATTTTAGCCCAAATTATATAGCAATGGAGCTTATGTACGAGTATGTATGTATAGCACCAGCTCAAGGAGTCATTTAGAAACCGCTCATACACAAAATCGTAAATTCTTCTACTAAAGAAGCGTAATATTTATTTTTACCTTACTTTAACACCTCTAAAAACTATTTTGAACCTAAAATGCACAGGCCCTTAATATTACAATTACAGGCTGCTAACATCTAAATGTTACTAAAGAACTAGACAACTCTTCTAATAATCCTCAAAAGAGGTCTGTGCTTTTCAATGTTAGAATGAATTTAACTTTACTCGGCTTTTGATTTAAGCAATGACTTATCACTCTCTGATTCATCTTAAAGAAATAACATCTATTCAATCTAAAATTCCTTTAATATCCTTTACTCATAATTAAACTTAGCTTATTACTATTAAATTTCCACTAAGATTATACAGCGTGTCGTTACCATCGCGACAATAAATGAACACACGTCTAACGCTACTTGGCAATAATCATAAAAAATATTAACGTTAAACAAAATCCATAATTAAAAAAAACATATTTTTCAAACAAACTAATTAAGTAAAAAAGAAACATAATTTGTAACATCCTATACAACTCGTGCCACAGCGTCGCATTACAAGCCTCTCCTTCTAACAATATATTTTGTCTCTTTTAAATTCATTCAACCAATTCATATGCTTTGTGACCTTTACAAATGAACTTTACGTTATAGTTTTATACGTAAGGCTGTTCTAAAATTGTTTGTTTTGCAAAATTTAATAACTCTGTAAATATTGATGTTTGAAGAGTGTAAATGTTTAATACAATTTTAAAAATTTATCCTCTATATGTATGTTCTATTTATTGTCGCGGTGGTAACGACACGCTGTATAAGCTTATTTAAATACCATTTCATTTTTTTTTTCAATTACCAAAGAAAGAACATAAAAATTAATAAGAACCCCTTTTAGAATTATTAATTTCAAAGTGTCAACAAATAACCGTAGTTTTTATGATGAGCAATTATATTATCGTAACGTAAAATTTGAACTAACACAAAAAAAACCATTTAAATAGTAAATGTAAGCAATTCTGTGATGTAAATGTGTATGAGTATTATTTATTATGATGTGTATTATTTATTATGAAGTATGAAAATAGTACCAGTTTTGATTAATTGGATACAATAAATAAATCATAATGTCATTATATGTAAAACGTTCTATGAGTCGTAGTACAGAAAACTATTGCAAACGCTTTCGTAAAAGCTACTAAATGGTAGATAGAATAACATTTACTGCTGTAAATATATTGCTATGTGAGTACTATTTCCTAATTTACACTGTTAAGATATCCAGTGTGAAAGAGAGTGAGGCAGATACTTCACTTCATATAATAAAAGTAAAACATACTTTTCACGAGCAACATAAAGTTGCTTTCAAACCTGATTTTTTCTGTATGAAAGTTTTATTTATATAAAAGAAGAAAAGAGAAATCAAACTATATTAAAATTACAAATAAATTCTGTCCACATCTAATATATTGTGAAAGTATCTTTATTCCCTAAAGCATAACCCGCATTGCAGTGTATCTTGAATTTTTTTCGTCTTTCATAATATTTATCTGCTCTCTTATACTGCTCACTTATAGTGCTCTTACGTCTTTAAATTCATTTTATTTTAATATGAAATTTGCATTATTTCGTTTAACATGGAATGTTTTATAACTCATACACCGCGGAAATGTATCCCATAATACAACCTAACGCCATACGCATACTTATGTACTTATGAGCTAAATATAACATAGTCTAAAATTCTGTTGGTATTTTTTTAAAACGGCGTAATACGTCTAATCATTTAATCATCAAATTATATCGTATTTATAAAAAAAGGAACAAAAAGAGATAAAAGTTTTTCGAATTAACATAACAATTTGACCTAAATTTGCTCCGAAATGCTTAGAGGCGATTTAAAACTTACGAAGAAATTCATTTTTCTTTGTCTTCAATAATTATTTCTTGGAATATGAAGAGCGCGCTTTTACTCGTAATGTTAAGGTAGAGCTTTGTGCTAAGGTTGTGATTGAATGGTTGTGACATGTGAATCATGTTGTAAGCGGTTTTAGCTATATTTTTTAAGACCAGCCGCCTACCTGATGTCAAGCTTCCTTGCGAAACACACGCCAACAACAATTATCTGTGCGTCACACAAATACTTGTCTCTTTTAAGAAACCACGACGCCCGACGCCGACGCCAATAGCTTAGGAACGGCGTCACCGAGTCATCAATGTTATTATACGTATCCATTCGTGTATGTTGGTAAAGGATATGGCTGTTTAATAACAGATCATATAAAATCAATGGGCAGTGGCACTTACACCCAGATGAAGCTCTTGCTCAGTTGGAATCCATATGAAATCTTCTTCTTCTTTTTTACGTGTCGATGACAAATCATATCTTTCCAGCCCAAAACTTAGCCACTTCGACAGCACAATTTGTGGCATCCATCAGATCCTGCTGCGAACAGGTGAAAGGGGACCGGACCGTCGTGTGGTGTACCCATGCTGAGACTGCCACCGGATAACAGAGGTGACGTGTGGAGTTCCACAGGGGTCGGTGCTAGGGCCACTCCTGTGGACCGTAGGGTATGATTGGGTGCTACGTGGTGCCTACCTCAGGGTTGTCGAGGTAACGTGTTATGCTGACGACACCCTTATCACCGCCCGTGGCACCAATTTTCGCCACTCCCCTATTCTTGCCACAGCGTGAGTGACACACGTAGTGGGACCCATTGGGCGACTGGGGCTAGAAGTGGCGTTTAATAAATCCGAAGCCCTGTGTTTCTATGGGCCTTGGAAGGCGCCAACAGCGGACGCTCACATAATAGTGTGCGGCGTCCGTGTCGACGTCAAGCCGACAATGAGGTATCTCGGCCTAGTCCTGGATCGCCGATTGAATTTCGTTC
Organism: Iphiclides podalirius; assembly: GCA_933534255.1. NCBI lineage: Eukaryota > Metazoa > Arthropoda > Insecta > Lepidoptera > Papilionidae > Iphiclides > Iphiclides podalirius. Next base: position 7,971,025 of record OW152824.1, on the reverse strand, counting down.
CCCACTTCGAGCGCCTAGATCCAAAAGTGGCAAGAACAGCGGCAGCCTAAGAACAATAGAGGCCATACGTCCGGTACTCAGTCGGAGGCTGGACAGGCGTCACGGCACCCTCACCTACCGGGTGACGCAGGTTCTCTCGGGACATGGCTGTTTCGGGAGGTACCTGTACCACTTGGCGGGGAGGGGGCGGTATGTGCCGAGGAGACGGCAGAGTACTGGAGGAGAGACACTGGAGGAGTGCCCAGCCTCGCGGGAGCAGTGCCGAGAGCTGAGGACTATCATGGGGCACGATCTCTCGCTACATGCCATGATCCGCGCTATGGTGGACAGCGAGAGGTCGTGGAATGCTGTCCTTGCATTCTGGCGAGGTCATAATCACTCGGAAGGAGGTCGCGCAGAGAGAAAGGGAGGCATTTGCCACCCTGGAAAATTATCCGCCGGCGACCGGGGCGCAGGATAGCGCGCCACCTTCCACCCTGATAGCAAGCCCCGAGTGCTTGTGCCGTACTCACTGCCGTGTTCATTGCACCGACATGGCACCATTTGGCTGGACGGGTTTGCCCTAACACCTTGGAGAGTAGGCCAGCGAAGGCCAGTCGCGCCGGGGTTCGAGGAAGATTGCGTTTTCGTGTTCCCGTGTCCCTGGCAAAGCGACAGCGCAGATGCAACGTGGGTGTTTTAATGGGTACCTCGTAACTCCCACATACCCCTGCTGCCTACCCACAAGGCGGGGGGGAATCCATAAAGGATTTTTCCCACAAAAAAAAATTAAAAAAAAAAATAAAGCTTGAGTGAGTTCTTGTTGTAGAATTGGCCTAAACTGTTGAGAGCTGCGGTGAGATTGTTCTCAATTTCGTCAAAACTGGTCGATTGGGACGTAAGCGCAAGATCATCCGCGTAAAGGAAGCGGGAGGTATTTGGACTCGATGGTTGGTCGTTGGTGTATATGTTGAACAACATTGGGGCCAGTACGCTACCCTGGGGAGACCATTTTTTTGTACCCTCCAATGGCTAACATCCTTGAGAAGGAGAACCTGGAAATGACGATTATGGAGGAGCTCTCGGAGGATATTGACAAAATTAATGTCTGCGGTCATAGTCTCCACCTTCCACTATAGTCGCCTCAGATTAACTGTGTAGGCTGTAGGCTGCCGAGAGGTTGTGGCGCTCACAGCGCCTGTCACTCTTCCCCTCTCAAAGCCATCCTCAATGTGTTGCGTGAGCTTAAGTACCTGGTTGCAACATGACTTGCTGGGTCTGAAACCTGCCTGCTCTGGAATCAATCTTAGGTCTATGAGGCTTATAAGGCGAGTTAGTAGAAGCCGTTCAAGTTTTCAAAAAAGTTTGTATGTATGGCACAGTAATGCAATAGGCCTAAAGTTTTTGATCTTAGATAAAAACTCTTCCCCGGCAAATGATATTTCCTTTGAAAAAGGGTCTTTGTTTTACATTGCCTCGTACGCTTTGAGCAGTTCGACAGAGTTGCTTGACAACCCTGGGTTATAAGATGTACTACAACCCCGTGGGATATTCTTGCGTGAAGTTTTAGACACAAGGTCAACAAATTTGTCATATCTCTTAGGGGTTGGGGGAACATTCAGGAGGGCGTCGTGGATTTCCTTCGCAAACTGCTCCCATTTAGCCTTCGCGTAATTAAATCGACGTTTGTGTGGAACTTGTAAGGACTGAACAACTGGTATTATATCGCACATGATAGGCCTGTGCTGGGTGCGAAGAACCGGCGCGCACACGGTCTTAATGCACTGGGAGCTTATGTAGAACTAACAAGAACCTGTTCTGGGTTATATCCTCGCTTCCATCGGCCACTGTTGAAGGACGCCGGTTGTTTAGGTCCAGAACCAGGTCGTTCGTTTCAGCCCATGTCTCAAGTGCCTGACCGCTCTCATCCAAGTCTTTGTAGCCCCAATGTGGGTTATAACTGTTGAAGTCGCCGATTATAATTCTATTGTGCTGGTCATTTGTTAAGCTCTCAAGATGATCGAGTTTAAAAGGTGTACCGGATGGTTTGTATACGGATGTTACGGAGCAGTGATCGAGGTATAAGGTGATGATCTCAATGTCGTTCAGGGTCGGACACTTTGTCGATTTAACAGTCACTCCGGGAGTAACAAATACTGCGTTATCGTATTTCGGGTGGTAAGTCTCGGAAATGAGGGTGATTCAAGGTACGTGTGGTCGACTTTGCGTTTCATCTCGGTGGGTTTCTTGTACACAGAGAACATCGCAGTGCGTTGTACGACATAATTCTGACAGCAGTTCTGACTTGTCGTCAGAGAATCCTTCGATGTTAATCGAGATTATGCGCAGAGCCGGCTTGAGCGCTGAACTGTCATGTGGATGATTAGGATTTGCCATCGTGGTGAAAGAATTGGCCAGTCCGCTTGGGAACCCGCTAACTGTTAACCAGGGTGCGCCGGACGTACGGGTTCTATATGTACATCACTCATGAAGGCTCCTTTCGTGCACCACTGTGAAATAAAATTATTCCAAGGCCATTTATATATTATACTTAAACATAAATAATAAGTATGTATGTATTTCTAGGTGCAAGAAACAAATGTCATCAAATATCATTGTCTGAAAGCTTTTATCCGTTTGGGCACAATTTTGGAGTAAGGCCAAACAGATATTACAAAATAAGCTTTTACGATAACGATTGCAAGCTATAACCTCGCCGTAACCTGAATGCAACGATCTGAGAAACTATGCAGTCATTAAAAAATGTACCTAACGATTTTACGTGTAAGTAGTAAATATTGTATTAAGGGGTTTCTAAATGTTATATTTTTCAACGTTTATATGCATGAGATGTACGAATCTAACCGACACAGTTAGGAGAAATATTATGAATTTCTAATTACTATTTGTTCAAACACTCGGAGCTGTCATATATTCAATCCTTCTGCTTCAATCACACATGACCGATTATAATCCGTCGGTATTACAGTAATCTATAGCAACAAAACAAAAAGAAAGGTTTTTTTAAATATTCTAGACATTCTTTTAAGAAATGGGTAGGAAAAGGGACGGAAAACTTTAACATTTTTCGCTTAGTATTTCCAATGTTTTGCAATGATTTCTTTTCTTTTTTCATATAAATTTCCATCGACAACTTTTTAGAAAATTTGAAGAGTATCTAAAGCAAAACAAAAACCCGGGCTTTCATGTAAATGACACAAAACAAACCATGGTCCGTTCCGAGTAGTAAAGAGCCCCGATGAGAATTCTCGCATCAATAGCTACTACGAATTCGGCGTGCGTTCTTTTCACTATGAAAACTATTTCACTGGTCAAAAGAATTTCATTTTAACAAAAAAATGTTTAACAATGAGACAACTTTTGTTGTTTAAAATTGCAACACGACTTTTAATTTACCTTAAATTGTTGGCAGCGTTTTGTGAATTAGTACATTACTACACCGAAATTCTAAAAGTTATGTATATTAATAATATTTTTGTGTTCGTCTTCTATTTTTCAGTCAATACTCATAAAATTTTTTGTTCAATTTAAAGTTTTTACACTTGTATCATCACTACCGTGAAACTTTCCGACAATATTATATTTTAGTGTACAATTGTTTCAAGTGCACTGGTAAATTTGAAAAAATTCTTGACCGATTACATTTATTTAAATATGCAGAAAGACATGTTCTAATCTTAAGATTAGATACATGTAGCATCTCAAACATCGAGTTCATCGGCTTCACACTTTACCACCACCACCTTCGGGTATGAAAATTTACGCTCTGTTTCATACAGAGTCAGTAGTAGTTCCGTCTAGGTGAGACGATTTGTCAACCACATCAATGATGGCAGTGTCAATGTGGTCTCCGCGGACTTCATGTCATGTACTGGCCGCCTTTCCACTACTCTACCCTAAACAACGTCATCAACAGAGCGCTTGTTTCCACCTTTTTCTTTTATTTGGTTTGATCGCTTGATACTTCTTGCGGAGACATTTTTTCTTTTCTTGGATTCCCAAGTAGTACACAGAAAATAATATTAGACCCATAAGTTTGCAACGTTTTAAGGTTAGCTAATATGCACTAAATTGATGATTAAATAAGAAATATAGATGAAGAAGACTTTAATTCGTGACATTATTCTCAACGTGTAGCATCTGTGTGAACGTACGTGTTGGGCGTAGTGTAATAAAAGTTACGTAAGAGCAAACAGTACAGTTTACAGAGCATGTACTTCCAGCGCTTCACACTGCACGGAGATTTTATTGCTCCTTGCTCTACCGTCTACTGCTATACAGCTTTCTACCGAATACCGAGATTTGCGTTTAACTTAAACACCAGTTATAGTGTTGGCTTGAAAGCCATTTGAATAAACTCACTCGGTCTTAATACTTATATTGCAGAAAATTATATGTTTATCTTCAATTTGAAATAGTAATTAAATATTTCTAAAGATATTATTAAGGGGGGAGTAATAATTTGTTTTAAACAAACTGAGAGAGGTTCAGCTGCTTTCAACACAAATACTTTCAACATATCACATTGTATGGAATCAACCGATTACGATATTAATCCATGTCATCATAATGTCAATACACATTTTTGCACACTGTAGTCAGGCCATGGATCTGTGTATATTAAAAAAAAATGTAATTTTTTTTTCCAAAAAAAAATAGTGAAACACTATGTATTGGGGCAAGTATTATTTTTCTATTAAATAATATTTTGCTACGGTTGGTGGTTTACATGACATGTGCAATTATAATGCTAACTTCAACAACCCGCGTGAAACTACTAATTTATTTGCAAATTGTAATTATGAAAGGCAAGGAAAAACTTTATAAACAGACAGCGGCATTTATTATCTAGTTTAGTTTTTATATTATATAAGTAGTTTTTTTTAAGTAAGCATACTTTATTTGTAATATAGTTACATATAAATTAATTTTATCACCTATTTAATTTTAATTAGGTTAGATTATCATAATTTTGTAGCATATGTACGATATGTGTAAATGTTTGTTTTGATAAATTCTTGGATTGTTCTATAAATTAAAATGTATAGCCAACATCCAATAATAATATGTACGATATGTGTAAATGTTTGTTTTGATAAATTCTTGGATTGTTCTATAAATAAAAATGTATAGCCAACATCCAATAATAAGTTCACAATTCACATAGACGACAATATGTATGGTATTAAGCTTAGTTAAGTTTCAGCACGGTATTTGTGGCTACGGTGGCGCAGTCGTTGGTGAGGGCTGCCATTGACAGGTAATCGATTCGGTCCGCTAGTTTATTTGGCTATCGGTCCAACTTTAAACTCATTCATATTTGAACATTGATAATAATTTTAAACCAATTTATTACAAAGTTTTGACAATCAAGTTGTTTTGAACTTCGAATGAGGAAATCATAGTTTTATCCCGGAACAAAAGTATCCTTTTATGTCTCAACCGTCGTTTCAAAGGGGTTGAACATGAAATATTTCATATTCATATTTTTTTTCAGTAAAAGTTATTTAATAATACTTTTTTGTATATTGGTTGCAATTCTGATTAATAATTTAAATTATTCATAGATAAATTTTTGTAAATGACAAATTAATCAATATTTAATGAACGTAGCATTGCTCTAAGCAAAATTATAAGACCGACATTCGAGCTTCGAATAGAAGTAGCTTGACATTGAGTATTTTTAAAACATCATAGAAAAAATAAAGAGATAATTAGATTTAATTTTTTACGTGTACATTTTAAAGAATATGTTCTTCTAATGCTAAAAGTCATTTTTATAGCAAATTAATTGAGTTATATAGGTAAAAATACTCATTCTACCGACTACATTTGCTATAAAAAAAATTCTTATTTAAAGTAAAGTAACAGCCTATACATGTCCCACTGCTGGGCACTGGGCAAAGGCCTCCTTTATACAGAGGGTATCAGGGCATATTCCACCACGCGGCCCCACTGCGGATTGGCGGACTTCACATATGCAGGTTTCCTCACGATATTTTCCTTCACCGCGGAGCATGTGATAAGTCAGCACTTAAAGTTAAAAACTTCATTGGTGCTGGCACCGGGGATCGAACTCAGGTTGCTCGAGTATATTGAATTAAAGGCGAGCGCCCGGACACTGAGCTATCACGGCACATTTCTTATTTATTAAACGTTAAATTTTTCTCTGATAACTATTTTAATAATGACCTTGATTAGTAGATAAAAAAGGAATCTCCAGACTTGTCAGTAGTGCTACAAATTTTAAAATTCGAAAAAAATATGGATATTTGAAAACACATATTCCGTTATCTTGTTTGTTCTCAGAAATTTCCTATTAACATTATTATTTTCTCTGATAACTATTTAGACAACTAAATTTTCTATCATTATCAGTAATTATAATGTTTGTACTAAAACATCGTGGTTTGAAGATGCAGGTTTTAAACGAAAAAGCGCATGCGAGGTGTAAACTGTCAAGAAATGTGCAATAGCCAATAAAAAGATTAAAATCTATACTAGTGTAGGTATAACATTAAGAAAATAAGTATGATTAAAGTAATAAATTAATCAATGCAATCAGGATATTTATTCAATAAGAAATAATTAACAAGGTTAAGTTATTAATAGTGACCCTTGTCACCCAATCGAAAACTATTACGGGTTAGACACGGGGTCTCCGAAGTTTGTTTTGAATCGGTTGATTGGTTCCAGTTTGAAGTGTTTGAACCTGTCCAGATTAATTTTACCTAAGTTCATTTATAAAATGAAAAAATGAAGTTTTCAGCAAAATTATTTTAAATGTTTCTAACGGAAATTAAATGTCATATTTTTCGTAATTTGAAAAATGCTATTTATATCCCTACTAATATTATAACTGTGAATGTAATTTTGTTTATTAATTTCACTCATTATCACACCAAAACTACCCAACCAATTATCATGAAACTTTGTACACATATTCTTAGAGGACATTAGTATGAAAAGGACATAGAATACTTTTCATTAAAAAGAGATATTTATTTAAGGCTTCACAACGCAGGCGAAAAGCTAGTAATAAATAAAATAAATTAACACTATGTTCGTCTCGCAGTTTGTGTGTATGTTATCCAGTAGCGGGATTCGAACGCACGGTCGAGGCACGTTCACTAACCACTACGCCAATTGGGTCGTAAAAATTAATGTTTATTTGTTTAATATCTAATCGGTAATCGGCTGCGTGATACGTGGATTCAGTACACAATGTATATTTGCTGTGCTGTAGCGCAAGATTGAACTACAGAATGTTCAGGTTCAATATGTACACTTAGTGTTGTCCGGTGAAAGTTCACCCCATTCTCGAAAGGGTCGCTAACGTAGCGTATTGCGGGTATCGTTTGGAAAATTTGGTCTTTTGGTTTGTTTGGTAATTTTTAATGTATTATTCATTAATGTGTAATACTTCACAAAGCCGATTAATCCCAGTTTTATTTGGGGCTTGAGAAATGGACGGATAACCTGTATTTCTAGAATATCAGGTATATGTTTATGGCAATATATGATTTGAGGAGAACGTAATAATTTCTTTTAAAAAAAGTTATCCTCGCTTTTAATTCGCTGCTATCAACAATTTGAAGTTGATTTTCTATTGCCAAACTAGTAGTATGACTTGTAGTAAAAACTTAACCAATAACTTAGCCGATCACATTGATTACATGTCAACAACAGCCCCGCTAAATACCAATGAACGCCGTCGGTCTAGACTCTCATAATAGTATAAGAAATAAACTTTAAATTTTCCATGTTCTTCATAGAGATAGTATAATTAAAATTATACTATCTCAATGAAGAAATATTCATAAATGTATAATGTTTTAAAAAAAAGCGAACCGTCGCGGGATGCCTGGTAGATTCGAAATTATGTTGTGCAAATAATATACATAAAGGATAGTTTATGTAAAGAAATAAATATGGCATAGTAAAAATTAAATATTCAAACTTTTTAAACAAAAAATAGTTTTTGAAGATTAATTTTTATTTTCACTGCTAGTCTCTACACTCGAGACGACACTTTAAATTGTAAATTCGGCCGCATAGCTTAGTTGATAAAGCGTCTGTGCGCGAAACCAGAATACGCAGGTTCGAATCCCGCAAAGCCGGAAGTTTTTGTTCATTTATCTACAAAAATTCACAATTTAAAAAGCTGGTGGTACATTTAATACTATTTTATATTAATTAAATTATACCAATTGTCCCTTGATCATGACCATACCGTATTAGATGTGTCATACTATCCTACATCGTGGCCGCGCAAGCCAACAGTCGGTCAGACCCGCATAAGATGTTTCAGTACTTGATAGTGATAGATGATGTTTAGATAGATAAAAATTCGGATTCGTGCTCTTAGTATGTTGTTGTTTTGTTTTGTTTTCATTTTTCCTAAAAGTCCTCGTCTGGGACGAGACTGTATAAGATCGATCTTAGCAAAATTTTAATAAATATTTCAATCCATTCTAATCTTGATATAAATTATATCTACTGGCCCTGTAGACATTTTCTTTGAACTATGTTGTCGCCAATGAATAGAAAATTAATAATAATAATTATTATTATTATTTTTATTTATAAACCCAACCAGACGAGAAAACAAATGAATATCCCCCCAATAATAATAATAATAATAATCTTTATTTGTAATCAAAAACACATCTGCACATTACAATAATAAAATAAAAATAGGTATTATACAAACAAAATAAAATATTAAAAAGTGACAGATATGTTAGGACTACAATACAAATGTTTGATTATTATTACAGATATATTAGGACTACGATACAAATTATCACCTGAATTCGTTACAAAGACGCTGCAGGCTCGTTAAGATGGTTGAAGTCTACCATTCATGGAATTTCTCGACTTTACTTTATTCATCTGCAGGCAAAATGTCGGGTGCAAAAATTAACTGAACTTATCTTACCATACCTAAGAGAAATGTATAGAAAATGTCCAATATATTTCTTTTGTTATAAATCTGTTTTGACTCTAAGCCGGAAACTTCAAAATTTATTTAAAATTGTAATATTCATCACATATTCCCATGTTTATTCGACACCGTTTTAAGTTATTCCAATGTCGTTCCTCGTATTGTGTGAGCAACGTTGCGTGATTACCTTTAAGAAATCGACTACTACCTTTGAACATACAAAATGCATTCTATAGAAGATAGTATCGAATCGCAAACAGCGATCGTCTTGACTTCTCATAAGCGGAGATTAAATCGCACGATAAAATATGTGGCATCATGGCAGCGCCAGCGGATAACAATTTTCTATATACTTTGATATTATTCAAATGCTCGGTTCTTAAATATAGGTATGAAATTTCTGCTTTAAATAAATTCCATGATATTTTATACTACATGTATGTTTTTTCACACTTATGCTAACGTGACAAACACTTGCCGTCCTCTTTTTTCTCGTTGCTTTAATTACGCTGTCCTTTTTATACCTGTGCTGTCAACCTCTTTGGTAATAGGAACACTTTCAACCGGTGATTTTGTATTCGTATAACAAACCTATAGTATAAAATATCATTGAATAAATTTATATATTTAAATAATGGATACAAGGCAGATCCTAAATTCTTACTGTACTTTTTATGATGTGCTATATATGATGAATGAACATAAATTTTCCTATTTAACAGAACTGAGAAAACCAAATCATGTAAAGAGTAACAAATTTACTAATCAAGGATGGGTAAATTAGTTAATTTAAATGAAAGTTCCCTTACTATTTTAAGCACTCTCCGCAGAACGCGAGAGAGAAAATTTATGATAAGAACGAAGTAATTGATACGACGCTACAATAATTGCAACCCTACACTACAATGCTCTGATGTAACAAACACAGCAAGTTCAACTAAAACTTAATTTAACTACATCGCCCCGCAGCAGCCACTGAAAACTTCCAAGCTATGTATGTTGTTGGTAAATTGAAAATGGATGAATCAAACATTTGAAATGTAGAATAAATTGGGAGTAACATGTTAATGGAATAATCGCATATATTTGTCACTTTGAATACTTAATAACGGGAATGCAAAATTTCTTCAATCTCAATTTCTTCAAAATGAAATTAAAAATTTGTGTACATTTCTTTACAACTCTAAATAAGAATTATTTAAATTACAAAAATACGGGATTGTGTTCAAGAAGGTAAGATTTTGTTCTGTGGTGTTCTGTATACCTACTTCATATTCGTAAACATGTATTCTGTTGTTGCAGTGCTTTGAATTTTTTTTATTGTCATTCGATTTTACCCTTCAACTCTTGACCGCTGAGAAGCTGATAATTAAATTTTACATTGATTCATCAGTTTCTCATTACATTACCAATGAACGAACGCATTGCGGCCTAAAAACTCATCAGACAGAATAAAATAATAACCTTCGGTGCCGGAGTAATATCATCTCGGTACAATGTGCGGGGCAGGATACTCATTAGAAAAACGCCGCAGGCGTGCGTTCCCCGCACTATCATACATTATACCATGATACGAGTAAATAACAAAGCAGCAGTCGTAATAATTTCGGCCTCACGTGATAAAAACATTTTTATTTTTGGAAATTGCCAATTTAATATTTCTTGTACTATACACGTATTTAATAAACGATAAAAATAATAATATAAGTAGCAATTAGTTAACAACACATTACGTTAGTGATAGTGATAATGAGGAAATAAATCAATAATTACAGAATTGTATAACTATGTAGGTATTTAAGCTTGAATATTAGTTATCTTTTTTGAAATATATTTCATTGAAAAACATTTAGAAAGTACACATTATAAAAGAGAATACGGGCTTAAGCAAAGGGCAAGTGCACCACGCGACCCCGCGAATGTGGATTGGCTGACTACACAAGTCGTCGAAATATTTTTTTTTGTAATTATTTTGAAAATGTGCAGATTTCCTCACGACGTTTTCCTTTAAAGCTGCGAACGTGATAAGTCAGCACTTAAAATTAACAATTTAATTGGTGCCGGACTGGGGAGTGAACTTGGTTGTTCGAGTTTATTGAATTAAAAGCGAGTGCCCGGACAATGAGCTATCACGGCTATAATATAATACGGGCTTAATCTGATTTAATTTTTTTCCAGTTTTAACTGCTACATTGACAATTATATAAGCAGTTCAATTATTAATTGCGTTAAATAAAGTGATGAGAAAGATATAGCAAGATCAAGAAGGTCAGAAGTCAAAATCCCACACCTGTGTTCTAAGGCCCTCGTGTCCTTACTTTCGTTTTGAATTTATTTTTGAAATTAGAGTATTTCCTAAATTTTGAGGAATCAGAAATATTTCAAGTATCGTTTAATTCAAAACATATCTAGTTGTGTATGAAATTTTGTTTTTTATTGGTTCAAACGTTGTCAAAGTATGTCACTCGTCGTCTGTCAAATTAAACATTTAAAACTCGACATACCTATATCGATATATTACTAGGCTAGACCTCAAAAAAAAAAATCTTTTTTACACTTAAAGACTATGTTACATATAATAATAAAGATAACTTTTGGATGGATAAAATAATGTTAAAACTAAGGTAATACCATATTATACAATAAAATACATACCAAGTCAGGAGTACAAAAAATGTAAAAACTTTCAAACCCTTCTAACGAGTAATGTCGAAAATATTAAACAAGACATCTTCCATTACAGATCGTACATTTTTGAGCCAGGTATTGAGAATATTTGTCTTAACTTTCTTAAGTCGTTTTAGATTTGCCGGATAAAATATTTAGGAAATTCGTACATAGTGTACGATCACCAAAGAAAGAAAACATTGGTATCCTTTGAGACATACCTTGACGGTTATTTATTACAAAGAGGTTATTTATCATCGAACTTTAAGGACGCTCAAATAAAAAACGAAGTTATTTTACAAAGGCTTTTTGGTCTGCACATTTTAATATGATTTGTTGATAAAATGTTAATTTTACCTTGCTAAAAGTAACCAGATCAATATTTTAGACAGAACATAGACACGCAAAATAATAATAGCCATTAATCATTGTACGGCACATACTAAGAATACGTAAAAAATGTTCCCAGCACAAAGTATTTTAATTAAAGCAATTAGCTCCGTTGTTAATAAACAATAACCTTTTCTAATTTAATTATTCACTTAAAAACGAAAGGATTAAAATCATGAACTTTTTTCATAAAATTAAAAAATAATATGTCTTACTCTAATTCGGTAGTGTCCCAAAAACACCTTAATGTTCATTCCCCTTTATGATTGTGAAAAGTCGAGATTAATAACTTTATAATCAAAATTATTACTAAGTATACTATTAGGGAAGATAATAAATAGATTTTGCACATATACATAAGTAACAAATAGACATGTTGTTTTACAAAGAGAAACCACTTAAGTGGAGTAGTTTTGCCTCTGAATCAGTTCGGGTAAGCGCTGGCTAAAGCTGAATTCTGACAAACGTATTTATTTCGAGTCCAGTTCGGCCCATCTGGGTAAACCCTCGTTAAAACTTAAGGTTGCTATGAAAGTAGTAGAAGGTATTTTAATATTTAAATTCAGATAATAGGTACTAAAACATTAAATTAGAATTACGTTTCCAAAATATTATACTACAAAGCGGCAACAACTAATAAACGACAACGAGACAAAGCATTAAGTGTGCAAAAGAGATTTTCATAATATCTTTTATTTTAATGTTTACACTTTTAGTTTTTGTTTAATTTTACATTTCAGTTTATCACTACATAGTATAAAACAAAGTCGTCCCACTGTCTGTCTGTTCCTATTATATGCTTAGAGCTTTAAAGCTACGCAACGGATGTTGATGCGGTTTTCTTTAATAGATGGAGAGATTCAAGAGGAAGGTTTATATGCATAATATAGTAGAGAAACATTGATAATTTTAGAGGTTTCTAATGGGATTTTAAAAACAAACATTCAGCATTGCTCCCGTGCGGAGCCGGGGCGGGTCGCTAGTTAATAATAACATTAGATAACAATAATAATAAAATGCGAATTTCAATAAATACGAATAGAAAAATAAGTGTATGTTTAATATTAAAAGTATGTTTTTATTTACTGGTCAATATTGTTTAACCACTTTTGGCATTTTAATGAAAGTTTACTGATGCTACTTCTTATGTGGATACTATGTATAGGAGTTTAACTAACATACCAGTTCCGAAAAAAATGGAATACGTTGGAGGAAGCAACTGATACATTCTCGAGCATATCGTCATTTGCTATTTTTCCATATGCACTTTCACTTCTGCACTAATTTATGTGTCACAAGAGGCAAAAGCTGGAATGAACACGTCGATCTACCACAAACGCCTACGCAGCTTCTTCTAACTTGTCTGTTTGATTGCCTCCCCTGTGTCTAAACAGCAATCGATTTACATACATCCTGTACCCCTTTTTCATCACAAATGGCAATACGGATTAGAATACGGTACCCACTTTCTGCGACTTTTTACCTTTCTAATTTGACGAAAATATATCGGTATCGATTATGGACTTATAGTCTAATACGAGACGTTCGCTGCTCAGCCATACCAAACTCAAAATACTTCCCACGAGCCAGTTTCAAAAATTTTCAATTTCTTTCAAAGTCATGAATATTTGAAAGAGCCTTTCTTCACACTACTAAAATAATTTTGAACATTAACGTTTCAAGATCCATCCAGACATAAAAATCTTTGTAATTTTTTTTTATTACTTCTGTTCAGTATAAATGTTATCTCGGGTCTAAATGAAGCTGTTAATTAATACTTTCAAATCGGCGTAATATTATAACTATTATTTTTCATAAATCACTCTTTAAAATTATGTTGAAATTGTCACAATAATGTAAATTAAAGGTTAAATATGATAGGAGTGTCAGAGCTGACAGTAACAGGGCGACGCGGCGGGAGACGCCCGAGGCATTCGCCTAATGAGTATCCTGCCCCTAACAATGTACTAAGATATGATAGTATTGCTCTAGTTCTGACGGCAGTAATATTATTGCCACCGGCAAAGTCCCCAGAGTGCGCCGTGCAATTATTTAATATTACCACCATTTACCAGTCCAAAATGATTGAAAACTCTAGTAAGCTTTCCACAATACAATTTTTCTTAACATGTTTGTTCTAAATAATGGACGGTATGAAGATGTTCGACTATCTTGTTTGTCATAAATTAAATTCCTCTTATATTATAGTCGAAGATAATAGACATTAACTAACATAAAGTACAGTTCTATCATGTACGGATACTTAAAATGTTAGGAGCATTTAGGGTGCAACATTACGAGGCGAGATTATTCTCTCTTGAGACACTGGATTAAATCTAATGACACTCAGTGTACTGCAGCCAGGCACAAAAATTGATACACTACTATCTAGTAACATAGCGTGACTTACACGTAGCATCACCCATCAGTATTTATCGTTCTTTCTGGCTGTTTTAAGCTAAGTACGAAATAAATCACATAACACGTTACTATTTCAAAGTTTATTTTAATAAATAGTATTTATGCCGAAATCATCATTGACGACACCATAAAAGGTGAGAAAGCTTCATGCTGAAAAGACATAAGAAAACACCTTGACCGCAATCCTCTCTGTTTGCATTAGCAATTTCCGTACATTTTATTGTGATACTCGTGTTCTAACGTTTCCAGTATCCGCAAACAGTTTCGCATTGGCTTAATAACTTTAACGTAGAGTATATTTCAACGTAAGTGAACTTGTACAGTCCTAAGCAAATGATATTTAATAAACTTTTGAAAAGCAACTAATATTGAACTTTTTATAAAATATATGTAACATTTACGCCCGATTTCAGAAACACTGATCATCGTAGAAATTAACTAATCAGCTGTCAAATGGCTTTTGAGTTGCCAAAAGTATGGTTAAATTCTCTGAATTGATCAGAATGATCTTCTTAATGATCAGAATTATCAATTCTAAGAGTTTACCAACAACTTAAACCATACTTTTGGCAACTCAAATGACATTTAAAAAGCCATTTGACAGCTGATTAGTTAATTCCTACGATGATCGGTGTTTCGGAAACCGGGAGTTAGTGAATTAAATGTTTAATAAGATTAAAAAATTCTAAGTTAGATGTGCATAGAATATAAAACCTATATAAATAATATTTTGCGGTTGCTTTTGTTAAAATGATCACTTTAAAATAATCGTTTTAATAAATATCATTTAATAATCAATTATTGTTTATATTAAAAGCAGGTTTATTACTTTAAGAACTACTATGCTATAATTATCGATAATTTCATTATACCAATCATAAATTCATATCGCTTTTAAGCATAACAATAACATAGATCTTTATTGCAAATAAATATAATAAACAGTACAATCTTAACTAAAGCTCTTATTTCTAAGTTTAGTTCAAAAATCTAATAGGTTTTATTAGTTTCCCTCAATTTTCTAAGCATTTAAAAAAAACGATGCCAACGATACGTAAATAAGGCAATATATATACTCCGTCATAATTAGCTGTAAGGCCGTTTAATTACGCGGAAATTTTGGGGTAACATACATTAATTATCTTAAAGATGCTACTTCCGAAAAGACGAGGGTCAGTAAACATTTAAACCCCCAAATAAGACATCTTGGAGAAAGTTTAGAAAGTGCTTAGTCACCTCCTTCTGGAATAAAATAGATAAGCCAATAAACTTCACTAAAATTATTTAAGTCTCCATATTAAAAACAAATGGGATGGATTTAAGGAATACAATTACAATCAAATTTATTTATAAAGTTTTTTAATAATTTATCTCGTGACGCTGATGACCCATAACTTGTTCAGAAATTATCTTTATTTCCCGACGTGCTAATAGCATTTATTCACCCGACGCCTCAGTTTGTCCCGTGACCATGAAAACTGCAAAGGGTTCGAAACGTCGGCGTCGGGAAACAAAATTAAAAAATTGAAAAAGAGTAAACGCAATAAATCATTAAAATTAGTTGCATTTTTTCGGAAACCGTAATAGCTCAGGCGCTCTCCTTAAATTCAATTTACTAGAGCAACCCGAGTTCGATCTCGCATGCCGGACCAATCAAATTGTTAATTTTAAGTGCTGACTTATCACGTGGTCAGCAGTAAGGAAAACAACGTGAGGAAACCTGCATATTTTCTCATCGGCCGCCCATGGACACTTCCAAAACTTCCGTAGGGTTACAGAAGTTGCCACTTTTTAATAAAGTGCACCCCGGCTACCTCACTCACCCGACAAAACGGAGAAGTATAAAATTTCCACTTCACGCCGGTCTTCTGTGAGGTCGTGGTACTTCCCCGGACGGACCTGCCCATTCGTGCAACAGAGAACGGTTGCGTGGACCTGCCGCAGTTCAAACGCTTGCTATATACCGTTCAACAACTATTCAAAAAATTAGTGCTTATATTTTCACGGAGGGAAAATAATCGCCCGTTTTTTAAGTGAAAACTTCTTTAACCGCGGTGAGCGATTTTTAGTAAGGGTAAAACTTATGGGTTTGCGTCACTGATATGCTAATGTGATGTGTTGCGCCTCGTGCCGTGTACCGACGAGTGTATTTTGTTTTTTTATTTCTGTTTCCATAAGCCATTTGTATCTTTTATAGAAAGCACTGTAATTATTGGAAGTACTAATAATTTTGTGGATAGGTGACACGCGAGCTGGCGGTTCACCTGATGTTAAGTGATAACCATCGCCCATGGATATTAGCAACACCGGGTGCAGATGCGTTGCCACCTTTTAGTAATGTGGTCCCCGGTTACCTGACTCACCAGAACACATAAGCAAATGCAACACAAATAATATAAATATATACTGAACATTATTTCAATAAAGTTGTAATTTTGCTTTGTTTCGGGCTTACGTAGCCCGTCAATAAGTATGTGATTATTTCTCTTAATGCAAATAGACTAACGTTAATAATTTTCAATTTACAAATTATGAAATTTAATTGTTCATATTGTGCCTTTTTTAATAAATTTAAAAAGCATCCAAATTCCTAAAATTTAAGTTTTCTCTTCTAACAGCAATCTCAATGATTGCTCATATTTTTGTTGGTTTTGAAAAGAGTGCATTACATATGAACTGAATTTATACGTGAAAGCGTTATTTATGAAACAGTAATGGCCGTAGTGATTAAGCTCGCTAATAGAGCATTTGTCATCACGTCAAAATGTTATTTATTTAGTCTTTATAAATCGTTTCAGTGCCAGTCCTGATTAACTAAATACTGATATATATAAAAATAAATAAATAACAAATGTATATTACAAGCTCAAGTTCTCACATGTGCAATACAGGTTAACATCTATCTGGGTTGTATTGAGGCATCGGATGGATTAATTAAACTAGTGTTATTAATAATTAATAATGAAGATCTCCTTCTTACACATCCTATGCGATCCACTAGTTTCTACCATAAATTCTTTTCTGCTGTTGCTGTTAAACTCTGGAACTCTTTACGTTTGGCTATTAAACGTGCTCAAACCCTAGATTCTTTTAAAAAAGACAGGTTAAGGAGCATTATCTGTCTGTCTAGCTCCTTTCTATCTCTCGATGTCTCTCTCTTTCCCTTTTAGTTCACTCTTAACTTGATGATAACTCACAAGAGGTATGTTTTTCTTATAACTTTAATTTTTTTGCTATTTATTTTTTACTTTTTCATTCAGAATTTACATCCTACCCAATAACAATTCCTTTTGGTAAATTTCTGAGATTACCTGCAGGAAATTGCTGTGTAGCAATAAGGTCACCGTTTTAATGACCAATATTTGATGAATATTTTGAAAGCATACTATTATTATAATTAAAAGTGCGTCATCTTAATCATCTACATGATGAACGAAAGCGCTTTTATAATTATTGCATAGTAGTAATTAGGCTTCGCCTGATCGTGCGCCCCCTAATGAGACCACCCGGAGTAATAAAAAATATTTCGGAGATATCTCAAGTCCGCCAATCCACGTTAGAGTCGCATCTACGCGTAATCTACGCCCTAATACCATCGCTACTGAGGAAGCCTTTGCTCCGCAGCAACTTTACTTTAACCCTTGCAACATATTTATAAAGAGTTCGTGACTGAGACGACAACAAGAACCAAAGCCCGATATCGTGTTTCTTATTATTCAACTAAGGTATTAACAAAGTGAAATGTAAACCACACAACCGGTGACTATACCAATTGAATGTTTGTTATTTGTGAGCCTCATTCTGCACATTGTGACGATGAAGCCGTACCGGCTGTTACACCGCAAAATGCACAAGAGGTACCAACCGAAGTGTAAGCGCAAATACAGGCGTTTCAAATTCCCCAATCCGATGTAACGTCTATGCAATAACTTCGCAGAGGGACTGGGATGCCTTTAAGCGAAATACTATCATATTGACGTTAGAATTGCAAAAAAAGACTAAATGTCTGAACCATGTCACTTTCACTCCATAACTTTTTATACTAAAATTATATGGTATAAACACTGAACGATTTTCTTTTATTTTATCTTTTATAAAATTAATTATGTTTCTTGGAGTGAAACTTTACAGTGTGTTTACGTGAATAATATGAAAATCATGATCAAATCAGATATTGATGTGATTATAATGTAAATAAAGAAATACTGTAAGTAATGAGGAGTTAATACAATGATAAATATTATTACTATTAAAGGCAAAAAGGCGAACTCAAAATTTGATGGTATATAAAAATAGCTATTGTTATGTGAAATTTCATGAAATGAATAAATTTTTCATATATGTATAGAAACTTAACAAAGTAATATTAAGACGCCTTGTTAAAATATTTGCTGATCCCTTGTATTGAAGAGGCGTCATCTTTAATAATTAATGTGTACTTCCATCATACTAGTCTTCCACTGTTCAAGAAAACTGCCGTAAAATGGAAATTTTTGGAAGAACTTTCGTGTCTCGTCCCGAGTGTTTGGTAACCGGGGCCCTTTTAAATCCTGACATGACATCCTTTTCGTAAAGGGATATGAATGCTCATATTTTATGGTAAGTATGTAACAATACCAGCACTTCTAAATATACCCTAAATCTAAATTATCTATAGACTTCCCGATTTCAAAAATAAAAGCAATCTAAATAAAATATAATAACAATGAGTTGGACATAAAAGGAAGAATGCGTTAAACTACGATGTATTATCAAGTAATTCAGACCAAACGGGTAAACACATGTATTAAAAGTAAGGAAATAAGTAATAAGTAGATTTTGGATTGCATTATCAATGATCACTTCGAAAAATAATAATCGTTCGTCAAACGGTCACAGACCCGATATCTGGCGTGAAAGTAAAAAGTCTTAATTTTAAGAGGTAGTCTGTTAAAACATGTAGAAAAGTTAAAAAATGTAGGTAGTCTGTTAATTTATCAAAGTAAAATTTGTTTACCTTGGACTACTTGCTAGTAAATATGTATATTACATGGAATAATGAAGGTATACCAAGGTAAACAAATTTTTATTAATCAAATTAAAATATCTTAAATATCAATGTAACATAAAACTGCCGAAAAGCTTTTGTGATTTGCAATAATTTATTTTAGACCGCAGAACATGTCTTAGAAACATACTTAACATCTAAGCATTAATAAACACAGGTTCCAATTTGGAAATGATTATTATCATATTGTTAAGTAACTGCTGTGTGCTAGAGAGTACTCTTGTACTTGTCTCAATGACCCTTTATAGAACATAGGAGTACTGTAAAACACGATTAATCTTTAAAAAAAATTAAAATCCTGGAAGTAGGACTACATAGGGCAAAAAGTTACGCGAAGGCCATAAGACTATCCAGCTTCTTGTCAATAAGGAAGTAAAAAAGTTTTTGTATAAATTGATAAGGGCAAAAAGCTGCATAGTACTCTACACGTGTTTACCAGATTTTCTTTTTTTTTTTTGTTGAGCAGGTTCTATGTTCGTATCTTGTGTGCCGGATAGACCGCTCGCT
This sequence comes from Iphiclides podalirius, assembly GCA_933534255.1. NCBI lineage: Eukaryota > Metazoa > Arthropoda > Insecta > Lepidoptera > Papilionidae > Iphiclides > Iphiclides podalirius. The sequence continues at coordinate 7,951,046 of OW152824.1, read as the reverse complement.
ACGTATGACTACCCAAATGGAACACTGTGTTCGACAAGCCAGGGCAGCTCTACTCTACCCTATTCTGGCATCCAAGCTACCGCTTAAGGCAAAACTCGGCGTTTATAAGACGTACGTCCGCTCGCGCTTGACCTACTCCTCTCCGCCATTGTAAGGTCTGGTTTCCGCCTTACTGAGGCGCAGAACCTCGCCCTTCTAGTGATCGTGGGGACTGGGCGTTACGACAGGAACGACGTAGTAGCCCGCGACCTCAGAATGGAATCCATTAAGGAGTTTGTGGTCCGGTAATTTTATTAAATTTGTATGATGATTATGCTCGAATTTTAACTTGCTTGCAAAGTCTAGTAGATGTATAAGTATATGTAAATAAATCGATTAGAAAACAAATACATTATATATTTAAAAATGTTTTCTAATCGTTAAAATTATGTACAGTTTAAAGAATTATTAAGTTTAGTTATTATTATGTTTAAGTATTTTCAATTAATTTGGCTAGTATTTAATAAATTAAGGGCCATATACTACAAGAGACACTAAAACAATAAAATAAAACTATTTAAAGATATATTTTAAATTCTCCATGCTCTGTTAGAAGTTGAAATAAATGTAGTAAAAGCCAGGAACCTGAAATTTTAAAAACCCTGTTAATATTCGTTTTGAATTTTATTTCGCCATTAAATATTCAACGACTGACATTTGCAAAGCTTTGTTGCACGGTAAGCTTACCGTAACACTTCCGTACCGCCACTTACCTAGAAATAAAGATAACAACTATGTGTAATGCTCTAAAATATAAGTTTGTTTCATATTATTTCGAAATAAGTAGGTATATATTATCTATATAAAATAATACTTTAAGTAAATATAGTTTATAGATTTCTCTCACTCAGTATAACTCATGTATGAACTGAATGACTAATTAAAAAGTTTTAAAAATTTAAACATTATAAAGGCCGTTTAAAAAGTTCTCTAGCAAAAGAAGAAAAAAAATAAGCATGAATTCTATCTACCACTATGTCAAATCAAAGCTATAAAAAAAACTATTTTGAATATACATTTGCTTGGCATTTATAATAGACCATCCCTCATTGCTAATCAAAATTTTCTAGAGAGTTTTGAATCAAATGTTTATTTTTCGTCAATAACATAATGAAGATATTAAGTAATAAAATAAAAATGTTACTAAGTTGAGACTTAACTTGATCATGAGTACAGAAAAATGTCGTCTATCAACGCTCGACAGTTTATGACATGTCGATGAGTTGAGATTTGTACTGCGTTGTAGTCACTTCATCAGTTTGCCTGCAGCTGAGATGCTGGGTGGACGTCTAGGAACTGTCGCGCGGTCCGTACTTTTGTGTAGCTACAGGGTTATTTTTGTTAACAGAGTGCTAAGCGATTTTACTCCCTGAATCAACACAACTCACAATACATCCTCATAAAAAAAAGAGAAAATAGGTAAAGATAATCACGTCACCACATACACCATCGATATATAATATAAAGTATCTAGTTTTCCTAATTATTTATTTTTCATCAATATCGGATACAAATTGTTTTGTATAATATAAATATTTTGTTGCACAAGCCACGTACACGATACACCCAATGTAACAAAGCCCGTTCCTTTAATGAGCACTGGTTTCTCACAATAAAGCAAGATAATACAACACCTACCTCTATTATTACAGTTACACTTTAATGAATTATCCACGGCGCGACAAGTAAACGACTCTTATGTAAAAATTTTAATATAATAAGATCAGAAGACGCAGGTTCGAATTCCGCAGCACCGAAAGTTTTTGTTTATTAATTTTCAAAAACTTCTAATTTAAAGCACCATCTTAACTATAGAGACTAGCACTAAAAATAAAAATTAATCCTAAAATAAGTTCTTGAATTATGAAGTCTTCGTCGCGGGAGGTAGTGATGGTAAATCAAGCTTGGCATGTCCAGTTAATCATATTGACATCAATAAAAACAATTAAAAATTTGACGACATTCAAAATGTCCAACAGAACTAAATAAAAAGCTTTCGCAATATAATGTTGTATATACCGTTTACTTACCGTTTGTATCAAGAAAAAATGCGAAAAATATTATATCGGGGGCTTGGCTTAAATCCGCTTTTGGGTGAGGCGGTGAGAGCAGTGTGCCGCTTAAGACTCAACAATGATATCAAGTGTCTGCCAGACGCTTTAAGCTAAGTAAAGTGTGTGACTTGAATATTATTGAGGAAGGTATCGTTCGCTGCGTTATAGAAGTAAGCGAGGGAAGCTTTTGTGAATTATAATACATGTACGTGTATTTTTATGGTTAATAAGGCAGAGATGGTTCAAGATCTTTAAATAGTAAATATTCATAAAGTAAAGTCATTCTTAATATTTAGATTCAGAAACAGAATAATACTAATAACTATATATATAATAGAATTAAAAATATAGTCTATAAATAGGTACTTTGATATTTGCATAAAAGCTCTTCCCTTTACGATGCCAAGGTGATTGCATTAAAATGTATATTCAGCCATATGTATCTGACTGCTAGCCAAAGGCCTTCTTTGCACAGAGGGTATTAGGGCAAAGTCCACCACGTCACTCCACCGCGGGTTGGCAGACTTCGGGTATCATCTAAATGTTTTGCTAAACTATAAAGTTTGGCTTCAATGCACAACTACAGAGTACTGAAACTAATTTCAAAATGAAAAATAAGATCATAAACTTAGTAGTATATGATTAATTGACTAACGATTTAAAAAAACAAGGGCTTGTGGGTTCCTGTTGCCTGAACAGCTTCGTATCATTAAAATATGTAGAAAAAGTGCGAAAAGATTGTCGCCGCTGTGGGAATCAAACCCACGTCTTCGGCATTCGCGGCCTGACGCTCTAGCCACTGAGCTAAACGGCTGATAGCCACAGCGACGAAAATCTTAACGCCTTCTTTCTACATTGTTATTTAGCATTTGAAGCAATGCTTGGCGCATCTATTGTTATATCCTTTCCAGCATACAAACAATTTCGAATATCGTTTTACAACGATAATTCGAACGAGAGATGTCGCCATTGCTTTTATAGATTTTAAAGTTTTTTATAGTGCTAATCTCTGCACTTAAGATTGAACATTAAAACATGTAGAAAAAGTACGAAAAGATTGTCGCCCCTTGCTTGGCGCCAAGCATTGCTTCAAATGCTAAGAAAACAATGTAGAAGAATCCGTTAAGATTTTCGTCGGTGTGGTAATCAGCCGTTTAGCTCAGTGGCTAGAGCGTCAGGCCGCGAATGCCGAAGACGTGGGTTCGATTCCCACAGCGGCGACAATATTTTCGCACTTTTTCTACATATTTTAATGTTCAATCTTAAGTGCAAAGATTAGCACTATAAACAATTTAAATTTCTTAAAAAGCAATTGCGACATCTCTCGTTCGAATTATCGTTGTAAAACGATATTCGAAATTGTTTGTATGCTGGAAAGGATATAACAATAGATGCGCCAAGCATTGCTTCAAATGCTAAATAACAATGTAGAAAGAAGGCGTTAAGATTTTCGTCGCTGTGGCTATCAGCCGTTTAGCTCAGTGGCTAGAGCGTCAGGCCGCGAATGCCGAAGACGTGGTTCGATTCTCACAGCGGCGACAATCTTTTCGCACTTTTTCTACATATTTTAATGTTCAATCTTAAGTGCAAAGATTAGCACTATAAACAATTTAAATTTCTTAAAAAGCAATGGCGACATCTCTCGTTCGAATTATCGTTGTAAAACGATATTCGAAGTTGTTTGTATGCTGGAAAGGATATAACAATAGATGGCGCCAAGCATTGCTTCAAATGCTAAGAAAACAATGTAGAAGAATCCGTTAAGATTTTCGTCGGTGTGGTAATCAGCCGTTTAGCTCAGTGGCTAGAGCGTCAGGCCGCGAATGCCGAAGACGTGGGTTCGATTCCCACAGCGGCGACAATCTTTTCGCACTTTTTCTACATATTTTAATGTTCAATCTTAAGTGCAAAGATTAGCACTATAAACAATTTAAATTTCTTAAAAAGCAATGGCGACATCTCTCGTTCGAATTATCGTTGTAAAACGATATTCGAAGTTGTTTGTATGCTGGAAAGGATATAACAATAGATGGCGCCAAGCATTGCTTCAAATGCTAAGAAAACAATGTAGAAGAATCCGTTAAGATTTTCGTCGGTGTGGTAATCAGCCGTTTAGCTCAGTGGCTAGAGCGTCAGGCCGCGAATGCCGAAGACGTGGGTTCGATTCCCACAGCGGCGACAATCTTTTCGCACTTTTTCTACATATTTTAATGTTCAATCTTAAGTGCAAAGATTAGCACTATAAACAATTTAAATTTCTTAAAAAGCAATGGCGACATCTCTCGTTCGAATTATCGTTGTAAAACGATATTTGAAGTTGTTTGTATGCTGGAAAGGATATAACAATAGATGGCGCCAAGCATTGCTTCAAATGCTAAGGAAAACAATGTAGAAGAATGCGTTAAGATTTTCGTCGGTGTGTAAATCAGCCGTTTAGCTCAGTGGCTAGAGCGTCAGGCCGCGAATGCCGAAGACGTGGGTTCGATTCCCACAGCGGCGACAATCTTTTCGCACTTTTTCTACATATTTTAATGTTCAATCTTAAGTGCAAAGATTAGCACTATAAACAATTTAAAAAAGCTACGTATCATCTTCTGCTGCAAACATTGGTCAGCTCGACTGCTATTTACCAGGGTTAGAAGACAGGGGTGATATGAAATTATTCATGCTTTTGCGTTTCTTCCAGTGTGACCTTAACGTCGGTCACTCTGCTGGCATCCGATGACTTATCTACTAGACGACGTAGTTCTTACACGAATTAGATAGTATACGATACGAAAATATCAATGATATCTTTACTAGAGACTTTGAGGCCTGGTGGAGCTTCAAAAATGTAGCTGATCATTTTCGGTGAATTAAAGATTAATTAAAATACCATGAGGTTTTTCATTACACTGAATTCAAACCAGAAATGAGCCTGCGTAGGGGGCTATTGTTCGTAGATATTTTATACAGTAGTAAAAGTACTTGTCCTGGACACATTTTCTGATCAATGTTATATCGAAATCACCTTTAATTTTCACTTCTGCTTAGCGCGGATTTCTACAATAAGGATGTTTATTATTCATTCATCCCATTCATAATAAATATATTCTTGTCGTTCTCTCGCTCTCTTCCGCCCAGGCCTCGACCGTTTAACCGTGTACTCTGTGTAAAACATTAAAATTATAAGTGGTTTAAAGTGCAATAAACGTGCTAAATTGTGAATCAGTGACTTTGGATAATACATCCCAAACCACCCATAAATCAAATCTCTCTATTTATTGACTTTATTTGTGATACTTCGAGTTTTTAGAAATCCTGCTTCGAATTGTTCCTGTTACAAATGCGTTGTCGATCTTTTTGTCACTGGGCCAAGGACACTCCACACACCAAAATGAACGCCAAAATATTTTAATAATTCCATCACGTGTCACTCTTCTACGAAACTTCGACAGCAACTATTCCTAACAGCCCATTCGTGCATCAGTAGAAGTTACTACGTGACGCTGCCCCAGGCATTAAAATTAATTCGATGAAGTAAATGAAAACCATTTTCATTTTCATAATTAATGCGTGCCCATTAGACGTATCACATTACAGAGAGATCTCATGATTGTATAACGTAAATAACCAAAAGTGAGCGTTCTCCTAATGACAAAACTTGTGAAACTTTACTTCGACGCTCCGGAACGAGTAAGGTAAAGACTTATCGCTGTAACTCGTGACATCCGAAAATTTAAATGTCACTGCGAAGTTCAGAATTGTATTATTCATCTCTAAAATTAATTCACAGGTAAACCTTTATTAAAGGTATGTAAATTCAACAAGTAGCCTACTTCATTTGCCTATAAATTTGTATATCAGTTAGTTCAACTATTGATTATATAGGTTCATTTATATCTAACTGGTACGCTCCACTTTGACAGCAAGTCAGTATATTCATCCTAGTATTATAATAGTGTTCATCTATTATTCAAATAAATTTGATAGGTTTAGACGATTATAACTAACAAATTCTAGCATCGAGTCAATATTATCAAAGGCTGCGATATTCAAATGTGTTATTAAGAGAGTTTAAAGCCAAAGTTGTATTCCTTTCAAGTTCAAGAATATTCACACAAGCACAAACATTCAAACCCACATTAAAATTCTATTCTATAATTTGGTTCCCTTAAAACCTATTTGCTGGAAAATCAAAGCTATAAAAGATGTAATTAAACTATTGTGTTTATGATGAATAACCTGTACAGCTGTTAACTAACGCACTGTTATACGGTTCGACATATATAGAAAGCATATTATATTAACACCCCATCTGCATAATAATATCTTAAAGGAGCAGAGTTTAACACCATGGAAGATTATACGTGAGTAAAGAGAGACAACTTGCGTCGCAATAAAAGAAAATTAATTTCACATTTTTATCATGAATATCGAGGGCTAGACGCTACGGAAGACGCTTTTTCTTCAGATTTTCTTTGGATTTAATTTTTATGTTTAACTTAAATATTTTCCTAAAAAGTCGTATTAAATTTTTAAGCAGAGTTCCCCTAGTTTTTTTTTCTCGCTGGAACTTAATATCGTTAAGATATGTGGTGGCTTAACGCACTTGATGTCTTGTCTCTTAGTTGATAAAGGCTAAAGTTTTTTGTTTGTTTTTGAAATATTACTTGCACCGAAACACATTAAAGTATTTTTAGTCAAGACTTTACTCAACACAGTAGAAAAAAGACCTTACTGGCAATTAAATCGAGTCTTCTTTTATAATACAATTTATTATAACCTTTATCGAAATCTACAATATCAATATCTCTTAAATATTTTTTAACTGTTTCTAGAACATTCAGTATTTAATCGATGTATCCAAAATATTGAGCTTAACAAAATCCAAATCAATGGAAATAACGAGAGTAGTATGTAGGCACCTTACGGTTACATTTATCTTCAATGGATTTAACAGAGCAAACTACCCGAAACATGGTCTATTGCAGCATGGTATGTGTTCGAAGTTCTCTATCTATCAGACATCGTGTTAGTAGTCATGGAGTAACAAGTATTGACTTAGTTCAGAACTAAGTAGGTCGGCTAGAAGTTGTCGGTTTCCGACTCGAGAAGTTATCTAAAGCGGCCTCAATATGAAAAGATATTACTTTTTGTATAGTTACTGCACCAAAAAAAAGTTGTATGTGAGTACGCTAAACACAAAATTACAACTTAATTTGAAAACATAAGACGATAATATACGATATTCTTTCAATAACTAATAACATCACTTCCGCACTTATACATTTATTGACATTAAAGTTTGTTTGTATTATAAGTAGCAAGTTGTGGTCCAAGCCTAATTTCCGTAATTAGAGTGATTTGAATATCTGCTAAGCTGTCCCAAAAGTCTACATGAAGTTAATGCCGTAAGCATTAAGTATTTAATTGATTATTTAAATTGTACGGGGTGTCAAATTGGCACTGTTTCAGATACATTAAAATTAATATATTCCAAACAAATGCAATAATAATTCTTCCATCAATGTCAAGGTGCCATTTGATGTTATTGCTGCCTGTAATATTATATGATTATATTTCACACCATTGTTGAATGTAAAATAAATAATTATTCATAATATAAAATAACAAAATGTTTTATGAAATGTAAATACCACAAAACTGTAATTAATAAACAAGTTGATTTATAAATATTTACCGATGGAAGTTTAGTGTCTAATGGACGAGAATATCAAATTGCAATTGCAGCATTTTCCTCCCGGTGGCCCGATGCTCTGTATTCGCATTCTCGCGCTAATAACTCTAACACATTGGCGTGAAGTCTGCCACGATGACGGTGAAGTAGGTCTTGATGGTGTTATCCATGGCCTTAGGGATATCTTCTTAGATTGCCTCGACTTCTGTATACTAGTGTGAAGATGTTGGCACATATCCTGTACAACTTTTAAAGGAATACCTCTCGGTGAGTTTCAGTACGAGGTGATTAGCATTACACATTAAGAGATTTATTAGGTCATGAACGACAACCTTAAACTTACTTGTTGTTTGATGGATACAGAAAACTTACTAAGTTTCTGTGGGTTGCTATAAAAATGTTCATCCAAGCGCTCTTTGAAATAAAGACAATCTTATCTATGACTCCTCTCTTAATCGGAATCTCGGAAACGGCTCCAGCGATTTTCATAAAATTTAGTATGTGCGTAGATTCGGGGGCGAAAAATCGATCTGGCTATGTTTCATTTTTAGAAAATGTCGTTTTCAGCGAATGAAAATATCATTCGAATACGATAGTAAATTTCAGAGAAAAAATGTTATAATAGCGGTCGGTAATCGGGCGGCCCCGAAACAGAAAGCCGTGGTTCGTGTCACGATCATTTACTTTTCACACTTATTTTTCGATTCCAGATCATTGCCCCCTTTATTTTATTATCTTATTTTTTGTTGATTCAGATGATTTTGTTATTTTTCCCTTTTTTTTTAAAGTTCTTTCTTTTGTGAAAAACACCAGTTCATATTTTCTTATTATTACGTCGGTAACATCGATAAATATTATGCATATTTCATTACTCAGTAATTTTTAGGTATCTAAATGTAATTTCCAAAATAAATGATTTACAATTTTTTTTATTAAATAAATGATTTTAAAAGGAAACAAACCTCACTGGTCCTCCTGGTACTTCAGAAACTTATAGACGCGACTAAGCAAAATATGTCTTTGATAAAACTTCTTGAAAATTCTTCAATAGAAAGATTTTATGTATGTTTTAAGAAAATTTAATAAACCGTCACGTAAATGCACAATACCACAATCTGATTTTATAATAATGTGATCAAGAAATAACGAAATTTTGTTTCAAACCATGTAAGAGCTCTGGAGGAACTAAGTTGGTAGTCACGAATTTGATCATTCACAGCTTACAAAGGAGCCAATCACGCAACTCTAACTTTGAAGTCTTCAGGAAAAGGCACGTACTCACCCTTAAAAGTTAAACAGTGGCACCACCGGACTCGTTATCTGCAATTCTGAATTTGAAACTGGTGTCACAAGTGGTTATAATAATTTCAACGTAATATGTATATGACAATATTATATGTATTTTCTATAATTTTAAATGTATAATAT